>OY776289.1:11969566-12689672 GCA_963675345.1 Trididemnum clinides
AGTTTGCCTACAAAGTGCCATTGCTGTACTTTACGAAAGCGTCCGGAATTTAAAAGCTCGATTGGCAACCAAAATCTGATTCAACAGCAGGTGGTTAGTGGCAGACGAACATGCCATCAGCAAGGTGTGAATCTCGCACGTAAAAGAAAAAGCTTCCTGAAAGTTTGCGCGTGAAAACACAAATACATAAAATCTAATCTGAACAACTTTGATAATCTACTGTACATCTTGCTCATTTACCAAGTTTAAGCTTACATGTTTTTAGAAGACCGATAAAAATGTAAATTTATCATTCAAGGCGCTACACGTCGATTCGTACCTTTTCTATGTCTTTTCCTTGTTTTGAATTGTGACCTATTCTACCAATAAAAGACACCAGCTGCTGGCGCGCTCTCTCGTCTTCGGTTATCCACGATTTGTGGATTAGGTCGAACAGGGTGTCCAACTGAGACGGAGTGAACTGAGTAGCTGCTCCAGAGATGATAGATTGCACGTTCTCAGAAATCGAAAGGCTAGCGTTGCTCTGAAAAAATATCAATGAAAAGTGATATCGAAAAATCAACTTTTGAGTAAAAGCTTAAGTAGTAAGATGAATGAAAATCAATACGAGGTATTAATATCCTCAACAGAAAGATTTTGCAATCGCGCAGTGAATTTCAAAAATTGAAAACAATTTTATGATGAATGGATATCTCCTCTTTGTTGGAATGGTGACACAGAGCGAAACAGAGCATTGAAAGTCCATAATGCAATTTCTACCACGCAAGAAAGAGCGGATAATCCAGGCACAACAAACTACCTAGTGATTTCGAATCAGCCGTGATTGCAGAATGCAGCAAACCAATTCAAACACCTTTGTATAATTTAACGCAGCTCCAAATATTTCTTTATCTGTTGCAGTGGTTCCCAACCAGCTAGGAATTCCTCCCCAAAGAGAAATATCAAACTTTTAAGAGGGGATTTTCACATTTCAGCATTTACTAGTTACACAAAAATCTTGTTGGTGTTACAGAATTTTAATATAGCTTTGAAAAAAGTTGTTTGAGCCATAAGCTTTTCGTGACGCTCTCATCAGTGGGGGTACCGCGTCAAAAGGGAAGATCTAGAGTGAATAAGTGTTTTATGTAAATAATTTGGACGTTAGGCGATCAAGACAAGCCAATGATTGCGCTAGTATTGTAAACCGCGCCAAAGAAAGATTTCGCAATAGCAAAATGATAAAGAAAGCGCAGCAGGAGGCCAAATAAGAACGTCACGATTATTGAAAGAGTTTGAGAGTGTAAACAAACTCTTTCTGTCTGCATAACACCGGGCGCCGGGTCTTGATATAAGCAGCCTCTAGGAGATTAAGATGGAAAGAGCTGCGTGCTGCGGCGAAGACTGAAAACCGCTTTTTATCATAGTTTAATGTACATTGATCATTATCTAAAAGATGCTGACCAATGGCAAAGTCACAATCCGGTTTGGTGTCGATTTTTACTAGTTAAGTGTCTCACCGATTTAACAGCATCAAATAAAACTTGTTTTTAAGAATGCCGTGCATTTGCTTAGCTTAGTTGTCTGGCAATGCAATACCATCAATATATCACGCACACTGAGATGTCAAAGGTCTGAGGGTAGGAACAGCAAGCGTAAACAAATCACTTTTAATTTTTCGATATACGGAAGCTATTTAAGAGCCTGCAAAAGCCTACAAGTGCATCTCCAAACATGTGTACCTCCAAAAATATCATCATCCCAAATGAAACAAAACCACAAGTTCAGTTTAAAATTTTTAAGAAAATAACTTTAAAATACTTCTTTTTAACGAGCACTGCTATTACTCTTCCTTCTGAATCTTTGCAACAAACACACACATACCAATCAAATTTAGACGCAGTTTAGTTTATTTACCTCAGATATTTAATAAGCATAAGATGTAAAAAACTAAAGTCTTGTGTTTTCACCTTATTTCTAAAAGGAATAACAGCTTTTAAAAATATGCAAGTGAGAAATGCATTAAAAAAGATTGGGAACCACCGATCTATTGATGCCCATTCTATTTTGTTCCAAAAATACGATTATCATCTTCAAGCAAACAGCGATCAACCATTTACACCCCCACTTACTGCCGACTCTTGGGTGGTCGTAAAACCAAAGTACACAGTGCATTGTCTTCAAAAGTCTAACTTCAAACCAGGTAGTAGTCTTAATAACGCTGGCGACCGCGTAAGATTAAAGGCGTTGTGAAACGGAGAATCCAAGCCTTTGCGCCAAGCTCAAACAAGCAAGTGGGGACATGCGGATCGGATTAGGGGAAGGCGGCAGCCATATCAAACCATCAGTGAACTATAGTTAGACCCAAAAGTTGCCTCTTACGTCCGGCTGGATAAGAAGCTCCGTTGCACTGGTTTGGTAAAGCACGGGTACGGCCCACTGCCTGCGATATAAAGCCATACAAATCGCAATTAAATACCTTATAGCTATGGTATCGAATATCTAAAAACAACACAAGCTTACCTGCAACTTCCACAGTTGCGTCAGTTCTAAAGCACTCAACTTGTCGCCGATGAACTGCACCACAGTTCGTATTTTATCACAGTATTGTGACTGGTCGATGTGGCCTTCGAGAGAAATGCGAAGAACAGAATTGTCCACCAACCATTCCAACACTTTGTCCTTGTCAAGACCGCAATCGTTAGTAGACTTGCTATCTTCGATTATCTTGGTCACCTAATTAAAGGAACAATGATACCAATAACTTCACCTCGTAAAAGACAAAAAAGAAGTGGAGTAGAAATTGGCGAAATGTAAAACAAATTACGCTCCGCAAGACATCACTCACTCATAAGCTTATATATCAATCGGTCGGTGCCAGTTGGACACAAAGACGGTTGCACACGGCCATGTCGCATGCAACGTAACGTTTCGAGCGCTCAACCCACAGTCTTTCAATTGCAAGTTCGATGCTTAGTCCACCTGTCTTCTACATCTTTCTTTTTACCTCAATCTCTCTGGCAGGAACTGTCTTCTCTCTTCTCCTTTACTATCAGACTACAATGGGTCCCCGAACACTCATTTCTTCGGAAAAACGACGCGGCCGATGAGCTGGCCAGACTGGGAGCGCTACTCCAGCACTCTGAAATCCCTTGTAGTTTCTCTCTTTTACCTCTCATATCCACTCTTGTTTTTTCTCGGACTGGACGCGTGTCCCATCTAAATTCTTCGACACGCAGGTTTCCTCGGTTTCCACTGAGGAATTTGTGCTCCCTCGTTACGCTCGCTGTGTGCTCTCTCTCGTCTTTGCTGCAACGGATACAGCTTACTGCTAAGCTCTTATCTCTTTAAAATTGGCAAAATCGAAAATTCTTCTTGCAGCGCCTGCGGACACCTCACATCTCATTCTGCACTGTCCAGCTACAAACTCTTTGCGCCGCTCGCTTGTTGGCGATACTCTGTCTCTCTACAACCTCTGGTCCAGGCCCTGGGAGTTGCTCGACTTCTGGGGTTCCATGGTCTTCCGCCATGCCCCATCTCTCCGGAGGGATCAGGTAACAAGAACATGCTCCGTCCATCGCACAATTTTGTCGATTACATTCGAGTAGCACGCGATGTTCAAGTGCAATCACAAGTACGCTTTGTTTCATCATGTTAAATCACACGCTCATCAACAAACTAACTGAATGCATTTTTGCTCGACACTTGAACAATAACAGTCTTCTGTTCTTGCAAAGTGCATGTCCTCACAGCTAGCGTTAATAAATTTAGCGCTGACAGATAGAGTCTAACGAATGGCCATTTAATGTCGTTGAAGCTAGATATCACTGAAGAGATGTTATGCCAACCAATAGCTACCTGCTTCACAGTAGACTGGATTACCAAGCGAGCTATTAATTTGAATGCCTTTAACGAAAAATGCCAATAAAAAAATACAGAGTTTAACAATTTAGCACGAGCAATCTACACACAACTGCTGTCATACTTGCCTCCTTCAATGCGTTCATCTTCGCATTAAAATGCGGACACTTCATCATTCGCAGAGTAACTTCCAAACGAAGATCATCGACCAGCGAGGCATCTTCAGCCCACATTACACGACATACACCTTTCATAGCGCAAAGAAGCTCACTCAAAGAGCTAAGTTTCTGTAAAATTAACTTGGTGCGTTTTAAACAATGATGCCTTAATCGTAAAAACAGTGTACAATCATTTGGTAAAGCAGCCAGTACTACTAAAGTCCTCGCTAAAACCCAATCTTTAAGTTTTATCATCGCGTTCGAGCAAGCAACCTGAATAAACGCTGTTGATTTTTTCATTTTTAAATTGACTAGCGTTTTTCCAATCTGTCGAAAAAATGAAATACTCCCGAAGTTTAACTATACGCAAATCAGTGGCAGGGCGCTGACTAGGTTGAACTCAATCAAGGAACACTTTACGTAGAAACAAATAAATGTACTTAAGTTACAGCAGTTAATGAAAGTACACTCCAAATTTTTGTCAAAACCAGCACAAAATACTAAGAATTTGCTTCTTTATTTCAACAAAATGTCTTTTATGACAATTTTGTTTGCAACCAGAATATGGCAGTGGCAGTTTCACAAGGTTTGAGAGGCATTTGACTCAAGATATCAGCAAAAATATTTCCCAGTTTTCTACACTGACGTTGAAAAAAAATTGAGATGCTTTACCGCTAACTCATTACAGAAAGAGACACTGATATCACCAAATGAAAAAGGAGAACACAGCAGAGTAATGTTGTTTTCCTGCACTCCAAAAGGTAATACATCTGCTTTTTTGTCACTTTTACATTAGCAAGCGAGTCCTTAAAGCTTGGCCGCTTTTTTTGACAGTACAAGTGACACTAATTAGGAGAACTAGGTCTTCACATGACGTAGTCAAAGCCAAGGGATCCATCTACCGCAGGATTCTCAATTCGAAGTTGGCAAATCCCTTAAACGTCTTTAGGGGTTCAGTGTATTAAAAACGACGCAACTCGAAAGCTTGAGAAGCACTGTTGCTCTGCATCATGGCTGCCGAAAAAAATACAGCAAAACACACATAACACATTTAAGAGTAATGCCGATTTAAAGAAATAAACAACAACTATCCAACAATAGTTAACAGCTCCAGTTAATCGCTGGGAAATTTTTTTTGTTTGTACTAGACAAAAAATCCTACATCAAGGCTTTACCTTGAGCTTGAAGTCGTTTTCTGACAATTCTCTTACGTAAGTGACAGCTCGTTCTATGATTGGTGCGATATGACATTGAACACGTGATCGATTCAACCAATCAGCGCACACGGAAAAAGGCTGCAGCAAGGCAGCGAATTGAGAAGCGTCAAGGTTGGGACTTCGAGCGACAATCGCATCAATTTCAGTCAAACCACCCTAAAAAACAAACAAAACATTGATTTTGCATCGTAATTTTGTCGTTTTATCTTAATTGCTAAATCATCCTTGAGTAGTAAGTTGATAAACAGTCTAATGCGGTGAGCCTCTCAACCGGAGGGGGGAGGACTCGGTACCTGAGGCAGAAATCATTTCTTTAGGGGAGAAAATTTGTTCGAGAGCGGAAATGAGAAAAGCTTTGTACCTCTGATATATTTCAGTTGGTTTCGCTTTGGTTAGCCTGAGGACCTCAGCAAGGACAGTTGCATGATTCGCAATTATCCAGCAACATAGCAAATATGCTTCCCCCAAATAAGGTGCGATTTTACCCCGGCAGGGATTGTCGCTAGCTACGCCTAGTTGAAAAGTATCTGCTCAGACAGCTGCGTCGGCTTTACCGAATTTGTAAGAGCAGTGATGACAATCTGTAGTAAATGAAGGCCATAGTTCCAGTACCCATAATAATCAACATCTTACTCTTCTAATGAAGACTGGTAATATTTACAAACAAAGTACGATTTCACATCGATCGCTTTTTCCAAAAGTAGATGGAAGGATAAACAAAGATAAAATCATGGTGGCACCAAAATAGTCATCGTTTTCACATGGGCAGAAATAAACTATTTAGTGATAACCTATGTCACGTCTTCAAGCACCCTTTTTCGTATTTGTTTGCAATATTAAGTTCTTTGGCTGGCAGTTTGCCCTGGTTGCTATATGGCGATAAAAAAGACAACTATACAAAGGTATTTTAATGTGTAGTTATTTCAATTCTCGTCCTTGCCACTACATTGATAAAAAAGCAGATACATACTGGTATGTTAATACTGTATTATATTATATATTTCTTATATATATAATAGTATATAATATATATTATATATGAATTATATACTATCATAGGCAACATCTCAGCAAATCGCAGTAGATTTCATGATGAAAGTGGATAATAAGAACAGCTATTACTTGCGACTGTTTTCACTAAAATCGTAGCAGACAGCGCTGTGGCATCCTTGAGATTTGCTGAAGTGCTCAAAAAAAGGAAAAAGTTTAAAATAAGAAAAACCTTATGAATTGCTTCTTGCGTTGGCAAAAAAGCTCAAAATGTCGTAAATTGTTTTTATCAAAAGCAGCTTGTAAATATCCAATGGAAAACTTTAACCGCGTTTTACGATTATTATTTTTTGAGAAAACAATCTTCAATCAAGTTTAAATTAAGATGTCATCTTAACTCTTAAAAGGGAAAATTTTTTTGCAAGTTATTACGTTGGGGGCTGGCTTATGCTTTAACAAAACACCTTTTGCCCTAATCACGACATCCAAATTAAAATAAATTATCGCTTGTTATATCATTGTGATGACACCAACCCCCTTGAGACACTCATACTGGGGCGGCGTTCTATCGTGGCGAGTTTCATGTTTGTACGCCCAGTAGTTTCGATTCGTAAGATTTAAACCGAATGCACGCATACACAAAAAGATCTCTTTTTTAACCATAGGTGTACAAGAAATACGTTATGAACTCTTCCTCCTCACACTTCAAGGTAGAGCTTTTAATCGGGCTAAAAATTGAATCATATTCCTTGCCTAATTTCCTTGGCAATAAAAGTCTATCCATTACCCTGTCACAATTGTATAGTTTGCAATAGCAACCTTTATTATTAAGGCATGTTTGTGTATGATTAGCACGCTGTTTTGCATGTTGACAAAACTGAACACAGGGTTTTGTTGTTTCATAGTTTTATACTTGATATAGCATGTCTTTTTTACAAAAAAAAAACAAAAAAAACAAACAACGCTTATAATAAGTTCTTGAATATCTTAAAACATAACAATTTTGCTTTGTAGATGAGCACAAATATTCTTCAGCAAAGGGATGGGACACCGATTAATCCACATAGTTTGATAGCTTTTTTAACGTTCTAGGCAAAGCGGTTTAAAAGTAACATAAAAAGGATCAAATTATAAATAATAACCGGAAAACACACGGTGACTAGTAAAGATGACACAACAGAGAAAAATATGATCAGATTTGAACTCGACATCAAAAATTCCTTCAAAAGAACAAACTAAGATTTTTGGAAACATGGTAAAATGAAAAATCCTAATGAATATTGACTGATTCATTAGTTAACTTAGCTCTGCAGGTTGAAGAAGGTAAAAGGAGTTTATTTTTGACACACGAAACATTTCTAAAACGAATCTTGTGAAACACCATACATCGCTAGATGTCTTCGCATGGTTAAGACTCCATTTCGACAGAGAAGTGCTCTTGTTTTTTATCTGGCTATCCATGGCTTTTTACTTGTGCTCACGATCACTTTGCAACAAAGATATCTCTAAATGACTATTCGACAGGCGTAGTGAAATCGATATTCTAAATGTACCTTGCACCTCCTACAATCTCTTGAGGTTTTAAAGAAGACCAGCAAACGGTAAAAAACGTATACTTGCAAAATGTTGTTGCACTATTTTAACTTCAGTGATACTTTGGCTTACCAAATAGGAACGATAAGTTAGCAACATGACCCCGCTGCTTTCTCGCTACTGCAGACATACGCGTTTCTAAAGACAAAGTCGACTGATCCTCCGTTCATACGTATATAAACTGGTGCGAGTTTCACAGCGTAGTTGTTGAAATTGCGGTATTTTAATGCCAGACGTTTCGAATGATTACTCCGGCAGCATATGGCTTGGTTACTTCAAATTGAGCGTTAATCTTTTATGAGAACGTAATTGAGATCGCAATCCCTACTTTGGAGAAACTTTTTGTGGAAAACCAACAAAAGCAATCGCGTGGATTGGTATATTGCCACTGTTTAACGCATTAGATTTTCGTATTTAATCACTTTCCTTTGATCAGGTTAGCCATGCAGTGCATGATGCAATCAAAAGATTACGATTTCAACACCCCACCGAAAGTCACCTTTAGCCATGAAAGTAAAAACACACGGTTGAGGTTCGCAACGCACCGTAGAGTGATATTGTTTAAAACTTTTACTAAGTCAAGATAGCACTACAGCATTGAGGTAAAATATTGACATCCAACTTCAAAAATCAAGAAAAATGTCCACTGCTGTTTATGGTCGATGCCAAAAACTAGATTTGAGGAAAAGCAAAAGTTTGTGTTGAAAAATAAAATAACATCTTCTTTAAATATTGAATTAGAGATGAAGAATGCTATCAACAATGGAAGTGGCACAACGCTGTTAGTAAAAGGTGACAACAGGAGATGAATCCGGGCACTTCTGCTAATGGAAACAAAACTGGATTTTAAAAATTGAATCTCTCTCTTCCAGGTGATATATAAAGTCTTCATCCCTTCAGTAAAGGAGCTTTTTCAACTACTTGAGGGCCATGGCTCATTCCAACCATCGCTAGGCCTAAGCTGATGCTAGTATTCTGTGTTGAAGACAAATATTTTTAATTTAAATCTTTACAATATGAACGACATTCAAAGCACAACAACTGAACTTACCTTATCACAAAACTCGTTTATAAGAGCCACCATCCAACCTCTTGTTTCTGTAAAGCGCAACGACCTATGCTTATCTTCGGGTGGTCGAGCGTAGACCTTGTCGAGACCTCCAAGCTTGCTAACCCAGTGGGATTGCTGCCAAGGGCGAAATTTGTTTTTAAAGTTCCAACAGCATTGTGGATCAAATGCCTAGAAAAAGTTTTATTTTTAATGTGAAGCAGAAAAAGCAAGTATTGGTATTGACAGATACATTAGCAAAACCTAACTGTATCGAAGAACAAAGTGAAAACAACTTATTGAGATTTAATGTTTAAAATAATGTCACAGTAATGTTCTAATGATGTTACAGTAACCCAAATTGAATTTTAGAATGCTTTGCTAGAGGCCAACGTGGTAATGTTGTGCTTTCTCTTCTCTCACTTAGAATGATGGCGCGGTATGAAACGAGAACTGAGATTCACATTGCAAATCTAATCACAATCCTACGTAGAAAATGCTCATTTCGAACCAGTCATGAATACAAAATAAAGATTGGTACCAAACCACCAACGTTTACACTGAAGCTAATGTCGAACATAGATCAAGTCTGAATGCAACAAACATTAAAGTCAAGAGGCTGTGGTGTTACGACAATGGAGTCGTGACGCGACACCAGGAATAGTCAGTCACAGTGACGGTCGAGACAAACACACAAAACAAAAATTCACCCTTTCTATGTAGGTCAAGCGCCAGACAAGAATGCTGAGAATGCAAAATTCATTTACTCATGCCCAAATGCGACTTGAAATAAACCTGAAAGCCTACGAACTGTGAAGCAAACAGGATTCGATAACCACGTATAAAACTCAAAATGAGAATTAAAAAAAAAAACAGAAAGGGAGTTGAAGTTTATCGTTTAGCTATGCAGCTGCACGAAACGACTCCACTAAATCATAACTTAACTAGAAAACTAAAGCAAAACTTATCCTGAAGCCCACATCTACAAATTGTTGGATATCGACAAATCAATATCTCATACACGTGCACATACTGCTGGTAGTGCAATATTTCATTATTGCACTTCATTTGCGCGCATACTTTAGAACAGTTTCTTCACCATGTCACCCAAGCCACAAATTTTTATTATAACAGCGCAAATCCAACTGTTAGCGAAAACAGGTTAGATAGTTTTTGTCCTATTGCAATGGCGTTCATTTTAACTTCAATATTAAATAGGAAACACTCGCTAAATCTCTATAAGGGAAAAACAGCTAAAGAGTGTAAAGTGATGAGTCACGTTGAACAATGCCTATCCACGACGCTTCTCCACATCCGAATTTGCCCTCGCCATCAAAATTTTGATGCTCTCTACGTCAGCAGCAGCGTTCTAGAAGAATAACCAGCAACTATCAACGGAAGCGGTCCGAAGAGACCGCGAACGTGCACGGCGGTTACTTAGTGCTCAGGCCGATCGTTCCTTCACCCTTTTTTTTACGCTATATAATATACACGTATAAACGTTGTTTCTTTCTGACGATTTCCCTAGAAAAGTATCATCACAAGAATGCTCCAAAGACATGCGGATAATACTATAACGCGAAATAACTCCGCCGATTGCTCACCATCATACTTAGCAATATGGAGTCCAAAAAAAGGATTTGACTGGCAATTCAAATCCAGATGTTGTCAGAAACAGCTCTTAGTAGTATGCTGAAGCATTCTGTAACGCTTTCCACCGAATCTGCAGTTTAGTGTCTCCCATAATGTATTAATAAAAAAGTGTCGGAATCACTTCGCATATGACAGGACGGATTACTTTATTGGTGGTTGATTAATTTTATTCGTTCTTTCATGAAGCTGTTCACCAAGGATTAAAACTGAACCAAATCCGGCTTCTCTTTACTGATCGTTCTGGCCTACCAAATGTTAACCTTCATAAATGCAACACGCATTTGTGTGTCCATGAACCCTCAAAACAAAGAAAAGCAGGATTCTATTTATATACAGTAGATTCCGCTTTATTGGGCCGCCGGTTAATCGGGTCAGCCGTTTAATTGGGCTAAATTGTTAAGAACAAAATCCAATCAAAGATAATGCACTACGTTAAATCCGCATAATCGGGCCACAACTGTAGTCAGACATACACTGGTTTAATTGCAAAACCGCCTTTGTAATGGAATAGAACTCAATATCACAAAGCCAACTATATTATGCAACAATTGAAAAATACAGGCGCAAATTATTTTGTCATTTCATGCCCTTGGACATGGTAATTGTTGTGTTTTGTTGCAAATTTTGTGAAGTCCCAAGCAGAGATGCCACAAAAAGATTTAACAATTGCTGAAAGGGTTGGGTTGTTGTCCTAAGAAAAATTAGAGAGCAACCTCCAAACATTAGTCATCGCCAGCTAGCTGAGATAACTGGTGTACCAAGGACAACCCTGGCACAGATACTGCAAGACTTCGGATAATCGGGTCAGCCGCTTAATCGGGCCAAATGGTGCTTATCCCGATGTGGCCCGATTAAGCGGAATCTACTGTATAATTATATTTATTCGTTTCTGTTAAAACGTCGCTAAAGTAACGTACCGTCGATAAGATGTGAAGCATTGATAGTGGTAACTGTGGATGCTTTAACCTTGCGGTTATGAGGTCAATAAACAGACTCAGCATGTCATATATGCCTTCCTGAACATCTGAAAGCCACCTGAAAAGAAATAACTACGCAACAAACTATCGCAAACAGAAAAGTAATAGCCAATAAGCAAACCATTAAGACAGTACGATTTGCAGGTAGGAGAGTATAAGTAAAATCTTAAAACAATACAGGGTGTTTCATCTCAATATGTCACCTTAGAAAATTTCATATCTCAGTAACTGGCAAAAGTAGCAGGATAAAATTGGTTTCGTTGAAAAGGTAAAATCTCCAATTTCGTTGCTGCAGTGGTTTCGCCAGACCATTGTTACGTCACAATCAAAGTTTAAGCTTTTTGCGTAAAATGCCGTTTCTACCGATTTGCCTCTTATTTGCTTAAAATGTCTTTCACTGGAATGGAGAAAGCGTTTCGTGTTTTGGAATTTGATATAAACAACTCGTGGACAAATGTTCAACGTAAATCTCGGACAGGATGAAAACCATCGATCCCGATAAGCTTGTTCGAGTTTGGCAAGAAATGGAATACCGTTTCGATGTGTGCCGTGTAAACACGGGGTCGAATATTGAACATTTGTGAAAAGTTTAATAAAACGTTTATTGCTTTGATTTTTGAGTTCAAATTTTTGCTGCGTAAACCTAAGACCATTAGTTTTCAAAAAAAAGTTTGGTCTTTATATCTTCTACAGTTATTGAGATATAAGTTGTCATGAAGTGACATATTGAGATGAAACATCCTGTATAATTTGTCGATTATTATCGACGCAATATCGTTATATTGCCCTTATTTTTAACCACTTGACAGCGGATTTTTAGAAGCATTTCTATGTTTTGCTCGCAGGGTTTGCTGTCAAAGTGGTTAAAGGGCAATGGTGTTCATCGTTGTTTAGAGAAATAGCACTAAATTGCTTAATGGTGACAAAAACAACACGAAACACCCAGGGCTCTTTGCAAATGAATAGGCGTATATATACGTCATCTGCGGTCAAGTAATTAAACTGTTAGAAGTAGGTTAGTAGATATGTTCATGACGTTTCTACGGTCATTATTTTTTGTGTGAATGAAAACAACAATTTTACAATTAATCGTTAAATATGACGTCATCTTACGTCATAAAAGAGTGAAACTTTTGTGAGCGGAAAGTCAGTAAGTTTAATTTCGACCATATGATGACGTCACATACCCCTTTATGACACTCAACCAGGGATTGTGATAAATCGTTCCAAGTTCTATGTTGGTCAGCTTAGTATGTTCGGAGGAGATAGAATGCACAGATAGAGACAGAGTTGCGTTTAAAAGCATAAATGAATTCTTTTCATGCACCCATTCCACTTTGCCGCATTAACTTGACCATTGCGTATTGATTTCATTAGAATTGAATGAAATTCACAAACAAACGTTAAAAGTTTTAAACTCTAATTTCTACAGTCTCGGGTGTGAGTGTAGATGGTTAACACAGTCTCGGGTGTGAGTGCAGATGGTTAACACAGTCTCGGGTGAGAGCGCAGATGGTTAACATAGTCTCAGGTGTGAGTGTAGATGGTTAACCTCTAGTAGAGAACTAACCTTTGTACAGCACTTGAAGTTAGAAGTTTATTAAAACACTCAGGCATGCACCCATCCAAGAACTTAGTGCAATTTTCATCGGCGTCTAGCAAACCTACAATAAACACATAATTAAATACCACAAACGTAAAACAACTTTCTACGAATATATTCAACATCTTTTACGCATATTTGCTCTGTTCCAATGAACTTGCGAGCTCTTAAAACTCTAACAATCTTTTGATGCAGCTGGATAGGCCACATTTGCAGCTACTAAAAAATTAAGCATTGGCTTTAATGTTATCATAAAAACTTTGAAAAAATATCATTTGTATCCTTCATAACGTAACAAGAATTTTTAAATGATTCGGTAACTGAACGCAGGAACACTGTACGAACGGAAGAGTAAGCCAAAAACATGAAAGTATTGAGCCGTTTAAGTAATGACCAATTGGAGTATCATCTGTTGCTATCGACAAACAACCGGCTAATGTGGATTGACTAGCGCAACACCTGAAATCACAACTCGACCAAATGCTAATTTGGTATGAGAATAATCGAATATTTTGACTTTTACTTGTACAGAAAATATAATAAAAAGACTTAAATCAAAGAAAAGCTACGTTATGGTGCCAATATCAGCAGTTGCAAAAAAACGCCGAATCAAAATCTATCCACACAGCGCTTCCGCATTGCAAGCAAAGCGAGGGTAAAAGATCTTGCACGAATCGAGATTGGCTCTTCTGGGCTTTTAGTTTAATCAAAGAAAAATTCAACAAATTGGTTAAATGAGAAGCTTAATTAGTTTTTCGTCAACAATAGCTTAAGCGTAACGAAGCCATGGCCTCACGAAGGAAAAGACTTACATTCCGCAAAGACCTTCTGCGATCACTCTCTATTAATACCATATCAACGCAGTCCTCAATATTTTCTATCTACTCAAATGCATTGTATTATTTCGGCAAAAAGGTTACTTTGACTGTGCTGCCATGAAGTGGTCGATTAATCGGAGAGCATTTTTTCTTCCGAGCATATCGTAAAAGACTTGATAGCACGGATAGGCGAACTGCAGTCCGCGAAAGCATGCGATTCAGCTTGCGTCCACAGATTGATCAACAAAATTAAAAAGTCTTCAGCTTAAAAGCTTGGCTCTGATGCGGTTCACCTCAAAAACCAAACATCTCGGTAAAGACCCGCGATATCATCCGGTAACAATGAAATATTTCCACATTTCGCAGCTTTTCTTAACAGCAATTTTCCACCTTGCCTCCTGAGTGAAAGCGCATTATTTTGCCGGCATTAAAAATACTGAAGCGGAAACAAGAGTCATTTTTAAAGACTTCATATAAATAAATCGTTTTCTCGTCGTTACAATAGGATTACAATACATGTGACTGATCAATCAAGGTTGTTTACCTTCATTTATAAGCCTTGTGGAAGCTTTGAGACATTTCGCAAGCGATTCATCTTTTCGAAACGGAATCGACCAACTTTCCGTGAAGACCCGACCCTCAAGCTCAACCAGGCATTCGTAAGGAAAATCAATGCGATTGTCTGTAATACATACAAACTACACTACATTAAGGAAGTATTTCATGTGCCGGATAATTAAAATTCGGTTGTTTATTTCTTTGTAAACAACCTTTTGTAAAGCTTGCATTGGCGTACAAAACTTTAAATGGGTCATAAATGATCTCGTCATGTGGAGCTTTCTCAACGAAAAAACCCATATTGTTGTTAATTACCCGACCCCTTCCGAGGGATGGGGGCATGGTGGAAGACCATGGAGCCCCAGAAGCCGGGCAACTACCCAGAGCCTCGACCAGAGGTCGTAGAGAGACAGAGAGTTGCCAAAGAGCGAGCGGCACAAAGAGTCCGTAGCTTAACAGTGCAGAATGAGATGAGAGATGTCCTGGGACGAGTGTCCACATGCGCGGCAGGAAGGATTCTCGATTCTGCTAATCCTAGAGAGCCAAGAACTTAACAGTAGGCTGTGTCCGTTGCAGCATAGACGAGAGAGAACACAGCGAGCGTGACGAGGGAGCACAAGTTCCTCAGTGGAAATCGAGAGAAATAGCGTGTCAAAGAATTTCAATGAGACAGTACGCCTCCAGTCCGAGAAAAGAGAAGAGTGGACACGAGAGATAAGAGGAGAGAGACTACAGGGGATTGCAGAGGGCGCAAGTAGCACTCCCTGTCTGGCCAGCTCATTAGCCACGTCGTTCCCCAGGAGAAACGATTGTAGCCTGATAGAACAGGAGGAGAGAAAAGACAGCTCCTGCCAGAACTGCCAGGGAGTTTGAGGTAAAAGGAAAGATGGAGGAGAGGACAGAACGACAATCAGACAGGAGAAGAGAAGAGAGGTGGCTGACTTGTTGGTGCAGCCAAAACCAGAAGAGAGCTTGCAGAATGGCGCAGACTTGAGTGAAAAAACTTGAACATACTGGGCCTACTGAAAAGAAAAGACTAGCTTCAGTGCCATGGCGAGAGAAGTTGGCAAGAACGCCAGAGCCGCCCCTTCCAAAAGGAAAAGAGCCATCAGCTAAGGTGCCAGATCATGATGGGGGGAGAGAGTCAAGGTGGGCGAGAGTCGCACCTTGACGTGAGAGCATGAGGAGGAAAGGGTGGACTATACAGTGAAAAAAAGTAGATTCCAAGGAAGAGAGGGAGGGCAAGCAAGGAGAAGTAGAAGGAAGCATGAACGGGTGAGTGGATGCAAAAGCTCTCCAGGAAGATCTGCAGAGTCTTGGTTTCACTCCAAGTCTGGCCAAACCTGAAACAGGAAATGAGGTTGGGAGACAAAGAACCTGCTGGTACGATGAAAGAGTGAAATGGGTCAAGGCAATTCATAGGGGAGGTAAAGAAGTCTCGGAGAGAAGAAGAGGAATAGGGGAGGATGATAGGCAGTCGGTGATGGTGCGACTAGCGGCTCGGTGGAGGCGTTACTAATTTGATAAAAAAAAACAAGTTCGGCCAAAAACTTCTGCGAGCATTGGGCTCGCAGAAGTCTGTCTTTTTTCAGGAATTTTGCCACCCTGGGAAATCACTTCAACAGAAAGAGCAGGTAAAAACTGTGATA
Source organism: Trididemnum clinides (assembly GCA_963675345.1). Taxonomy (NCBI): domain Eukaryota; kingdom Metazoa; phylum Chordata; class Ascidiacea; order Aplousobranchia; family Didemnidae; genus Trididemnum; species Trididemnum clinides. The sequence goes on from OY776289.1 coordinate 11,985,668, forward strand.
TCGCTTTTAGTACCGATACCTAATCTTTTGTGTACTGGTATACATCTACATAGGTCACCGAAAGACTCTACACCCCTGTACACTCTGTACACTACAATAATATATTTTCCAGCCGAAATTAGTCTTTTTGTGATAAGATCACATGACGAGCGTATCACGAAAAAGTTATGGCAAAAAACAACTTTTCAAAGTCGTGAAGATGCTTCAAGGGCTCACTTCTATGCACACAGAGGTTCAATTGCAATATCTAAATAACAGCTAGATGTACGAAACAAGTTGAAATGGCACAGTATTTATAAGCAACCACTTAAATTACATCCACTTTAATTCAAACAATAATAATCAATAACATGAGATCTGATCTTAAATATTGAACCAACTACACCTCTACCAAAAACTTAAGCGCTACCTGGTTTGGGAAGAACAGAACGGTGATTTCCCTAGAAACTCCAAAAGCGTGAAAAGATACTGACATAAATCATCATGACGACCGGCAAGCTCTAGCGATAATGATATACAAAAAAGAATATCACAATCATGGTAATTTTTAATAGCATCGACTTGAATTTTCTTTGAAACTATTTCTTTTAATTCAATTGCTACGTGACGATGCTAACGACAAAGCTACCTCAAAAACAAGTACATTGATACTTTAAGAGCACTAGGGCAATCAATAAACCAATTTTATACTAAGTAAACAAAAGGTAATGAACTATAAAGCTGCATTTAAATGACAGCAGTTTGGCACTTGAAGGTACTATCGTTTTGATTCTTCAAGTACACGATCTCATCAAACTGAATTATGTCATATAAAAACAAACCAGGCAGTTCGATCACAAAACTGCAAAAACGGGTGCGAAACATGAATTTTATTGCTAAAGAAATCCAAATAACATGAAGTGTGTCAAATTCAAACACAGCACCATAAATTTTTTACCTTCGCATTGGCTCTGAATTTCACCGTCCTTGTTGTTTATCACTTCACTGTATGTAGGCGGATAGCTTGGTGTGAGATCGCTAACAACAAACAAACAGTTGACATTTTCATTATAAAACCTGTAAACTTGCCAATCCTCACATCTAGCCCACCTCAACCTATTTTTACTGGGGCAAGCATAAACAGGAGTCCCAACAACCCTACCTCTCGTTTACTGCATACCACAACAGGAACTACCCTTTGTTACGAACCAGACCGAAATACAAGTTCGGTTCGTTTTATTATTTCAAAACAAGCGAAGGTATTTCTGCATGGCGCCCCTTGCTTTTGTGCGTATATACCCCACCCCTTGCTTGAGACGGAAAAGCGATACGAAACGGCAACTGAGGTCGACACTGCGAGATCAATCAAGATCAGACAAATGGAAAGCAGAAGCCTATTTCGAATTAGTCACCAAGAAATATTGCACATTGGTAGGCACGCACCTAAGCGAACGGATTGCCATCGGTGGGTGCCCAAAAGTCGCCTCTTACACGTCAGCAGTTTTACTGTACTAACTTCGGAAAAAAAACGAGAAACAATAAACAAAAAAAACATGCTTTAGGTAATATAACACCAAAGAAAACGAGCCATTAAGTGTGTGTAGCTCAAGTCAGCGCCTGCATGGCAAGTTTCATTCAAAACTCTATTCAGTAGAGTTCATGCACATCATGTTGTAAGCAGTTGGCAATGTCGCAACCTAATTAATACGTGGCTCTTCTAACTAGCAAAATCCAAACTTCTCCATGGTTTTCACTGAGTATTTGTAGAAGTTATTGATAAAGTATTGTTGCTGCTGAATTTCTTTTCAAAAGAGATTGCTAGCAAGGAAACAATGTTTATATACGTAACATTTCAAGATACATTTCATGTCTAAGTATTCCCTGACTACCAAGATTTAAACGTGCTGCTTCCGTGTATGTCTGACTAATGCTGTCCAGTCTTCAACCTTTTTTAAACAAAATTTCTGCTGGAGCAATACAACATTTTATTTACAAATGCACTTCCTGATCAACGTCAATCGTATCTTAATAAACTAAAAACTTCGAGTTGGCAGTTCAGAAGAGCGATGATCAACGGCCGCTGCACCAAGCACAAAAGTGACAAGACATTACCCGATTTCGCTAATGCACACTGACAAGACTACATTCAAGCGCAAACCTGTGCGACCCAATTTCATTCATTTCAACATCGTTAATTTCGTCGTAAGACATGGGCATTTCGCATGTCAGATAAGACACTGCTTCATTTAAATCGTTTTTAGCCAATTGTAGAGCTTGACGAATACTATTTTCATCAGAAAATCCCATACCTGTAATATAGAATCTATAAACAAATCTAAGGAGCTAGAAATGACATTTGCTGGCAGATATGAGCGAAACGTAGCGTGAGGTGGTTAATCAGTCACAACAAAAGTTTGTATTTTTCAATCTTTCCCGTTTCCAACACAGAGAAAAGACTAAATGGCTTTGATGTAGCATCGCTGCAAAACGTGCACACAAAATCTTTCTACGTTTGTGATATAAATTGAGGTTTCTCGGCTCAAAGAGCAACAGTTCATATGAGACTTCTCGACATAAATGGTAACAGCAACTTAAATTCCTTTATCACCTGTTGACGACTAAACAAGTAACAGCAAAATGGTTTTTAACATGTGTACAATAATTTGCTTACACCAAAGTTAGTTAAAATATCACTACTTAAAATTTTGATCTTCATTTTCTTAGTTTCATAAATAGAAAGCAGAATATAATGCTATGCTATAGCTATAGCCTTTGCTATAAGCAGATATTGAATCACCCCGTCTGGCGATATGCCTAGCTATGCAGAAGTGATCAGAATTCATTTATACCCGATATTTCTCAATAGAGGGAGACCGGGGAGGGTTGTTACGATTTTTACAAAAACGTAGAAAATTCCCCTTTTAGTACAAGCAAAAAATCTGATATTTTTATGGTAAGTAACCAAACTCCTAGCCTACTCAAAGACATTATTAACAAAATTTTATCGCTTCGGGACTAGTAGCTATTTACAAATTTTGTAGTAGAGGTCGAATGTAACAACTTACCCCACTAGCGGGGTGATTTGTTACATAGTAATGGATGTAACATTACACACATCAATCGCTTTAACATTAATAAATTAAAGGGTAAAAGGAATTTTGTTGACAATATAAAGAGGTTGATTGGCCATTGGATGGGTGGAAAAGAACAGTGGTGGGAGGAGGAAGAGAAGAGGAGGAGGATTAGGGCCAGATGCATACTAGACCTATAGTTTCATCAAACTTCAATTTATTTGCTACAATAATTGCCTGCAAGTTATTTGAAAGTTATGGCAATATATTGGAAAACAATCATACAAGCAAAGAACACTAAAAAACAAAGCTGTACAAACAAAGATCAATAAAAGAACAAAACTGTAAAAAGTGATGCACACCCAAAGAATATACATGAGTTCCTGGTTGCTAGCCAGCAATTTTCAAGGCAATCTCCTATCAAGAGGGATCTTCCTCCAGCATCAACATATAATAGAAAAATTTGCTCAAAAATGATCACCAGCATCATACGGTACCATATAGCAATCTATTACATCATGTCAATTACCCGTGACCGGTTTCGACCTTATTGGGTCTCATCAGGCGGGTGTAAAAACCACTCAATAATAAACATGCTAAAAAAACAAATTTGCCATTGGGTGCAAAAAAATGCAATACAAAATAATATGATACAGCAATACCTATATCATGGGGGTCACATTCAAGGACACACACACATGACATGAACAACAAGTCACATCGGTAAACATGGACAACAAATAAGGTCGAAACCGGTCACGGGTTATTAACATGATGTAATAGATTGCTGTATGGTACCGTATGATGCTGGTGATCATTTTTGAGCAAATTTTTCTATTATACGATGATGCTGGAGGAAGATCCCTCTTGATAGGAGATTGCCTTGAAAATTGCTGGCTAGCAACTAGCAACTCATGTATTAATGATAAGTCTTGACAATGATCCTGCACCCCTATTAGGGCTTACCGATGTGACTTGTTGTCCATGTCATGTGTATGTGTCCTTGAATGTGACCCCCATGATATAGGTATTGCTGTATCATATTGTTTTGTATTGCATTTTTTTGCACCCAATGGCAAATTTGTTTTTTTAGCATGTTTATTATTGAGTGGTTTTTACACCCGCCTGATGAGACCCAATAAGGTCGAAACCGGTCACGGGTAATTGACATGATGTAATAGATTGCTATATGGTACCGTATGATGCTGGTGATCATTTTTGAGCAAATTTTTCTATTATACACCCAAAGAACAACGGAAAATAAAACTCTAAAAAGTGGTGCAATGTTTTATTCTCAGTTAAGTATTGCTCAATTTTAATTGCTTTCAGAACAGTTTTCACAAATATAGACCAAGTCAGCACTGCTGCATACATAATGTGACCATCCTTCACACTGGCAACATTGAATCCAGGATTCACCTGGTGCTGAATTTGAGTAACTGCCACTATACACAATGCAGAACCACTCTTCCTTAGCTGATGATGATGATGACAGCAAAATCTTTTTTTGGCTTTCTTCTGTGTTCTTACTTTAGTGCGTCTAATAGAATTTAACTTCTCTCATGCTTTTTTGAAGAGCATTTTGATTGCCTTGGTGCAGCTTTGAGAAATCTACTAAAAAATGAGAGAAATCTACTAAGAAAAAGAATGAGAGAAATCTACTGAAAACAGATATATATTCGTCACCTAGCAACCAAGCTGGTTAATTGTAAATAGTCTGCCAGTATTGCTTGACTAGAACAAAAACGTGCAATTGCATTCTGAGCACTACTTTGTTACAACTTACAGATACCAAGATACCACAACCAGTACTAGTATTTTTATCTACCAGTACCGGTACCTATCTATTAAGGCTATAGAATGGCCTTCCAGTTCGCTATACTTCTAAATGTAAATAAATGAGAAGTAGTAAAATACTCTGAAAAAATATACTAACTAAAATATACGTAGGAATGTTGGGGTGACTTGTTACACAGTGTATCAAGCCTCCCCATCCCCAGTGACATAAATAAACCACAATATTCTCTGGCATATTTGACAAAACTGACTTTACTTCTATTTCTGCTTGAAATTACAGTAACCAAACCTCTGAAAAATGCAGTCCGTTCAAACATACGCTAAAATACCTTGAAAGCAGCTAGTTTTGGATAAAATCTTCAAACTTTATTTTTGACACACAAAAATTCTTTTTCTCTCTTATCTTTTCTTTACCAGGCAGTTTTTATTAAAAATGCTTTTAAACTAAAGAAAATGATGTTAGCAATAGAACAACATTAATTGCAGCGATTTAAAATTTTTTTTAAAGAAGTAATAAGGAGTGTAACAACCCTCCCTTGTAACATTTCTCCCCAGTCTCCCCTATACAGTGGGTAATCATAATGAGATTTCCCATTAGGACTTGTAAATATCAGCTTGTTAAACAATGCTGGCATTTTTCGGTCACTCTATGCTCTATATCAGGAATAAGCAACTGGAAGAATTGGGCAAAACAATTGCTTTCAAAAAGTTGATCGCTAAAAAAGTCTTCAACTTGAGAACGAGCAAAAATAGAAACAAATAACGGGCTGGCGTCATAAGTTTAAATAATTTAATAATCAAAACACTGCTCCTCTAAAAAACCTCAACTTCAAAATGGGCGAAAACATTGTTTACACCTTAAATATTTTGGCCTGTGACATCCCAAATCAATTTTTGTGGCCCTCTCTAGCATCAAACGTCCCCATTCCTGCTCCATGCCTAAAAATAACGACGTTGTTTGAATGATTGTTGTATACGTGTGTTTAAATCCCACTCAAAGCAATGTTTTAAGATCCAATCATTAACTCATACTGTATAGTTTTTAAAATTGATAAACAAGTTTTACCGAGAAGAGTTTGAACGTTTTCGTCAACTGTAACATCCATTGAAGAATTTCATATAATCCAAAATTAAAAATACCTACGTTTATATATGTTACATGTAATATATCTTGAAGCATTAGCAGAAAAAAACCTGCAGTAAATTAATAGCGAATACACATTATACAAAGGAAATGTAAATCAGATGAAGAACATACAGTATATGGACTGCATAATATGAAGCGGCAAACAATTTGCACTGAATAGTACAGTAAATGAAGTACACAAAGATGATACCACAAATACTTTGTACTAAATGGTATAAAATGACTGAACTCAAGATAAGCCTAGCTTAAGGTTAGTTTTGGTTTGCAGACACACGTCGGTTTCAAATAATATGCAAGATTCATGCAATTCATTTTAACATAAAGCTATATTAGGTTAACTCTAAACTCGTGTCTGCAAACATCTTTTGTTGTGTAGTTAAACTTGACTTAGATTTAGTCCAATTTCTGAACAGCAGTATATTAAAATAAAATCTGATATCATGTTGAAAAATCATTTAATTTACATGACACAAAGTCAACGGCAACGTATACGATATAGATATTGCTAACTTCAAAAAATTTGGTGACGTTTGAATAACAACGACAAAATCATAGTGCATATGTTTTGGATATCATTGCCTTGTTTAAACACAAGCTTGTTTCTTTATTGCTACATTGCTCCACAAGCTCATAGCATTGTACCTTGGTCATAAATCCACACTATCGCGAAACACAAGCTTTTCACATGCTAACACATAAGTCATTGAATCAGTAAGAAAAAGGCTAGTGCAATAATTATTTCAATTAAAAAACTAACAAATTCAACCATAACACGACAAACACTGCATATAGACATCAATACACCTGATCAAAAACAATCTTCAGTAGCTGCAACAACAAATGCATTTGGCATTATATACTAATAATTTGCAGTACAATATATTTGCTCCGTAATCCCTAGTATGCATGTATTCTATCGTACGTGAAAATGAAGAAATACACATTTAATACTAATAAAACGCTACTTTATTGCACATCAGCAACAATCTTTGAACAATTATAAAATGTGCACATTGTTAAAAAACAATCTTGATTACTAGAAAAATTAAAGCTAATCAATATGTCGTCTTCAAGCAACACAAATGAACAAAAATGTAAATAAAACCGACCATTAACTAACTGCTTTTGCAAAATCTTCATTTAGCGCTCTTTCAATTAAAATAACTACAAAGTTGATGTGTTTTCTGTTACCATTAAACAAATACGATTGGAAGCTAACTGTATCTTTTTGGAAATGCCAGCGCACAATAAAATCTTACTTGCATAAACAAAAAAAAAAAAATATTTGTTAACAACTTTTCGAAATTGAGCTGAACAGTGATGATGACATCCATTTTTGCATTTCTACACATCTTACATTCTGAATTCATTTCAGCATTGTCAATCTTTAAGGCTATGACGTCAAAATACCCATACCAGTTTATTGCTAGATTTAAGTTAGCTGACGGCTATCTTGAACACATCAATTTTGATAATGCTTTAGTTATGCCATGCACTCTTTAGTAAACGCATATTCTATTGCTTTTAAATTACTTTTGAATGATGTGATTATAATTTGCAAGTGAAATCGGGTATTAGGACTTCAAATGTTGATTTCATGCTTGAAAGGAACGGAAAACCAATGGCGCTAAAGAGAACCGTAAAATGACATATCGTGGCCTAACAAACAGTTAACCAAAAATGATCGAAATAACGTCATTATTTGAGTGTAGCAATCAAGATTTTTAAAACAAACTCAAAACAAAATATGACAACACAGGCGCTTTATTTAAAACCCTTTCGGCCCTGACGGGAATTCAATTTTTCATCTAAAATTTCTACATATGAAAAGATGAACGCTACAGAAAAATTACTCAGTGATCTGTGGAAATATAGATTCCCACCCCAGTTACAACTGCCCACAAAAAGTCACACCTTCTTCTGCATGCTATCGATTACTGAGCTTTAAAACACGTTTAGAACAAAATTACGCTTAGGTTAAAATGTTTTGATGTTTATGATTTATGGCTGAAAGCGTAAATGGTAAGTTTTGAGAAGGTTTTCCAAATTGTATTAACTTGGCCAAACACTAAATCGTTTTAATATCACACCATTAGTCGCTGGATTTCTATGGTGTAAAAATGGAGACTAAAAAAAGTCCTTTGTAAATTATTAATGGTACCAAAAGCTATAAACGAAAACACTAAACCTTTTGCTACTGCTAAAAACGCACGTGAAATACTCTTATTTGGTGTTACTTTTGAATATCATCAGGAAATTTTTCGGACCACTCAGCCCAACCTCCTAAATAATGCTTGCTATTTTTGTATTTCAATTCCTGACCTATTTGCAATGCAAAAGTACTTCGCACTCCAATTAGACACATGAACACCACATTATCATCAGCAGTAGGCTTACGAATTCCAAACTTTGTTTGAAACTCGTCGTCAGGCATTTGCAGAGCAAAGAACATGAAACCAATGGGAAGGTTAACGTACTGCTTGGCAGGAACTCTTCCTTCAGCAACTTCAAACGGCTCACGAACGTCCACAACGTAAATTGAATCATCATCCACTGCTTTCTTGAATTCTTCAGCAGTGAGAGCATACTCCTTTCGAGTTTCTCGCTGTAACCAGCTTTCTGAATATCTCACAGACTGTGTATGTAAAGTACGATAAGCACAACTCAACGGTTCATAACTAGCATTGGCATTCTTGCACATTAGCCTCCGAGATGATACCATTTGATCCAATTTTATTCCTTGTCTGGCTGCTACTACAGAAGCTGTCAACAATCGTCTGCAATGACTCATTTTGTTTAGCCTAAAGCAAATGGCAAAAAAAAACAATCGAGACTTAAAATACATCAACCTGCATAACAAATTAATTAGGTTAGAAGTCCTCCAATGAGCATAACTGAATGAAAACCCGAGTAGGTAGTCAGTTAGCTTATAGCTGCACAACAAAGAAACGCCTTGATTTTAACTATCTTCCGCACACTGTTTATGCATATCATGTTCAAAAATTTTTACCATAAAACTCAAATCTTAACACTACTAAAATTGTGGCAACGAGCTATTTTCTTATATCAAGAAGCAAAAATCAGCCAACAATACATCTTGAACGTTATGTTTAAAACGTGAGCGTTGATTACCGGATGATAGCCAGGTTGATGAGACGTAACTGCAAGACTTAATATAAAATGTTTAACACATATTGTCTGCTGATTTTCAAACTACATGTATTAGTTATACAAATAAACAACAATATTAACCAATCAGAGTCTGGACAATTTTTAGCCACTGCAACATCTATTGAAGAATTTACATCGTTTAAACTTAAAAACAAATACATTAGTATATGTTATGCGTAAAATACAAAGTCACTAAACACCAGCATAATAGAACATGCAGCAAAACCAATCGCAATTGCATGCCATACAATGAAAATCGAAATTGTAAATCACTTAAGAAATCATGCTAAGTGCATATATACACAGTGCAGCAACTATATTGTCTGAATTATGCTCAAATTAGAACTTAAACTTATAACTAGTTTTGGCAAAAGACCCTGTTTTGATTTGCAGGTAATACAGAAGACTGAAACAATCGTAAATACCATACTGGTATGGTGAAAAGGTAGTTTAAGTCTAAGTTTCACGCCTGTACACGCCATTTGCTGTACATTTCGTAATAAAACTAACTTCAATATGCTTAATCTGCGTCAAAATAAGTTTTTTAAAACTCTATGAAACTACGTGAATAGCCTACAAAGTCATCACTAGGCACAGAATTTGCCGGAAAAAACAGCACAGTGATATGTTGGCTAAAAACTAAAAAAATCACCGACCAGTTCTCTCCGATTAAAAAATCAGCACACCTAAACCGTAAGCTTAGCTCTTAATGGGCAACATTTTAAAGCTGATCCATTATGCGTCAACAACAATATAAGCTCATATATTATGAACCTTACAAGCCCGTTGGTAATAGAAGATCTTGATTACAGCGTCACGTCAGGAGGATTGAAATGTCACGATTTATTTCAGGTCAACAATCAACCGTTCTACTGGGCCCACGAATAGTTTTATTGTACCAACAGCAGAAAAGTTAAAATTTCTCAAATGAAAGTGATAGCTAAGCAGTCTTTTTGTCATGTCAAATTAACTGAATTTATGTACTATACGAAATTCTGCTATCTTGTGCTTATTTATTTACAGAGCTGATTGCACCCTTCCAATGAAAAAGAAATTTTTGCAACTATCACAAAAAAAAACAAAATGCTTCTTTACGATCACAAAAGTGACAATATAGGGTGACTGCCAATGCTGACACCAAATTAAGAAAACATTACGGCCATAAAAATAATTATAGAAAACATGTGTATGCCTTTTTGTTGCCATTACACATGTTTTGCGCATAACGCAATCGGAAACAAACTGACTTTAAGCTTAAAAACGATTAAGAACAGACTTGTGAAGAAGTCTTGTAACTTCATTTTTATATTATCGAATATATGTTCTGCTCTTGGAGAACTGTATTCGTAAAATTCAGTCAGGGTTAACCATACGAATTAATTTTCTATTTAACGGGCAACATATACATGCGACCTTGGAAAAATATAGCCTACAACTGCCGCCATTATACTGTTTGAATGTGGCAGTTGATAGGTCTCATGTATATGCTGAGATACAAGCTGTTGCTCAACTTTAAAAGAAAAAAAGTCCATTACATCTTCTTGTCTGTTACCAAAACATCGGTCAATTATTTTTAAATGCAAGATTCATGAAAACAATTTGGTAACTTGATAATAGTTGTAAAATTTTACATGACCTACACAATAAATATAAAAGCACCATTTATTAATTACCTGTATGCAATTTACAAGCAAAAACACAAAACCATGTCATTTGATCATATAACACTTTTGAGGTATTCTCAACTAGAATTACTTCTGAATATCCTCAGGAAAATTTTTCAACCAACCAGCCCAACCTCCTGAATAATGCTTGCTATTTTTATAATTCAATTCCTGGCCAGCTTGTAATGCAAAAGTACTTCGCACTCCACTGTGACACATAAAAACCATATTTTCATCAGTTGCAGGCTTCCGAACTCCAAATTTTTTTTGAAACGTGTCGTCAGGCATTCGCAATGCAAAGAATATAAAACCAAGGGGAATATTAACGTACTGCTTGGCAGGAACTCTACCGTTAGCAACTTCAAACGGCTCACGAACATCCACAACATAAACTGAATCATCATCCACTGCTTTCTTGAATTCTTCAGCAGTAAGAGCATATTCTTTTCGAGTTTCAATCTTCAACCAGCTTTGTGAATGTCTCAAAGATTGTGTATGTAAAGCACAGCACAACAGCTTGTCATTAACATTGCTATGCTTCCAGATAAGCCTTTGCGATGGCGGCACACAATTCACTTTCATTCTTTGTCTTGTTGCTGCTAAAGAAACTGTCAATATTCGCCTGAAATGATTCATTTTCATTAGCCAAAAGTAAATTGAGAAAAACAATTTTAAGATCAAAAAGGAATACTTTAAAAAACAGATTTTACCTTAAACATAAACCAACCTATACAAAAGATAATATGCAATTGCAACGTTTTCGGGCACCACAACATATTATAATCATAATTGGATGAATCTTGCACAGTTTTGTATTTTATTCTTCAAATCTCAGCTATCGAAAAATGCAATGCAAAAGATCTGAAAAAATGTTTTTAAAGTCTTTCACTAATTTCCAGATTTATCTAACGACTTAGTAAACCCTGCAACTTCATTACAACAGAGGCATTGCAGTATATGTTGAAAGCAGACTGAGTGTGAAATTTGTCATTGGAAAGATCAAAGACTGCGTGTTCAAGACATCATCTAAAATAGGCATGGCCAAGTGAAATCATCAGACACAATACAAAGCACACGTTTCGGAGTTAAACAATGGTTTGCATTAACTGCAATGACATGTAAAAGTGATTGCTGACTTAAAGATCACAACACCAATTTGCAGTCTACAATTTTCTAGTGGTTGATATGTTTTGAGTCTGTCAATAACTGTAACCTAATCTAAGCAACACTGGTCAGTTAGTTGACCAGTGCTTTCCCGTTCCTGACAGATTTATTTCACAGTAGGCTATTAACTGCTTGTTTTACAAAGTAGTTCAAGCAACCTGTATTTTAAAATTACTGGCTTTGAGCAAAGCTGAGTGAACACAATATTAAATGATAAAAAGTGATACAGCATTGATAACAACTTCTAGTAAACCACAACGTTTAATACTAGTATGACTCAGCTGAGCAATATGGTAAAAACCATAACATCACTGGGCACAAAATCAACTAAAAAGATAATTCAGGTATCACTTCAGATAAAAAGTTGAAAATTTAGCAAACAAGTTTTTGCAAATTAAGACAACCAGTACAGAGACACATCACTGATGTCGACCAATACACCTAACAATAACTGCGTTTGGCCATTATGGATAAACAATGTAATAGCAAGATTTGTACAATCTTAGATCAAAGTTTAGCAATAAGTATGTGCATTGTAAAATACTATATTAAAGATTAGTGCAATATAAGTTTAGTAGCAATCAATAAGTTTGTGCATATAACAAACACAATGACGGACAAATCAAACAACAAAGTATCTCACATCTCAATAACAAAAATCATTACTGCAATATTTCAACGGTTACTGCAACCTAAAACCAACCTCAATAGAAAATTTTAAATGTCACAAATAAAAAAAATGTATAATACAAAAAAGTGAATGATAAAATTTTGTAACCAATGGTTGCATATTTAGAAACACAACACGATTTTATCTTTAAAAGATAATATGTTATGACATTTTTGTTCACATCCAACAAAAATTTGAACGAAACATATTCCTAGTTATCAAGATAATCATAAAACTATCTAGTATTGTGTAATCAAGCTCATCAAATGATCAAAAAATTAAGTACTAATACAATCGGCTAACTTCTATCATAGAAAACCTTTGCTAGGTACCTTTATGAAGCAAGCGTAATGAACACTGTTACAAACGTGAAAAGACAAATATAAAGCTGATACTTATGTGCTGCCATAAGACAAATACACGTGAAAGCAAACTGTTTTTGAGCATAAAAATAATAAATGGCAAGCCTAAATAAAGTTATACATATGCAACACCACATTCCCCAAAATAGTAAAACGCTGTTAGCTACAACAAACAAGATTTAATATTTTTGCCACAAGGAGACATGCCCTTGCAAGAATAATTATCATTAAATAATTTGGCTGTAACAGATGATACAGTTCAAGTAACTGCTGAGCTAGAAACCATTCACTAAAGAACGATAAAAAATTTCACATCACATTTTTGACGAATCTTTCCAAAGATTGATTAAGTTTTTTTATTTCAAAGTAAATTTATAACAAAGCAATCTGTACAAAATCAGAGGCATAACTTTACTTGAAGTGTATGCGAACTACTTTACAGAGAGGCATTGGTAATGTTTGGAGAATTAGGAAACTGATGCTGCACATAGGCAAGTTGTCGCTTATACATGGGTAATGTTGCAATCAGGTAAGTGATAAGATTAATTTGCATATGAAAAAGTCCCTCATTGTAAAATTATGTTCAGAGAGAAGTCGGTCATTGTAGAGTTATGCTACATATCTTGCATATGGTATGTCATGCAGGTATATCAATAAGTAATGTTGCAAACAGGCAACCTAGCCCCAAACCTAGCCTCCACCCACACCCTAACTGTAACCTTAACTCCAAGTTACTTACCCAATACGGTATGCAACATCAACTTTCCTATATGTCACAAACCTTACCAACCATACAGATTTTAAACGACAACTTAATAAAATTTGTTTACAAATAAGGCCTAATGGTATCTAATTCAAAACAAAAACACAAAACTTTTCTGACTATTGCTAAAAACACATGTCAAATATCCTCATTTGGTGCTACTTTTAAATATCCTCAGAAAAATTTTTCAACCAACCTCCTGAATAATGCTTGCCATTTTTATAATTCAATTCCTGGCCAGCTTGTAATGCAAAAGTACTTTGCAATCCACTTCTACACAAACACCACATTTTCATCAGTTGCAGGCTTCCAAACTCCAAATTTTTTTGAAACTCGTTATCAGGCATTTTTAGTGCAAATATAAAACCAAGGGGAATATTAACATATTGCTTGGCAGGAACTCTACCTTAAGCAACTTTAAATGGCTCACAAACATCCACAACAAGCTGAATCACCATCCACTGCTTTCTTGAATTCTTCAGCAGTAAGAGTATATTCTTTTCGAGTTTCCATCTTCAGCCAACATTGTAAATGTCTTACATATTGTAAGAAAATCACAAGATAACAATTTGTAATTTATGCTGTCATTCTTGTACAACATCCATCGAGATGGTGTTGTTTGTTTCCTTTTTATTTTTTGTCTTGTTTCTGCAAAAGAGGCTGTCAATATCCATCTTAAATGATTCATTTTATCTAAGTTTCAAAATGACAGACAAAAAAAAGTTCAATAAAAATTTAATCTTACTCTGTACTTGAAGCAGCATGATCAATGCATCTGTAATATCAGTAACGTCATGATTGCTTTTTATTCAAGCATGTCAGCTGTGGGTCTTTGTTAATTAGTAACCTAAAATTATGTTTAGTTTCAACAACAAACTGCTAATAAAAACCAAATAAAGCAACAAATTAATGCATGTTTTTGCAATAAATTATGATGCTCACACATTGTAGCAGCTAAAGAACAAAAACTAATGGTCCACATGGCACAATTAAAAACAATGTTTCTAATTGCTGTTCCCAACAACATAAGAAAGTAGCATGCTATGAATATTCTGAAAACATAAATACAATTTTTGCTCTTGCAACATTTTGATTGTATTTAATTTACAACTAAGCCAGATCATTTTGCCTCACTCTGTGCAAGGCAAGGCATTGGTGACGGGATAGTGAGCAACACATTGGCATGGAACGACCATTTGCAATAACATGTAGCAAAAGATTTATAAAACAATTGAAGAAAGTATGGTGGAATGATACCAATGGAAGTCACTAATAGACAAATTATGCCTGTATAACACTAAGTAGACCTACATAAACGCTGCCAAAAAATGCAGAAGTAATAGATCAATAAAAGTAAACTTTACTTCCTTTTTTCCCTGCATTTTCTCAGGATTAGATGTACTGAATTATGTATCTCTACAACAACACACATGCTTTCAAACCACAGTCTTTGTGGGAGCAATAAAACACTTCAAATTCTGAATGCCTTTGCTGACAAATGCCATTAGTGTTTTTGCAAAGCTTTGAACTTCAAACCTTTTGTTCTAAAGTTTGGAACATTTATCACTACACCACAGTGACAAGAAGCAATAAATCAAAACAATTCAATAAATTACAACTAAATCACGGGGACTAGAAACAATAGATCAGTGAAGCAATTTAACAAAACTCCTTCAACTCTTTCTAAACAAAAATGTTGTTCACATGTAGTTAATGAGTAAAATATGCAAAGTTCTCACAGTATCCAAAATGCAGTTCTTCACAAAATTGTAGAGATTGACTGCTCGGGCGGGATTGGACTCGGATCTATCTTATTATTTATAGGATCCACACTTATAGCTACTTTGGTGCTTAACCAGCTCACAAATTCTTTTGCTTTCTTACTACAAGGTTACCCATAACCCAAATTAAATTAGTCTGTACTTCATCAAGCAACGTACCTTGGGCACGAAGTGGAAAAGACAGCTAGACGTTTTTTGCAGGAGGCCAAACACATGAAAGTTGCTGGGTGATCTTTTTTTGGAGATCAAATTTTGCATAAAACCATTTTTCTATTTTCGGGGCAGAATATCTTCTTGTTTGCAATACTTGGTCAGATGCAATAACTTTGGAAGGCACATGGCCTCCCATCCCGATCTAAGCTATGCATATAAACACAACATCTAAGAGATAAAACCAAGTATTAATTTAGTCTGACACCGGATAAGCTATTTTGGACGCATTTCCCTAATACGATTTGACATGCAATACAAAATCTGTCGAGTTTGCATTAGAATATTAAGACCTTTAAGAAAATCGTTGACAAGCCAACAAATTAATTGTTTTTGTTTTTTTTGTTTTATTTGCCATATTTATCCTCCATTCACGAGAAAGCGAATTGTATCGCTATACTTTGGACGGAAAGTCCGCACTCTCTTGGGAGTTGCCTTTTTCGAGGTTTATGGGCCACCTGTCTTCCACATAAAGGTGGGGCGTCCCGTTAAGTGCCTTGCCCAAGGACACAACAAGCGAACTTGCCGGCTTGTTCTCCACAACCTCCCCATAAATGCCGAGCGCCAAGCAGGGAAGCTGCGGATGCCATTTTTTAACGTCTTTTGGTATGACTCGACAAGGGGAATGAACCCCAGGTCTACCGACTGCGAAGCGGGCGCTCTAACCACTACGCCATCGCGTCGGTTTGGGTTTATCGAAATAATAATTGTTATAGTTGTTTGGGTTTATCGAAATTTGAACCAGATATCACTACATTGTCAGTAAATCAAATTGTAAGAAGGTAAGAAGGTAATTTTTAAATATTATTACAATAGATGAATCTGGTAATGTGTTCATTCAACAACAAATCTTCATCTCTACTGGCTACGTTGACAACAACATCAAAAAATGCAATAAAGTTCTCAACAAAAGAGTTTCGATTTTTACTTGGGTAAAAGTGAAAACGTATAGTAGTCAAAAATCAGACTATTAAAAAAGTTAAAGTAGAAGGTAGTTTACTTTGTTTTACAGCAATTTTGTCCTATATCTCTCTGGACTAGTGGTTTTCAACTGGGCAATTAGGAGATCTGGCACCACAGGTTGCAAGAAGAAATCTAAAGGTGCAAACGTCGCTGCCAATTTCTAGCTTCATTAACATGACCATTCAAGTTAATGACTGACGTGTAAAGTACAGCCAATGATGTAACTGAAAGGAGGTCCGCCTTGAATAACATTATGCTTGGAGTTAAAACTATCTCCAGAGAAGTCTCAAAAAATGTTGTCTTATTTTTAATCAATGACTTTATAATAATTGCCATCTTCTATGTCAGAGGAACACTGCTGAGATCTGTCTTGGTTGATATAGCCCAAAATGTAATCGGAAAGAATTTGAAAATGAATTCTTTTTTTTTTGCCAAGAGTGCGAGATGCTAAATAAATTGAGATCCGCTGATCCGAACCTAAATGTCACACCGTACTACTAACACGTTGGCGTAACTATTCTAAATCATCATTACTGTTTTTTTGCAGGTATATTTGATCATAATTTTATGCTTTTGATAGAACATTAGTAATGGTGAGAAGTCGTTAAGAGATGCATGGAGCGACTCAACGGAAACAACATCCTTTCACTTCGAAATATAAAAAAATTAAACATTTTTTCCATTTATTCGTTAATTTTTGCCCAAATCAACATAAAAAGAAAACAATAATTGACAACAGTAGACCAAACCGACTATAGCTAAAGCCAAATGACGTCGTTAGCTGAAATTACGAAAATTTAAAGACAAAATTTTTATAATTGACCGTATATCACACTTTTCGTAATAACCTTTCCTTCATTATTTTGAGAGACTCCACCAAATTTTGGCAAGAATCAAAGTTTTGTAGCAAATTTTTCAAGTATTAAGTTAGTAAAGATTGAGGTAACATGATATTTTGCTTTTTTTGAAAGACACTAAGGAATTTGGTCAAAAATAACATTTTACAAATTTTTGGTAAAGCAATTGTCTCCTTTGCCTTCATTCCCCGGGTAGTCCCTTGACAAGGGGATACTGGTTGAATGAACTAACTTATGCTTCGTAAGATAAAACAAACAATAAATAATCAATCGGTACCGAATATTTAGATATTCTTGTGGCACTGAAGCTTTTTAAAATCAAAAGAACTTGCGACAACGCAGCCCCCAAATAAAATATCCGTCGCATCTTGTCCGGTTAGCATAAAACTGTTGTGCCAGTTGCTTTTCAAAATACCAACCCAAAATAGCCCATTTCGAACAGGCCCATAGCTACGGAAGAGGGGAGGGCTGGAGCCAGAGCTGTAGTGTCTCGAGACACTATGTTTCAAAGTCACGCTCTTGATGGTATGAAGTTTTGGCACCTTAAAAGTCTCAGAAAATGAGCATGTTTCGACCATATTTAAAGGTTCGTTTCAAAATCGAACAAAGTAAGCCTATTTTTTGACAGTTTGGCTTTACAGTAAAACCCACATTAACTTTAACTTATACTGAAATAAACAGCTTTCCATACAGTGGCGTTATGGTGAATGGGTGTGTCACGATGTATAATTATTTTCACTCATGTCTTTTCGTCAATTCTATACGGTTTGCACTTTTTTCTCTTAAACGCCAAATGGTATTTGCTGGCGTTTTTTATAAATTTATTGACCTAGGTTTCGTTTATGTCATATTAGGTAATTATATGAGTGAACTACGCAATGCAGTAAGCTTGAAATTTATTAGTCTTTTCACATGAATTTCAAAACAAAAACAAGCCAGAGATAGGCTGTGCCGTGCGCCTCCGCATTCTACACACAAAATAACAGGCAATCGGTGAAATCAGCTTGACGTTTGAATTTTACTAGTTACTTATTAAATAGCTCATAGCTTGGTATATTGCAACGTGTTCGGAAATTTATCGGAATGTATAAAATTTAGTATAGTATCAAATTTAGTATAGCTTTTCCGTACCACCAACAAAATAAAATTTAGTGTTGAAGATATTCGCGCATTTTGTAAACGTTGGGTTTCAAAAGTCTTGTGTCTCGGCACGTTCAAGTCTCGGTATTATTTTTACTCAATCTACTTGAGTAAAAGATCTGTACTTACTCAAAAAATGCTCAAGTAAAAGTGAAAAGTCAGGATAGGTACTTTCTCTTCAGTAAAAGTAATCACGAATCAAATACATAAAGTAGTTTATTTTTATGAACGGTTTTGTCCTGTATTTTTCTAAACCAATAGTTTTTTGTTTGAGTGTTTACACCACAAAAGATGTGAACAAGTAGTTTTGAAAGTGTCAACTCTCCTACGAATTTGTACCCTGATTCACATTACCGACCAATTTATAGGTTATGTGTATGGTGCAGGCCATGTAGTCTCTCTAAAAAGTCCCCTCCGCGAGAAAATTACGGTGTAGGTTAAACCTCTTTTTAGAAGAATTTTGAAAGTTGCTCTATTTTAAGTTGATGGCTTTTTCCATTTGAAGAAACCTTGTGGAGTTGAGTTAATTACCATGGTACCTACTACTTTTTTGCTGAACTACTTGATTATATTTTTTGATTGTAGTCTTGTGGTTTTGAAACAACTATCGCTAAAAACGTGAGCAACTCGATGAGACCAATGTTCTTTTACTTTTAAACAACAGAATTTCGGTAAAAAGGTACTTTTTCTCCTCCAAATCGTTAAGATATACAGCAGCCTAAATATATTAAACGTTATTATTTTGATTCTAAACGTTTTCAGCACATCATATGATGCTCCTCAGCAAATACAAAACACAACTTATTCTAGAAATTACATTCCAAATGATTATGTATGCACACAAAATTTGTGTTTAGACATTCATGTTCAATTTGTGTATATAATCATTCGGAGTGTAATTTCTAGAATAAGCTGTGCATTTGTATTCTCTGAGGGCAATATATTACGAAAACGTTTAATGTATTGAGGCTCCTGTATATCTTAATGACTTTAAACAATAAACTTGTTTCTAATATATTGAAGATTTACCGAAATAAACTGAAGCCAAATAATATAATCAGCGAAGAACTTCTTGAGAGCATTGGGGCAAATCTTTTTTTATGTTGGAATACATTTTTAGACATGACCTTTTTCATTATTTCAGAAAACTTGCAGACTTTTGGTACGAATCAGAGGCATTAAGCAAATTGTAAAGATATTTGCTAAGGCTAAGCTTATACGATCACCTTTTTTAGAGAAATTGGGGAATTTGCTCAAACTAAACTTTCATAAATTTTTTGAGAGAGTAATTGCCCTTATCTACTTTCCTGACAAGAACAGTACTGGGCATGGAACAACTCAATGTATGCTAAAAAAGATAAACAAAAAACTGGCCAAAATAGATTTCAATAAAGCCTCAGAGAATGAATTCTTTTACTCTTTTAAATGGCGCTGGTTACAAGCATTTTAAACAGTCCTATATCTTTTATTCATCCACCGTATTTAATGTTTTTTTGCTTTTTTACCATCTCTATTAGCTGAAATTACGTAACAATGTCACTTGGACCTACAAGTCATTTTTCTCCGTTCTTGCGATATCTCTGGGCCATTTTCAAAGATCTCACCGAAAGAAACCATTCAGATTTGGGCTCATACTTAGTACTAAAGTGCATCGGTTCCGCCTACTATTCCTAAAGCACTTTTCACGAAGTTGCTAACCGCAGCTACTATTTCAGTTGAAATCAGTAGAACAATAAAATGTACAATCAGATCGATAATATCGCCCTGAGCTCTCCGTCTACAAGTGGCCCAGAAATTGCCAATACATTTGTTGCATACGGTCGAGAAGGAATTGTTTAGACAAACCAGCAAACCCGTCTGTATTTCCGCTACGTTATGCCACTTTTGCCATCTTCAACAAGGAATCTGACTGTGACAGTTTGCAAACTGCCCAAAACTGATACATCCTTGATTGACTTTCATAAGTTTTAATATTCAAAACGTCCATCTTTTCCTAAAAAACTTCAACTTTAAAATGGGCAAACACATTGTTTACACCTTTAATAACTTGGCCTGTGAAACCCCAAATCAGTAATTGTGGCCCTCTCTATCATCAAACTTGCCCATTCCTGCTCCATGCCTAAAAATAAGAACCTCATTTAAATGATTGTTGTATACGTGGGTTCGAATCCCACTCAAAGCAATGTTTTAAGATCCAATTATTAATTCACACGCTACAGTTTCTTAAATAGATAAAAGTTTTACCGAGAAGAGTTTGAACGTTTTCGTCAACTGTAACATCCATTGAAGAATTTCATATAATCCAAAATTAAAAATAGATACGTTGGTAAAAATTACATGTAATATATCTTAAAGCATAAGCATAGAAGAACTTGCAGACAAATTAATAGCGAATACACATGATACAATGGAATTGCAAATCAGATGAAAAACATGCAATATATCTAGTACATAAGGATTATGATACTTTGCACGGAATAGTATACTGTACACTGACTGAATTCAAAGTAGGCCTAGCTTAAGGTTAATTATGGTTTGCAGACACACGTCAGTTTCAAATAACAAGCAAGATTCATGTGATCCGTTTTAATACAAGATTATATTAAGTAAACTGTAAGCTCGTGTCTGCAAACGCCTTTTGCTGCATAATCAAACTTGATTTAGGTTTAGTCCAATTTCTAAACAGCAGTGTATTTAAATGATAAAATGTGATATCATGTTGAAAAATTATTTAATTTACATGACACAAAATCAACGGCAACGCATACGACAAAAATATTGCTAACTTCATGAAATTTAGTGAACGTTTGAACAATAACGTCAAAATCATAGTGCAAAAGTTTTGCTCTGCATATTATAGCCTTGTTTAAACAAAAGCTTGTTTCTTTGTAGCTTCATTGTTCCAGAAGCTCATAGCATTGTGCCTTGTTTATTGAATCTACACTAACACAAGCTTTTCACATGCTAACACATAAGTCACAAAATTAGTAAGAAAAAAGCTAGTGTATTTTGCAATACAATTTATTTGCTAAATGATCACCAGTATCCATCTTTTGTATCGAACGTCAAAATGAAGAAACACACATTCAACACTTGCAAAAAGCTTCTTCATTGCACATCAACAACATCCTTTGAACAATTCTAAATGTGCACATTGTTAAAAAACAATCTTGATTACTAGAAAAATTAAAGCTAATCAATATGTCGTCTTCAAGCAACACAAATGTAAATAAAACCGACAATTAACTAACTACTTTTGCAAAATCTTTATTTAGCGCTCTTTCAATTGAAATAACTACGAAGTTGATGTGTTTTCTGTTGCCATTAACCCTTAAAGGGACGATTGACTACATTTTGTAGTCATGGGGTATTTAAAACCCCGCCACACCCATACTTCTCTAGATATCCAGGCATTCTCCAACTATGATGAAAGGTTTTATGAGATGTTTGCTGTGTGCAAAAATTTTTGTTCACGCTTCATTGATTTTGAAGTAATCAAGAAAAGTTACGTTGAAGGACGATAGACTACAAAATGTAGTCATTCATATTTACCATTACAATCAATGCATAACGCTATTTTAGAAGTGTAATTTCACTCTCCAAACATACTTAGGTAAAACTAGACACTGTTTATTCAGTTGCTGTTCATGCAGTTGAGTTAGTAAGCTTAGTTGTCAACATCGGTGTGTTTATTTTGGCTAAAAGCTAAGACCATGGTTGTTTTACGAAAACAACTATAATTAAATTGTGTTTCTCAGAATTTTAGCAGCAAATATTGCTATAATCAATTTGCGTCTTGCAGCATTTTAGCAGTATATGTGACGTGTTTTTTTAACTGAAGGTCAGTGAATTCATCTCTAAACAATTCTATAAAAAGGAAGGTCAAAATCATACCTTGTAGAATAGCAGGAACGTACACTATGAGTGCTATGAGGCTAAGTAATGAAACCTTCTCCTAGCAGCGATAGTGACGTCACAAAGTGGAAGGAAAAGTTCTTCAGCCCCGTTCTCACTGAAGCCGCAAAGTACTGTTGGCGTATAGTTACATAAAGTTATGTATTCGATATGCAAGTACAGGTAGCTTCGGTGTGAAAGGGGCTGCACACAAATTTGGGGTCTAATTTAGAATAGTCTAGGCTCCATCAGTTTTTGTCCCTGTGACTGAGGTGGGTCGATGGTTATTAACTTTTTTACTCGAACAATTGTTATTTCCTTACTCAAACACATACTGTAGATTAAACCTCGCCAGTTTTGGTGCCTTACCCACGATATTTCTTTTATTAGTGATCGTCTGAGAATCTAAATTAGTGCATCATTATTATTTTTACAGTGTAATTGTTCTTAGTAATAGGCCTGTGAACGCTGTATGGTACAGTATGGATAAACCAGTAATGTTTAGTGAACTTTGTGCTAATTTGGGCATCACAGAAGATGATTTATATAATGATGGTGATGAGGATGAAGACGATTTGATCGAAACTGCCGACAGTCTACGGGATCCGTCAGATAACGAGGAAGAAGTTGGTGTAATTGCTGATGATGAAGGTGATGTTGAAGTGTTCGTTGAAAGAGGAAGTGATAGTTCAGATGATGATGAAGAATCAGTAAACAATGAAGAAGAAAACGATCAAGATGATAATAATCAATTTCTAAGTCCCAGTGGTATTTCGTACACATCTCGTTCGATTCCATCAAGAAGACGACGAAGAAATGTGCTAACGGAGACTCCAAGAGCAATTCTTAACCCTCGGAGTGAGGTGGAAAGTTTTGAAGCTTTGATCAGTGAAGAAATATTGCGTACAATTCTCATGCATACGAACAGGAAACTGCGAGAAATACGAAGGAGCCTTCACGTACGTTATCCAACAATAAATTTTTTGATGGAGGAGTTAAAAGCAGGACTGGCTCTGATTTTGAGAGCTGGACGTGACAGAGACAATTTTTCAGATCTGCAAGGTTTATGGCAACCAAGTGATAGCAGACCCTTTTATCGTACTGTGATGTCCTTGAATCGTTTTAAGCTTTTATTGCGGTGTCTTCGTTTTGATAACTGGCACACACATGATGAACGAAAGCGGATAGATAAGTTTGCAGCTGTATCCGAAATATGGAATATTTTTCTTGGAAATGCAAGGCGTGTTTATATTCCAGGAGAATGTATTACTGTCGATGAACAGCTGGTTGGCTATCGAGGAAAAATTCCTGGACGCACATACATGCCTTCTAAGCCACGGAAGTATGGTATAAAGATTTTTTGGGCTTGTGAATCTAACACTGGCTATGGATTGAATGCAATTGCATACGGTGGTAAGGAGGGTAATCGCGTTCATCATAATTTGGCTCAAGATGTTGTGATGAAACTTTTGGAACCTTGGTACGGGACTGGAAGGGATGTTTGCACTGACAACTATTTCACGAGTTACAGTCTTACACAACAATTGCTTCAAGAAAATTTAACGATTTTGGGTACCGTACGGAGACATCGTCGGGAAATTCCACTAACATTGAGACAAAAGACCGAATTATATAGCAGCCAATTTGTGTTCAATCACTCTGATGGAATATGCTTGGTTGCTTACCAAGCCAAGCGAAACAAACAACCAGTAATGCTACTTAGCTCCACCCACACCGAACCATCAGTGGCCAGTGATGAAAGTAAAAAACCCCACTTGATCTTGGATTATAATGAAAGAAAAGGTGGTGTGGATAGGTTTGACCAAAGCATAGAAGCATTCTCTTGTCGACGAAAAACTGTGCGCTGGCCCCTTTTGTTTTTTTACGACATGTTGGATGCAGCTGCACTCAATGCCTACGTTATCCTGAAAAAATGTGGGTACCAAAGCGATCGGAAAGAATTTCTTACCAACCTAACATTGCAACTAGCTACACCTGCCATACAAGCGAGGCTTACCAAGACGAGAACACGACGATCAGTTCACGAGGCAGCAGCTGCAATGGGAATTTTGTCACCAGCTGCAAGAGGAAACAACTCGCAAGTTTTTACAGCACCGAATCTGCCAAAGAAATGTACAGTGTGCAAAAGGAACTCTAGAAGGCAATGCAGTTTGTGCAAAAAGTCGGTTTGCCCACAACATTTCGTAGTTTTGAAAATTTGTAAATGTCATCATTGTGCAGATGATTGAAGAAAGACATCTTTCTTCTTCTAAACGAAAGGAACTTTTGTGGCCTGTGTATTAAAATTACTGTACTTTGTTTTGTGTTTTCTGATGAGTTATGCGCAAGACTGTATAGTTTTGTATGTTTCAATATTCAACAATGCGTTTTATCATGCAGATGCAACGTTGTGCTTCGTTAATTTCTTTTTGCTGCTAAATTGACGTTAAAAATGATCAAGTTGTATTCTTTAGCCTACATTCGTTTGTGGCTTCTGATTATTATTTTTAGTGAATGAGTACAAAGAACAAGTTACCCATCCTCTATTATAGGGCTGCACCAGCTAGACGCAGGCAGCAAGCCTGCATTTTCACTTTTTAGCTGTATCTGCAAAATAAGTTTATCTTTTAGAGACATTGTTAGTAACCACATATTTCTTGAACAAAATGCCGTTTTTCATTCATTTCTATTGAAGAATTAAGTACCAATCAGCAATGAAGCATAAACTATCATCGCGAAAATAAATTTACATCTTAAAGCCACATGTTAGGCCATGACTACAAAATGTAGTCTATCGTCCTTCTACGTATGCGATTATTAGCGTCCTGATAGGGGTTAAACAAATACGATTGGAAGCTAACTGTATCTTATTGGAAATGCCAGTGCACAGGTATATTCTTACTTGCATAAACAAAAAAAGATTGTTCCAACCAAAAAACTGTGTCAACAACTTTTCGAAATTGAGCTGAGCACTGATGAAATATTTATTTTTGAATTGCTACAATCTTCAAGGCTATATCATCAAAATGCCCAAGCCGGTTTATTGCTAGATTTAAGTTAGCTAATGGCTATCTTGATCATATCGATTTTGATAATGCTTTAGTTATGTCATGTACCCTTTAGTAAACGCATATTCTATTGCTTTTAAATTACTTTTGAATGATGTGATTATAATTTGCAAGTGAAATCGGGTATTAGGACTTCAAATGTTGATTTCACGCTTGAAAGGAACCGAAAACCAATGGCGCTAGAGAACCGTAAAATGACATATCGTGGCCTAACAAACAAAGTTAACCAAAAATGATAGAAATAAAGTCATTATTTGAGTGTAGCAATCAAGATTTTTAAAACAAACTCAAAACAAAACATGACATCACAGGCGCTTTACTTACAACCCTTTCAGCCCTGACAGCAATTCAACATTTGATCCAAAATTTCTACTCATGAAAAGATGAACGGTATAGCAAAATTACTCAGTGATCTGTGGAAATTGAGATTCCTACTAACTCAAAACTGCCCACAGAGTCACACCTTCTTCTGCATGCTATTGATTACTTAGCTTCAAAACACGTATAGAACAAAGTTACAATCAGGTTCAAATATTTTGGTGCTTATAATTTAAAGCTGAAAGCGTTAATGACAAATTTTGAAAATTGCACTAACTTGGCCAAGCACTAAATCGTTACAATATCATATCACAAGTTTCAAAACCTCATTGGATTTCTATGGCGTATACATGGAGACTTAAAAAGGTCCTTTGTGAATTATTAATGGTACCAAAAGCTATAAACGAAAACACTAAACCTTTTTTGTCTATTGTTAAAAATACAAGTGAAATACCCTCATTTGGAGTTACTTTTGAATATCATCAGGAAATTTTTCGGACCACTCATTCCAACCTCCTAAATAATGCTTGCTATTTTTGTATTTCAATTCCTGACCTAGTTGCAGGGCCAGAGTACTTCGCACTCCACCACGACACATGAACACCACATTATCATCAGTAGAAGGCTTACGATTTCCAAATTTTTTTTGAAACTCGTCGTCAGGCATTTGCAGTGAAGGTAATACAACACCAATGGGAACGTTAACGTACTGCTTGGCAGGAACTCTCCCTTCAGCAACTTCAAACGGCTCACGAACATCCACAACGTAAATTGAATCATCATTCATTGCTTTCTTGAATTCTTCAGCAGTGAGAGCATACTCCTTTCGAGTTTCTCGCTTTATCCAGCTTTCTGAATATTTCATAGATTGTGTATGTAAAGTACGATAAGCACAACCCAACAGTTCATAACTAGCATTGGCATTCTTGCACATTAGCCTCCGAGATGATACCATTTGATCCAATTTTATTCCTTGTCTGGCTGCTACTACAGAAGCTGTCAACAATCGTCTGCAATGACTCATTTTGTTTAGCCTAAAGCACATAGCAAAAAAAAAACAATCGAGACTTAAAATACATCAACCTGCATAACAAATTAATTAACTTAGAAGTCCTCCAATGAGCATAACTGAATGAAAACCCGAGTAGGTAGATAGTTAGCTTATAGCTGCACAACAAAGAAACGCCTTGATTTTAACTATCTTCCGCACACTGTTTATGCATATCATGTTCAAAAATTTTTACCATAAAACTCAAATCTTAACACTACTAAAATTGTGGCAACGAGCTATTTTCTTATATCAAGAAGCAAAAATCAGCCAACAATACATCTTGAACGTTATGTTTAAAACGTGAGCGTTGATTACCGGATGATGGCCACGTTGATGAGACGTAACTGCAAGACTTAATATAAAATGTTTAACACATATTGTCTGCTGATTTTCAAACTACATGTATTAGTTATACAAATAAACAACAATATTAACCCATCAGAGTCTGGACAATTTCAACATCTATTGAACATCTATTGAAGAATTTTACATCATTTAAACTTAAAAACAAATACATTAGTATATGTTATGCGTAAAATACAAAGTCATTAAGCACCAGCATAATAGAACATGCAACAAAACTAATCGCAATTGCATGGCATACAATGAAAATCGAAATTGTAAATCACTTAAGAAATCATGCTAAGTGCATATATACATAGTGCAGCAACTATATTGTCTGAATTATGCTCAAATCAAACTTAAACTAATAACTAGTTTTGGCAAAAGGCCCTGTTTTAGTTTGCAGATATACAGAAGACCGAAACAATCGTAAATTCCATACTTGTGTGGTGAAAAGGTAGTTTAAGTCTAAGTTTCGCGTCTATACACAGTTAAACCCAACTTCAATATGCTTAATAACAACAATATAAATAAATATATTACGAATCTTACAACCCGTTGATAATAGAAAATCTTAATCACAATGTCACCTAAAGAGGATTGAAAAGCGACAATTTATTTTAGGTCAACATTTTATGTTCTGCTCTGGCACAACTGTATTCGTAAAATTCAGTCAGCGACAACTATATGAATTAATTTTCTATTCAACGGGCAACATGTACATGTGACCTTGGAAAAATATAGGCTACAGCTGACCCCATTATACTGTTTGAAGGTGGCAATTGATAGGTCTCATGTAAATGCTGAGATACCAGCTGCTGCTCAACTTCAAAAAAAAGTCCATTACATTTTTTTGTCTGTTACCGCAAAGTCAGTCAATAAATTTTTATGCAAAATTTATGAAAGCGAAACTACAAAAAGTAATATCGAATTGCAACATTTTTTAGCACCACGACATATTTTAATCATGATCGAGTAAACTATGGGTTTCGTATTTTATTCTCCATATCTCAGTTAGCGCTAAATGCAAAGCAAAAGATCTGAAAAATTATTTTTGAAGTCTTTGACTAATTTTCAGATTTACCGACCAGTTAAGTGAACGCAGCAACTTCATTATGACAGAGGAATTGCCGTATATGTCAACAGCATGTTGGAAACAGACTAAGTGTGTGATTTGTCATCGAAAAATCAAAGGCTCTGAGTTCAAGACATCATGTACATAAGGCATGGCCGAGTGAAATCATCAAACACGACATAAAGCACACACTTTGGAGTAAAACTATGTTTTCCATTAACTGCAATGACAGGTGAAAGTGATTGCTGACTTAAAGACTGCAACACCACTTTGAAGTCTACGTTTTTCTAGTGGTTGATGAATAAGTTTTAGAGTATGTCAATAACTTTAACCTAATCTCAGCAACACTGGTTAGTTAACTGACCAGTACTTTCTCGTTCCTGACAGTTTTATTTCGCAATAGGCTACAAACTGCTTGTTTTCCAAAGTACCTCAAGCAACCTCTATTTTACAGTGAATTGTTGGCTTTGAGCAATGAATCTCAAATTGTGTGTCTAGGGGTGTTGTTTCGATTTTTCAAGGGGGGCACAGCAGCTAGTTCAAATTTTTTGATGGTTTCTTCCCCCCCAAAAAATCATAATATTTAATTTTGGGACTAATCACCAAAAAAAAGATCTTAAATAAAAAGTTCAAAAACATCAAATCACCAAGTGGTAACCAAATATTTTTACCAAAAAAAAGCTGTGGCAGGAACATAATTATTAGAAATGGTTTGAAAAAGTGCATCTCTGAAATCTCCAAAAACATATTTCTGAAAAAAATTGAATACTATTATGATAAGATTGCTGTATGGTACCGTATGATGTTAGTGATCATTTTTGAGCAAAAATTTTCAGTTTTGCCTTGGAGTGATGCTGGAGGCAAATACCTCTTAATAGGAGATGCTGTTGTTGTGATTACCCCTTCTCTTCCTCGGGATGGAGGTACGGAACCAATTCAGGTTCATGCCGTCAACCTAATTGAAACTAGGCTAGGGGAAAGATAGCAGCCCATTTCGAGCCAATCATGAGTGACCTGTAGCCCCACCACCAAGGTGGACTGCCATTGGTGGGTACTTAAGTGTCGCCTCTTATGACGCTGGGTTTGCAACTTCACAATTGTAACCCAATGTAATACGGGTAGGCCACCTGTCTGCCACATGAAGATGGAGGCGTCCCATAAAGTGCCTTGCCCAAGGACACAACAAGCAAACTTGCCAGCTTATTCTCCACACATCCCTCTTTTATGCTGAGCGCCAAGCCAGGAAGCTGTGAATACCATTTTTTAAAGTCTTTTGGTATGACTCGACTTAGGGAATGAAATAGGAGAACGCCTCGAAAATGGCTCCATAGCAACTAGCAACCCCTATATCATGTAAAATTTTAAAAACAACGATTTTATCGAGTGATTACCTAAAATTTAGTTTAGAAAAAAGGTGCACCACGAAAATAAACATAGGAAATCGTTTCAGAAAGTAATCTTATAAAAATCTTCAGCAATGCATATATATTGGCAGAACAGCAAGCAAAAACCTCCAAACCACAGCAAGTTTTTCAAATGCGCTGCACCAAAAAAATGTGACAATCACTGGCTTAAGAGTACTTCGCCTTCTTACAGACAATGTACTATCATTTTCCTTTTATTACTTTTGTGTTTGTCGTGTTTTGATGTAATAATAATAATATAGAACTTTCGATTCTATCTCAAACTTAAATTTCTTTTAAAATTGAGGTGACGTATGATAATCGCTCGGATAATTAGGTCTGACTGCAACTTAATAAAACTTGGAAAGGACTGGCTTCAACTAAAAAAAATGGTTTGGGGAACGGGACAGGCCCTGCTGAGGAGTCCAAGAGGACGAAACGCGTCCAGAGATGGTCTCGTCAAATTGGGTTGGGTACATTGTTTGCAATACACACTAAATTGTTTTCCATATAATGTTTGCGGTGTATGTTGGTGTGAACCTTCCAACTATCAACTAACGTTATCTAATTAATCATTCCACCTGCATGGGGTCCTTGGAGGAGATTCTCCTGTCACAAAAGGTGAGGGCGCTCTTGGCAGCAAGGTGTTGCTTTGAGGTGACTTAGTCTGTGGATTGCAGTGGATTCTGCAAGCCTCATTTTGCAGCAAAAGCCCAAGTGTCTCCGTTAGGTTCACCATCTGTCATGAACATGTTTGCATCGCTTTTCCGACGCATGTTTGCATTTACATATGGAGAAAACGAGTTTATGTTATTGCAAATGAAGGGTTTGGTTTGAGGAACGGGACAGGCCCTGCTGAGGAGTCCAAGAGGACGAAACGCGTCCAGGGATGGTCTTGTCAAATTGGGTTGGGTACATTGTTTGCAATACACACTAAATTGTTTTCAATATAATGTTTGTGGTGTATGTTGGTGTGAACCTTCCAATGTGTAGGATACTATAAATAGATACGAGTAATCGCAAAAAAAGCTTGGCAAATTGAATATGCGATCAACCGTTATCAACTGTTCTGGTCTGCAACCAGTGTGCAGCCAGACAATGCTAGGTGCGCTGCAGTGTAACTGCAACCCAAACACACATTCCTTTACCAACAAAAATCTACAAATCTGAACACTACAACAGCTAGACAATTCGCAAATTCAAACATTAAGACTGCCAACGGAGCATCTGTTAAATTCTGTATCATCGAAATATAATTTATTCGACTGCGAAGGTCACCCAGTGCGTTGTTACAGGGCTAACTATGTTGTCAGTTGGTAGTCGGTAGTTGATCAATATGCGTCTATTTCGATAGTTTGTATCAACTACCTATTTTACGCACTAATGCATATATTTTTATTGATTGGAAACAACTAAGATGTTTACACCACGAAATTACTAAACACAGGTTTACCAAATTCAACACTAAAATGGATAAACTTACGGATGCTGAAAAATTCCGAGGGCAAGTGGGCGCGTTTGTCAAAAAGCACTTACCATGTTTCAAAAGAGAACGGTTCACTTTCCTTTTATTTTGAAACCATAATCTTATTGTTTGTACCTGGTACAAAATGATTACAAACATAGACTTCAAAACACGTCTATATAAATCGTAGGCAAGTCACAATTCACTAAAAAGGTAAACCTGGAGGGGGAGCAATAAGCATTGGGTGCAAAAGAATGTGCAAAGGTAAAGACGTAATAAACTAGGCAGAGCCGAAAAATTGACAGTGTTTTAGCATCCAAAATGTATTGGTGCAAAATGTAAATCCTCATTTCTCACGGGCACACAGAAAATAAGTTATTTGTCATAGGTATGATTAAAATTCACCAAATTTTGTATGGAAAGCAGTTCAAAAACTATTTTGTTTGACAAAGTTTTTCCTCTTCGTTGCACTGAACCTGATTCGAGATTCCCAGACAACTTCTTTACAAATCTACACAACTTTCGTGTGTAAATAAAGGTTTATAGTTAGATTATCATTCAAAAACAGTGAACAGTCTGCTTTAAAGAAGTTCATGAAAACGTTAGAAAAGTGTAGTAGCGGTATGTAAAAAGATGATTGCAGAAAACTGCACTAGCACATCATCATGGTCAAGTTCACTTTGGAATTTTTTGTACGGCTGGCACAGAGCACTTCTGCAACAAGTAGCGTAATCAAGAAGAAAAAGTTGCTTTAAAGAGCGTTTCTTATGGATGCAACAACATAGCTAATGCAAAATTTGAACGCACAGCCATTGCTGCCATAGACGTTGGTCCAATCCTCTAGACCACGTTGACAACAACTCAAGCAAGTGTCATGAAATAACACTGGCATGTACCTTTAAGTAATCGGAAAAGCCATGCGTACTACTAACAATTATAATAGTGGAATACTGCAACTTGAAACTAAAAAAAATATTGTTAAGAATTTATTTTCCTCATTGAACGAAAGGTGAAAGAAGAGTTTGCAAGACTGAAAAATGACCTACAGGTATTTGAGTCAGCAATTGCCCATGTATCTAATTGCAGTTAGTGCAAAACATATGCTTAGAGCTGAAACAAAAGATTAATGCAAGCAACAATTTTGCTCGGCCATGCAACATGCACAGTTATGCAGCTTTCGAGCGCCCAACTCGCAGCCTTCGTATAGAAGTTTTGTGCTCCATCTGCTATGCAACGCTACCACCAAAATTGTACAATTAGTTTCATTTATCAGGAAACCAGTTTCAACAAAACTCAAGACATCTTTTTCCAAGGTAACATCCATCAAAGAATTTTATATAATCCAAAAAAATGAACTGGTGTAAGTTATTGATAAAATACAGTCATTTTTAAGTTTGCCTTATGTAATCTGCAACAAAATAAGAAACGGTTGCCTTAAACACTACAGAAATAAAGATTACACATCACTGGAAGAAAACAAACAAAGCAACAAATATTGTGCAATATTCACTGTTTGATAAATAGGAACTCTAATAAAAGCAAGGCCAGATTAGGATTCTGTTTTGGTCATTAGATCCATGTCAGATAGCAAAGACAATAAAGTGTAAGATTAGTTTAACACCAATCTCATGTCTGCATTTAAGTGTGACTTTAATATGCCTGCCTTACGATAAATCAAGTAACTGTAGAGTGAACACAATATTAAATGATAAAAAGTGATACAGCATTGATATTAACTTCCAGTAAATCACAACGTTTAATACCAGTATGACTCAGCAGAGTAATATGGTAAAAACCATAACATCACTGGGCACAAAATCAACTAAAAAGATAATTCAGGTATCACTTCAGATAAAAAGTTGAAAATTTAGCAAACAAGTTTTTGCAAATTACGACAACCAGTACAGAGACACATCACTAATGTCGACCAATACACCTAACAATAACTGCGTTTGGCCATTATGGATAAACAATGTAATAGCAAGATTTGTACAATCTTAGATCAAGGTTTAGCAATAAGTATGTGCATTGTAAAATACTATATTAAAGATTAGTGCAATATAAGTTTAGTAGCAATCAATAAGTTTGTGCATATAACAAACACAATGACGGACAAATCAAACAACAAAGTATCTCACATCTCAATAACAAAAATCACTACCGCAATATTTCAACGGTTAGTGCAACCTAAAACCAACCTCAATAGAAAATTTTAAATGTCACAAATAAAAAAAATGTATAATACAAAAAAGTGAATGATAAAATTTTGTAACCAATGGTTGCATATTTAGAAACACAAGACGATTTTATCTTTAAAAGATAATATGTTATGACATTTTTGTTCACATCCAACAAAAATTTGAACAAAACATATTCCCAGTTATCAAAATAATCATAGAATTATCTAGTATTGTGTAATCAAGCAACTCAAATGATCAAAAAATTAAGTATTGATACAATCGCCTAACTTCTATCATAGAAAACCTTTGCTAGGTACCTTTATGAAGCAAGCATACAGAACACTGTTACAAACGTGAAAAGACAAATATAAAGCTGATACTTATCTGTTGCCATAAGACAAATACACGTGAAAGCAAACTGTTTTTGAGCATAAAAATAATAAATGACAAGCCTAACTGTAACCTACTTTCAATAGCTACCCAATATGCAACATCAACTTTCCTATATGTCACAAACCTTACCAACCCTACAGACTTTGAACGACAACTTAAAATTTTAATCCAAAAATAACAGCCAAGCAACTTGTTATAAACATACTGCGAACGTTTCGGCCCTCAACTGGTGCCATTTTCAACGCAAATAATGTACCTCAAACAGGTTGGCTAGCAACTACGCCATACTGACACAAAAATGAACACACAAGAAGCGATGGTCACGTGTTAAATAAACGGAGAGGAAAGGATTTGGAGTCTAAATTTAAACTAGGTTTCAATTGTTGAATGCAAAGAGATTCTAGAATGAGGAGTTTGGATTTGTCAGGAGAGCTGGTGAGAATTTGTGGGTTGTTGAAGTCAACACTGTGATTTGGATTTGATTGTAAATGGTTACACACTTCCGAGTTGAGACTAGACTGGTGCTCATCCAGGCGTTTTACTAAATTCCAGCAAGTTTGGCCAATATAGAAAGAACCACAAGAACAGTTTAACCGGTATACTACGTTGCTTCTTAATAACTGGGGTTGGGGATCTTTGAAGTGTAGTTGTTGCTTGAGGTTTTTGGTAACATGGACGAATCTAAGCATGGTATCTGGTAAATGCTTGTCAATAAATTCTTTTAATTCTTTCTCAACGTGATGGGAGATATTTCCTAGGTAAGGTAACTTGAATAAAAAATATTTGGAGGGATTCTTTTGAATGAAAGGAATCCGAGGAGCAAACTTTTTGTTAAGCAATTGCCTGATGCATTTATCGATGAAGCCAGATGGATATTCATTCCGCAAAAGTGTGTTTTTGATGAAACGAAATTCTGTATCAATTTGAGAATAGGAATTGCAGATAGAATAGGAACGATGAAGAAGGGAGTTTACTAGATTTCGCTTGTAACGAAGAGGGGAAAAGCTAGAAAATTTTGTAAGGTGACCAGTGCACGTGGGTTTGTGATAGGTGCTAGTTTTAATTCCTTTGTCAGTTTTTTCGATGAGAACATCAAGAAAAGCCAGAGAGTTGTGCGATTCTACTTCCTTGGTAAACTGAATTTGACTGTGCACACTGTTAAGATTATGAAGAAATATCTGAATAGAGGAGGTATTAGTAAAAGTAAAATCTCACTTCTACAACCACTCCTTCTCTGTACGGATTACCAAAACTACACAAACCTGGAATTCCCCTGAGACCAATTCTTTCCTCTAGTGGGTCCTTTAATCATGAATGTGCCCGGTGGTTATCGCAATCTCTCGCAAACCTCAGACAACATCCCACCAACATCTCAGACACCTCACCTTTCTTTCCAAAATTTCCAATCATAATTTTGCCAACCAAACCATGGTGTCATTTGACGTCAAAAGCCTTTTTACCAACATTCCTCTCTCATTTACTTTAAACCTCATACTCGAGTCCATTTATGTTGATAACACTACAGAGTGGAATGGCCTTAACAAAAGTAGATTACTGAAGCTATTGATCTGGTCAACAAAAAACACAACTTTTCAATTCAATAATAAATTCTACAAACAGCTAGACGGTGTGGCCATAGGCTCCCCCATTGGACCCCTACTAGCTGACGTCATGATGAATTATGTAATTGATAAAGCGATCGAACGCACGCCCCTGGACCATCAACCAAAGTTCTTTTGTCGCTATGTTGACGATTGTTTTGCTACTTTTACTAATACCTCCTCTATTGAGATATTTCTTCGTAATCCTAACAGTGTGCACAGTCAAATTCAGTTTACCAAGGAAGTAGAATCGCACAACTCTCTGGCTTTTCTTGATGTTCTCATCGAAAAAACTGACAAAGGAATTAAAACTAGCACCTATCACAAACCCACGTGCACTGGTCACCTTACAAAATTTTCTAGCTTTTCCCCTCTTCGTTACAAGCGAAATCTAGTAAACTCCCTTCTTCATCGTTCCTATTCTATCTGCAATTCCTATTCTCAAATTGATACAGAATTTCGTTTCATCAAAAACACACTTTTGCGGAATGAATATCCATCTGGCTTCATCGATAAATGCATCAGGCAATTGCTTAACAAAAAGTTTGCTCCTCGGATTCCTTTCATTCAAAAGAATCCCTCCAAATATTTTTTATTCAAGTTACCTTACCTAGGAAATATCTCCCATCACGTTGAGAAAGAATTAAAAGAATTTATTGACAAGCATTTACCAGATACCATGCTTAGATTCGTCCATGTTACCAAAAACCTCAAGCAACAACTACACTTCAAAGATCCCCAACCCCAGTTATTAAGAAGCAACGTAGTATACCGGTTAAACTGTTCTTGTGGTTCTTTCTATATTGGCCAAACTTGCTGGAATTTAGTAAAACGCCTGGATGAGCACCAGTCTAGTCTCAACTCGGAAGTGTGTAACCATTTACAATCAAATCCAAATCACAGTGTTGACTTCAACAACCCACAAATTCTCACCAGCTCTCCTGACAAATCCAAACTCCTCATTCTAGAATCTCTTTGCATTCAACAATTGAAACCTAGTTTAAATTTAGACTCCAAATCCTTTCCTCTCCGTTTATTTAACACGTGACCATCGCTTCTTGTGTGTTCATTTTTGTGTCAGTATGGCGTAGTTGCTAGCCAACCTGTTTGAGGTACATTATTTGCGTTGAAAATGGCACCAGTTGAGGGCCGAAACGTTCGCAGTATGTTTATAACAAGTTGCTTGGCTGTTATTTTTGGATTAAAGTTATTAGTTTTTTCCCAACTATACCGTGTGCCGAACTTAAAATTTGTTTACAAATAAGGCCTAATGGTATCTAATTTAAAACAAAAACACAAAACCTTTCTGACTATTGCTAAAAACACATGTCAAATATCCTGGTGTTACTTTTGAATATCCTCAGAAAAATTTTTCAACCAACCTCCTGAATAATGCTAGCTATCTTTGTAGTTCAATTCCTGGCCAGCTTGTAATGCAAAAGTACTTTGCAATCCACTTCTACACAAACACCACATTTTCATCAGTTGCAGACTTCTGAACTCCAATTTTTTTTGAAACTCGTTATCAGGCATTTTCAGTGCAAACAATATAAAACCAAGGGGAATATTAACATATTGCTTGGCAGGAATTCTATCTTAAGCAACTTTAAATGGCTCACGAACATCCACAAGATAAGCTGAGTCATCATCTACTGCTCTCTTGAATTCTTCAGCAGTAAGAGTATATTCTTTTCGAGTTTCGATCTTTGACCAACATTGTGAATGTCTTACAGATAGTGAGAAAATCACTAGATAACAATTTGTAATTTATGCTGTTATTCTTGTACATCACCCATTGAGATAGTGTTGTTTGTTTCCTTTTTATTTTTTGTCTTGTTGCTTCAAAAGAGGCTGTCAATATTTGTCTTAAATGATTCATTTTATCTAGTTTCAAGAGGACAGATAGAAAAAAGTTCAATAAAAATTTAATCTTACTCTGTAGAACAAATTATTATTTTCAGTTTTACAACTGTCAATTAAGTTTGAACTAATCAAACCCAAGCTATTCAATTAGTTTGCCTGCCCCTGGGCTAACTAACTACTTTGATTCATTGGTCTAATAATCGTTGGTTATTAATGTTATACCAAATTTAAAATGCAAATCAATTAGAACAATATACCAATGCATTTGTTAAAAAGTGCAGCCCTTCAGCTAGCTTCCATGATCGCCATGCGACTCGCAAGTTAAAACAATTGCCCACCCTTGAGTTAGCTTATAACTGTTCAGTACTCATGCCTGAAACATAGGTGGTTTTGACATTATTTGAATGTTTATAATTTTGAAGTGTAATGTACATCTTACCATGAACCATTAGCTAGAAGTTTTGCAACTTACTGATTAGCCATGCTATCATTTCCAATAACACTTTTTCTAAACTGTTTGAATGCATCTAACCAAGCAAAATAACATCAAATTGCCATAACAAGTCGTTCAAAAGGCATTTTACAACAACAATCTCTGCATGGTTGCAACACTTGTGCAGTTAAAGGAAAAATGTGCTGTGCCTGCACCAGTGCAGCATTGGCAACTCTAAACAGAACACAGTGCAAGTGGGCCATATTTAACAAAAGATTTTTCAGTTACCAAAAAATAAAAACATATAAGGTATCTCATCTAATCACAACTTTTTGTTGATATTGTAATATGATATCCAATGTAAGTTCTATAAGGAAACCTAAATGCTTTGTCAGAACTCAGAAACTTTTGCAAAGCTTTGAACTTCAAACCTTTTGTTCTAAAGTTTGGAACATTTATCACTACACCTCAGTGACTAGAAGCAATAAATCAAAACAATTCAATAAATCAGTCAAATCAATACTTTACAAATAAATCACGTGGACTAGAAACAATAGATCAGTGAAGGAATTTAACAAAACTCCTTAAACTCTTTTTAAATAAAAATGTTGTTCGCGTCTAGTTAATGAGTAAAATAAGCAAAGTTCTCGTTTTCATTGGGTAAACTGCAAAAAAATCTTTGTTTGTCAGGAGAGTAAAATGGGCAAAATTCTCAATTTTGTGTACATAGATAGCCCAATATCCAAACAAAAAAATGAATCTTCAGGTTTAAACATTTCCTTCTGCAGGATTGCTGTACAAAAATTGGTAAGAGTTGCATGCAAATGTAAAACAGTCTTGTAACTGCATTTCTATATTATCAAATATATGTTCTGATCTCGGAGAACTATATTTGTAAAATTAAGTGAGCGGCAACAGCCAGATATTTCGGTGCATGAGGAAACGACGGATAAGACGATCCCCAAAAACTAGGCTAGTTTTGATAGTATGGTCCAGAGGTCGGCAACCTGCGGCTCCGGAGCCGCATGTGGCTCTTTTGCCTCCTATCTGCGGCTCTTTTGCTGTTCTTTGAAGCAGGTGAGTGTGGAATGATACTCAGATCAATGCCTCTAACTACAGGTGAAGACCTTTTTTTTTGGAAAATACTTATGATCTATGCTCCGTGGAATTATTGTGGCTCTCATCGGTCTCCTTGCTGTGGTAAACGGGCCCAAATGGCTCTTTGACGGTAAAAGGTTGCCGACCCTTGGTATAGTCAGATATCGGTGATATAAGACGATCTTTAAAGGCGTAGCCTACAAATCCTCGCTAGATTTCCTGGTTTTGTCCAAATATCGTCTGTGCGAAACGGTGGCTACCAAAAGCAATAATAGTTATAAGAATGATTACAAATATTGGAATGTAATCACTTTTACTCTATTATTTCATCAAAAAAATTGTCGTAAATGGAGCCGAAACTTGCCACTCATTTTTCCAAGTTCCGGCGTAAACAAAGTCTGTGGCGCCATCTATTGGCAAAATCGTAGGTGGCTAGTTGCGTTCATTTACGTCAAATGTCAAAACGGTTGATGGGCTGATAACCATCTACTGTTAACAGCCGTTATACAGTCCACTTTTCTTAACCATGGAACCCCCAAGGAAACCAAGAAAATATGAAGCAAGTTTTAAATTAAAAGTTATTGAAGTTGCAAAGGAAACAAATAACTGTGCTGCAGCTAGAATTTACGATGTGACAGAGGAAATGGATAGAGTGAAGAAAAAATCAAGATTCTTTAAGAAAAATCCCAAAGCATAAATGTGCATTAAGAAGAGGAAACACTCGATGGCTTTAGTTGGAAAATCATGTTGCAGAATAGGTACTACAACAAAGACAGAATGGCTTCATCATAACGAGAACTAAAATTAGAATATATGCAGTGAAATGGGCAAAATTAAATCAAGAATAAGAAAAAGATTTTAAAGCAACAGTAGAATGGTGCAGCCGTTTCATGAATAGAAACAACTGTGTGATACGCCAAAAAACAAAAATAGCATAAAAACTTCCAAGACACCTTGACCATAAAGTGTAAGCTTCCATCAATTTGTTATTCAGCAAAGGAAAGAACAGCAATATTCACTTTCTTGTATTGGTAACATGGATAAAAACCCTTTGAATTTTGACATGTTGGGTGAAAAAACTGTTTATACGAAGGTAGTGAAAACTGTACTTGTTAAAGATACAGGCTATGAAAAAAACAAGATTTACAGTTGTGCTTTTATGTATGGCTGACGGACCAAAAACTGAAACCCGTAATTATTTTCAAATGTAAAACAAAGCCCAACATAAAATTTTCTTCACGAGTATTTGTTCATTTTCAAGAAAAAGATGGATGGATGAGGATGGCGTTAAGCTATGGATTGATAATGTTTGGAATAGGCAACCTAATGGATTAAAAGAGCAGTTTGTTTGTGTGGGATGTGTTTCGCAGTTATATAACTGAGAACTCTAAAACCCGAGTGGCACGGACTAATACAGACATTGCTGTCTTACCTGGTGGTTTGACTTCTAGACTGCAACCACTCGACGTGAGTCTGAACAAACCCTTCAAAGAAAATGTGAGGGACGAATGGAACAGCTGGATGATGCATGGGAAAAAATCGTTCACTAAAGGTGAAGGTATGTGTGCTGCTTTTTTGTATATCTTGTGCGAGTTTGTAATTAAGTCATGGGGAAATGTAAAGACAGAAAGTGCAGTGAGGTCCTTTAAAAAATGTGGAATGCAAATCTATGGATGGCACGGAGGATGATCTGCAGTTTGGTGACGATGAAACCGAAGTTGAATCACAAGATTCGGACAAGGACCTTTACGACAACACTATAAATGACGATCTGCTTGATGAGCTTTTTGCATCCGATGATGATAGTGATAATTTTGAAGGATTTTAATATCTTAATGCTTTTAATGGTTTTATAAAAAATTAAATTGAAATTATAAGTTACCGTATTATTCAAGCCTTATACTGTTATCATAAATACCGTAGCCTGCAGATACAGTGATGCTTGAATTGAACGCAACCATACCATGATCATATGTTCACGGAGCTACAAGTGCAAATGGCGGTGGCCAATTGCCGCTACATGGGATAAATTTATGATGAAATAATAAATTACTGGTAATTTTTTTGCAATATTAGTATTGTTGTTATAATCGGAATTGTTTCAAATATTAGTTTATAGATACCGGTAGGTACGGCAATACACCAAGAAAATATGCTCGGCGCTAGCCTAGGCCTAGTTATCGGTAGCGCAATAGCCAACTATCGACACCAGCACCGATCTCGCTAAATTTTTTCAAGGCTAGCCTATTATACTTGTCCTATGAGACGACCTCCAATTTTGCAGGATGAATCTGGGGGCTAAAAGGTTGCTTTATGCATTGAAATATACGGTATATGAATCAATTTTCTATTCAACGGGCAACATGTACATATGACCTTGGAAAAATATAGCCTACAACTGCCGCCATTATGCTGTTTGAAGGTGGCAATTGATAGGTCTCATGTAAATGCTGAGATACCAGCTGCTGCTCAACTTCAAAGAAAAAAAGTCCATTACATCTTCTAGCCTGTTATCAAAACATCGGTCAATTATTTTTAAATGCAAAGTTTATGAAAGCGATTTGGTAACTTAACAGTAGTGGCAAAACTTCACATGACATGGATGATAACTTTTTAACCATCATTTATTAATTACCTGAAATAGTACCATCTGATTTTACTTCTGAATATCCTCAGGAAAATTTTTCGACTATCCAGCCCAACCTCCTAAATAATGCTAGCAATTTTTATTGTTCGATTCCTGGCCAGCTTGTAAAGTACTTCGCACTCCACTGTGACACATAAAAACCATATTTTCATCAGCTGCAGGCTTCCGAACTCCTAATTTTTTTTGAAACGTGTTGTCGGGCATTCGCAATGCAAAGAATATAAAACCAAGGGGAATATTAACTGTTGTATTATATTATGTATGTAATTATTTTTTATGTTGGAAACGCTGCTTTGCACCTTGCACGCCTTGCCTTCTTAGATTATGCAAACCCGCAAGCCATGCTGACAAGCGCTCATGCTTCTGGCGCAATGCAACAAGTAAAATAACAACCGGTCCAAATTACGCAATTTCAATTAGATTTACACTTTATATTAAGTAGGTGTCTGAGCATTTTTCATTCTACTACGTTCTTAAAGTCTAATGTATCGTTGTGAGTTAAACTGAAACCTTGTGTGTTATATTAAAAATTGTCATTATATATATTAAAAATACAACAACGCATATTGCTTGGCAGGAACTCTACCGTTAGCAACTTCAAACGGCTCACGAACATCCGCAACATAAACTGAATCATCATCCACTGCTTTCTTGACTTCTTCAACAGTAAGAGCATATTCTTTTCGAGTTTCAATCTTCAACCAGCTTTGTGAATGTCTCAAAGATTGTGCATGGTAGAAACTAAGCTTGCGCTTGTTCCTTATTAAATAGCTTGTTTCTTATTAAATAGCTTGTTTCTTATTAAATAGCTCATGGCCAGGTATATTGCAACGTGTTCGGAAATTTATCGAAATATCCAAAATTTAGTGTTAAAATATTCGCGACATTTTATAAAGGTTTGGTTTCAAAAGTCTCGTGTCTCGTCTCAATCTCCGCACGTTCAAGTCTCGGTGTAGTCTCGACTTATTGCTAAAAGTCTCGGTCTCGCAACGTCAGTATCTCGTCGTATCTCAGTCTTGAAGATTTTGGCCGAGACTCCAACTCTGGCTGAAGCGCAAATAGGACCCGGCCCCCTGAAATGCCTTTGGTCCCCCCAGTAACTGCGTGTTTAAAGATTAGGCTTTATGATTTATTTCAAACGGGATCCTAAATATTCTTTTAACCGGCAATAAAAAACTTACTTTCTGTATTTCAAAATATGAGTAGCTTTTAATTCATTTTTGCAATCCATTGCAATTGCTTTATCTTTGTGTCGTCACAATTGCTTTTCCGAGTGTAACAGTGATGGTTTTGCTTTTGAGGTTGTGAAATTACAAAGTTGTAGCCACTGACAAAATTGCAAACAAATTGCAAACCTTCCTTAACCCTAAAGACGATAGTCTTGAGGATTATAGCAGTGTGTCTTTAGGAAGGTTGAGGTTTTTCGCAATTTATCACATTCTCGGAGCAAATGCAAGATAAAGTGAATTGCTGAGATTTTGCAAGAAGCAAAGAAATATTATTTTTGAGAATCACATTTGTGCATCGCAAGAATAAACGTGTCGTAGCTTTTTGATGTATTCGCAATCCAGTTGGGTTTATTAACGGATTTACGGTTTCAGAAGCAGACTAGGCTAAAGCCAAGCCTTGTATCATTTTGTTTCGTTACGCATACATTCTTGCAGTAATTATTGAAAAGTACCATATGCTGCTATTTCATCATATTTCCATCAACGTTAATGAACCAGATACTTTACTGTTTTACTGAAAACTATACTCGGCTACAATCAGCTAGAATAATTTGGGTGGCCTCCAAGGGTAACCACGACAACAGAGATGGACTAAGAGCATGTATGGCCCAATTTAAATCTTTAAATTGTGATCACGCTCAAGAAAAAATCCTCATCTAAAGGTTAAGGCGCTCCACGGCTTGACTAGAATTAATTACGCCCCTGGCGGCTCATATCCTAGAGATCGATGTGATTAAAAGCTGTGTATTTCGCAGCTACTGATACCTACTCGTCATCAAGCAATCACTGTTTTAGAATTTGTTTATGGACAGATTTATAGATAAAAATAGAATGAGTGATTTAGAATGAAAAAAAATATACCAGTAGGCTACAAGCAAAGCATCTCAAACGACCAATGCCGGCTCAGACAGCTCAAGAAAATATTTCACAAAGAAATCCATCAGAAAGTTATGGAAGAAATAAACTTTATTTTTTTTAAAAGCATTTTAAGCCTTTTAAGCGTACTTCTTGCTTTTTCTATACGCTTCGAACTCGCTCACGATGATGTTATAATGCCTGTCGTACGATCAACGCGTTAGCTACCAGAGATCATCTACTTGATTATATTTTTTGATTGTAGTCTTATGATTTTGAAACAACTTTTGTTAACAGTTAAAAGTCGTTAAAACGTGAACGACTCGATGAGACCAATGTTCTTTTACT
This sequence comes from Trididemnum clinides, assembly GCA_963675345.1. Lineage (NCBI taxonomy): Eukaryota > Metazoa > Chordata > Ascidiacea > Aplousobranchia > Didemnidae > Trididemnum > Trididemnum clinides. Next base: position 12,029,670 of record OY776289.1, read on the forward strand.
TTTAAACAACAGAATTTTAGTAAAGAGGTACTTTTTCTCCTCCAAATCGTTAAGATCGATATAATAATCGTTTTCAGCACATCATATGGCTCTTCTCAGAGAATACAGATGCACAGCTCATTCTAGAAATTACACTCCAAATGATTGTGTATACACAAATTTTGTGTTTACATATTCATGTTCAATTGGTGTTTACATAATCATTCGGAGTGCAATTTCTAAAATAAGCTGTGCATTTGTATTCTCTGAGGAGGACAGTATCATGTCGCGACAACATTTAGAATCAAAATAAAAACGTTCGATATGTTGAGGCTGCTGCATATCTCAACCATTTTAAACAATAAACTTATATCTTACTATATTTAAGATTCCGCGCAATAAACTAAAGCTGAATAATGTAATCAGCTAAGAATTTCTGAGGGCGTTGAGGTAAACTTTTTTTTTATCTTGAATTAGATTTTTAATCATGATCTTTTTCATTATTTCAGAAAACTTGCAGAATTTTGGTACGAATCAGTGGCATTAAGCAAATAGTGAAGGTATTTGCTGAGGTAAAGCTTACACTGTTATTCTGGCTACCAGATATTTTTGAGAAATTCATTTTATTTAGCTCTTCTGGTAATGACAACGTTTATTCAAGGTAATACAAGTTCTTTCGGAGCATGCAAAAAACTTCAATATTCGTCAACGTTTCGAACAGCTATAGAGCAGTTCTTCATGTTCTTCATCTTCATTCTGTAAAGCCTACACGATAACTTTTTTTAGAGAAACTGAAGAATTCGCTCAAACAACACTTTTATTTAATTTTTGAGAGAGTAATTGCCCCCTTTACCCTTTAACTACTCCCGTGTCAAGAACAGTAGTTGGCATAGAACAAACTAATGTATGCTTAGTTTGCTAACCGCAGCTGCTACTTGATACGTATTCGGCCACAAGTTGAATTCAGAAGAACACTACAATGCACAAACAGATTAATGATATTGCTATGGGTTCTCCGTCTACACTTGGCACGGAATTGACAATATATTTTTGTACACTGTTTGTTTAGACGAACCAGCAAACCCGTCTGTTTTTCCGTTACGTTGACGACAGATTTGCCACCTTCAACAAGAAATCCGTCTGTGGCAATTTTCAAAAGGGCAAAACTGATACATCCTTGACAGGGGCGGCTCGTAGCTAAAATTAATGGGGGGCTGCTTCAGAAAATCACCCTATAGGCCTAATTTTTGTCACGATCTATCAGCTTTACACACACACACACAGCTCGCTAGTTGTCCGTCAAAAAGAAACCCTTATTACACCAGCACACAAGGGTCGGTACTGCATGAGCGACAGTTCTCTTTCTACAACTGCATAGCAATCTACTGCTAATTTCAAACACCAGATCACAAGAGCTTTGAAGCAAAAAAATTTTTATATTTTTTTCATAAACTTAGGATGGTTGTTGAGAGTAACCTTATGTATTATATAATCTAACTACAAATATAAGAAAAATAAAGAAAAAAAGATTAATTATTTATATGGAATGTCATCGATAAGATAGAGTGGGAACTGGGGGTGCTGCAGTTCCACAGTACCATACACGAGCCGCCCTTGATTGACTTTCACTTTCGAAAAAAGTTGATGACAAACCTCCCTTTTTAGACGTTCTTATTGAGAGATCTGACTCAGAATTTTTCATGACCGTGTATCATAAACCGACTTTTATTGGACAATATATATTTTGGGATTCTTTTGGCTCTCCAAAGCGGAAGATAAACCTTAGTGCACAGGGCTCGGTCTACCTGCTCCCAACCCAGACAATCACGAGATCTAGATAACGTCAAAGCAATTCTTTGCAACATGGCAATCAAGACACTGTTATTGAGGTAAGTATATCAAGGCCATCGCCAAATTCAGTGCCGCCAGGAAAAGAGATCTCAAAAATTTTGAACTAAATTATACTTAATTAAACTTTTAAACTATGTTTCCTTGGACTTCAAAAAATAAACAATCGTTGACTGTTTCAATTGTTCAAGTCCAGTTTCTAAATACCAAACAGGGCAAGCAAGACGTAGCCAGGAACTCAAAAAACTTGGGGAGGAATATAGCGGCTGTACGCTACCCCCTGCAATGTTTTTTAGGCGTAATCAATTTCCTTTAAAAACTGTACTTTTTATATTGGAACGATAATTGACTGTGTCAGCAACACATTAACTTTTTATTAACGTTCCCACAAATATCAATTGGGTGAAGCCGATCGAATCGATAATTTTAACCTCGACATTACTGATGAGGGCCATGCTATTGAATGGCCATGTTAGCTCATACAATTACTCAAACATTTACGAAAAAGTGCTTAGTAGTGGGCTTAATATTTAACAGCTTAATCCTAAAAATACTTATCAATCACCTTGGCACCCTTCCACAACTTTGATATGCTTTCGAGCTGTTGAAAATGACTATTCTACAAAGTCTTCCAGGCTTGGCTAATATTAAAAGCTTATGTGTTTCCACGCTTCTTTTTCTAGCACTGGATCAATGAGCACGCAATCACGTGACGACTATTGAGAATATGCAAGTTGAATAAACAAGCTGTCGACCCCGGTAGTAAAATCACATTTGCACACATCTTTGAACAGTGATGTAAATTGGTTTGCCTTGCTGAGTGTCTATCTGATTGTTTGGGGTGCTGGAAACCTCATGTTTAATGTCCCAGTAAAACGCTGTTTTACAACAACCACTTTTCAAAACACGTGTTTGAATGCTAATAATTTTAAGATAGCCAGTTGCTAAAGGAAGTTCACTCTATCAAATGAATGCTATCTTCTCTCCTCTCATAGTTTTATCAGACTTCATGCTCTATGCTATTTATTGTGAAGTAACTGTCAACAACGGGTCAAGGTTTAACTATTTAAAATGCAGAATTATCACTTTTTACAGCTGAAAATTATCTTGCACATTATAGTTGGAATTAATTGAAACACTGACCTTTTTTAAACATAAAAGGAACTATCGTGGAGTTGAGATTGATTGTTGGTGTTTGTTGCTCAATTTTTACCTATACACTCGACCCTCGTTTTTCCGAACCTCGTTAATCCGGATTCCGGATTATTCGGACAGTGAGTCCGGACGGACGACAAATGAATTCAAAGCGCGCCTCGCGTACTGCCAGAAATGCCAGATAGATGGCTACCGACGCTCGTAAACACCATTTTTTGTCCCGGTGTCAGCCAACAATTCTGCCGTTCCGTACAAAAACACAACGTTCTTAATCCTGTAAGTAGTGTTAAATGCATTATACATATTGTTAAAGACGGTTTTTTCATTTTATTTGCATTACACAAATACATTTGAGTAATCCAGACTTTTTCATTTTTCATTATTCGGATAGGTTCCTGCACCATCTAATCCGGAAAAACGAGGGTCGAGTGTATGTGTATTGCACCTACATTCTAGAATATATTGTGATGTTTTAAAAACAGTAGTATTGGGCAGGAGCGTACACATAAATTTCTTGAGGAGGGGCGCGAAAAAGTGCCTTCGGCACATTTATACTTTGAGAATACCAAAGGCACGACTGTCCTAAAAGAATCCAGGCCATGATCCCCCAGAAAATTTTTCAAAACTACATTCAAATATATGCAATCTTGGTGCTTTCTGAAACCACTTTAGAGGAAATTTTTGTTTGAAATTTGTTAGTCTTTGTCACTGCTACACCTAAGAAATTATTAACCGCTTGCATTTTTACACGTACAACGGATACGCTGCAGCTGCACAACAAGCTTTTCAAAAAGCTCATCAATTAAATTTTATAACCTAAAAAGATCCTACTCGTAATTTATATTGCTTCACTCTGCATTATTGCCACAATACCATATATACCTTGTACACTACTCATATTACCTAGTACACTAACAACCACTCAAAGTTGAGTGAAGCGGAATGATCATTAACGTGCACCGTCATATCTGAAAATGAAGAAATATGGAACAAGTTTTGTAGCAGCTGTTACGAAACAGTCAAAGAATGAAAGAGTAATACAAAAGAAAATCAAAGCTGATTCTAGACATTTAAACTAATACTATCTCTGTAGAATATGTTATTCATTTGTTACGGTTACAAGTCTAATGACAAAAGATAATTAACGTTTTCTTGAGGAGGACCTAAGGGCGCACATAGGAACTCCCCTCCATACGCCACTGACCACGGGTGGCTATACACAGTAAACGTTTTTTAGGTTTATTTCCATTTTTTTTGGTATTGTGCGTTTTGTACTCTCAAGCACTTTTATAAGAAAATTTTTATCCGCTTAGATAACGATGTGGTGTTACCCAGTGTAATTTATTGCGTAAACATCGGGTTTTGTCAACAACAAATCTTTTTGTACGCTTTAGTCTGCAAAAACCTATAAGCCTTGGTACCTGTAGCAAAATCGAATGTTCGAACCACAACAACATGCTCTGTAAAGCGTCATCTACTATTCAAGCAGATAAAAAGCTCCCCACAAAAATGCTTGAGAGCAAAAATAAACAAATCCGGTCAAAGAACGTACAAAACCAGACAAAAATGCATACTGTGTGAAGCGTCCTTTACATTGCAGACTCACGGGCATTTTCTGAATGTCAAATGCGTTATATTTAAATAAAAACTTTTCCCTAAGCGGTACCATTGGCATGCGGCATCGTGTGCGCTTTGTAAACGGAAATTACTTTTACCATAACTTCGTATGCTTCCAATGCTCTTCAATTGCGTGCTAAGAGAAAAAAGGAGGAAAATTTGGCGAACAGCATGCCAGTGAAAAAGATATAAATTGCTCGGGATGTACAACTAAACAGCGCAACAAGAATATACGTGGTTTTAGTTAAAATACTGACTTCGAAGTCGTGGAAATTTGCGTCACGGGCTCGCAACTTTGTTTCCAAGGCAAGTTGCCCTGTAACTTAATTTTAACCATTAGAAAAACAAGCGATTTAGGATTCAAATCGATTTAAGGGTTTCCAACTTGTGCAAATTTCCGACTAACTAATTCCATCTATAAAATTGACATAAACGCGGACTCCACAAGTTGACCTCAAAAAAGTTCTTCAAGTCAATAATAGGGACAAGAAAACTTTCAACATAAGTTGAATTCCAAAAAACGGAGGTCATCAAGTCAATGACAATGCAAAAGGCTTTCAACGGAGGTAATTTTTCAAAAAAAGTCATCAGAGATGTTGTCTAAGCTCGGGACGCTCCAGTTGGGAACCTCTGGATTAAAGAATTGGATTCAGAAAATTCGAAATCATTCTCTATTTTAACTTTAACTGAGCCTCCGTAATCATAAAAAAACAGCAGACTAGCCTGCAATGTGCAGTCACAAAGCTTTTGTCCACAATGCACCAAAAGTCGTACGGGATGAAAAAATTTGCGTTTGGGTTTTCAGAAGATGGGCTCTTTTGGAAAGTAAAGCAATCTCTTTATTCTCGCCAACAAATTATACATTTTTGGAAATTCACCATTTTTACTTTAAAAAATTGATCGTAAATAATTGAGTCGTGAGTCCCTCCGTACCTCTCAGTTCCAGAAGCAAAACACCTGCCAGGTCTGCTGCTGAGCCTCCCAGTACGTGGGGAAGCAAATATGGGTAGTATATTGTTTTTGTTTTATTTGCCATTTTTATCCTCCATTCACGAGAAAGCGAATTGTATCGCTATACTTTGGACGGGAAGTCCGCACTCGCTTGGGAGTTGCCTTTTTCGAGGTTTATGGGCCACCTGTCTTCCACATAAAGGCGGGGGCATCCCGTTAAGTGCCTTGCCCAAGGACACAACAAGCGAACTTGCCGGCTTGTTCTCCACAACCTCCCCATAAATGCCGAGCGCCAAGCAGGGAAGCTATAGATACCATTTTTTAAAGTCTTTTGGTATGACTCGACAAGGGGAATGAACCCCAGGTCTACCGACTGCGAAGCGGACGCTCTAACCACTACGCCATCGCGTCGGTCAAAGTAGAAATAAAGTAGTAAGAAGTATAAAGTAGAAATACTCCCAAAGTTTGCAAGCACGTTTGCAGCAGCCCACAAGTTTTGGGTGAGTGAATTGTAGACTATTAATCCTTGCTGGAAAGTAACAAGAAATTAGTTGCAAAGTGCTTAAACATTTCCGAGGTGATAAAACGACCTACAGCTCACAAACCTGCTTTTCTCAATTAGCTTAAGAATTTTAGTTATAATTGCGGTCAGCGAAAATGGAAAAAAAATTGATTGCTTGAATGGAGGAAGTAATTTCGCTGACATGGCGCAACAAAATTATTTCCTTTTATTATTGTTCCAGTACATTGCTTCCATAGCCTAAATATTGTTTGCTGGTATCAGTAGCCTACAGTACTTTAGTGACCTCGAATTCCAAAAATTTGGAAAAAAACTTCAGCGTTTGCTAACCCTAAATTAAAAAAGTCAAAAAGAGACCCCAGTGGCTACCAATGTATCTTGCTGCTCTGAGCCTCCTTCAAGATCCTTGACAACATATCTAAGCTGATTTTTCATCATCAACTCGCTACTTCTTTATAGATATTTGGGTTTCCGACATGGGAAATCACCGGCGGATCAGTTCATGTCATTGATCAAAGATATCAAAAACAGCTTTTAAACAATAAAAAGCCTGGAGTTGTGTTTTTTAATTTCAAGGCAGCCTGGAATACTGTCTAACATCGTGTTCTCATCGGCCAACTCGTACACCTTGTACCTGACAAACACATAATTCGAATAGTTATGGAACTCGTTCGCAACGGTAGATTCTCACCACCAGTTCTAGAGACCCATGCAGTTTAATACATTTTAAAAATGTCCTCCGCAGGGTTCAATTTAGCTTCTTTCTCATTCAATACTTATTCTCACGATCTGCCAGGCATAGCTTCGAAAAAGTATGTTTACATCAATGAATTGGCAGTTTTGCACTATTCAGGAGACTAGCAAGTGTGATGGTAGTTATAAGTAAAGACATGACGACCATTTTGTCCTATCTTCAAGAATAAAAACTTAGCACATTCCAGTCTTCAGCATGAATAGCAAGGTATATGGACACGAGGTAAACATCAGCTATATTGGCAACACCTTTTTCCTCGAGCCTAAATATTTAGGAGTGATATCAGACAGGTATTGCCTGCACCTAAGGTTCCACGTAAAAAAATCTGACATCCAGCGTTGCTTGAATCAAGTGGCTGGCAAGCAGCCTACATGCTGGGGTAGAGCCACTTCCTATATCGTTTAGTTACCTTGGCATTTGTATATTCCATAGTCCAGTAATGATTACCTGTCTGGAGTCGCACTGGTCGTATTCTTTCCCGTCTGAGTGATGAAACCGTCAATGATGCTTGGCGTACGGTGGCGAGATGCCTGCGTCTTTCTCAATTGGACAACTTACCATCCCAGCTGGCATCCAGCCAGCTGAGCTTCGTTGCAAAGGAGTCAAACTACTTCTTCCTTGCCGAGCTTTAGAGCCGCGATATTTCCGACACTATAAATTGCCTCTCACCATGCAGTCAGAGAAACTCAGCTACCTAAAAAAAGAAAATCGTTTGCCATGACTGCACAAAATCTTTTAACTCGGTATCTTCATGTCAGTACAGCCAGCTGGGGGAATTACGTGTGGCATGAGTGGTGAGGAAACCTGTCGACGCCTTTTTATACTCCAAATGCTAGACCTCAAATTACAGCCATAGGCTTAGACAAGTTAGTATCAGGCTTAACCGAATTCGAACCGGTATAAAACGTTTTCACTCGGCTGTGTACAGATGGAGCGTAGCTTTCTCTGTAGCCTGCGAGAAAGATGCATTAGGGTAAAAGGCAGACTACGTTGTCCACAACTGCCCGATCTTTCGAGTTTCTCATGTAACACTTGGTGAAACAGATCTTGATGACGGGTTTATGCAGAGGTTGCTTGTGGCTCTTGCCTCGCTGTGTTCAAAAGTACTCCACCTTGCTCCATCATGAAATTTGTCACTAGCTACTAGTGGTGTGTTTTGGGTAAGAAATTGCCTTGGGCACCAATTTTTGAGGAGCCCACCTTAATGGTTTTACAAATTGTCATAAAAATTTATTATGACGTAAATTGTGCAGTAAAAATGCTTAGTCAGAGATGCAATGACTTTAGTTTGAATCTAATGTGAGTCATCTTGTTAATAGTCTCAAGTTCACTTTTCTCTGAATTAAACTCAAAATAATTCATTGACCCAGGCTTTTTGAATCCCATTTGTTTAAAATTGTACAAGTAGGTTGAACGGCGTCGCTGTGGGTTTGAAATTTACTGTTGCACAGATTTGCTCTTTCATTTTTACTGTTTGAGACGGAATCGTCACATGTGCTTCATTTAATGTGTAAGTAAGTCAAGAGTAAATAGCCAAGATTTTGTATTCACTGAAACCTCGGGATTTTTACCTTATGCACTACAATCTAACTGGAATAGTTCATAAGGGAGTCCCTTATGAAGTCTTACCTCAGGCCCCTTAATTACGAAATCCACCACAGTAAGTTGAGGTAGTAGCCACACCTCTGGATTATAGAAAGTGAGTTGCAAGATTTCCCGCTTTTCTTGCATTTCGGGTAATTGTTGCTGCTTTGTCTAAGAAGGCAATGGTTCAGCGCACAGTATGAGTATCCGCAAATCGCGTTTCGTTTCAGAAAAATTGACCTTGTAACAGATCCAGTTCTCCGAAACAAGGCCATGTTTTGTCAAAGCAGGGATCACTAATCTTTTATCACCGCAAGTTACTTCCTGAGTATTGATTATTGCGAAGGGCTACCGGTGTGATACACATCTTAGTAACAGCCAATTCGTCGAAATACCTGTATCTATATGGTGATATTGACCAAGTTAATTCGCATTGAAGGTTAAGACTGTTCGGTTTGTTTTTCTTTGGAGAAATGGAACTAGTAACTCTCAAGTGAGTGGGGACGTCCCGTCCAAAATATAGCAATACAATTCGCTTTCTCGTGAATGGAGGACAAACATGGACATTACTGCATATCAACCGTACACTCATCGCTTTGATAAGATACCGGTATTGCACTCTCAATTAAACGTATTTTATTCGAAGTCCTAGTCTTTGCACTTTTAAGCTAAATTCTTCTCTTAGGTACCTATTTTCATAACAGGCCGGAGGATGAGTCAAACCGTTTTAGGGGCACCGGGCTGGTGAACCCTGTGTTAAAATGTACAACTTTCCAATGGAGTTAGGGCTTTTCACGTTTGCAGTGGGGAACTTATATAATTGCACGAGTAGGCCCACTTGAAAAGCACCACCTGTGAACATACAGTACGAAGAACAAATTGCTCAATGGTCTTGATGTGCCTGTCTTCTTTACCCAATAAACCAGCAACAAACAAGGAATTTGCTGACATTTAACAATTACACTGCGCCACATATTTCGGAACAATCGATTTGAAAACCTCCTGTGGTTTATGACGTCAATTTGAAACGAAAAAGGTTTCGCCTGCCTTGCAAAGTCTTATAAGCAAAAGTATGTTCGCACGTACAGCTTATTTAAGGCTGCCAGGTAGCAAAATTTCGGATTCAAACAAAACAGAATTTGAGCAACAGACTACAATTTGTAGGTTAATTGTTATACAGTGGTAAGCAAAACTTTTAGGAGGAGGGCAAATTTTTTGTATTTGCAATTATGAAGTCTGTTGGGGAGAAGCAAAAGATATCTTACTTTCTATTGCAAGAATGATTCTACTTACAGATAAACATGAAAACTGAGTGATGCTGTACACCCAGCAGGCCGTAAGAGCCTACTTTTGGCTACCGCATTATTGGCGGTCGATCTCATTGGTGGTGGCCCTGGCAAGGTTACCAGTTTTATGACTGGTTCAAAATGAACTGCCGCCGTCCCCCTAGCCTGATGATCGTGCAGACTTCTACTTTGTGAGTTTGTGGTGCCGATATGCGAGTGGATGTTTTATGTCACACGGCCCTATATCCCAAGGAAGAAAGTAAATTAAACTTGTAGTAGATTTTGGCTGCTGGTTTTTAATCAATATTTCGAACTGTTACAGCGTTTTTTATTAAATTATCTACCCAGCAAACTTTGATCGCAATGAAAGGATTTGTGTTGTTTTTATTTATTTTTGGAGCAATGACAGTGCATGCAAAAAGTGAGTTATAGGCCTAAATCGATTGGTTCTTTGTTTTAATTAGAGCTGCATCCTATTGCGTTGTTAAAACAAAAAAATGTGCGATCGCTACTGGCTATTGACTGAAGCAATGTGATCTCCATAAACAAAATGGTTTTCAACGGTCAGAAACGTGTTAAATGCATGTAAACAACTCTTTCAAAGCGTAGAGAACACTTATCCACCTCACAACAACCTTGGTCTAACTATCAGCTTGATTACCAAATATTTTAGTTATTCCCTTATCTGGAAAGCGCTACAGTTGGACGTACTGGCAGGCGTATGCCCAGTGCTTTGCAATTGGCGGATCTCTTGCGCTGCCAAGCGATTTAGAAGAGGCAAGAAGAAACGGGTAAACGAGTTTTTATTTCGATTAAAACACACGTTTTTCACTATGGCTTCTTCGCGTACGCATTAAGTTGAGCGAAAAGTTAGGCCGCAAGCAAGCTAAATGAACATAGGAATGTGTGAAAGAATTGGATTGTATCGCTTACGCCAAGTAGTCAAAGCAAAACATTTTACTTGCAATATATATATATATACATATAGTATATTTTAGGCTATTGCTTAACCCTCAAAGGGTTAACTTGATTTTGGGTTCCCTTGTTTTGCATGGTGTGGAAAAAATTTATTTTTTTATGTATGAAACAACAGCGGCCATCCCAATCAAGCTATCTGTTTTGCAGAACTAAACCCAACACGGTTTGTCTCAAAAAAAAATATTCTTACCAAGAAGATGAATTGTGGTTAAAGAATAAAAGAGGGACTGTAGCTCAGTTCAGCAGTTACTGCTGGGTGATGATTAATTATTTTTTAGATATTCGCATTGCAACTGCGGATGGATTGCTGATAAAACAGCTCGGTATCCTATGGCCGAAGCAAAAGCTGCGTGTGGGGGTAGAGCTGGAGTGCATCGATGCACTTGGAGAGATACGTGGGATGCTTTTTGCTATATTGGTAAAAGAATAACAAACTTAAAAAAAACTTTAAATGGAATTCACAATGAAAATTCCCTTTTTTGTGTCATCTTTACGGGCTTTATCAATTAAATTTTTCCTTTGATATTTCTGAATAAATTTTGGTAGGATGTTTATATTTCAGTACAGAAAATACACGTTCTTTTACTTGTAATTTATCAAGTCTCATATAAAACAAGAACTAATTAGATTTCACCACAGCTAACGTAGTTAAACCAAGAATGTTTATCTGCCTTTTGCAAGTTGACACGTTACCGCAAGATTTTACATAGTCAAAAGGTTTTAATTAAATCTTTTTCAATGTAAACGACTGAACTTGGAAACGATAGTCAAGAAATGGTTTTATGAATAGGCCTGTAACTTATTTCTGTCTCTACACATCACCACTTGCTAAACGATGATGAAATGACTTAGGGGATACAGTGGGAAATTGCTCACGACCACTGGGAATGGAAAATGGTGCAATACCTAATCTTCATCTAACATCCACAACAACATATCATGCTTTCTGGAACGAAAGATGGAGTGCTGACCGAGCAAGATTGAACCGTGAAGGAGTGGTTAATGCGTGGATGCCTCACCACGACGGCAGAAACCAACACATCGAGGTGCAGTAATATTAGTATAGGATGATCCATTTGGCGTCAGTTGCGGATGTGCTAAGGAAGAGCCGTAAGGTAGAGCTCCCCCGCATAGTTTTATATAAAGGTGATAACCCTGGGTCTAAAGACATTAATTTTATGTGAGGGAGCGACCCCCAAGTCTTTATGAGGAAGCTTCTCTAGTTCTAATCCTATACAAGGGAGCTGATCCTAGACTAAACCTAACCCCATCCCGCAATCGGTAAAGCGGTGTAGATGTCATTGAGTTTTGTTTGGTTGTAGAATATTTCAATTAGCTTGCTGGGGAGCAATCTTTGCCATCTCATGGTATGTTATTAGACTCGCCCGTATTAAACAACGATTACGTAATTTTTGTACAGTTGTTCGCTGGATATGATGCAATCCTTGTCTCTTCATAGTAGTATAGAGTTATCACAAGGGCGATATTTGCAAAAATAAATTTCAAAACTGAAATGTACTACATACAGCTTAGGCTAGTCAATATAACGTAAAAGTGACAATAATTAATGACTAACATACCGCCACTTGGGGTAGTGCTGTGCACAGAATACCATTTGTGTAGATTTTTGAACAAAACACACAAGTAAACATGTAAAACTTACGTCAGGCTTCACGCTGAAAAACAAACTAATATCAAAACTAATCCCTTGCGACAAATTCACGTTCCTATCTATAGGTGTACTGCATAGGCCCAACCGCAAATCCAAAACTGCGAGTTCTTGATTACAGTTAGTTTGGAAATTGAATCAAAATGTAGATTACTACGTCACGTGACATCGTAAAATTGCAAAAAACAGCAATAAAGAAGCTCAAATTTATATCGAATCGGGTTGGCGGTCACATAAAACGACGAAGTTACGTTTTAGGCGCATCAACTGTGTCTCAGTTTTAAGATAAAGGTTCAAAACAGACAGAGAACGTGCGAAAGCATAAAACAATATTTTACAGTCACGTTGCGTCTCATTTATCAAAATTAGTGCCTGGATAGCGTAAAATTTCAAGTATTTTCTCGTTCTTTCCCTGTTGCACTGAGATCACAAAATCACGTGAAATTGCTTTTAGATTTCGATATAGCTCGTATGATGTATATCGGAAATTTCCGATGTATTTTGCTGCTGTTCTTTTGTCTTGCTTAAGGTGGTTTTGTCCGATATATATATCGAAAATTTTCGACTTTTACCAGATTTTCAGATGCTATATAAAATTAAGAAAGGTTCCAAACATCAATTAAGAAAAACATATAAAAATTTTCTACTGTAAAGTAGCATAATGGAATGAAGAAAAACGTTTTGTGTTTGATATTTCTGTTTAAAAATTACATTTTTTACTTTTTTCTGTTTGTTATTGCTAAATTTGTATATTTTGTTGTCGCTTGATAGGATGGAAGTTGACTTTGACCTCATGATCTTTTGCCGTCTTCTTGCCAAGTAACTGCACGAAATTACATTTCACGTGTTTCTATTTACGTAATTTAAACAAACTTTTATTTTCGTGCAGCACTTGATGAATGAACTTCCTGAATTGAACAATGGTACGAGCTACTGTGTCTGCCTAGAACGCTTAAAGCATAATCAGGTTATGCAAAAACCTCATGCATAGCTTTAAAACAGTTGAATTGATAAATCTTTTTGTCATAAAATCGGTGAATATTTTCTGGAGACAATATGCAACAGATTTTAAAAGATGTTTACTGTAAGATGTTAAAAAACAGTTTTGGGTATGCCTCAAAACAGTATGCTCAAGGCAGTTCTAAGAGCGATGTTGCTCTTTGATGACTTTTTCCCAGCCTGTTGCTTCAGCGTCATTGCGTCACATCCCCGCATACAACTGTACCGGAGTTATGAAACCGTTGTGCAATATTATATACTTCATATTGAATAAGCCTTATATTACGATAAAGAGACAGGATTGCACCATACCTCAGTAAACAACTGTACAAAAGTTACGTAATCGTTGTGCAATGGTAATTAATATCGGGCCAGTTCAATAATATACCATAAGGTAGAAAAGATTATACCCCAGCAAACTCTTTGAAATATTCTACAACCTAACAAAAACTAATGACATTTACACCGCGTTAGGGCTGACGATTGCATGATGAGGCTAGGTTTAGTCTAGGATTAGCTTCCTCACATAAGATTAGCTCCCTTGTATAGGATTAAAACTAGGGTTAGATCCCTTATATAGATTTAGGTTTAGCTCCCTCACATAAAATTAAGGTCCTTAGACCTGGGGTTAGCTCCCTCAAATTAGGGTTGGCTCCGTTGTATAGGATTAGAACTAGAGTTAGCTCCTTTGGAACTAGGGTTTTCTTCTTTATATAGAACTATGCGGGGGAGTTCCTTCACAGCTCTCCCTTGCCGCTCTTAGCACCTCTCCAACTGACGCCAAATGGATTATTCTATACTACTAGTGATCAAATAAGCAATAAACATGAGTGTGTAGGTCACCAATACGCCGTTGCATAGTTAATTTACATCGTGAGCTTTTCTGAGAGCGAGCTGCTTACCTTTAAAATATCACCTGATTCTTTTTTGGATAACGTTTTTGAAAAACCACTGATTTTGCACTCAATCAGATATTGGTAATGAGGAAAAAACTAGAAACCAAAGCCAAATTTGTTTTTGTTTGAACTGCTGCCAACTACAACTAGGCAAAGTAATGTGGCCCGCCCCTATTTTTTCTTTAGCTTGGTTGAGAAGGTCCCAATCCAGTGGCGTCTTTAGAAACATTTCTTTGGTGGAGGAAGGAGAGGAGAGTTTTTTGAACTGACAAAAGTTTTTTTTTCGGAGATCAACATTTTGAAGCTGAGAGTTTGGCTAAATTTGCTCTCAAAATAAAGGGTGAAACATTTTTTGTAAATAATTTTTTTTAATGAGAAAATCTTACCCATTTTTGTCGCCAAACAGGCGTAAAAGCCTTTTCTTTTTTACATTTTATGCTGCTGCCATACCGTATGCAGAGTCCTCGCCCTTTATTCTTCCTCCTAAATAAACCTCTAGGCTCTGTCTCTATCTAAAAGAGGAAATCAAAGGTTATGTCCATAGAAACAAGTAAAAAGTTGCTCATCCGCTTTTGGCGTTTACAGATTGACTTAGGGCAGCCAACAGCCGTGACTGGGATACTAACTCAAGGAGTTCGTCGTTATCTCAAGAACCAGTACGTGACAGCATTCAAAATTGCTTACAGCAAAGAAGGGCAGCTATGGAGATATTACAAAGAAGGTCGATTTACAAAAGTAAGCATACATCTAATATAACGTACATGTATATGTAATAGCTTACAGGTGATAAAATATTAACCACTGGAAGATTTTTGTATTGCAATATCATACCAGTATTCTACATAGCAATAATGCATCTCTTATCTTAAAAATCGACAAAAAATTAGCTCACAAGCGTTTGCTTTTTCGTTGCTGGTAGATAAGATAACATGATGTTTGTTCTTTAATCTGCTGCTTGCTGTTGTCTCAATTTGTGCTAGGACGGAGACATTATAAACCCTAAACTAGGCAGAAAAATTGTGGCGAATTTATGTGAAAGGTTTTGGTAAAACATGACTGGTAAATTTACACACCGACAACCCAGTCAATTGGCTAGACCAAATACGGCAGCCATTTCCCCGGTGGACCAAATTTGAAATTGTAAATGTTAGTGCGGCCATATCAGTTCATGTAGAAAAAAGTTATCAATTACTCATAAAATGCTGCTTTTAAGTCAATAGATGAGGTGCAATCTGCAGGCATATACGTAAGCTACCATAACTTTAGTAAAAACTGAAAAAGGGTCTATGGAAGATATGACACTGTAAATTCAGTCGAGTATAATTGCTCGCATTTAGTGAGCTAGTGGGAATATATCATGATGAAAGTGTTTGCCAACTTTATAAATATTTGCTTTTACGGGGTACTTAGATATTGAAGTTGAATTTGCAAATGTTGGTCGAATAGTTCACCACTATCCTTTCCTTTGCAATATTTTATCTATAAAGAAATTGCAGAAATAACTGCTCTCAAAAAATGTATCATGCTTATTCCTGTATAAGTTTCACCCAAACTTTTTAGTCTATGCGTCGGCTAGAACAATAAATGTGGTTTTGGCAAAGGTACATTAAGACAATTTCCTATGATAGCTAAATTATAGCAAGCAGAATTTTATGATAATGCCCAAAAACTTATTTATCGGGGGAAACTTTAAAAGAGGTCTAGACAATGGCGTAACACTTTTGTTTTGTGGGGATAAGGGGGAAGGAAGTAGGGGAGGGGGGAACTAGAGCCAGGTGAAGAAGTTTTTTGTATTGTTTTTGGAGATTAAGTTTTCAAAGCAAAATTTTGGCGATTTCCAGCTAAACAGTGCGGTGACGATCTTTTTTGAAAATCAAATTTTTAAAGCAATATTTTGCTAATTAGCTACTTTTTACCACGTTTTTCACTCATTGATCAAATTTCTGGGAGATTGACAAGATTTTGGGTGAAGCTAAAAGAGTTTTGAGGAGCTTCAGCGTCCTGACACCATAATTTGACGACTATGAATCTGGACACTAGCGGTTTGTCTCATGTTCGGCGCCACCCTCGCTTTCCTGCGAAAATAAAAGATAAAAATACCAACAAACAAAAATAATTTTGTTGCTTTACAGATATTTAAGGGGAATAGTGATAACAACGGAATAGTGAGGAACATGTTTCAAAACGCTATCGTAGCCCAGCACATTCGCGTGTACCCTTACAGATGGGTTCGCCACATCTCTTTGAGGCTTGAACTTCTCGGATGTGACATGACGACCTATGACAATGCCATAGAACAGCATCGGGAAGAGGAGATCGATGTTGCTTCACCAAAGTTTTAAGAATGGCAATCGATAAGAGCTTTTTAAAGCTCTGACTTTGTTTTTATCTTTTTCGTCTTGTAGTTTGTATACTAAGGAGTGAGGTTTTATTCAAATGAAAGTAATTTTTTCAGTACCAAGCGAAAAAACTGGTTGCGTGTTATTATGTCCCTAAAATTTTTCAGCAAAAAGACAGTGGCGGTAAACCCCTGGCAATGCTATTTTTAGAGGTATACCCTGGAGGTAGCTCGTCTCCAAAATAACGGTCTTTATACATAGCGATTATTGCGAGCCATTTTTTAAAAATAGTGTCACATTTTTCAACACTGTCCTGGGCTTCAGTGACGCCACTGATAAAGATAATTTTTTTCTTAAATTTAACTTCAAGATCAAAATATACTGTAGCCTACCATAGCACATTAGCTTTAATTTAAATCGGATTATTTTGTTATCAAAACATATTCTAGCTTACAGTTTGTATTATTCTAGAAATTGAAAAGATGTACTGTTTTGTATTTTGTAGACATGAGTATTATGATATATATTCGCAGAAAAACAAGCCACGCGTGCACAAAGTTTTGTTTTCATTAATTTAATGGTTTGCGAGTGCTTTCCATGCATCAGTGATACTTTAGCAGCCCAAGTTGTTAAAAGCAACTAAAAGATCGACGATCAACAATTAAAAGCTTTTTTTTCAAGAATACTCACTCTGCAGCATAAAGCTTGCCAATATTTATTTAAATCTGTCGTTTACACTTTTCCATCATAAACAGCGTCAACTCAGAATGAAACAAACCAAATCTATAAGGCACTGTTTGGAAAAAAATGATTTATTTTGTTGCATGTGTTTTTTGTGCTTATTCATGGCATAATTTTTCCGATTTACAAATCGGACAAAAAAAAAATGTTACACAAACTAAACAAATCGGTTTGTGTAACAGACGTTTTTGTCCGATTTGTCCATAAATTAGCACAAAAATACATTCGACTACTTAAATCATTTTTTTTCCAAACCGCGCGTCTGGAAACAAATGCTACGTGTAACATAATTTTTTTGTCCGATTTGCAATTCAGAAACTTTCCGGTTTACGCGTCATTGATCAATTCAAGTCCATCATGATTTCGCCGCCCGTAAAACGTTTTATCTTGTGGCCATGTAATGCCAAAATCAATCAGATAAAATGTGGGTTGTCCAGTTTCAGCAGTCCTAGTCCAAAGCAGGGCTGCGAACTCGGTCGATTTTTGTATCGAGTTCAAGTTCGAGTTCGAGTTCAGCTTGTTTTGCGAGTTCGAGTTCAAGTTCGAGTTTGACATTTTCATTTTTGCGAGTTCAAGTTCTGTCAAAATTTATCAAGTTCTTTTCGAGTTCAGAAAATAAAGTGATTGACTTATTCTAAGCACGTTTGCAGTAAAATTGCACGTTCAAACTAATGTTCAAACATCTGTGATAATAAGCAAATGTGGTTGCTATAAGCCAGGCAATATGTGTATTGTGAATTTGTATTGAAAGCGAAAATTGAAAAACAACTTACAATTGAATCATTGTAGGTTTTTGTGTCAAACTACCGAAAAATAAACGAAAAGCAGAAAGAAAAATTAAAAAGAAATTCACAAAACACTGGAAAGTATGGCGAGTCTTATGTCTACTTCACCATTTATCTACAAAAAGTAGCAGTAAAATTTCATACAGTAGCTGTATGAACATTTAAAGTTTGTTTTATCGTTCAGCATTAGCACGCAAATATAATATGGACTCTAGTAACTCTTGCGTCATCGACAATCTTTGGTCACTTAAAATGAATTTCATAGAAGAAAACAATCGCTCCACGGATACTTGGGTAACCGGCATGGCACCAAGAATTTTTGCCGTAGTAAGAAGCGGCTCTTCCAATTGTTTAATAACATCCCAAACAGTTTCTCCTTTAAGTCGACCAATTTCAATCATTTTCTCGATATTTTTGTTTAATTCTTGAGTCGTTTTATTTAATACGTCGTTGGCATTACTGCGCATGCTGGATGATCTTCGTTGTTCAATCAAATCAAGCTCTCTCTCAAATTCATCCTTTTCCGATGTTGACGATTGGTTGTGGCTTGCAACACAGTCTGGCGCTTTCTCAGACTCACTGCTTGATGAAGTTAAGTTCGATACAGATCTAGAACAATGATAATTTTTCAAAGTAATTTCGTGTATTCCAATCTTTGGATTTTCCATTTTCTGTGGCGTCAGCAAAATTCGGTATCTGGAATCGACAAACACTCCAGCAAGAAAAAGTTTGTTCCGCAATAAAGCCTCCTCGCATTTTTCCATTGATGAGACAATTTCTTGCGCGAGTCTTGTTTCTTTTTTGTGCAGGATTCGTCTAAGTGCGCACCACTCCTTTAAAAATGCTCCAGGCGTTAAAGATTCGGCCTGCAAGTTTACGGTAACAGAATAGGGCATTTCGAGCACAGAGCCAATATCTTCTAAGCTTGACCACATAGCAAGTGAAATATGAAGTTCTGGAGAAAGCAAACTTAATTCTGCAAAGGATTCTCGCAGTTCTAACAAGCGTTTGATCATCAAATATGTTGAAGCCCATCTTGTAGTCATATCAAGTGTTGGCCGTTTTTTCCTCGTTTTTCCAGCAAGGACAAAATATTTGGAGATCGAAGCTTGGTAACTATATGGCGGGTTTTCGTCAGTAATTTATCGCAGTTTGGTAGCTTTAGACCGTCTTTAATAGCAAGTTGGAGGGTGTGAACAGCACAGCGCATGTGGTGAATGTTAACGCGCATTGCACAATCGTCTTCTATGCCATCATAGTCTTCTGACTCATCGGCAGCTTCATCTTGTGGGGTGTCTGATTCTACTTCAGGGTCATCTTCGTTTAAGCGTTCAATCGTTTTAGTCATATTGCTGGCATTGTCAACAACCAAACACAGAATATTTTCTTTCGCAATGCCAAATTGCTGCATTGTTGCAGTGAATAAGTTGCACATTTGTCGATTAGTGTGCCTTTTTCTGTATTTGCAAAAGCTAACATTTTTACCACTGACTTGTCTTTATTTTTGTCATAATATTGGACGTTGATTCCTAAAAAGCTTCGAAATTGTCTTGTTGCACTGTCCATCTTAATAAATAAAAGCTTGCCTTTTAAATAGTTGATGAAAGATTCTCGCATTTTGTTTGCTGCATCAACTACATATCGGCGAATTGATTCTCTCGAAATGGATACCCTTAGTTTTCGAGCCATTTCGCCATTTAAAGTTTGAAATCCCGGGCTTTCGAAAAAGTGTAGTGCCACACCAGACAAAATTAATTGGATTATGCCCCAAATAAACTTATCCTTGTTCATTGCTACAGTTACAGATTGTGGCTGGAAATGGAATGTAATCAACAGCTGGTTGTTTAATTCCAACTTCTTTTGCTTGGACTTTAAATCTTGTTCATCTGCCTGCTTTACTTTTTTTGATTTTTCAGCATGGAATCTTTCTAAATGGCGTTTGAAATTGCTGCATGGGTTCCACATGCCCACTTTTATAATGCTGCCGCATTCTTCGACACTTTTCTTTTTCTCGATGCATTTGTAAGTTTTATATTTGTCATCAAATTCAAAGTAGTCATACACATGACTGGATTGAGCATGTGGCATTTCGCTAGGTTTACACAATAAGTAATCAAGAGTCAAGTTTGGATTAATTTTGTCTAAACAAAAAGTTGAAATGAACGAAAACTACCAATTAACCATCCTAGCAACTAAATAAATTGAGAAATAAACGCACTGCCAGTAAAAAGTGCTACGTTACAAAAACAGTTCTGCTGGTCAGATTTACCTAATTCTTGTTAAATTATTAAACATGCTCTTTGATCGGTGCTACTATAGCGTGAGGTCTACCACACTATAGCGTGAGATCTACCTCCAGTTACTACTATAGCGTGAGGTCTACCACTGAATTATTTATCCCTCACCCCTCTACAGCTAAACTATAGCTACACACTTACTACTATAGCTATAATAATTTCAAACACTACACATACATTCCACACACAAAGGTAAATTTAATCTAACGATACACACTTCGTGAATCTTCTAAGAATGACACAAATAAATCATTGGTTTGGGTTAGGGTTAGGGTTAGGGCCCTAACCCTAACCCTAACCAATGATTTATTTGTGCCATTCTTAGAAGATGTACAAAGTGTGTATCGTTGGAATAAATTTACCTTTGTGTGTGGAATGTATGTGTAGTGTTTGGAATTGTTATAGCTATTATAGGGTTAGGATCCTAACCCTAACCCTAACCCAAACCTCACGAGGTTTGCACCTCGGTAGGTGCGAGTCAAGCGGTAGACCTCACCCTGCATCTCGGTAGGTGACTTATGTCGGTAGAACTCACGCTATAGTAGCACCCTTTGATCTTACTCTGTTTTGCTTACCTATCCTCTCTTACTAACTTTCAGCACAAGGTTTTATTCTTGGATCTGAATAACAATCGCAGTTTAGTCGCGGCTGCCGTGAATGTACGCTTTCGATCAAAACAAGGGCTATGTTAGAGATTCATTGTTTACAAAGAAAAAGTTAACTGTCAATTAAGTCACCCATTCTCTAGTGTGACTGTTTACATTGCAAAACTCTTAAATCTAATTAGAACGTTCTTTTCAGTGCCGGTAATGTTTTCGCAAAACATTAAAGGTCTTATGCAGAAAGCAGACTTATTTTAGGTCGAGCTTAAGCCTAAGCCAAGCTTGCGCAAGTCGGGCTTACAAAGGGAGGCTTGGCGGTATGCAAAAACTAAATTTCAACGAGACTTTTGAGAGCCCGTTTACCGTTTTTTCAAACCCAGTTTATGAAGGGGTTGTGACGTTACTGCTGCGCAGGTGACACGCCGCACGTTATTATGGTGCGATACAAATGGAAGTTGTTGTTTGCAAAAAGATTTGATTGAAGCGGTTACAGTAAGTGATACGGCATGCTGCATAACCGTGTTACTGATACAAACTACCTGGGGCCCATTGCCCAAATTTAGCAACAGCAATACAATAACTAGGGTTTTGCCTCATTGCTTACATAAGTCGCGATTTAAGCCATCTACAATGGTGACTTATAAAAGGCCGGCTTAAACAAGTTGTTAGACCATGCTTAAGGCAATAACTTTTTTCTGCATACGAAATCGATGACTTCTGTTGGGCTTAGACAATTTTAAAAAAGCCTGGCTTAAGCCTACTTTCTGCATAAGGTCCTTAATTTCCAATGAAAAGATTTCACTTTTTAAAATTCAGTTGTAATGATATTGTACCAATAAAAATGAACTCGAACTCGCTTTAAATATTTTCGAGTTCGAGTCCCACAAAATTTTGAGTTTCAAGTTCAAGTTCGAGTTCGGCAAAAAGATCGAGTTCGAGTTCGCAGCCCTGGTCCAAAGTAATTCTATGAAGAATGACATGTCATAATCACTGGTGAAAGTGATTGATGTTGTTCATGGTTTATCAGCAATGACCATTAAGACTATTCAGTGTCAGATGGTTAAGAAGCAACATGACTAGTTCAGCACTAGGCCTATTCTGTCCTAAACTGCTGAGACCGTGCATTTCTGAATTGGACTTGGTCAAATATTTTATGCTGTTATGCTTTGACATGGTCACACCATTAAGCTACCACTTAGAGTCTGTACTGAAGCAACAAGAAAAAATTCTGCGCAGAAGACACTGTCCCTTATCAAGAGCCTAACCAAACACAATAGATTATTTGCTGGTTTAGTTGCCATAAGTTACTGATGAACCATGAACAGCATCAACCACTCAAAACAATAAATACATTACATGTATTCATGTAATGAATCAATACCAAGAATGAGATGAGAGGTGTCGGCAGGCGCCGCAGGAAGGATTCTCAATTCTGCCTATTCTAGAGAGATAAGAGCTTAACAGTAGGCTGTGTCCGTTGCAGCGAAGGTGAAAGAGCACACAGCGAGCGTGACTAGGGAGCCAAGTACGTCAGTGGAAATCGAGGGGACCTGTGTGTCAAATAACTTTGATGACACAGTACGCCTCCAGTTCGGTCTGGCCAACTCATCCGCCGCGTCGTTCCTGGGAGAAATGAGTGTCTGGGGATCCATTGTAGCCTGATAGTACAGGAGGAGAGAGAAGACAGTTCTTGCCATAGAGTTTGAGGTAAAAGAAAAGACGGAGGAAAAGACAGGGTGACGCGGATAGAGCGAGAGTTAGATAGCAGGAGAAGAGAAGTGGCAGACTTGTTGGTGCTTCCGAGACCAGCAGAGAGCGTGCAGAATGGCGTAGGCTTCAGTGGAAAAAACTTGAGCATACTGGGCCTACCGAAAAGGAGAGAGCGGCCTCAGTGCCACAAAGTGAGCAGTTGGTAATTACGCTAGATCCGCCTTTGCCAAAAAGAAAAGGAACAGAGCCGTCTGTCCAGAGCACCAGATCGTGAGGTGGGAGAGAGTCAAAATGAACAAGAGCCGCACCTTGGCAAGAGATAGGAGGATCAGAGCGGGAGCATGGAGAAGAAAAGATGGACTCCACAGTGAAGGAAGGCAGGCTCTAATGAGGTGAGGAAGGGTAAAGAGAGCCTCTTTAGCAGAGGTAAAAGAATGCATAAGCGGGTGAGTGGACGCAAAAGCTCTCCAGGACAATCTGCAGAGTCTTGGTTTCACTCCAAGTCTGGCCAAACCTGAAACGGAAAAGGAGGTTTGGAGACGAAGAGCCCGCTTATAAGATGACAGGTAGAAATCAGTCAGGGTGACTCGTAGGGGAGGTAGAGACCTCTCAGCTAGGAGAAGTGGACAGAGGGGACGAGAGGCAGCCGGAAATGGCGCGACTACCCGCTTGGTGAAGGCATTCAAATTTGGTAATACTGGTAACGCTTAGAAAAGGAAACCATCCGAGTTAAGCATATGTGAGGAGTCGAAGAAAAGCTTTACGGGGAAAAGAGAGGGATTCCTTGGAGGGAGCCCATGAGGAAGCAGAGATACAGCGTACGACCTTGAGATGAGGGAAGAACTTGACCTTCAACGAAGATACATGTTTGGAAAAGGAAAAAATCCAGTCGAAGGTGACCCCAAGAAAAATAAAAGTGATATTGAAACGGTGGCCGGAGTTTAATAAAAAGTGGTGAGGCTGGAGGTTAGCTTGGTGGGGATCCACTGAGAAGGAGGCCTCACATTTGCACGGATTGAGAGGAAGACACTAATACACAGACCAGCACTCCAGTCGAATCAGAGCTCTTTGTGTGACCTCGACCGCACTAGGGACCGAGGGAGAAGAAAACCAGATAACCTGACTGTCAGCATAAAGAGAACAGCTGACGGAAGAAGGCGGAGAAGCAGGAAGACCATCGATAAAGGTAGAGAAAAGTACAGGGCTAAGAACGGATTCTTGCGGAACACTTCGACGGACTCGAAAAGAACAACTTTTGTGGTTTTGAAAAACCACGCAAGCATGCCTATCAGAAAGGAAAGATTGAGTACAACGAGCAAAGCAAGAACGGAGGCCACTCGAAATAAGTTTGTGGAAAAGGTGCCAGACAAAGGCGAAAGCTTTGGTAAAGTCGATAGTAGGAAGAATCGTTCGAGAGCCCGGCCTGGATTTATTAAACCCATCCGAAATGGACTGAGAAAGGAACAAAATTTAATCGTAGTAAACCGTCCAGGGCGGAAACCTGCCTGGCGGGGAGAGAGAAGGAAGTTAGACTCAATAAAGAAAAGTAGACGCGATAGAATGATGCGTTCAAAAAGCTTTAAAGTCTTTTTTCTCAAAGCAATAGCTCTGTTTCTCGCAAGCGCTAAATTATTGGGCAGCTCAATATCAGCTTTCAATGGCAGCGGAATTTCAAAATGATCATTGCACAGCTTAACATTTGGCTCTACCAAACCTTTGGCAATTTCGTCAGTACGAGATAAATCCAAAGCTTCGTTCTGCACAGCCAAGTCCCTAAGCTGACCCTTTGATGCAGCAATTTCCCTATCACGGGCTTCCAGGTCAAGCTTACACTGCGACAGATCGTCATTAGCCACACAAGTTTGCTCTCCAAGAACCTTAGTGGCCCTGGCATATAAGGACGATCTTCCTCCAGAAGCCATCCAACCCAGGGGGGTGAATATAGCATGAGGCTCATCTCGACTTTCTTCCATGCGCTCTTCCTTCGTACACATTAAAAATGCATTGTCATTGCCGATAATAATGTCGACAGTATCACAATTGTCGAGAGTTACAAGTTTTACACCGTCAAAATGTTGCAAATTGCTCAAATCCTGCTTATGCGGCAAGGTTTCAACGTCATCTACCCAAGGGGGGATAACGGCCGCAGTCACGTCACCAAATAACTCTTCAGTATCTATAGACTGAATATTGAACTTAACCAAATTAGCCGAAGTATTTTTGTCGCCAACCAGAGTATCCAATTTAAAGGACGCGGTGTCAAACGGCTCTAGTCCTAGATCCTCTACCAAGCTACTGGCGATAAATGTCAGCTGAGACCCCGGATCATGTTGGCAGTACACCAACTTTGAGTGGCCAGTCGCGGGGTTCATCACGCGTGCGGCAGTCACACGATTATACGCCGCTTTCACGCTTTCAATTTTGACACTGCGCACAGTTACTGCGGGTTCAGCACTTGTTTCAGGCGGCCTATGCCCGGAATCAACAAATTAATCGTGTAGGAGAAAATAATGCTTTTTATCACAAGCATTACCGCACCTACGGCAATTATTACCAAACGTGCAATCTTTCACAAAATGATCGCGCAAGCAATTCAAGCTCTTCCCAGATTTCATCACGACATCCCTGCAGTCTTTGGGATTTAAGTGCAAAAAGTCTCTACAGTTTGACAACCAGTGGTATTGATCCTTACCACCCAAAAACAATAAATGCACAACGGCGCATTTCTAGCACCACTACTTCTCGAGCTCCGGCTGTCACCTGCGCAGTAAACAGCAGCACTATCCGATGATTTTGTCAAGGGGTGCGACTCGTTTGATTTCGCCGTGGTCTGCCTTACTCTACACGTGGCTTTATTTTTATCAAATTTTTAATTTTCCTGATGGCTCTGTGGCTCACCCAACAACATTGTTCCAAAATCAGTGGATTTACACAATTCTTCACGTTTTACAAAATCGACCAAACTTTGATAAGTGGGCTCACTTGTGCTACCGCATTTATCGAGAAGAAATTCTAAATACCTTTGCTTAGCTTCAAAGGGAAGTCTTTTAGCCAAATCCAAAACAAAACTACCTTCTAATTTTTCACGCTGGTTATACGCTCTAGCATACAGAAGACATTGATCTAATTGATCTTTAAACTCTTTCATAATATTCGCGGACGAAGAAACCAATTTATTACCATAGCGATACTTCCTAATTTCAGGTTCCGAGAGAAACCCGCCACGGACACCAAATCGTTGTGACAACCTTTCAAAAGACATTTTTATTCTGTTTTTTTCCGACAAGCCAGGTGTGTCAGATGTCAAATTAGCGATCGTTTGTGCAGCTGTTCTAGCACAAGCTGCTTGCAGCAGAATGAGACGAACCCCCTCAAAGGGACAACTATCCATTAACGCATAAATACGATTTTTAAAGAATATGAAGGGCATGTTAGCGCCATCATAGCCAATCAACGCCGCTTTATCCATAAAGGTTTTACAATTTTGATATTCAAAAAAGCAGTTTTGCTGATCTGCACTCGAATTACCAGATGAAGGCGAGAAACCGATATTTCTGCCATTGCTAGCATTCCTAGCCAATTCGTTTTGATAGCCGTCATGTAATTCTACCGAAATTTGACGATTTTTCTCCGGTGGTGGATATCGGCTTAAAGCGCACTCTCTGACGTCACCACGCTGCGGAAACCGACTCACAACAACATCATTCATATCCCGCACACGTTCAGATACATGACAATCAGCCCTACGTGGTGGTAATACTTCACTCGGCCTTGAATCCTGAACGAAGCCACACTTGAATCCTGGTGGCACCTTCGCTTGGGGCGGCCCCAAACATTTACCGGCTCCACTAGCAGACAAACCATCTCGTCCAAGAACAGAAGGGTGCTTTTGTGTAAAAGGGTTAGTCGCAGCTGAAGGCACTACACAATTTTCTGTTTGAGCAGCTGGGTTAGAAATATCATTCAAAATGGCATTAGAGCCCCAAGGTTCAGACAAAGCGGTTTCCCCACAGGCAATCTCACGCAAGGGCTCAACCGAGTGCGACGCGTCACCAGAGGCCTCGAGACCCACATCAGTCTCTCCAGTTTAAGGGGCTACCACTTGATTGTCCACCTTCTTGCTACTTCCAAAAATGGCGGCCACATCGGGTCCTGTGCCTGAGTAGGACTTCCTACTCGAAAGTCTACTTTTGTAGCTGATCCGGGAGCCCTCTTTAAAACTGCTCGTAGCCAAAATTTCTTGCCTGCGCTGTTCCGCTCTCAGTTTAGCATCCCTCAGTTCAAATTCGGCTTGCTTGGCTTGCATTTGTGCTTGAGCCTTTTTAGCCTCGATTTGAAGTTCCTCTCGCTGGAGTTCCAAATCAATTTGGGTTAAGGCACTAGCAGAACTTCTAGAAAGGGCCGTGCCTACATTGGACACGCTGTCCTCTGGCTGCACCTCAGAATGGGGCTGCTCTAATATTTGGTTCATCTTGTCCCGACATTTTAGCTTTAAACTTTCAAAGGTGAGCCCCACCTTGTCCTGCACATCAGCAGACGCAGCAGTGTCTCCATTATCACTTAACAATTGATGAAATTTGCGCACGTCTTCGCCCAAATTTTCGAGCTTATCCCAGCAAAGCGAAATTTCTCGCCTATTGGTACACAATGAGAGCTCTTGACCAAGTTCCCCAATGCGGGCAATAAAACACCTTTTTTGACAACGCAATTTACGTTCAAATTTACCTCCCTCAGTGGAAGCGACGCTACCACCGGGTAACTGATGCTCCTCCCCAGATGCCCTAGTCAAGCCCGGGAGAACCGATACCTCGGTCACACACCCCGGCGCACCCCCAACCGCTGCGGCATGCTTTAGCCCGCCACTTACTAGCGACATCATTCACAAAGAAATTCACTTCAAAACACGTAATATATCTAACAAACGGTGAAATGCACAGAAAACCAAATACTTTCAATTTAGGAACCAGCAAAGAAACAATTTAAACTTTCCGGCCAAACACGCGTTAAGCCGTCTCGAGCAGTCTGAGATTATACAAATACAACAAATATCAACACCTTCGTTGTAGGGGTGTAGCTTCGCCCCTTCTGGCGTCTTCTAGCGTACGTTCACTTCACAAATTTCAAAAATGTAAAGATGCCTTTGATCTCTTGCTGGTTGATACAACTTCAATCTTCGATTGAGCAGATTACGTTTCGATTTTATGGTGCGGCAGCACCAGGTTTCAACTCTTTGATTCCCGCGCCAAGCGTACCGTCGTTGATTAGCACTGAACCAGTAGAGTTGCTTTGTAGAGCTAGTAATATTAGCTCTACGGATCCTTTCTGCTTCGTCAAACAAAAAACAGGAAGCGGTTGAAGCTTTCTTGCAGTGTTTTATTTACAAATATGCGCAGCTCCTCCCAGCGTGCGCAGAACGAAAATTCACGGCGATAAAGACTACCACACAGCCTTAATAACAATTAAACAGGGGGACCAACACTCAGGCCCAAACAGAAATCCGAAGCATAATCAGATCGAAACGAAAATTTACTACTCGTTTTGCTACGTTGACGTTTTGACAAAAATAGCGAAAATACACGTGGTCACTATCAGTGACGGATTAAGTTTTTATGGGCCTGGGGCTCTATGATAATCGGAGGCCTATTTTTCATTCTATTCGTTGTATTAAAAACTGACCGCAATTGAAACGAAAAACAATTACATAAACGAAGTATTTACTTAGTGTCCAAACATTCAAATGACACATTTTCTGGATTTAGACAATGCAAAGCTCTTAACATTGGTGTCCATATTTTCCAGAAGTTCGTTTTTAATGCAGATTAGACCTAAGGAATTCAACCTTTTCTGGCCCCTAGACGAACGCAATTGATCCTTTACTGCTTTTAGAACTAAAAATGAGCGCTCGTACGAGCAATTGGAAATCATCAGACAAAGATACCGCCTAAAAACAGCAGATACATTAGGAAATGCATGCATGAATTTGTTTTCATCTATGAACCTAAACATCTGAATTTCTTTGCATTCGCTGTTTAAATGGTGTTGTTTTATCAATGTAGAGAAATGAATCATCTCCTCAGGCAATGAGGTCATCAATGGGTCCTCCAGATCATCTGGATAATATTGAAATAACGTTTTCGCACTTGCTTCAATTTTGAGGTTAGACATGTCCTTGAATTCCATCAGAAACAAAAATTTTCTTTAAAGACGGTCAGAAGCTGCTATTCGGCTTTTCATAGACGAAAGAATTTGGTCCATGATCGGCAAATATGAGTCTACTTCGAATCTGCTCGATGGAGCAAGTAATGTGTCTTCAGATTCACCTTCGATATCCAACCTCACTTTTCTTCTTTTCTTTCTTGAAATTTCTTCAGTGTAATGATGACAGCCACTTAATACTTGACCTCTTCCTTCGAATTTTTGAACTTGGAGTCTTAGAAGTTGAATAAAGTCATGTAGACCCTGAAGCAAATTTGTTGTCCTATTCAAAGTCATTTTGCTGTCCTGCAGAGCATGACTGGTTTTATGAAACCGTTCCATTATGCACGACCATACCTCGAGTAAAATATCAGTTTTAAGCTTTTCCATTGATGAAACAAAAGACCTGGCTTTATCTTTAGTTTAATATTTTTCATCATTGTCAACACACATTGCCTTCAAGACTTAAACAACCGCTTGGCAACCTTTTCTTAGCGCATGTGGAGCATCATATCGCGCCTCCCAACGTGTATCAGGCAAAGGCTTAGTTGTAGGACATTGAAATGGTTTCAGTACATCAGTATCGAGACTCCACCTGTTTGTTAAAACTGAAAAGAACACATAGAGCTCCTGAGCAAGCATGAAAAATGAACAGGGATATATAGAATATCTATATATCCCTGAAAAATGAACCGCTGATTGGCAACACTCAGCAGCACGCTTTTCCACAAGATTCAAGGAATGTGCTACACAAGGAATATATTCCGCTTGGTGGTTGCGTTCTTTTATCATAGCTTGCATACTTTCATATTTTCCGCTCATATTAGAAGCGTTGTCATAAGACTGCCCTATGAGATTTTTTAAACGGATTCCATTGTCTTCTACAGGGTGCGCCAAAAAGACCTGACACATTTGAAAGTTTAATAAAAATCAAGCCTGTTGACGAAAACAGGAAATGTTCACATTTTTGGAAAGCGTACAGCATGCCATTTTGTGTGGAATACGCGAAACACGAACACTACATTTTGTAACGTAATAATAGTTGATGTTGAAAATTATGGCATTTTGTAAGCAAAGTGCTTTTTCAATGCAAAATAACAGTTGTATTAATGCAATATAAAAACCAAAATAACACTAAAAACCAAACACTACAACATTTTTAAATAAAAACGTAAAATAACAAAATAACAACGATGCATTTTATTAGGTTTTAAAAATTAAATCAGTTAGGTGCTTGCAGTGATTGTTTACGCAAAGGTTAACACGCTTATGAAAGTTGTCAATTACTCGGTTGATCATCATGGGTGTTATGGCAGCAATTTCATGTCGTATTGCGTCTTTTAACTCTTCTACTGATCGTTGGCGTTGAGTGTACACTTTCGATTTCAGGAAACCCCAGAGAAAATAATCGCATGGATTCAAGTCAGGTGATCTTGGTGGCCAGCCAATGTCACCACGCATGGAAATCAAATGATTAGGGAACATTTCTTTCAAAGTCTTTATTGCATTTCGGGAAGTGTGGGCTGTTGCTCCATCCTGTTGAAACCAAAGTTGGTGTTGATCTTC
This sequence comes from Trididemnum clinides, assembly GCA_963675345.1. NCBI lineage: Eukaryota > Metazoa > Chordata > Ascidiacea > Aplousobranchia > Didemnidae > Trididemnum > Trididemnum clinides. The sequence continues at coordinate 12,060,141 of OY776289.1, forward strand.
ACGCTCGTTCAATCTTGGTTTCAAAAAATTCTCTAGCATTTTGCAATATCGATCAGAATTTAAAGTTGCCACAACGTTTTCTTCTTCAAAGAAATACGAACCCCATATGCCAAACCTTGCTATTGCACACCACACCGTCACTCTGGGACAATGCAACGGACGTTCATGCAGCGAACGAGGGTTAGATTCAGCCCAGTAGCAAAAGTTTTGCTTGTTGACGGTACCACACAAGTGAAAATGAGCCTCATCGCTGTATAGCACCAAAGCATCCATACGAACATTTTGTTGAATTTCCAAACACAAAGCTCTTCGGGTTTCAAAGTCATTTTCGTTTAGTTCTTGTGCCAACATAATCTTGTACGGATGCATTTGCAGTTCTTTGTGAAGAATTCTTCTTACGCTGGTTGCGGAGATCCTCAAAGCAGCTGCGTGTTTTCTCGCAGAACGTTGTGGAGATTGTTGAACTGACGCTTTTACTGCCATTGCATTTAGTTCTTGTGCCAACATAATCTTGTACGGATGCATTTGCAGTTCTTTGTGAAGAATTCTTCTTACGCTGGTTGCGGAGATCCTCAAAGCAGCTGCGTGTTTTCTCGCAGAACGTTGTGGAGATTGTTGAACTGACGCTTTTACTGCCATTGCATTTTCTGGAGTTGTGGAAGTCCGAGGTCGGCCGGTCGATCGTCGTTTTAGTGCAGATCCATTTTTTCTAAAGTTCTTTATCCACAACAAAATTGTGTTTCGACTTGGCACTGGATCGTGTCTTCTACGCTTGAAGTGCGTACGAAATAATCTTTGAGTTGCAGTTATTGATCCACTGTTCGTAAAAAAAGTTTCCACAACGAAAGAACGGTGTGAGCCCAACCACTTCATTTTAGCAAATAAAGCACAATTTTAAAAATCAACCATTATCACGCCACAAATGCATTGTAGATTGTTTTTTGGACACCGCAAAAAATGGCATGCTATACGCTTTCCAAAAATGTAAACATCAATTATTTTCGTCAACGCGTTTGATTTCTATTAAATTTTCAAATGAGTCAGGTCTTTTTGGCGCACCCTGTATAAACTCAAAAAGCAAATCAGTCAATTGGTGACCAGTGTGTCCACGAGTGGGTATAAACTTGACAATTCGTTCCACGGGACCATCAGGTATAACACACCGAAAAATTATTGTTAACTGGTCAACATTTGTGATGTCAGGTGTTGAGTATACGCACACTAAATAATACTTTGCTTGTTTTATTACAAAAATAATAATATCTAACACTTTTGTTGCAATTACATCAATGAATTCCTCGCATGCAGTTAATGAGAAACACGAAACATGTCCTTTGCCCTTGTTCACTCATTTTTCAATATGCTTAGCAAGGAAAGTATGGTATTCTGCCAACAACTCCAAAAGTCCGAGGAAGTTTCCGTTTTGTGGAAAACCAACCAACGCACTACTTAGACGGAAGGCCAGCCCTCTCGATGATAGGAATTTTATCACACTGAAAACTCGAGCCAATACTTTGCACCAATATTTTCTGTCTGATTCTTTGTGCTTTTCCATATCTTTGCATATGCTTACTTTTTTGCTCTTCGAAAGATATATGTTGAAAGATAACCTAAGTGTTTGCTAGAAGATTCGTGCCTAACCAGGTCACATGGTGCATGCTTCCAGTCGCCATAACCAACTGATGCCAGCATGATTTTTTCAGAATGAAACGCAAAAAGTTTGCAAACAGAGCAGTAAAATTTTTTTGATGAAGGTGAATAGCACAACCATTCGCGTTTTACTTTTACGTTGTTCAATTGTTCTCGCCAAAATAGCGATTTAGAACAACGTCGTTTGAACTTATCGCCAGTAAAACTTGTCTCTGAAGTAGAAAAATCGGCATCAAGATGTTGAACTCTAAACATCTTGCTTAACAGCAGTAATCTCTCAGATGGTCAGAAATTACTGCCCAGCATCCAACATCCCTGTCGTGTTGAATAGTTTCTTTTATCCTATGCGCTTCATCCTTAGCAACATTAGATGACTTGGATTGTAGGCTAAATTAGGTTTTGATAAAAAAAATTTTAATATTTGGCTCGGGCTCTGCAATACAGTCACTCGAAGATGAACACAAAGCAGTTGCATTACTGGATGTTGTTTCTACAATGTTGTTTTTTGGTTCGCTTATATGGAAAAAATCAGTTACTTTTTTTGATTTTACCACAACTTTTTTAGTTTATTTTCTGCTTCTCTTCTAGATTTCTCCGTTTCCCAACCGCTTTTATACTTATTCATTTTTATTTTTAAATTAGCTAAAGTTTTAAAATTGAAAACGTTTAGATTAGTTAATATTGGTAAAAGTGTAGCTGGCTACCCCATAAAGTGGCTATTTCCTATCGATTTCAAAACAGCCGTTTCAGACCATTTTGATTTCAATACATGGTAATCCTCTGATAAATTTCTATTGTAAAATTTATACCTTCGTTTACTCAAGAATGACGTGAATTTATACACTTGAAATTTAATTTTGACTGAAATTTCAATTCAAAAGAATTGGCTCCTTAAATATATTTTTTTCTTAAGCCGTAGTTTCCAAAAACTAATTATTAAAGGCGCCCTTGAAAAGTTTGAAATACTTACGGTGCACTATTTAAGCAAAAAATACCGTGAAATTGTATCTCATCCATTTTCATTATTTAAAATACAAAAGTATTGAAATATTTAAATTGAAAAAGTTAAAATTTGCAAAAAATCATTTCTAAATAAGCCTCCATTGTATATCAATATCGATATATTTTTTAATAACAAAAGAGAAAAAATAATTTTTTGCTTTTATGTTTTTAATATTGAAAGAAAATGTCTTGTGGAATTAATATAAATTTCATTTAGCTATTGTAAATTAATTTCGAAGAAATTTTTTAATTAATATTTCAGCGAACAAATTTCCTCGAATTGGGATTTCACTCAGCTTTTCCATCTGCTTTCTTCTGGTCTAAATTATTTGGTAAAATTTCATCTGCTTCCTCCTTCAAATACCGGACTGTAGAAAATATACTTGCTTTTATTTAAACTTTTTCTAGCCTCACTTTTCTTACCCAGCATAAACCTGTCTGCATTTTTTTCAAAACTTCGAAATAACTGGCAACAATTGAACATGTCAAAGTCTTAGAAAAAGCCATTGTTACGGAACAATGTTAGATTTTGTATTAGGACTTCAAAATGTGTTTACATTTTGGTTACAATGTTTTATCCTACGAAAACACAATTAAAATAGTATTACCTACTGTGACACAGTTTCGCTTGTGCTTTATACGATGACGAGGCCTCTAATGGAGAAAGCCTTGCCCATGATACTTCTAAATTACACCTTTACTATTTTTTGAAGTGATCGCATCAGCAAGATTTATGACTTCATAGACTTGGTATAGTGGTGGGCCTATTTTTGCTTGGGCCTGGGGCTGCAGCCCCATCAGCCCCCGCCTTAATCCGGCCCTGGTCACTATATATATACGAGCAGATGCACCTGTTATATATATGAGTCAAACATGTGGCCTTATTTAACCACAGGGCAAAGACCAAAGAAAGGCAATACAACAAAGGAAGGCTTGTAGAAGTAGTCCGTAGGAAGCCCGGTTATAACGTCTACTACTTCTCAGTAGGGGCTAATTGTTCGGTTCGCTGTAGGGGTCTAATTTGAAGCTATATTTACTTAAACTCCTAACAAAACAACACGAGATCACTTAATTTACCACAATATCCATCAATTTTGTGAAAAATTGCTTATGAAGTCTTTGCGTCACGTTCTCAAGAGACTACGCTTTATGAAGTCAAATCGCTGTAAAAAACTACATGGCGATTGGCGGAACAATTAGGTACTATGTAATTCAATGTACTGTGACTAAGCAGAATCGCTGCAGTTTTAAAGTAAATGTAATGTGTTTTTGTAATAGTTTGTTGGTGCGTTATATGTGGGCGTTGACCGTAATGCACACAATGAAACTGGTGAAATTGGGAAGTATATTCTGTTTTGTATCAGTGATAATTTACTCTTGAAAATATGATGCAGTTGCGGTTGATGCGTCATATAGTATTGTTCACCGTAGTCGGTAATGCAGTAGTCAGATTTGGTTTTGGAATTATACTGCAGTTGTCAATGCCTTATATGTTATCACTCACCATAATGAGTAAATAAAAATTCATGAATTATATGTTTTTTCTACAGTAGTCTTATTACCTGTGTGACTTTTGTAAACTTAGGTTTGTACGAGATTTACATAAGGATTTTCATACTTTTTTAAGATAAACGAACATAGTGTACAAGTGTTTAGATTTTTATTGCTTCCTTGGTGCCCACAGGCTTGTTTCGATCCGTAAGTTTTGTTCATGGCAGTTCCGTCAACGACCACCGTATTAGCAATGGCGAAGTCACAATAGGTAATTGAAAATAACTGCAAGATATGCAATAATTTGTTGGCTTATTCTCATTTACAGTGTAATGATAGCTCAGATGTGCAAAGACTTTATTGAACCACATTTGTATAATCGTCATTTATATGTTTTTGATTTCCTGCTCAGAATTTTTTTGTTTGTGAGCTTTGAGTGAACGCAATAAATATGGTTTTCATATGAAACACGATATTCTAGTGAAACCGTGCGTTCAAGTAAACTATCTGAATCGTCCGCTATCATTGCTATTGAGCTGCTCTTGATGACAAAAAAAGTGAGCAGTGACGACAGTCGTTTACGTCGGCGTTTGACGAGTAGGAGAAAGTGACACGAAACAAAGGCATAGCTAATAACAAAGTACATTTGTTCAGTTTTTGTAATAGTTTGTCGATGCGTTCACTGCAATGCACACAATTTAACTGTTAAAATTCGGAAGTATAGGCTATTCTGTTTTGTATGAGTGATAATTTACTTTTGAAAATGTGTTGTACTTACGGTTGATGCGTTACATAATATTGTTCGTCGTAGTCCGTTTTTGCTTTTGGAGTTATGTTGCAGTTGCCGGAATCCGGCCATCTCTGCTAAGGGGACAACACCGCATAAAAACGGAATAACTACTACTTCTACTTGTCAATGCCTGATATGTTATCACTCCCCATAATGAGTAAATAAAGATTCATGAAACAGATGTTTTTTTCTACAGTAGTCTTATTATCTATGTCACTTTTGTGAGCTTAGATTTGTACGAGATTTACATACGGACATATTCTATTTTGCAGTATAATGATAGCTCAGATGTACACAGACTTTATTAAACGACATTTGTGTAAACTTTACTTGGATGTTTTTGATTTCCTGCTGAAAACTTTCTTGTTTGTGAGCTCTGAGTGAACGCAATAAACATGTGAAACACGATATTCTAGTGCAATCGCGCGTTTAAGTAAACTATCTGAATCATCCGCTATCATTGCTAATGAACCCCTCTTGATGACAAAAACAGCGAGCCGTGACGACGGTCGTTTACGTCAGCGTTTGATGAGTCGGAGAAAGTGACACGAAATAAAACCATAGATCACGGGTGGGGAAAGTGCGGCCTTTTCGAAGAGTTTGTGCGGCCTTCTAACCGCTTGCTCACTTCACCATATTTTTTAAATTATGTTTTGCTCGTGTGTAAAAGTCGTACTCTCAAATAAGTCCAGACATAGTCATTAAATGCTACAAAATTGCTTTTGTGTATTTTTAAGTTGTTTATTATTTTTTATGCATGACAAATTTGTTTAAGTGTACTGCTGTTTTAAGTTGCGGCCTAACTGATTACCTGTGATTTGAAAAGCGGCCTTCGACTTACAAAAGTTTCCCACCCCTGGCATAGATGATAACAAAGTACATTTTTTCAGCTAGCCCAAACGCGTTTGACGCCATAATATCACGTGGCAGGGAGCGATAGCCGAGATTTCGCACGATCTTTGCAGCTTATTTTCGTTACGCTGTAGTGATACTGACAAACCCCTACGATAACAGGTTTATCTTTGTAAGCACTTAGAGTGAACACCTTTGCATTATTGGTGATAAAAAGATGCCGATGAAAAAGAAAAATTGTTTCCACCAAACACAATAGTGGGTGGTAAAGATGCTTGTATTTTGTCTTTAGCAACAAAATGATCTTTCCAAACCACGTGCCACGTCAATATTGAAGACAAATCCTTTTCAAAAACATGTAATGTTAGATAGTTTGGCCTACGCGTTTCTTTGTAACAACTGATCAAATCGTAGGCCTAAATGCAATAGAAGTGATTTGGTAGCTGTGAAATTTGTTCAAAATTAGGGTGATGGGCCTCAGAACAGTGCAATTTTTAGAAAAACTACACCCGTTAAAAGTTTCAGAAAACTTTTCCACGGTAGAACGGTTCATTGACTTTAACTGCGTCAAGTTTGCAAGCAAATAGTCCACTGTACAAGTTTCGAAACAATTTCAAAGCTAACCTATTGAAAACGAAAAATTGTTACCACCAAACACAATAGTGGGTGGTAAAGATGCTTGTATTTTATCTTTAGCAACAAAATGATCTTTCCAAACCACGTACCACGTCAATATTGAAGACAAATCCTTTTCAAAAACATGTAATGTTAGATAGTTTGGCCTACGCGTTTCTTTGTAACAACTGATCAAATCGTAGGCCTAAATGCAATAGAAGTGATTTGGTAGCTGTGAAATTTGTTCAAAATTAGGGTGATGGGCCTCAGAACAGTGCAATTTTTAGAAAAACTACACCCGTTAAAAGTTTCAGAAAACTTTTCCACGGTAGAACGGTTCATTGACTTCAACTGCGTCAAGTTTGCAAGCAAATAGTCCACTGTACAAGTTTCGAAACAATTTCAAAGCTAACCTATTGAAAACGAAAAATTGTTACCACCAAACACAATAGTGGGTGGTAAAGATGCTTGTATTTTGTCTTTAGCAACAAAATGATCTTTCCAAACCACGTGCCACGTCAATATTGAAGACAAATCCTTTTCAAAAACATGTAATGTTAGATAGTTTGGCCTACGCGTTTCTTTGTAACAACTGATCAAATCGTAGGCCTAAATGCAATAGAAGTGATTTGGTAGCTGTGAAATTTGTTCAAAATTAGGGTGATGGGCCTCAGAACAGTGCAATTTTTAGAAAAACTACACCCGTTAAAAGTTTCAGAAAACTTTTCCACGGTAGAACGGTTCATTGACTTTAACTGCGTCAAGTTTGCAAGCAAATAGTCCACTGTACAAGTTTCGAAACAATTTCAAAGCTAACCTATTGAAAACGAAAAATTGTTACCACCAAACACAATAGTGGGTGGTAAAGATGCTTGTATTTTATCTTTAGCAACAAAATGATCTTTCCAAACCACGTACCACGTCAATATTGAAGACAAATCCTTTTCAAAAACATGTAATGTTAGATAGTTTGGCCTACGCGTTTCTTTGTAACAACTGATCAAATCGTAGGCCTAAATGCAATAGAAGTGATTTGGTAGCTGTGAAATTTGTTCAAAATTAGGGTGATGGGCCTCAGAACAGTGCAATTTTTAGAAAAACTACACCCGTTAAAAGTTTCAGAAAACTTTTCCACGGTAGAACGGTTCATTGACTTCAACTGCGTCAAGTTTGCAAGCAAATAGTCCACTGTACAAGTTTCGAAACAATTTCAAAGCTAACCTATTGAAAACGAAAAATTGTTACCACCAAACACAATAGTGGGTGGTAAAGATGCTTGTATTTTGTCTTTAGCAACAAAATGATCTTTCCAAACCACGTGCCACGTCAATATTGAAGACAAATCCTTTTCAAAAACATGTAATGTTAGATAGTTTGGCCTACGCGTTTCTTTGTAACAACTGATCAAATCGTAGGCCTAAATGCAATAGAAGTGATTTGGTAGCTGTGAAATTTGTTCAAAATTAGGGTGATGGGCCTCAGAACAGTGCAATTTTTAGAAAAACTACACCCGTTAAAAGTTTCAGAAAACTTTTCCACGGTAGAACGGTTCATTGACTTCAACTGCGTCAAGTTTGCAAGCAAATAGTCCACTGTACAAGTTTCGAAACAATTTCAAAGCTAACCTATTGAAAACGAAAAATTGTTACCACCAAACACAATAGTGGGTGGTAAAGATGCTTGTATTTTATCTTTAGCAACAAAATGATCTTTCCAAACCACGTGCCACGTCAATATTGAAGACAAATCCTTTTCAAAAACATGTAATGTTAGATAGTTTGGCCTACGCGTTTCTTTGTAACAACTGATCAAATCGTAGGCCTAAATGCAATAGAAGTGATTTGGTAGCTGTGAAATTTGTTCAAAATTAGGGTGATGGGCCTCAGAACAGTGCAATTTTTAGAAAAACTACACCCGTTAAAAGTTTCAGAAAACTTTTCCACGGTAGAACGGACGGTTCATTGACTTCAACTGCGTCAAGTTTGCAAGCAAATAGTCCACTGTACAAGTTTCGAAACAATTTCAAAGCTAACCTATTGAAAACGAAAAATTGTTACCACCAAACACAATAGTGGGTGGTAAAGATGCTTGTATTTTATCTTTAGCAACAAAATGATCTTTCCAAACCACGTGCCGCGTCAATATTGAAGACAAATCCTTTTCAAAAACATGTAATGTTAGATAGTTTGGCCTACGCGTTTCTTTGTAACAACTGATCAAATCGTAGGCCTAAATGCAATAGAAGTGATTTGGTAGCTGTGAAATTTGTTCAAAATTAGGGTGATGGGCCTCAGAACAGTGCAATTTTTAGAAAAACTACACCCGTTAAAAGTTTCAGAAAACTTTTCCACGGTAGAACGGTTCATTGACTTCAACTGCGTCAAGTTTGCAAGCAAATAGTCCACTGTACAAGTTTCGAAACAATTTCAAAGCTAACCTATTGAAAACGAAAAATTGTTACCACCAAACACAATAGTGGGTGGTAAAGATGCTTGTATTTTATCTTTAGCAACAAAATGATCTTTCCAAACCACGTGCCACGTCAATATTGAAGACAAATCCTTTTCAAAAACATGTAATGTTAGATAGTTTGGCCTACGCGTTTCTTTGTAACAACTGATCAAATCGTAGGCCTAAATGCAATAGAAGTGATTTGGTAGCTGTGAAATTTGTTCAAAATTAGGGTGATGGGCCTCAGAACAGTGCAATTTTTAGAAAAACTACACCCGTTAAAAGTTTCAGAAAACTTTTCCACGGTAGAACGGTTCATTGACTTCAACTGCGTCAAGTTTGCAAGCAAATAGTCCACTGTACAAGTTTCGAAACAATTTCAAAGCTAACCTATTGAAAACGAAAAATTGTTACCACCAAACACAATAGTGGGTGGTAAAGATGCTTGTATTTTATCTTTAGCAACAAAATGATCTTTCCAAACCACGTGCCGCGTCAATATTGAAGACAAATCCTTTTCAAAAACATGTAATGTTAGATAGTTTTGCTGAGAGGTATTTGATTATGATTGATGAAAATGTAAATAAAATAGATCCCAGCAATCCCAAAACTCTCCAAAGTTAGTGTGCTGGAAATGAAACTATTAGAACTTTTAGAAAAACAGAACTCTTAGCTACTTTTTGATTATTGTTTGTCGAAATCTTGGTATTTTTGTATCATCTGGGGGCCGTTTCCAAAAAGATTTATCGAAAATTGCAATTTGTACCAAGGTTTGTAGATAGGGTGCTCTAAGCTAAAAATTTCTTCATCTTCAACAAAATAGTTGCGTGTAAAGATGCTCATGTGTTATTTTGAGCAAGAAAATCTTGTTTCTAAAAGATATATCAAGAGAATGTGGATGAAATTTCCTTTCCAATGTTATTAAGCACTAGAAGGTTTGATGAAGACTTGGTTTCATATTGATGGATCGAAAACGCATTTCGAGTACACATTTTTTAAGTACTGGGCCAAACAATTTTTTACCACTTGGGTGATGGGTCTGAGAAAATTTCAAATTGTAGAAAAACGGAGTGGTTTGGCGCTTTTTGACTATTTTTCCTCGAGAGTCTGGCTCTTTGGCATGATGTAACCGCCATTTTCAAAAAGATAAATTCAAAAATAAAGTCTGTGGAATTTTTTGAAGTTGAGTACTTTCATATCGAAAATAACTGGATACCAAAAAGGGAGTCAAATTGCACAAACCATTTTTTCGGACAAAAAAAAAATTTGTTTGAGGTTTGCATATTTTTAATCACAATGAAATTTTCTTTTCAGCGATATAGCATAATCGATGTAATAGCCAATGACCTAAAACCAGTGAATAATAAAAGAAATGATGACTAATCGTTTTTTTTATCCAACTTAGCTGTTTTTGCATCTGCTACAAAGGATTTCAGGACTGCTTTGCAGGAGCGAAAGAGTTAAGACGCAGGAGGTGAGAGAGATAGGCTGGAAGGAAGCAAGAGAGCCGGGAGGCTTTCCCATTTTATGGATGGGAATAATAGAAGATGACTTTCACATGGGAGAAAAGAAATGCAAAGACCAGGAAAGATTAAAAATTTGTTGAAGAAGATCCATGCCAGAGCGAGGAAGGTGTTTTAGCATGGAATAAGCAACTTTGTCTGGGCATATGGCACTTGATGGGCACAGGTTTGAGGCAGCCGCACGAAGTTCAGCAGGGGAGAGGGTGAGCAAAAGGACAAATGAGACTCGTCAGGGCATGTGGCTTGGCAGAGCTCGAAAAGGTAGCCTCTGGCTCTGCTATGCAGGGGTCTTTGGCTGGGAGACAGAAAAGTGTGATCCCAGGTAATCGACGAAGACCAAAGCCGAAGACCAAAGCTTTTTGAAAATTGAAGGGAGACGTTTGTTAGGGCAAAAGATCCGGACAGTTAGTAGAATTGGTAGGTGATCAGCACCCAGGTCCTGAAGCACCTCCCAAGAGCAAGAGAAGGTGAAAGAGGAGGGAGCAAAGGAGATGTCAGGGCAGGAGCGACTGCCAGAGGAGGGATGGAGAAGAGTAGATATGTCAGGTTCACTGAAGGGAGGAGGTTAAAGGAGATGACCCAACTGAATACTTTCTCACCAAGGGGGTTGGAACTACCTCTTGAGTCCCAGAGGGGGTGTTGGAATTTGAAATCCTCAAGAATAAAGAGATTTCTGGAGAAGGGAGAAAAGAAGTTCGTTCTGCTATCCGTAGGAGAAGAGAAAATAGGGGGAGCACAAACATTAAAGAATAAGCGTGAGATGTTAACCCTAGATAATCAGAGTAGGGGTCAAACGAAGAGAGAGAGGATATAGAAAGTTTAGAGAAGGATAAGCGCTGCCTGACGAAAAGGATAACGCCGCCGCTAGCGCGCGTGGTATCGGGAGAGAGAATGCCAGACCGAGAATGGGTGCGATCAGATCGCAGAGCAGAGAACCCAGAAATCCGGAAATAGAAAGATGAATTATGGTTAGATTCTTGGATACAAATAAGGTCAACAGGATGAAACAAAATAAAGTGTAATAGTTCAGTGCTACTGATCGGAGACCTCCAGCGTTCCATTGAAGAACTCTGAGGGAGTTAAGGAGAAAGAGAAAGCAGGAGGTATAGAAAAACAACCAGAAACATGAAGCGGTGGTGAAGAGGTAGGAGGAGAAGATATGAAGTGGGCGAAAAGGGATAAGAGGTTTGAAGGCAAGAGTGAGCCGGGAGCGCTGCATTAGCAGAGGGGGGAAGGGGAGATGGGCCAGGTTGCACAGTAGAGGTATACAAGCTGGAGGAGTCAGCGGAGAAAGTCACAGCATTGGTAGGTGTGGGATCTCCAGAAGAAGCAGGGACGCAGCAGGGAGGGCAGCTCCAAGAGTGAGAGCTGCCTAGAGTTTTGAATTTAGAAAAAGAGAGAAGTGAGCACCCTAAATGAACCTATTTAGAGCAGGTGCAGCATGCACCGACCTTTCCCTCCAGGTCACATATCCAGCGCACACTGAACAAGGAAAGATGAGGCCAGGATTAGAATGAACGTTGCCGCTCATCAGGAGAAGAAGAAGAATGAGAAGACAAGCAAGAGAGAGAACCTGTGACCAATTTCAAAGATGCTGCGTACTGTCCTTCTGCGGTGGTTCAGGTGGCAGCACGGCGAAAAAATGGTTTGTGTGAGGGGAGTGCCCGGGGTAGCTGGGACCTTCTGGAATGCCAACAGCCATTTTGTCCAAACTCAAACGGGGTCGGGGACCGCACAACAACGTTGAGGCGGCTGTTGATTGGTACAGTGACATGCAATGACTTCGTAGCCAGGCGTGTAGTGCAAAAAAAGAATTATGGAACGCATAATTTTTTTAGATAATAGCCAAGTATAGAACAGATTCTATTAGTGAAAAAGTTTATTGAAACTTCCGGCAAAGATCTTGTTTGGAAGATCAAATTTTTCCAAACGCAAATTTCTACCAAAACGCATTGAAAGGACCTTTAATCAAATTTTTCAACACAAAAATTCATTCCAAAATTTTTTTACACACCGCTGTTCCTAGCATTACTTGGACTAGGACTGCTGAAACTGGACAACCCACATTTTATCTGATTGATTTTGGCATTACATGGCCACAAGATAAAACGTTTTACGGGCGGCGAAATCATGATGGACTTGAATTGATCAATGACGCGTAAACCGGAAAGTTTCTGAATTGCAAATCGGACAAAAAAATTATGTTACACGTAGCATTTGTTTCCAGACGCGCGGTTTGGAAAAAAAATGATTTAAGTAGTCGAATGTATTTTTGTGCTAATTTATGGACAAATCGGACAAAAACGTCTGTTACACAAACCGATTTGTTTGGTTTGTGTAACATTTTTTTGTCCGATTTGTAAATTGGACATATTGTGCCATGATTAAGCACAAAAATATATGGAACAAAATAAATCATTTTTTCCAAACGATGCCCCATGCATTATTTTTTTTTCTTCTATGAACTGCTAGGTCTACGTATTTGACTGCATGCCAAGCTCTAGAGCCATAGTTTATCCTTTTACCACCCAAGAACAATGGCCTTATTTCCGAATTGTTAGTCAGGACAAGAATGTAGCAGCCATTTCTTGGTGTTGCCATTAGTAATGCGCAGACCATGTGCGCGATTTGGAAACCGATAGATGAGGCATCACAGGATGATATTTGGCGAAAGGCTATGGTTAGCGTTTTGACTCTCCACATTCATAAGCTGCAGAAAGAGGTACTTTCGTCTGGTACATATTTAAGAAGAAACGTTTAATGCCGGCGCCACATCGATTAGGCTTTACTCCGGCCAAACGGGCAAAAGGCGTTCCGACAGCATGAGGTCTAGTGATAGGAATATGACTGCGAATCATGTTGGTGTTGTTTTGGCATTCCACATTCTGCTTGTGGCCCACCCAATAGGCCACACTGATCTATAAGCCGTTAGCTTTTCCCAATAGCAACTGTACGGCCTAGGCAAATGCCGGTAAGTGTTTTAATACGATTCGCCGATGCTCTTTTTTGCAGCATCAATAATTTTGGCATTGAGCAGATATCTGTGCTCCACCAGTGCCCGTCGAGAGAGAGAATGAGTTATTTGTTCTCGATTTCGTTGGATGCCTGTACGAAAGGGAAAGTTGTCCGTTGATGAAGTAGCAAGCACACTGCCTCAACACAAAAAGTTGCATTGGTAATTTGGAGAAAGTGAACACTGCCACTCCAAACAGGTGACAAGTATTTGGTAGAGCAAAAGACTATTACAAAAGTAACTTTTCACAAAGCATCAGCGCCTGATCCTCAGCTGAATCCTGGCCGACAATGAGCTCAGCAATGAGCAGCAAGATTTTTAAAACAATTTTTTGGTTTTAATGGCTGAAAGAAACTTTATTTGGCTTCAAATTTAAGCGGAAAGATATAAATCCCTCCTACCAAAATTGAACTTGAAGAATTGTTTTAATCGACAACGCGCTTAAACTTGAATAAAATTTTATCGAATTTCTCAGGATTAGAGTGTCTTATGCTAGATTTTGACTGGTGGAGGATTCTAAATTAGCAAGTTCAGTCTTTGGCGCAAACACTAGGGAATTGCATTTTCTGTACTTGATGTAAACAGATGGTGTGAGACTCTATGTGTTGTAGTAGGCCTACTTACAACTTAAACGATGTGCCGACTTTCGCAGTGTTTTGGCCCTCACAGAAAGACTAGGAATTGGCGTGATTTCTATCTGACGCCGGGTAAAGGAGTTAAAATCGTAAAGACTTAAGTCCGTAACGAGAACACTACGGACATATGGGTTTTAGTATCTAATGTTGTATGAGAGTGAAAGATAAAAAAAATTGCCCATGTAGTCTTTGACGAGTTAAAATTTGTGGGTTACTACTGGATGCCAACTGATGATGTTCCAGAACCATAGGTGTAAAGGTGATGCAATGGCGTTCCCACACTGTTTCATACTATCCAAAGTGGAAGATTTATAGGCCTATTTCAATTCTGTGCGTTGCCACAATTCTCTTTTCAGCACTCCATCCCTGTATAGGAATAGGATTTTGCGAGTTAAGTCACTGATGGAGCACGGGATATTTGTGAGTGTGACTTCGTTGGGAATACTTAGATTTGTGAGTTTGTTGGTCTGCTTGATGTGGACTGATCACGAAAAGATTAGGATTTGCTCCCAATGGTCACGCTCCAGCTGCAGGATTACGCCAAAACTATTTTCGATTGTGCAAATGGCTGTATGTTCAGGGATTTTTTGTGTTTGCTTAATCGTGCAAGTTGTAGTAGGCCTACTTACAACTTAAACGATGTGCCGACTTTCGCAGTGTGTAACCTATAATCTTCAGCCGGCAACGCCAACTTAGTGAACTGATAGTAATACCCTCCCCAAAGGTACAGTTTTTTGCAAAGTAATGAGTTGGTTTCTGGCTTTCGTTTGAAAAAATTTTGCCTTCCTTCGTCAAGAAATAGAGATTTCAAAAATCTAGTTTTTGTCACGGAGTCATCATGGCTTTACCAATCCCCTTGTGACTCTCACCCTCGGAACAGTAACCAATCGCGCAAAGTTTCCTGTCTTTACCCCCTGTAGTTTTGTGGGAGTTCAAGCGTACCACGACGAGCTTACACTCAAACAAGACTCTGCATTACAGTAAGATCCCACGTAGAATACGTATTGATAGAGAAATCCAATTTTTAAAATTTGGTTTTGTTTCCGTTAACGAAGGTAGTCGGATTCAACTTTAAGTTCATTAACAGTATTGCGCCATTTTTTCTTTTGATGGCATCTGTCCTTTTTTAATCCAATCTGTTGTTCCATCTGTCTTTCCGATGTCATCTTAAATCGTTCAGGTTCTTTTCTTCCAACCACTTCAAAATCTAAGAGTCTTCTCAACATATTATCACCATCCCTCTTCAAAGCCGGCCATTTTATCGCACTCCGTTTACTTTTGCCAGTCGTCTAGAGTTTCTTTCAAATCCAGCAGACTTGTAAGTTCTTAACTAGTCTACTACTTTTTTCAATTATTTAACACCACTCATTTTTCTCATCGTTACTATCTCTTTTCAGCGGATCTCAAAATCGCCATCTTGTCTGCACTCAGACACCATATCTCATTTCCGTCCAACATCGCAGACCTCACACAATTCTAACTGGTCTTTTCTTCTATTCTAAACGAAAGCTTTCTTTCATTTCTCACTTTCTCTAAGTTTAGATTTTATCAATTTCTCTAGTTCTCGCTGTCACCGATGCTTGACTTCAACCACTGGCATCCAGCCTGTCCAGCAAATTAAAATCTTTACTAACTCCCCAGGTAATAAAATGATGAATGTTCATTTGGTTCCACAACTCCTTTTATTGCCTCAACAACTCTTTCACAAACAAAACTTTTGCCATTGTCAAAGGCGCTTTCTTTATTTTCGTTCATCTACCATGCTCCCATTTACTTCTTTTCGTGCACAACATTGAATTTGCCATCACCCTCTTGATCGCACTTGAATCAACTTAGCCCTTGAGAATTTCTCCTTTCGAAGCATTCACCATCACATAGATCTTCCGGAGATTAACCTTCAACCCCTTGTTCTTAAACGCCTCCTTCCATTTCAAAAACTTTTTCAAATTCTCTATGCTTTAGCTCATTAAAAGCAAGTCATCTGCACACATAACTTTATTCGGTAAGACTTCTACGACATATTCCCTCATTACATCAACCACGGTTGTGAAAACCAGAGGCGACAGCGCAGATTCTTGATGCCCACCAACTTGTACTAAATTTCTCAATGTAGCTCTGATTCAACTCTATCTTTGGTCATCCTTTGATAGACTCTTACAATTTTGGTAAACCTTTTATTCTCATTGACAATGCTATCATCATCTTGGAGCTCTATCAATTTTGTTCTCATATCCACAAAACACGTGAACGGAACAACTTTTCTTTTTACCTCAATATTGTTCTTGCAAACTAATCAAGCATCTGTCATTCCTCAGCCTGGCATAACAGCGAAATGCATAGCATCAACATTCACTAATTCTTCACGAGACATGCAATGATGTAAACTTGTATTGGCATACTAAAAGCATCATTTTACAAAATCACAAAACAAAAAACTTGGTCGTCTCACAAATGAAAAAAAAACTTTTTAAAAAATTAAATAACCAAAATTGAATCAAAGCGAATATTTTTTTGGTATTTGTTCAGATAAATCCGTATGCCCGTCATTGGCTGATGATGAAATCGACAATCTACCACTCCATTGTGGTCAAACATATCGCATTGTGTATATTCAAATGATTCTCTAGCAAGATACTCCAGTGAAGCAGAATTCTTTTCCAACCTTGAAAACAGCAAACCAACATAACACAGTGTTTGTTTTCATGATACGATTGAATAGCTTTGGTTGTTGACAATACGGCTGAGCATGGATGAAGAGTGGCGTATTTAGAGAGATAAAAGACGGGCGCCCCCAAACGATTTGAGAAGCAAACTTGTTAAAGTGAACTTTTACTGTCAAAAAATTGATCTCAAAAAAAATATCATATTGTTTAGGAGACCAATATAGGCAAATTCCTCCGTTCGGTCCTCAAACGACGTAGCACTCTCTTATTTTATAAGATAGCAGATAGCATGGTAATAATTTTGGGATTAAATAATGCTCTGCCCTCCCCCTCGCAAAATTTGTTTCTAGATACGTCGGTGGAGCAATGCATTCAGTTCAATCTGTGATGATACCAGTAATAAAGGCTACTTTACAAATATTTGGCTTCAATCACACAAAATTGTTCTGATAACTTATAATAGACAACATATACACCATGTAAGACTAATACATTAACTAGCAAATTTAACTGTAACTACACAAGATTTAACTACACGCAGTACTAAGCTCAACGTGTACACTGCAAATGAGCTGCAGTAAAGTCAAACTCTGCGAGCGTTTGCGCGATGGTAGCACGAGCTACGATAATGATTTTAACGTGGACTGTGCCCATGCGATCAGCCAGAGCCCTATACGGCCAGAAAAATTGAGGCACCATAAGCAAGGTAACTGGGGGACTTTGGCGAGACCAAGAGTCTTTTTGACCAAATTCAAAGAGGTCGAAGCCCACGCCACCAAAGCGATTAACTGTTGTTTGGTAGAGGTTTCAACTCATATGTTGTTAATATTTTTCCTTAGGATGCAGTCATAGCGAGAGACCATGGATGGCCAAGGGCGGGGTAACTCTTGTAGCGACTGATCATTGTCATGTCATCGCAACACGTATATATATAGAGGGTGTTTGAGTCGCTTCTTTCTCTCTTTTAGGGTCTAGTTCTTATCTCCTGTTCAGATAACTAACTTGGTAAGCGTAAAGGTTTCTGATTTGTACAAGTGAGACGTGATTGAATAAATGAAGAGGAAATTATTGGACAGTCGCGGTAGACAGCAAAAGCAACGTCATCAGCCGTCACAGGTTAACGAGCTCTTCTTTCATCCATCTTCGCGGCTCAGCCATAGCAACACTTGCTCGCTACACTCTCCCCGATCTGGATAAGAGGTCGTTTAAAGAACAAATTGCCATTGGGAGTGCGACGTAAAGTCTGTTGCAGAACAATGCAGAATAGATGAAAAAAGTCCCAAGTCGGGTGATCGCCAGCGCTTCACGAAAGATTTCCAATTCTGGAGATAGTGGTTCAGAGTGGCTCTGTCCGTTGCATCAGAGATGAGCGACCACAGAGTAGGTGGCAAGAAATTAAACATTCTTCAATGGATACTGAAGGAATTTGGGTCCCCAAAAATTTAGAGACCATAGTACACCTCCAGTAGGAGAAGTGTAAATATCGGAGATTGAGAGAGACTGCAACGAGCAGTGAAAGCGTGAGGTATAAAATCTTCCAGGCTAGTCAGCATGGATGTTTCATTGTCAAATAGCAACAAGTGCTTTTGGACCAATTTTATCCTGGAAAAAACAGAAAAAGAAAGTTTCTGCCAAACATGCAGAGAGTGTGAGAACTAAGAAGAGACAAGTGCAGTTCATAGTCACTTAAATGGTATCAACACAAAAACGTCATTTACTGTTTTCACTCACGCTATTAAGTTTACTTGTAATTCGAGTTAAGAAAACCAGGAAAATTTCTTTCTCAGATAGCAGTAAGCTTAGGTCTACAGGGCAGGTGAAAAATGCAATTATGCTAATATAGTAAGTTGCGGTACCTGTCCGTAAATATATTTAAGCATGTTTTTTACATTGAGCAGATAATAGCATTTTGTTCAGGCAGCCGAAAACCACTTGCTGTTGACGCTTTTAGAAACAGGCAAGTACTGTAGCTTAAAACTCAAGATATCTGATAGATTTTACAGCCTCATTAAGCAAATGTGATAAAAGCATTGTTTAAGAATTAAGCGATTGAAGCAGAATTGGTCTGGAAAAAAGATAGGCAAATGCGTTTTTGTAGAACTTGACTAGGGTAGGTTGATTTATCATCTGGTTACGTCAGTTTTGTAGTTCAAATAGATGCATAAAATTATTAGCTGAAAATACGTTTTTATTACGTTTGGCAGTTTAGAAAATTTAAATCTGTAAATTTAAATTTGTTGTTTTGATTGGCTTGTATCAGTATCTAAACATCTAACATCTATAAAATGACGTTTAATTCTAAATAAATATAACATTATTAAGATAGGCCATCTTCAGTATCGCAACATTAATATGGAGCCATAATTTTACCGGAAATATTTGTAGCTTTGTTCATCAAACTAAACATGTTATATTTCAGCATTAGCCTTAAAATATTAGTCAAACCGAGCACAATTAATCACAATGCTAAAAACTTGTAGAACTAAAACAAATACGGCACAATTTCTGCTGATAAGGTGTAGGGTACGAGAAAGAAATGGATGCTTTGATGATAGAGGTGGGGTAAAAGCATCTAATCTTTACATTTTGGCTTACCAAAACCAAGTATTTTTAGATACTGATCGTAACGTAAGCTTTTGCTAATATTGGAATACCATCTAAATTTAAATTTGAGCCAGCTGTAAACCGAGACTGTGTCTACAACCACACTTCCTGATCAATTTAAACTACACTGGTCGACACGGTTTTTGCGGCAGATTGTTCTAAGGTGTTTTTTACATAATTTGGAGGCGCTGAATCTGGCAGTATTTTGTTTCTACCGCATCACGTTTTTGAGATAGTAGATATGTTCCAGAGAAAATAATCCTAAAAATATATGAAAACTATCTTGAAATGTAGTGGTTAATTTACAGCAGATATGCGATAACTCTTGATCACGTAAATTACAAAACAAAACTCCAACATTACTTCAAAAAAATCACCAAAACAATCACTGCAATGGAATAAAAATGTCACAATCATCATGAACTTGAAAATTTTCTTTTGAGTGATTTTTGTTTGTGGGCAGTGGTGGAACGCTTTCCTTTGAGATTCCAACAGTAATCTGCATCACGTGGCAGTCCCATTGGTCCTGGTAGGCTTTTCCATTACTCTAATGTCTTGGTGAAAGCCCTCAACTTATTCTTCACTGACGTCCCAAAGATTTTTAGGAAAGCAATGTACATGGTTTTCAGAAAATGCAGCTTTATGTTCATAGAGCATTCCATTTCTTGCATATTGGACAATATTTTTGTTACAAGCTCTCCATAGTTTTCTGCTTTTCTGTTGTTAAAGAAGTCATTTACAACCAAAGAAAAGCATTACAAACCCCTACTTAAAGCAAATGTACCTGGAGCAGTCTCCGTTGCGAACAAGGGCCTTAACATATTGCTTACTTACCCCAAGTTTTACATGAAGTGGCAGCAGGATGATTATCTTGGCATCAACTAATGGGCCATAAACAATGCTTTTCTCTCCATGTGTCAAACTGCGTCTTCCTGACCACTCATCTTTTATCCAATGCTCATATTTGGCTCTGCTATCCCAGTAGCAGAGAAAGCAAGGATATTTGGTGTAGCCACCCCTTGCCGTCACAAAAAAAAAGTTTACCAATTTTTGAAGTAAAATAGTTCAGAAACCATATTTCTCAATTCCGATAAAAAATGTGACTTTCAGGCTAAAGATTTTTTTCTCGGAATCATGAACCCAGAAATTCTGAAGCTTGTTTAGAAAGATTTAAGTCACGGACCAAGTCATTCAGTTCCGACTGATTAAGGACCTCTCAGAAACAGCTTTTGGGTTGAAAATCTGAATCCAAAGCTTTGTCATCTATTTGTGAAGAATCAGAAATTAACCCAAGCTCTTCAACATCAATTTTGGGCAAGTCCGTAAATGTAGGCTCTAGTACTTCCTTGCTGTGTGGTATAGATCACAAAGCAGAGGAAAGATTAGGATAGTGCAGCTTGTACTTGTTCTTCTTGTTATATCCTTTGACGTTGCAAGACAGAAGTAGCAATCATTCATATGATTCTTTTGCTCTCGCTAGATCATTGATATGCTAAAATTCAGATGTCTGTCCTTACCAAGTAACCAATACCTCAAACTCTCCACGAAACTTTTGCATACTTTATGAAAAGCCCAACTTTTATCTTGATCTCCTAACTTTATCTTGAAGTACCGAAATACACCTTTTCTACAAAGCTGGTAATTTGACGTCGTTGGGATAATAGAGTAAAGTACTTACATACGTAGCAAAACATATCGGGCTCATTGGAGCACTTACGCCTTTTAACAGCTGACATAGTATTCAGTTTGTTCAAAGATTACTTCTTTGTAACACAGTCTGGCAGACAAAAAGTTGTTTTAAGCACCGCGTTGCAAAACACTACTGTCAATGAAATTCTGATTGGAGTTCTCTCACTTATAATGCACGCATTGCCTGTCAATTCACAATTTTCACAATATACGACTTACACCAAGAGCATAGTTCTTCCATACACGAAACTTCTCTGACTTTTTTGATGGAATAAAATTAAACTGAGAAAAACGTACATACCTGACGGATCTTAAATATCAAAATTACGTCATAACAAATTTAATGGCTTTGCATGTAGATAAAAATAACACCACTTCAAAGTTTGTGCAAACAGCTCTCAATTTTCAGTTATCTGTTTCTTTTAATACATCTCAATTTTGTTAATCCTATGACTACGATAAATACATTTGGAAAAAACTTTCCATCGTGTAGCTCAAGGTGCTCCCACAGCCCAGTTTTTGTAACCCTCCCTGGCATTTTAGCATGCGTTGCCATTGCGTAACATCAATGGTAAGACTTGCTTTTAACACTAAATGCAAAATGACGCAAAGGATGATACGTTTTATTCGTTGAAAATTTGCATCTGCCGTATTGCGACCGGTTGTCAACTGAACTTCAATTCTTACTTTTGCTCTTTGTTACGGGTCTTGACCAAAATTTTTGATATATTTTGTTCTTTTCCAAATTTGAAAGTAATGTAGTCATCTTTTTTTCCATGGAGCATCAAGTAAAAAGCATTCATTCCACCGCTATCTTTGTACCATTTCTCAATGGAAGAAGTATCATTTTTAATGGACGACGATATCTGAAGAAACGTCAAAAATTGAAAAAATAAACAATAGGTCGCAAAGCATTGCGCAGAACAAAAGACAATTTTTTGTTACTAAATTTAAGACTTTCAAAAATGCTCCTTGTACTATATACTTACGCCAGTTTGAGTTGAATAGTTTGGTTGAAGGACTTGGGTATAGATTTAGCAAAGGAGTAAAACGCATGCTTGCGAGAAACAAGAAAATTCCAAAAATTTTTCTAAACGCCTACTCTTGTGTGAGATGGAGCAAGTACGGATGTTACTTGTCAAACAATCAAACATTTTCTTTTTCTTCAATTTGATTGACTCTTGTACGCGAGATGGGTTATGAACGTTTTTGGTTTGAAATGATTGCAGGCTATATTTGCTGCTATTGTAAATGATAACGAACTATTTGATTGGGATGGGACAGGTAAATATATCAGAACACCAGAAAGTTTTTGTTACTTTAATGCTAAAGGAAGCAGTCGATTTTACTTGTTTGTAGATTAACATAAATGCATAAGCCTATACAATAAATTATGTTTTTGACCAAGTATTCTGAGAACAAGTCTTAACATACATGAGTTCTTAAATGTGTAGAATTGTAACTGCGATATAGGCTATAAGGGGACAACAGTTTTTGAACTACAGAGATGATATAAATCGTTATAAGTAAATAGAATGACCAAAGAAATTACTTTCGTACTGTATTTTTCCAATTTAGACAACTATAGCAACCACACTACAAAAATAAGACAGCCATTACAATAAACATTTGATAGCAATCAAACTTTTTTAAAAGTTGTTTTTTTCGCAGAAAAGCGGTGTCGAACATTTAAATGCAAACAAAATCAACCATTTAGGTTCAAAAATGGCTCGAAAATTTCGACACATTTTATGGAACTATTCTAAATGCGTTTTACTTGCCTCAGCTTTAGGATTTATATGAGGGTTTTCCGCAGCAGTTGCCACAAAAGCTCGGTCAAAGGCACGTTGTTTCTTTCCAAAAAGCGATGACTGTTCACCTTACCACAAAAACAAATTATAAAAATTGATACAATAACAGTTTTACTACGCTACTCAAAACTATCCCATTTTTAAGAATAATGTTTATTTGCCAACAGTGTGAAACACAGCATTGGCTGTTTTGTTTGCCACTGCAAAAAAATCGTATTGATATTAATAAACGATATTTACCAAATAAATCCATATTTTGTAATTTCAGTCTAACTAAAAAGTAATCAAGTAAATAGTACGGGTGTAAAAATTTAATATCCATGATACACTTTTTTCATAGTCGCAGCTGCATTTGTGTAGCAAGTTAGATCGCCATTTAGTTGAAAGAAACATTGAAATGCACACAAAACTAGTTGTTTATGCGTTCATAGTAACCAGGGTTGTTGCTTTGCCATTTGGTCATCAGACCGTTTGAGGTTCATTGCCGTCTTTTTGATCATTGACTGAGTAAACTCAGTTTCACATGTCACCATCCACATTACTCCTATTGCTGAGCACCATTTAGATCTATGAACACCATTGTAAAAGTCTTTGCTATGCCTCAACAAGGGAATTGAACCTGCATCTAAGGACTTCGAAGTGGACAATCTGTCCTCTTCACGACAGCCACGGTTAGCAACTAAAGAAGCAAAGTATAATTTTTGAAGTGAGTTTGGAAAGCAACTAAGCTTATAAGTAAAATGCAACGCGCTACGTTTTTTCTCTGCACGTTCGTGTTATGAACCGGTACACAAAAAATATCTGTCCACGTATGAATACTTTTTCAAACTTTACCTTTAATATGATCTTGTGAAAAAAACTTATTCATGAACATCTGATGGAGTGTTAGCCTAATCGTAGTATAGCAGTATTGGAGATCAAACAAAAAGTGCTTACCAATATGTTGGAATAACGAATGTACACTTTGTGGTTTCATTAATCTTTCTTGGTTACTGCATTTCTTATAAGACATTTCTGGAGTGCAAGTTTGCAAGTAAACAAAATCATTTATCAGCCAATCAATGGGTTTTAAAGCGTAAAATATGAAAAAGTAATTCACCCTGCAAAAATAATTTGAAGTAGGCTAAAACATACATTTATAATTAGAACGGCAATGTAATCGATGCCAAGCAATACAAGAAGCTATGTCTACTTAGATATTAAAATTGCAACAAAAAATTAATCAGACTAGAGTAAAACATTAAATATTTACTTATATGAAAATATTTTGCTCCCAAAAATACATGTAGAAGTAGATTAAAACTGAGAACAAAAAGATCTTTTAAGAAACTCTCAGAATACGTCACTAACGAAAGAAACAGTTTACATAATTTAAAAAGGTTAAATCGCCCTTTTTTAGCTCTAACTTCAATCTTGAGGGACAACATCCCAAATATGAACAACTAAGTAAAAAACGCTTAAAAATCAATCGCTTGCTGGGATCAACCACAGTTAAAAGGTAGGTTGCCTGTCTTCTGGCCGATTTCTGTCGCCAGTCGTGGTTTCAAGTGAGATACCAAGATATTATTATCAGAGGCGGTCAAACTGCTTCGGGTCTTACATGCAGATCTTTTGACTTAAGACGTTTAACCGTACAGTAATGTAGTGTAGGAATGTGCAACCTGCGATCCGTGACGGTAAATTTCGTGATTTCGGGCTCTGATAAATGTGATCTCAAAAAACAGGTCTTCGCTCTCTATTTGGATGGAAAAGGGATCAATTCCGGATATGAAACCTGTGAGCTCTAAAACAAAGGTCTTCGTCACCGATTTGCATGGCAACATATCGACGGGGCATAACTGAAAATTGCGTTGCGACTTTTTCCTTTGACTTCAATTACTTTTGGCTCATGCGTGCAATACGTGTGGCAACCTTTGCCATACATCTTTCACGATTAATTTAACAGAAAATCGAATGGATCCAAGGCTAGCTTTGTAAGACAGATTTTCTTATTTGACCTGCTAGGTGCAAAAGTAGGCTACTGTTTATATTTTCGACTGACATAAAATATTGTTTGAGTATGTAAGCGAAAACGTCACTTGATTTTATGTAAAACTATTTACCAAGCTGGAACATCTGTCATTTTAAACACTTTTCCAATTGATTGAAAGCTTGAAAATGACAAATATGAATACTCTTTACCAGAGTTTATATCAATGAACTCTTTTATGGCTTCAATAAATCTAAACGCAAAACATCAATAAAGTCTATGTTTACATCAATATACTGTGTGTAAACCTAAATAATTGTGTATAAAAAACATGTAGGTTAACTGCCTACGTATAACAACCCTTCAAACAAAACAGCTACTGTATATTAATTTTATTGTGATCTTTTTTGGTAAGTTCAATAATATTTTTACGTTTCCTGCATCTTTTGGATTTGCACGCAATGTTACTGTAAAAAATGAACAAGCAAACAAAAATAACTTTTCAGATATGACACACGGAGACGCAGTACTTGAAAAATTGATTTCACAGCAGTATGCTAAAGGCTAACTTCTCAACTCCAAGGCGAGTCACATTAGATTTGATAGATAGGGCGATCATCGCTTTCTTGTATGACGCTTGAAATCAAAGAGGGACAACTTGAACATAAAAGTTGTTTACCAGTTTCCAACTTTCACATTGGCTAATCTTAGAACTGAAGAACGAGTCTGTTAAGACCTATGCAGTGTGTTATGGTCAGTGGTTGCAGCAACGCCTCCCTCTACCCTTATCTATTGGGATAACATAGCTATTGGTTGGTGGCTGCATTTTTGCTTGCTTGTTAATTTTTTCATTAACATTGCTTGCAAACACAAAAGATGCAAGGAAACGTAAAAAATTAACGGACTGTACTCAAAAAGATCGGCAAAATAGCTTTTAACAAAATATTGACAATTACACGACAAAACTGTAAATGACAATAATGTATTTTTAAACATCAGCATGAACTATTTGGAAACCATGTTTATCACTCTGTTGAGGAGATATTTCAGTACTGGAACAAAATATACAGCAGTGATAGCATTGCGCAATAAAGAGCTAGGTGATTTTATCCCTCAAACTGGTGCTCGACTATATTTTCTCTCTGTAAGTCGCAGAGCTTGTGGTGCAATATAATCACTCTTAAAATGATCCAATCTAGCCAGAACACATAGTATTATATAGCTGCAACCGCTTTCCGTTGTAAATGTAAGATGTATATCGTCCTACATATAAAACCAAAATCCACACAAACCCTTTTGAAAATGTTATATCGTCTTCCATCATGAGATAAAATTTAGCTTTGTCCCGGCAATAATTCATCAAATATGCAGCATCATACACTTCCTTGGCTCTCCATTTAACTCGATTTGGAGGGTCTTCAAAAGTACTTGGCAATTTATTAAAATCTGGATAAGCATGAGCACCAGGGGAAATTACTTGTAGTATTCCTTTATCAACCTCTCTGGTAAACATTTCATGAATTTTTCTGAAGAAGTTTTTAAACACAACAAATTATATAACGCATTACATAATGTTTTTAAGCAAAGCTTTCTTGTCGCTCTGTCTAAGCTGAATCAGTTCTATTTTGATCTCGCCTTGACCAAGTCAAATCGCTTACAGAACTCATTCACTTAATTCCTGCGCAGTAAAGAAGTCTTTTTCTAATTGGTGTGTTAAAAAGGTTTTGGGAAGCGATCTATTCTTGGAATGTTTTCCTCAAAAAAATTTTAGTTTTCTAAATTTGCTATTTACATGTAGATCTTTTTACCGATGGAAGCAAAAATACTATAATTTGGACCTTTCGAATAATTGAAAGTTTGATTTATACGATTTTCAAAATCTCAAAAATGATAACCATGTAACAACTATTGCATACCAAATGTTGCTTTTATAGGGGACTTACAACTGTCATTGGAGACTACTATCAAAAAAAAATCAGTACGCAAAAATTAAAAAAAAGATGTTGTGTACATGAACTAAAATAACCTTTGTCAGCACTGAAATTTTTAATTTACAAGGATTGCACATGCAAATAATTAAATCAGATATATTTTCAAATCATCTGCAGTTTGAAATTTAAATTATGTGCCGACCACACCTTAAATTTTTTATTGATTTGTACCGCTTTTTTCAAACCTTTTATATCCTAAAGATACCATTGCAACAACGTCATGTTATTGTTAAGTACATAGTTTTTCTCATCAATTTTTAAGATTAAACGTCCAACAACATGCGTTTAAAGATGCGTCCGGATTGCTAGTACTGCCAACACAGTGCCTATTCTTCTACCACCACAATATGCAGAAAAAATTGCCGAAAAAAAATTTTTAGATACAATCATATGATTCACTAACTGACATTATCTTTATAACTTGTAGACCTAGAACGGTGGTTCTTATTTTTATACTTTTTACCCTTTTACCAGTTACATTTAACTGATTTATCCCATAATTCTCAATTGTCAGAAAATTTTCAATAACATAACTGATAAACCATTGGTAAGATGTTACAGAAAGTAGGAAAAAGATATGTATCTCACAAGCGGATGACATATTCCTCCTGATAGTAAATTTTTACCCTGCCTAAAAATGCTGGCTTAGACTGAACTGGATTCTGATAACTTTACCTAAATGGTAGAGCTGACAAACCCTAAACAGAATTAATAGCTTTTTGAAAAAGTTGTGACATACCGTAAAAGGCAAGACTTCTAAATAACAAAAACACTGGGAAATTTAATTTTTCCAAATACTTCTCAACTTTCCATCTTCAGCAAATTTTCTCACTCAAATTTTTAATTTGCGAATCTGTAACCAACTGACACCACGCAAAATTTATTACTAGCTGTATTCACAATAAATGCTAGTCCATAGTCAACTTTCTTGACAACTTATCTTGTTAAAACCACTGAAATATGCACAGCCCACATACCTTCCTTCTGATGCAGTAAAATATGGATTGTCTTCAGCCAAAAACACAACTACACCAACTCTATCTTCATTAATTGGATAAATATTTTCAAATAGAGAAGTAAGTGTTAAATACAGATAATTAGCCAACTGTCTCCTAACGGAAGGTATCCCAATAATAATTGACTTATTAACAAATTCTTTTCCAAAAATAACAGTAGGTGCTAAGTTTTTCTAAACAGAATAAAATTAATATCAATGCTACCCATTTTACCCATTATAGGAAATTACTTACTTTATCTAAACTTGTCAGTAAAAGTGAAATACGAATATCTTTTGCAGACGTGTTTTTAACTGAAGACTTTTCCTACAAAGCAAGAGGTAAACAAATCAATATAATTCAGTAAATAAATGCTATTACTTTTGTTCCTTTGCATTGGTAAAGCATTGTCAACACAGAAAATGGTTGACAATGTCAGGTTCCTACTACAGAGTGAGTTCAGGTTTCTACTACAGAATGATGAGACATAGGGGGTTGCAAGTTCAATGTCGATGTGGGTTTTGTGTCCTTCAGCCTTTTGAAATAAAGAATAATTTTCCAGCACTCTTGGACTGCTACTTCTATATTGCTGTAACCTGTAACATAAACGTCAACAGGGTTTCCTAAAGAATCGGCCAAATTGCTTGATCTAACCTTAATCCTAATTCTAACTAACCCCTACCCTAAAAGGATGATCGTTAGTTTTACATAATTTCAGTATTATCAAATTCCACACACCCAGCAATGTAGCCAACTTTAGCCAGACCTCAACAACACAAATAATTTTAGTTTAAAAATAACAGCAAAAAGCAGTTTAGATAATTGCATAAAAAAATGTGATGTTATGATGCAGTAACCACAAAAAAGTTGTAACCTAAAGCCAACACAATTCACATCACCTTTTCGTCACATAATAATCCTAATGAACGCTTAAAGCGTTTTTGCTTTAAAATACCAAACGCATTTTTTCTCGCGGACTCTTCCAGAAATAAATGAGTGTTGATTACCAAAAATATTGCAAATATTGCAATAAATACAAGAACAAAAGAAACTCTCTGAAAACAAATTCAAAACTAAGAGCATGTAATCTCGTGTCAAATAACAATAGCTCACAACTACAAAATTTTCCAATAGTACAAACGTGCTAATGGATGTCCACAGGCATATGCAAGCCTTGTCTTAAGCAATACTTCCTAAATGAAACTCCATCTTATCAATATCTTAAATAATAGAGGTAAATCAACTCAAATAGCTATGGCAAATATGTTTTTCAATCCAATTTTTTTATTTTGTTCACTTTTACAACACTTTGTGGTTTTCGAAATGTTCTAAATAAATTTGAAAGTGCCAACATGGTAATAAAAAGGTTTTGAATCTATTAGCTAATAGTCCAACAATTTTTTTTTTGTTTTGAATGCAAAAGGTACTACTTGTAAACAACATTGTAGAAGTGATGCATTCCACAAAGAAGTCGAATGAACACATATAAGTTAGAACGGTAACTGTGCAATAAACTAAAATTATAATTTTCCCATGCGACTTAATTCTCAGTGAATAAAAAATGAGGTTGGTGTGGCAGGGTGAGCTAGTTTATAAAAAGTGGAAAAAAGGTACTTACTTTTACAGCACATGATATCATAGTAGTTGGTTAAAAATTTTACAGCACTTTCATTAGTAGAACAAATATAGCAAAAAGCACACCTCTAATAATAAGATTAATCTTAATAACCTTGCGTAACGTTTTTCAACTTAGGACAGCAAAGCGCTATAATTTGGCGCAACACTTTGTTTACAACAGCCACAGCAAAACTTTACTCTTATCATATATCTGTATATTATGGCAGACTACAAATACATCACTGCCACTGACAGCGCCACATACTGTATATAAACTCTTCAATTTTCGGGTCTAGTGAAGCAGTGGTTCTCAAACTTTTTGCGATGCGACGCATTTAAAAAAACTTGCGAGACTTTGCGACGCACCAGACAGCATCCTACAGTTTAGTTTGCCGTGCTGCGAGATAAATGTGACCCATAATCTACATAAATAACTGCCCCTATGCAGATGCTCCCGAGATTTTGGATTGGTCTGTCATCTTCAATCGTAAAATTACGCTCTTCTAAGTTTGTAACTCATCTTTCCTGTTTTCGTCCAACACACAACTGAATGCTTTATTCTTTATATATTTTTCGCCAATTAAGTTAAACTTCTGCAATTTGATTCTTGAATAACAAGTCAACCGTTGCAACAGTGTACTAAAACCACTATTGTGAAAATGTCAGAAGAAAGTAAGAAAGGAATCTACGATCAGATTTCTTTTGTCACAGTAAAACCTAGACTTAATGGCACAAAACCAAAATATCCCGCGACGCCTTTGGAAAATTGAAACGACGCACCGGGGCGTCGCGACGCACAGTTTGGAACCACTGAAGTAAAGAATCGGCCATCATGCTCTGTAAAAGACGGTCACGTGACATGCGTTGCATGACGTTATTTACGTGACCGACGTAATGCGCGCGAATGAGATACATTTGTTTCTTTATTATCGCTAGCTTTTTCATGACTCAAACTGTTAGAAACATGCTTTTGGTTCAGAAGAACTGTTCGCAGAGCCGGGTCACTAACAACAGTTGATCATCTACCACAGGCGTGTACCATAACGCCACAGTGACGTCGTAATGTCATCAAAACATGCGTAAAATGCGCACTTTGTTAATAAGAAGGCTTAAAATTTGTACCTTTTCAAAGACAAGATGTTAAATACAAAAGCGCTGTTTGCAAGCACATCAAATTTCAAATGATTGATTAACCTTCTCCAATGGACTCCTTTTCGGTTTTGGTGTAAAAACAACTAAATGTTCCAAACTAGCACCACCACAAATACGAGATTAATGTAATGAGAAACAAGCTTGGGCATAACAACACTTGTTATGTATATGTCCCATCAGACAAACGCAATTTTATGCTGAAATGCTCAACGCTATTGCATACAAACCCAAACAAAGTATAGATTCTCAAAAACGAAATGGAATTTGATGCTTAACTACCTGCATACTACGCAAATACCTACAGATCACACTCAAATATGAGACCCCAACATCATCAAATACACGAAGTAATCGCATATCGACCCTAGTGAAGTATAAGCAGCTATTCAAGAAAATGCAATTTATCAAGAATTGCTCGACGTTATTGCATATCGACCCTAGTCAAGTATAAGCCCCCAACAAGAAAATGCAATATATCATGCAATACACGACGTTATTGCACATTGATCTTAGTCAAGTTTAAGCCAGCAACAACAAATTCCAATTTATCTTGCAATACACAAGGCTACCTCATTTCGACCCCAGTCAAGTATAAGCTACCATCCAGGAAAATGCATTTTGTCATGACATACAGCAAAGCAACTGTACCCGGTCCACTTTATGCAGCAAACATTCATGCCGTCAATTTGACAGCAAACATCAAAAATACAACTCATGTACTCCGTCTACTTCATGCAGCAAACATTTTTTGCGGTGCTACATACAGTAGCGTTGTAGTGCTTATACCTGTACGCACTTTCATTTTATCTGTATTGTAAACATTATGATCCAGTATGTAAATCATTAAAATAAATTGCATCAATTCATAAAAAGTACGTCCCAACAACATTTTTGATTTCATTTTCTGGGTCGGGGGCATACATTTGACTAGAATCGATATGCAATAACGTCATGTACTTCATGATAAATTGCATTTTCTTAATTGGGGGCTTATACTTGACTAGAGTCGATATGCAATAACGTCGTGTATTTCACCATAAGTTGCATTTTCTTGGTTGGAGTCTTATACTTGACTAAAGTGGATATGCAATAACGTCGTGCATTTCATAATAAATTGCATTTTCTTGGATGGCGGCTGATACTTGACTGGAATCGATATGCGGTAACGTTGTGTATTTCATGATAAATTGCATTTTCTCGGTTGGCGGCTTAAACTTGACTACAGTCGATACGCAATAACGTCGTGTATTTCTGATCGTAGATTCCTTTCTTACTTTCTTCTGACATTTTCACAATAGTGGTTTTAGTACACTGTTGCAACGGTTGACTTGTTATTCAAGAATCAAATTGCAGAAGTTTAACTTGAGGAGTTTTGCTATTTCAAAGAGAAATATTATGAAACGCAAAACTCCTCTGATCTTAAACTCAAATGTCGTTTATAAGTTTACCTGTTCACGTGATGTGAACGTCACGTACATCGGTACGTCCGCAAGACATTTGAGTATAAGAGCAGGGGAGCACTTAAATGTTTCAAGATCAAGTAAAAGTGCCATCAAAGAACATATAAGAAAATGCAGTTCGTGCAAAACTCAGCCGAATAACATGGGGCAATTGGAAATAATTAGAAAATGCCAAACATCCTACGAAGCCAAAATCCATGAAGCCTTGGTCATCAAAAGAAGCAACCCTGTGCTAAACAAACAACTCTATGCAAACGGAGCGTCATTTTTACTAAACGTGTTTTAATCAAAGATATTTATTTAATCATTTAACCAAACCATTTTGCACCGAACTTTACTGTAATTTTCATTCATTTGAAACAATTATTTACAAAACTTTAAATCCAATCAGCTCCTAGCAGGCAATTGTTTCCATTATCAGATTCTTTGTTAGCAGTAATCAGACAATTACAGACGCCGCAAAACGAAGCTTTTCTGTTTTTTTTATCAGAACTATTTTCAAGTTATTTTGTGTTTTTGTGTTTTCGTTCAACGAAAGTTTTAATTCTGTAAATATTTGTGTGTAGATCCTGATGAGGGCGATATGTAGCGCCGAAAACGTTTGAATTGTCTAAATATATTGTATTATTATGTTTCTAACAGTTTGAGTTATGAGAAAGCTAGCGATAGTAAAGAAACAAAAGTATCTCATTTGCGCGCATTGCGTCGGTCACGTAAATGACGTTAGAATGTAATGTTGATGATACATTGGCGCAAACTCCGCCAAAGAAGAAAGTCAAAGCTGCCAAACGACATTGTGTTTTCCATTCAGAATGGTTAAAAAAAAAGGCATGCCATGGCTGTCTAAACTTAATGATTTTACTGCAAACTCACTTTCTTCCGGCGGTCCTTTTCTGTTAAATATGACGGTAAATCCGCAGTTTCTAGCCATTCTAAATCAACAAAACACAAAAAGGCCATCATTGTGCAGAAACAAAATAAAACTTTGTCTCCGTTTTTCGTTAAGACTAACAGTAAAGAAGAACATCTTGTGATTTTGGCCGAACTGGTTTCAACTTACCATGGCGTTATTAATCATCACAGCTTTGCCAGTCAACACTGTGGCAGTAAACTACTCACAATACTGTGTCCTGACTCTGCAATTGCTTCCAAGGTATCATGTGGCAGCACTAAGGCAACCAGCTATGTCGAACATGTTTTGGGGCCCAAAGCGAAAGAAATGTGCATTGAGGACTTGAAAAATGTCTTTCATAATCGAAAGTGACGCTTCAAATAAGGGCAACAAAAAATCGTTCCCTATAGTTATTTGATATTTTTCCAAAACCAGTGGTGTTGTCGATGCTGTACTGGACTTCTACAATAATAATGATAAATCTTCGGAAGCAATTGCTCATCACCTAAAGAGTGCTATCGAGAAAAATAACCTTAGCCTATGCTCAGTCTCTTTATACAGTGCCGATAATGCTTTAGTTAACTACGGTAAACGTTCTTCATTTTACCAGAAACCAAAATTGAATAATTCTAACATTGTGCAGGCGAACTGCAATTGCCATGTTCTCAACAACTGGGTGAAATACGCTTTAAAGGCTTTTGCCTTTGATGTGGAGTCATTCGTTATCAAGACTTACAATTCGTTTGCATCATCAGCAAAGAAATCTGAAGTTCTCAGAGATTTTTGTAATTTTCTCGATATGGAGTACAGAGAGTTATTAATACATGTACCTACATGGTGACTGAGTCTACTACCTGCTATCGATCGACTGTTATTGCGTTGGCCAGCGCTGAAATATTTTACATCGCAAGGAGGAGACAACGTCGCCGACATTATATGGACAGGGTTTTCTTGTGAAGTAAGCCTTTACATTCTGCCTCATTGCACTTGAAATTTTGTGTATAACGTACTGAATATTTTTGAAGAAGCCATTTAACGCCTCGAATCAAACGCTACTACTTCCACAGAACTGCATGGAATAATGGTAAATATTGAGGGAAAGTTACGGCAGCGATGGGCAGACAAGTTTTATGAAAGTAATGCTACGAAACTTCTTAAGTCTGACGAAGCCAATTTCTCTGAAAGACAAAAATTTACGCAAGAAGTTGACCAATTTTTTCAACGCTGTTTGTCATACTTACTTAACACATTGACTGCCAAGCAAACTTTTGAAAAATTATCATTTGGGCCAAGTAAAGCAAATTGTTTGTTTATGTTTATATTAACTCAAAATCATGTTTTAAGCTAACCAACATAAATTTGGAGACGTATTTTTTGAAATATCTTAAATTTCTGTTGTCAGTTAAATATGACTGACGTGGCCACACGGAAAATTTTGTTATTAATTTTGATGATTGTGTTCGTTTTTCAATCTGTGTTGTGATCTGTAATGCAAACCTTCATTTATAAACAATAATTTTGCGATTGCTAGATTTCTTATGGTTGATTCAGTTGCCTGGTTGCTAGCTATTCAGTTTTATTTTTCCCGGCAGATAATTGATTTTAAGCCAGGCAAATAGCAGTGGGTGGCAGCTTGATGGAAAGATACGCCGGATGTTCGCATGTTGTCAACCAAGCATGCACCAAATATGTCACCAATATCAACACAATCAGTCATTTACACCCACACAACCGTTTCCGTTTACACCGTCATCAAGATCTGCACAACAATAGACATGTGCACTACCACCTTCGACATCAGTTGTCAATGATCAGCCACCACAAACGTCAACAGTTGATAATTCTTTTAGAGTTAGGCAACGTTGGTCTCGGAGGGAAATAGAAAAACCTTTAGCGATTTTATCACACAACAAAGAGAAATCTGGCATTGACTTATCGGACCAAATGGCATCATATGCCATGTCTCTTCGAAAAGGAGTGAAATGGTATCGCAAATTAGCAAATTGAGCAAATTTTAGGAATTGTTATAGTAAACGCATGAATTTTACACAAGAAAGCATCTAAGAAGAAAACCAAAATTCGTAATTTAAAAAACTTGACTGATGCTTTGCTGAAGTTGCGTATTGCAGATCGTGAGCAACAAAACTCTCATTCAAAGGGAATGAGTACAAATCATGACATTGTAGAAAGGGTCAATTCCAACGGGAAATCAGTTCGAAGATATTGTAGTTAGTGTTACAACAAAAAAGAAAAAATTTAGTCGTGAAAGAGCTCGAAAATAAGCCAAACAAACAAACACAGACAGCGCAAATGTCTTGGTCAACCACAAATGCGCTTATCTTGCTTTAAAGCACTGCATCAATAACAATTTTTATTGCTTGCTGGCAGGCTAGCTGTAGTATATGTACTTTGAACAATTGATGACGATATTTTCTTATCATTTTAATTCGTATTTATAAAAATATTGACAATATGATTGCCTCAGTCAAAAAGTGTGTATAAAGTTTCCATTTCTGCTCATTTTTCAGAACCAAGCGTACCAAAAATTTCGCAGCAGGCCACGCTTTGAAATGTCTATTGAAAATGAACGCAGTGTCAAGCATTAGCAACTGACGCGGTCTGCAATAAAATTTTCTGTGTCAGTTAAATATGACTGACGTGGCCGTAGTGGCAATACAACTGTCAGGCAAAAATAACTGACATGGCAGTCAATGTGTTAAATGGAACGATTATAAACATTCGTTTTTCAAGGACATAGCTACACTTTCTCTTGATGATGACAGCGTGGTCAGCGTTGTTGTCACTTGTTGAACGCGTGGGCATAAGTATTAACAGCGATAAATTGTATAAAGAACTCTGTGCCCTGCGAAAGATTTGCAATGAACTTTTACGCTTAACTGGTGACGTTTCAAACAGATGGGTGAAGTTCTTTGCCACTCAGGAGCCAGACGATACACAACTGCTACGTCTTGTGTCACCTGTCCTGTCAATTCCAAGGTCAAATGCAAACTGTGAAAGAGTGTTTAGTATTATGTATGCGCTTTGGACCAACAGTAGAAACAGACTAAATTTTGACCTGGTCAAAGCTGAACTGATGATGCAAATGAACTTTCATATGTCATGCCATGACTTTCACGAGTTCTTCCGCAAAGACAAAGATCTTCTTCAAGCGGCAAAATCACAAGGAAAATACAGATTTAAATGCAAGATGGACTGATCTTTTTGTGCTTTTTGTTGGAGAAATAAATCTACTTAGCACATATTGTGCATTTCTCCTATTTTATCAGTTTTTTGCATTTGTTCCTTAAAGATTCACCGTTTCGCAAGTTTCTTCTATTATGATGAAATTAATTAGGGCCTTAGAGGTTGTTAGGATAACGCTACACAATCATCATTCTACGACGCGCAGCACGCGCTGTTGCTTTTGATGTCTATTGTGTTTCGTAAGCTTCTGTTGCATCAATCTTAGAATTCTTGGTATTAAGGTGTCCTGGAATGGCGAAACAGAAAGTTGGTAACCCTAAGGCAACACATAATTTACAAGAACTACATCTTAAAAGATAACCCTATTGTTTTTGTCAGCAGAAACCTGACAGCCATAATGACTACAAACACACATTTGCTGTAAGCTATAAACTGTTTGAAAAGTGCCTATGATCAGACATGGGCAAGATCCTCACATTTTTAATTTAGAGACAAAGAATACGGGTTACACAAAAAAGGATTAGAACTATACCGACCTACGATATCTTGCGGAGATGTCAAAGCGACACCCATCCAAGCATTTTTGCCGAAGTTGCAAGTATCTTGATACTTGAATCTACAGGCCAATCATTACTAGTCCAACTGTGAATATTTTGAAAGATTTAGAATCATTTCGTGACTAGGCGATAAAAATATTGGGGTAGGCTAATCACAAATCAGTTGGGCTAAACTCATTAAACTTATTTTATTTCTAAAGTGAAAAGTTATGTAGGTTTTACCTGACAAAAGTCCTAATAAACAAGAGTAACTTCTCGTTCATCATCGGGGTAGAATAAGAAAACCCACAAACCAGCGAGTCGTAAGAGGTTAACCAGACGTTGGCAACCGCAGTTTATTATATTCAAAGATCACGTTTTTTAAATTTACTTTTTTTGATGGAGGAAAACCGTTTTCTGCTGAAACGAAAGCCAGCCCTTGATGTAAGAACTTGAGAAAATTTGAACCCTAAGGGTTGAAACATGACCTAACAGTCAACGCTTGATTGCACAATTTTTTCTCTGTATTTTCTCAAAACTACTTATCGTAGAAACGTAATTAAATGGTTTTTTCAGGAGATATTTACAAAGAGGTTTTGGTAAAAGTAATTGCTCAACGATTTGACCTGAATTGAAGATGTAACAAGGGATTCTTTTTTTAAGCATTACATAATACGCTATTTTCCTTTTTGTTAACTCTACAATCTTGCTCTGTGATGTCATAATGGCTACCATTACCGCGACAAAGGGCAGCGGGGTTATTTTTATTCACTGTTATTTTAAAAGCAATCAACTAATATGCTTAGGGTTACCATACGTCCCGCTTTTTTGATCGAAAATCCCGCTTTTTGCTTCAGTGAAAGACAACGGATTTAAACAAATTTGTGGACATTTCAATTAATTCTCCAACCAAAGCGGGACGGTGAGATGCCTTTGCAGACTTGATTGTCGTGGCAAGGGTGCAGTTCTGATAACAAAGACAAAAATTGGGGTGATCTCCAAAAAAAAAAAAAGGTCCACGCCTGCTCGGTAACAACATTTTTTCACTTTTGGGCTTGAAAATGACACAAAACGTTGAACTAACAGGCGATGACCTTTTTTTTTTTTTTTGGAGATCACCCCAATTTTCGTCTTTGGTTTCAGATCTGCACCGTTGCCTCGATCATCAAGCCTGCAACCGCATCTCACCGTCCCGCTTTTGATGAAAAAAACGTTGGAGGGGCCATAAATTTCGTCTCGTGAAAATTCGTCATCCAATGTCCCGATTTTTGCTTTTCAAAATATGGTAACCCTAAATATGCTGCCTATTAAAGAAGGATAATACGTTATAGCAGCGTTTCTCAAACTGTGCTTTTAAACTATGTTATAAAGAATTTTGCGTTCTCATTGCGTTATATACGTTGTTGGTTTCATTTTTTGGTAAACCTATTTCGTTTTAGTTGCTGGTCATGTGAATGACATATTTGTACTGTACCGGTGAGCTAGCTGCGTAGTTAGTTTTAGTTTAGCTGGGTAAAGGCAGCTTAAAGATATAGCTTTTGACAATCTGCTTTTTCTTTGCAATTAGAGTCGATCAATTTCATATTACAGTATTAAATTGAGTATTGTCGAAAATAACGATGCTTGTTTACAAATTGTATTACAATAAACTATTTTTTGATGAATATCATGAAACAATTTGATAAAACAGTAACATACATTTTTACTTTAGAAATTATTCACATCAAAATATGAAAACCATACAGTAATTATGCCAACACTAACTTGAAAAAACAAATCCAATGCGCTATTGTAGACCTAACATTTTTCATCTCGTACTCAGCAGCATGTCTTTGCATTTCCAACTTGCAGCAATGATATTTATTTTGATACTACTATTACTACGAAGAGTCATCAATACCGGCGCGGTGGTGTAGTGGTTAGAGCGTCCGCCTTGTAGTCGGTAGACCTGGGGTTCATTTCCTAAGTCGAGTCATACCAAAAGACTTTAAAAAATGGTATCCACAGCTTCCCTGCTTGGTGCTCAGCATATAAAGGGATAGTGTGGAGAACAAGCCGGCAAGTTCGCTTGTTGTGTCCTTGGGCAAGACACTTAGCGGGACGCCTCCACCTTTATGTGGCAGACAGGTGGCCCTCCCGTACTTCACCGGATTACAATTGTGAAGTTGCTAACCCAGCATGTCAGACGACTCTTGGGTACCCACCAGTGGCAGTCCGCCTTGTTGGTGGTGGGGCTACCAGTCACTAAAGACTGGTTCGAAATGGGCTGCCATCTTTCCCCTGACCTAATTTCAATTAGGTTGACGGCATGAACCTGAATTGCCGTTCATGCCGTACCTCCATCCCGAGGAAGAGGAGGGGTAACCACAAACAAACAACAAACAAGAGTCATCAATAGGGTAAAAAAATTTAGCGCCTTGGCTAATTAGCATTTTTCAAAATATATTTGGCAAAAATTTTTGGATCTACATATTAACTTTACCTAGAAATGTTGTACTAACTGAAAAAACAAAAAAACTTTCATTTAATTATCCAAATTAAAATCAATCTAGCCGACTTGACCTCTACCAGCAAATCATGTAAGAAAATCAGAAACAACCCAAGCCACCGTTAGGTGGCGTAAGATACAACGTTAAAAGCACGCAGGCTTTCAGACTATGTGTCTACTGTTTAGTTCAGGGGTGGCAAACTTGTTAGTCGAAGGGTCGCATTAACCATTGAAGAGTTGGCCGAGGGCCAGTGCTTAAAATTTTGCAATAGCTGTATACAACGAAGTAGCTTGTAATAGCTTAAAATCTTGCGATGCCATATTACAGGGGTGGCCAAACACCGGCTCGCGAGCCAGTGGAAAGGTGCCAAAAGGTCATCACCCTTTATTTGGACAGAGAATCCGTCAATTTAAACTAAGAATTGTGTAGCGGCTCTTTCGATGATGGCTTCTATTGCTTTCGGCTCTTTAGTACGGCAAGTGTGGGCACCCCTGTCATTTTACATTAGATATATGATTGCTTGTGGAAGTGTTGGTGGGCCGTAGTTTGTCCACCTCTCTGGTTTGACTATGTCTGAACAGTAAAAATTGCTCATTACAAATGCGTCATAACAAGCGAGAATTCTACTGTTTGTTTCTCACCAGTAGCGCTTATTTGCTTTTAGAGAGAAGAGATTTCAAGACTAGCTAGAGACTAAACAGTCTAGAGCAGTGTTTCTTAACCATTTTCGTGCCGTGGCCCACTTCAAAGGTCCACAAATTCTTGCGGCCCACTTTAATGTAATAATTACAATGTCACTGTGATAAGCATAAGATAACATAGCAGCGAATTGATCTCCAAACAACTCCAAAAAAAGATCACTGTCTCTCCAATTCTCAGGATGGCCTCTCCAGTTTACAGCTACTGGTCCATATGACTGTTCACATGGTCCAGTATTTCTCAACCTTATTCGACATGTAAACCCATTTTCAAAATAAACAGAGGTCCGTGGCCCACAGACTTACGTGCTGCGGCCAACTTATGCATTATAATACCAAGCTGTGGCCCACCCGACTTACATGCTGTGGCCCACCGGTAAAGAACCACTGGTCTAGAGCAACAAAAATGTTTTGCTGAAAGACGCGTTCCGGAAGCCATTCTATCTATCAATTTTTACTTCCAATTGATGAAGAAACTTGTTATTAGGTTAATTATCAAGCTTATGGAAGACTAAAAGGTGAAAACTAACGATTGATGTAATATTAGCGGTGATTTGACTTTGATATTTAAATAACTTTACCGTAACTTTGTTTGTTAAATGAGTAACCAGTTTTATTAAATTAAAAGTATATGAGCATGCAGTGTTAATTGCTGCTATCTTGTTAGTTTTTGCATATATCTGGTGGGCAGAAAAAAGTGATAACCGTGTTTAATCAAGAATAACTCAAAAACAAAGCTTTGTATATAAATTAAATTTGATACCGTACATGTTATGAGCAGCTAATTTTGGTCAAGTGGTGATACTTTTCGCTAAAAATATTTATAAACACTGTAATAATGAGAAAATACAAAATTCAGGTCAAAATATGCAATGCCAAACGTCGACTTTACCCCGGCGTTAATCAAGAGAATAGTCAAGATGGCCTCCACCCGTTGAATCAACCAATCGAAGTCTCTTTTTCCATGAGGATATGAACTTACGAATTTCAGCGACTGATATTTCATCCAACTTTTCTTTTATCTTGTAGCGGCCGACCATTACGACGTCACCGCTACGTATGCGTATAAACTGTCTGCTCAGCATTTTTCTTTCTTCAGTCGTTCGAGTTTCTCTCCGATAAAGTAATCGTGTTAATAAAAGTGCGAAAGTTGTATTTTCTGTAAGCAAGATGCTGTTCAAGAACAAACAGCGAATAGACGTGGTAAACAGTCACAGCATCAGCCGTCAAAGCTCCTCATCGATCCGCTTCTGGGGCTGCGCCCTACAACCCCCGCCACAGTGGTGACCCCGACCAGGAACAATAACAGCAGCCGCATCATACCAAAAATATCAAGTCAACGAACTCAGTGTTACAAGAGAACAAAGACGGTACCGTACATTATTTTTATTTTGCATTTGTTTTCCACCCTAAAGCAGCTAGACCAAGCTATTGGATAAATATGGAACAGAACAGCATCGCTTCGTTACCTAGCATTACTCGCTCCATTTTGTTTATTATATGAGCTGACGCTATCATTTGCTTCTCTGAGCGAAATACGCAATAATCAAGAGACAACGCCATAATTGCGGTTCTAAGACTCCCACAACTCTGACTAATTACAAGCAAGCTATTTGTTTTGATTCGTGAACTGCGTATCACAAACGATTTCAAATTACTTCTATCAAAAAATGCAAAGAAACTGTTATGATTAATGACTTATATAGTTATTTACCAACATTGTTTAACATTTGTTTAAGCTTAATTTTACTGCTTAGCATCGTCGTAACAACCGTTCTGTACGTTTGTAAATTACGTAGCCCAGCCCACCGACGGTTACTCCATACTAATTCACCACGCCACTCGAATGCACAATCATCTGTCGCAGTACACCATGAGGGCAACCCCATAACTTCAATCCCGCCGACCAGTACCCCTATCCACTCCCAACATCCCATTTCCACATCCCTTAACTTTGGGACACAGCAAGGTAGCTTTGCCACAACCCCAGCGCACATGGCCTCCCAAATTGACCATGAGCTGTCAACTGCCTTGCCCCTGTCGTACACCTTGCTTAAATTGCCAGAGTTTTGGCCGATTAATGTCTCGGGGTACTTCATCACGATTGAAATGATGTTCAGCCATAGCGGGATTACCGAAGAAGCCCTCAAATACCCTGCCCTCATTCAAACCTGAGCAAGCACGAACAAACACTTGCCAAAGTAGCTGTTATCCTGCAAAACTTGGACCAGGACGAACCACATACTCAACGAAAAACATTACTTCTCGCGCGCCTTTGTAACAAAATTGAAAAATCACCCTACACCATTTTAAAACAGTGCACTGAAGACGGTGACTCGATAAACCAAATTCCTTTTTCGTATCAAAGTTGCCCTCGGGACATACTATGATTCACACTCCCCCATTCTCACCGACTTAATCCGCTATCACCGCTTGGAGGCTGTCGACCCCCAGGTGAGGATCAACCTCTATCACTACCAATCACATAACCTTGAGTGACTGGCTCAGCACGCTCACCGCCTCATCGCTCGCTTGAAACAGGGCCGTAGGTCACAGCCCACCCCTTATTCCGGGAAGGAATCGTCTTCTAGCCAAAATCTCATAAACGAGGTTCTAAAATCACGCTTGGATTTGCTGCAAAGAAGTGTCAGTGAACAAAACAAAAACTACCCCACAGCTAAGCCACCTCAACCCACCCAAGTCCCATCTCACGGTTCCCAACACCACCACAACAGAATTTGTCTCCCCAATTGCGTCCGCGTGGTCAACTACGACTTTGCTATTGCAACAGCCACTTTGGCAACCGCGCTCAGAAATGTGAAGGACCCCCGAGGAACCGCTTCTCTTCCACCTTCGCATTTGCACAACATTTTCTCTCTCGCTACTCAATCTCCTAAACACAGCTTATTTTTCATCATTGACAATGTTTCCAAGGCTCGCTTTCTGATCAACACTGGCGCCGCCGTTTTTATTTTTCCTTCGGCGTGGGTAGATCGTCATCGGCTGCAACCAGCTAGAACACACTCCCTCCAAGCACCGGGTAAAGGCCTTCTTCTAGTTAATGGCTGCTTACACACCTCACTTGCAGTTTCGTACGTCTGTTCAGCAACAATTTCTGTGTCTGCGACATTAAGTGTGGCATCCTAGGCGCGGACTTCTTATCGCATCACAAACTGATTG
Source organism: Trididemnum clinides (assembly GCA_963675345.1). Classification (NCBI taxonomy): domain Eukaryota; kingdom Metazoa; phylum Chordata; class Ascidiacea; order Aplousobranchia; family Didemnidae; genus Trididemnum; species Trididemnum clinides. The sequence continues at coordinate 12,103,113 of OY776289.1, forward strand.
TTGATGAAACCCATCGACCACTGACTGAGTCCATAGAGGCAGAGAGATGCTCCCCTTTCCCGAGTTAAAACCAGATCCTAGCTTCGGAATCCAAACCAACGACAGGACAAACCCAAAAATATTGAACTCGCTCCAGAGAACTTTTCCAGAGGTCTTTGACCCTTGCCGCCGCAATAGAGAAGCTAAGCATTCAGTGGTGGCCTCAGTAGAAACGTCTACTGAAAAGCCGGTATTTGCCAGAACACGTTGTCCAAGCCCCGAAAAGTTTAGATCCTTGCGAGATGAGTTAAAAGATCAGGGTTTCCTCTAAAATAGCCATAGCGCTTGCACATCCCCAATGGTAATGGTTCGTAAAAAATCAGGAACGTGGAGACTTTGTACCGACTTTACAAACTTAAACAAAATACTTCAAACACGAAAGTATGCCCCACCTTATATCAGTGACTACTGCGTTAGCACATGGATGCTCCATCTTTTCAAGCCTTGATATTTTACAACACACCAATCAAGCCTGAAGATAAACACAAACTTACCATCACAATGACTTTGGGCAACTATTCCTACAACTACCTACCCATGGGCTTGGCTACCAGCTCCACTTATTTTCAACAGTTAATAAATGAGGCATTGGCAAGGATTCCCCAAATATACTGCTACCTAAATGACGTAATAGTGATGTCCCGCAATCCTACTGATCACGAGAGGACCTTGAATCAATTGTTCACCCGACTGCGTGATCACAGCCTGGTGGTCAACCAAGATAAGTGTGCTTTCGGCGTCAACAGTTTAACGTTTTTAGGCTTCAAGAGAACTTGAACAGGGATTTTCTTCCTTGCCTACAAAAGTTTCAGCCATAAATGATTTTCCTCTGCCTCGCACCAAGCGCCAATTAAAATCGTATCTCGGCATGTATCAGTACTACAGCGAATTTGTACCCAACTACGCCAAGTTTCTTCAACACCTCCATCTTCTTTCCGCTTCCGCCCCCACTAATCTACCCTTAGCTTGGACCGAGACCTCAAAACCCTCTTTAATAAAAGTAAATCTGCCCCCGCAGAATCAACTCTTTTAGCTTTTCCTAATCCCCTTGCGGACACCAAGCTTATCGTCAATGCTGCCGATTTCTGCATTGGCGCTACCTTGCAACAAGTGGAAAATGGCCTATGTTAACCCTTGCCGTTTTGGTCAAAAAGCTTAACAGAATCACAAAAATCATCATCCGCTTTTGAACGAGAGTTGTACGCTTGCTACGCATCTATCAAACAGTTCCAGTACCTACTAGATACAAAAAAAGTTATCCTTAAAACAGATCACTGCCCTATTGTCGACAAGTTTCGTAGTAATACTTTAGCAACATCTCCACGCCAGCAACGATATTTTGATCACATTGCACAAATGACCAACAAAGTGCAACAAGTGGCGTGGGTTTCTAACGTCGCCGACGCTTTGTCCCGTCCTTCTGAACACATCGAGTCTGTCATCAATGCCATTTTACCTCAAAAACCCAGCTTAGATTACCTGCGGATTGCTATCTCCCAAAGAGGAGACCCTGAGATCAAACGCTTACGCCAGGGTGAATCAATTGATGCCCCCTCCTAAAAAGTAACCCCAGTACTTCTTGCCGATCACGGTATAAACGTATTGTGCAATACGAGCCACGGCCGCCTGCGCCCCATTATTCCTTCTAACATGCGCTTTGACGTGTTTCACTCGTACCATTCTCGGTCACCTTTACGACTTCACCTTTACGATTCAATTTAACAGTGTGCCGTAGGAAGGACTGTAGCGACCGCCATGCTGACGTCACCGCTACGTATGCGTATAAACTGTCTGCTCAGCATTTTTCTTTCTTCAGTCGTTCGAGTTTCTCTCCGATAAAGTAATCGTGTTAATAAAAGTGCGAAAGTTGTATTTTCTGTAAGCAAGATGCTGTTCAAGAACAAACAACAAGTAGACGTGGTAGACAGCCACAGCATCAGCAGTCAGAGTTCCACATCGCTTCGTTCCTGGGGCTGCGCCCTACAACCACAGCCCATCCCTACAAACTCGTTCTCAAGTTCCTGTTCTGTGAACTTTTACGTCCTCCCGGCGTAAACTTTTTCAGTTAACAAATCCTTAACACTGCAGTCCATAGGATTCAAGTCAGGTGACTGTGGGGGCACTTGAATGCGCGCTTGGCTTACCTGCTAGTGATCGTGAATAGGACGCTCGGCCTGGTGATTAATTTCTTTTTTTAGTTGTGATCGAACTTTCAGCAACCATGCAAGATTGGGCATAGTGAGGAAATGGCGAATCTAAGCTCTCCTCTAAAAAATGATGTCGGGCTTTGCATATTTTGACCTGAATTTTGTATTTCCCCATTATTCCAGTGTTTATGAATATTTTTAGCGAGAAATATCACCACTTGATCAAAATTAGCTGCTCATGACATGTACCAAATTTAATTTGTATGCAAAGCTTTGTTTTTTAGTTATTGATTAAACACGGTTATCACTTTTTTCTGCCCACCCGATATAAGCGTATATTTTACAAAACCAAACCCTTTTCAATAAATCGCTGGCTAAAAGCTGGAACCTTAAAAAAATTTGTGATAATCCTATTGTGTCCTTTACTAATGATAAGCAAATCGAACTTTTAAAAGATAATGGTTTAATTGAAAACAGTGGTAGTTTGCCAGAAAACAGCAACCCTGCTGTGCCCGCCAGTGACCGAAAGCATCATTTGAATAAACTTGGCCTTAAACGCAAATATGACGAAAAGTTACCTGAGCTTTGGGTTTACTTGGACGGATTTTGAAGACTATCTTGATATTCTTTGGATGATATACCAAAAATTGTTAGAAAGTAGTTTTCTTGTGTGTGCCCAAATGGGGAGACATTTTGAAAACTATCATCCTACCTTAGTTGGAAAAACATCTCGTTTTTGGGGCCAGACTTTGAGAAACAAAAGACATGTAGAAACTTATTCATTTAACAACGATTTCAACCAAAACACTATGGGAAGTGTCCTAATCCATAAGCAAAAGAATCCTATATCAAACAGTACAGCAAGCCGCCGTATAGAAAAGATCACATAGAAATGAATGTAAAATGTGAACTATGCTTCCGTTTTTTCTCGTATCATCCATGTTTATCCTCCGTTCACGAGAAAGCGAATTGTATCGGAATATTTTGGACGGGACGTTTGACCTCGTCTGAGAGTAGCAATTTCCAAGGTGTCTGGGTCACCTGTCTTCCACATAAAGGTGGGGGCGTCCCCGTTAAGTGCCTTGCCCAAGAGTACAACGAGCGAACTTGCCGGCTTGTTCTCTACAACCTCTCCTAAATGCCGAGTGCCTAGCAGAGAAGCTGTGGATACAGTTTTTTAATGTCTTTTGGTATGTTTTGACAAGGGGAATGAACCCAAGATCTACCGACTGCCAACAGACGCTCTAACCACTACACTATCGCGTCGGTCATTTACAACGGGTCGATTGATTGCGTCCTCAAATAGATAAGTCGATAGATGTGGCAATTTTGGCTGTATCGCTTGCATTTGTTCATTATGCATATGATGCAAACATTAAAGAAAATTTGTTTTTGTGCAAGTTTCTACCCACTTTTACAACAAGAAAAGAAATATCAAGATTTTGAATTCATTTATTAGCGAAAATAAAATTCCATAAAAAAAATACATGGATGAGTGCAATGTGGAGATAAAACATGACTGGCTCGATAAAAGGTGTGATGCCACGAATAAAAAAGAAAATTCGAAATGTTTCAATTATCACTGTGCCATCCACCGTCATCAGCTGGCTACAAAAGAAATGCCTTCTAAACCTAGTAGTGTTTTGAATGACGTGATAAATATTATCAATTTTATCAAGTCAATGCCACTGAGAGCCAGGATTTTCCATCACCTGCAAAGATATGGAAAGCCTCCATTGCAGTTTATTATTGCACACAACTGTACGCAGGTTAAGGAGAGGTAAGGTGCTCGTGGGAATTTTGAATCAAGGAATGAGCTATTGGTATTGTTCGAAGAAAAGGAATTCGGTTTATCTTCTTGATTGCGCGAAGCAAAATGGCTGCAGTATCTTGCTCATATGGGTGATATATTTCGCAAGTTGAGTGATTTTAACCTAAATCTGCAATGCAAGTACACCAACCTTCTTTTAGTCAGAGACAAAGCTACAGCCACCAAAGAAAAATTAAAATTTTGGTGTGAAAATGTAAATATCGACTATGTAGCTTGCTTCCCTTTGCTTCAAATCTTCCTATGGGATGATAATCTCAAAACAGAACATTCTGTGAAAAGCGATATTGTGCGACCTTTGCAGGAACTTCAAAAAAACTTCTCTTCAGTATTTTCCCTTGGAAATGTTCAATTTCGATTGGGTTTGTAATCCATTCAGTTGTTCCACTGCTCCATTTATTGGAAAACTGTGGGAGAATTCAGCGAACTTTCAAGCGATGGCAATTTGAAATTACAATTTACAAGTCACGATTCAAGCAAGTTTTGGCTAAATATGCAAAACAAATACCTACTTTTGCAAGAAAAGCTCTGAAAAATTTCCTGCTTTTTGCAACTGCCGACCTTTGTAAAGCATGATTTTCACGGTATGTGTTCACCAAAACAAATAGAGGAGCAGATTGGATGTTGAAGCGGATATATACATTCAGCTGTCAACTATTATATCAGACGTAAAACGTTTTTCCGTTTCTGTGTAAGCTCATCCTTCTTATTGAAATTGGTAAATAAAATCCTTTGCATACTTTAAAAAAATTTTTTTTGTTATTTATTCGTTAAGTTCTGTTTTCAGAGTAACTTCAGTAAACCTTAGTTTCTTGATAGCAACGTGCAAAATTAAAGTCCAGTTATATTTTTGACAAATTTGTGTGCAGATATTTTTTGAATAAGTGTTACGTGACTGCAATGACAAGATTTGATGTTCCGTGACGAAAAAAGTTTGAGAAACTCCGCATTACAGTATTAACATACCAGTAGGTCGAAAACGTGTTTTTCAGCAAAATTATGGTAAGGTATCCTACTTTTGCAGAGTTGTGTCACGAGCCTGACCAATCTCGTCCCCAAAGACATATTAATCAAGTTGAACCAATATTATTTTTCATATCGAATGTTGCAGGGGTCGCAAAAATTATTCGCATCTTTTGGACGAAAACCTGGACAATGCATCATACTCTTAAATCATAACCTATCGCAATGACTTAACTAGTAGTGCTTGACTTTGGGTTAGATTTCTCTTTTCCTAGCTGCGATTAAGCCAGGACCAAGCAACATAGACGTAGACAGAGGTTTCAGATCATTAACATAAGTCTACAACAACGAAAAAGTTGTAGGTAGTACTTACACCTAATCATAGTTTTTTCCTGAAGACACAGCAGGGCTAACGGTCAGTTAATTCACAGTAAAAATTGTCGGGACAGCCGCTTGATAGCTTTTGGTAATCACCAGTGCAATGGGAATTTATTTTTGATACTAATCTGCTAAAGTGTTGTTTCTAAGATGATATCACCCAGGGCGATCCACTGCCCGATTCCTTAATCATGTTAATTCAAAAAAAGTAAATAAGTACTTTCAAGCAATGTTTGGGCTGGGTCTATCTATGTACATAAAATCGAAGCCAGGGTGGAAGCCGAAATCTCACACCTCCATCTATGCTGCCGTAGCTACGAGGAATGTTTTATGAATGATATCTTTAATTTAGTTTCTATAGTTATTTTGATTTAAATCAACAAAGGTTTATGATGCTTCGACACGATTTAGACTCGATTGTCATTTACGGCCAATCTCTATTCAAACTTGAAATTTCATTAACTTAATTGATTGAAAGTTGCAATCAAGATCATTTCATGCAATTTAAAACAAAAAAGTTAAGATAAAAACGAATATTACAATTTTTGTCAAAAGTGATTTTTAAAGATTTTAAAAAGTTTGTGAAGAAATTCGATCTTCACCAGGCATTTTTTCCTACGAACATATTTCTTAAATCGCTGTTAAGGTAGACTTTGCATCTTTGGAACAATAAATTTGGTTTAACTGAAACGTTTATATGAACTCTACCAGCCGGCACTGCCGACGTCACCTGCAGGGCTCCCATCAGCAACGTTGGGGTTAAGATTATTGGTTCAGCCGACAGTGCTGGGTTCACCCGTTGAGTAGTAGTGAAAACAGCAGCAGCAGAAGATAAATTTTATGTTTCTAATTTAACCATGCTTAAAATCCTAAAAATGCTAAATGAGAGAGCAAAAATACATTTTTTCGTTACTAAAAAATTTATCGAAAATGCTTTTGTAATGTAAATTAATAATATGCGCAGCTTCTTCCTGCTGCTGTTTTTTGATGTTATATGAGACAGCATTATGAAATCTCAAAGGTTTGTTTAAGCATTCAAGTAAAAGATGGAAAAAATAAAGCTTAAAATTAGAAAAACCTTTAAAAAAATTGTTTTTTGTGTTGTCCAAAAATACTCAATTATAAAATTTTTTTATCAGAAGCAGCTTGTTGATATGTTCCGAAAAAGCAAAAAACCGCCTTACTGCGATCACTATTTTTTGAGAAAAGGAAAAAATCTGCAATTAACCGTTAATTGTGACGTCAGCTTAATCCCCGAGGAGCAAAATGTTTGCAAGTTGGTAAGTCAGGGACTGGCTTTTGTTTGAGCAACAAATCATTTTCCTCGGTCAAAAAATGACCGAGAAAAATGGTGATGGCATCATAACAAAAATAATCTTTTGTTGTGACGTCATCAAGACGTCACCAATCCCCCTAATGACACTCACGTCAAAGCAGTGATCGACTGTGCCAAATTTGATGTTTGTACTGCAAGTAGTTACGGAGGAGGTAAATCGAACGTACGAAAGCACGCTCGCAAAGAATTCTTCTTTATAGCATAGATTAGCCCGCTCCACCGTGTCGACAAGTAGGGCTACCAATGTGATACGTCGAGTAAAAAATATCGGTTCAGCCGGCTTCTCTTAAATAATATTTCTGAAAGCAAGAATAAATAGTTCGTATAAATGAGGGCATCGCATTTTTGCTCCTAATGGTTATCATCGTACTTTGAATTAAGACTGGATTTGTAACTTCTCTTATTTCACAAATGAGCACCGTAATGGTTTTGATTTACGATTGCAGAAATAAGCTATTTGGTGGTAGGCTGGTTTCACGACAGGCTGCAAACTGCACTGCAAACTGCACCAATCAACAGCCGCCTCAACGTGGTGGTGCGGTCCCCGGCCCCGTTTGGGTTGGGTCGAAATGGCTGTTGGCCTTCCCGAGGGTCCCAGTTACCCCGGGCACTCCCCATTCATTTTTTTGCTATGCTGCCCCCTGAACGACCGCAGAAGGGCAGCACACAGCATCTTTAAAATCGGTCGCCTGTTCTTACTTTTTCTTCTCTCCTGCCCTACTCTTGCCCTCCTTCGTCTCCTCATTCTTCTTCTTCTCCTGATGAGCGGTAACGTTCATCCTAACCCTGGCCCCATCTTTCCTTGCTCTGTGTGCGCTGGAAATGTGACCTGGCGGGGCAAGTCGGTGCAATGCTGCGCTTGCTCCAAATGGGTCCATCTAAGGTGCTCACAACTTTCTTTATCTAACTTCAGAGCTCTTGGCAGCTCTCACTCTTGGAGCTGCCCCCCCTGCCGTAACACTGTGACTCCCCCCTCCTCGGACTCCTCCGGCACGTATACCTCCACTGTGGAATCTGGCCCCCCCTCTGCTAATGCTGCACTCTTGCCCCACCCTCGTCTCCAAACTTCTTATCCCCCATCTGCCCATCTTATATCTCCTTCCCCTACCCTTCCACCACCGTCCCTTGCTCCTGGCTATACTTCTGCACCTCCTGCCTCCTCTCCTCCCCCTGACTCTCTCAGGGTTCTTCAATGGAATGCTGGAGGTCTTCGAGCCAGGAGCACTGAACTACTTCACTTTCTTTCATCCCATCCTGTCGATCTTATCTGCATTCAGGAATCCAATCTTAACTCCTCTTCCTCTTTCCGGATTCCTGGATTCTCTGTTCTGCGTTCTGATCGTACTCACTCCCGGTCTGGCATTCTCTCCTCTGATGCCTCGCATGCCAGTGGCGGCGTTGTCATTTTCGTCAGACAGGGCCTATCCTTTTCTGAACTTTCTACCACCTCTCTTTCTTCGCTCGATCCCTACTCTGATTATGTAGGGGTCAACATCTCTCTAAACAAATCCTCCTCGGTGTCATTTCTTAATGTGTATGCCCCCCCTATTCGCTCCTCCCCAACGGATGGCAGAACCGATTCCTTCTCTCCCTCAATTCTTCCCTCCTCCAGAAATCTCTTCATTCTGGGGGACTTCAATTGCCATCACCCGCTTTGGGACTCAAGAGGTACTTCCGACCCCCGTGGGGAGGAAGTATTCGACTGGGTCATCTCCTCATACCTCCTCCCCCTCAATGACCCTGACACACCCACCCTTCTCCATCGCTCCTCCGGCAGTCGCTCCTCTCCTGACATCTCCTTTGCTCCTTCTACTCTTGCTTTTTCTTGCTCCTGGGAGGTGCTTCAGGACCTGGGTTCTGACCACCTACCAATTCTTCTATCTATCCCTCTCTCTCCGGTCTTTCACCCCAACGAGCGCCCCCCTTCCTTCAATTTTCAGAAAGCTCGCTGGGATGACTTTGCCTCCTACTTTGACTCTCACTGTCCTACTGCAGAGGAATACTCGTCTCTTTCTCTTTCCTCTGCAGCTGCTCTCTTTACCTCTCTGGCAATGAATGCGGCCAAATCTTCCATTCCTTTCGGCCGCATCAAACGCCCTCCTAAAGCCTGGTGGTCTGCTGAGGTGGAAGAAGCGGTTGGTGAAAGACGCAAGACTTTCGCTACTGCTCACAGAAGTGATGAAGATCGCCAGGCTTACATCTCCGCCTCTCGACGTGCCTCGTCGGTCATTGCCAAGGCCAAGGCTGAGGCATGGCAGACGACCTGCACTTCTCTTTCACCTAAATCTAATCCTAAATCTGTGCACTCTCTTCTTCGCTCTATTGCTGGCTCTCCTTCCTCGTCTTCTTCCTCTCCTAACTTTCCTAACTGTTCCTCTCCCAGGGAATCGGCTTCGGTCTATGCCGCTTACCTGAGGTCTCACTTTTCCGTGTCTCAGCCAAAGGCCCTGCGCAGCAGAGCCAGAGGCTACCTCACTGAGCTCCGCCGAGCTACGTGCTCTGTGGAGTCTCACTCGTCCTTTTGCTCTCCCTTCTCTCCCGCTGAATTTCTTGCGGCTGCCTCCAACCTCTCCTCATCCACTGCCACTGGCCCAGACAAAGTTGCCTATCCCATGCTAAAGCATCTTCCTCCCTCTGGCATGGATTTTCTTCTTCACATCTTCAATCTTTCTTGGTCTTCACATTCCTTTCCTTCCACCTGGAAGACATCTTCTATTATTCCCATACATAAGATGGGAAAACCTCTCGACTCTCCTGCTTCCTTCCGGCCTATCTCTCTCACCTCCTGCGTATCAAAGCTTTTTGAACGCATCATACTATCCCGTCTTCTCTTTTTTCTGGAATCTAATTCCATTCTCTCTCCCCGCCAGGCCGGTTTCCGCCCTGGACGGTCTACACTTGATCAAATTCTGTACCTTTCTCAGTCCATTTCGGATGGGTTTAACAAACCCAGGCCGGGCTCCCGGACGATCCTGTCTACTATCGATTTCTCTAAAGCTTTCGACTCTGTCTGGCATCCCGCTCTTTTCCACAAACTTATTTCGGCTGGCCTCCCTCCTTGCTTTGCTCGTTGGACTCAATCTTTCCTTTCTGACAGGCGCGCTTCTGTGGTTTTTCAAAATCACAAAAGCCGCTCCTTTCGAGTCCGTCGAGGTGTTCCGCAAGGATCCGTTCTTGGCCCTATACTTTTCTCCCTCTTCATCAATGATCTTCCGGCTTCTCTGCCTTCTTCCGTCAGCTGTTCTCTTTACGCTGACGATCTGGCTATTTGGTCCTCCTCCCCCTCGGTCCCCACTGCGGTGGAGGCCACACAAGGAGCTCTGTTTCGATTGGAGCGCTGGTCTGAGTACTGGTGTCTTCCTCTCAATCCGAGCAAATGTGAGGCCTCGTTCTTTTCAGTGGATCCCCACCAGGCTAACCTTCAGCCCAACCTCCTCCTACTCGGCTCCCGCCTCCGTTTTAATCCCACTCCAACTTTTCTTGGGGTCACCTTCGACCGCACTCTTTCCTTTTCTAGGCATGTATCTTCGCTGAAGGCCAAATTTTTCCCACGTCTCAAGGCCTTACGCTGTATCTCTGCTTCCTCTTGGGGCCCCTCTAAGGAGTCCCTCTCTGTTCTGTATAAATCTTTTCTTCGGTCCCTTCTCACTTACGCTTCACCCGGATGGTTTCCTTTCCTAAGCGCTACCAATATCACCAAATTGGAACGCCTTCACCGAGCGGCCAGTCGCGCCATCACCGGCTGCCTCTCGTCGTCCCCTATCCCTCTACTACTCACCGAGGCTTCTCTACCTCCCCTACGAGTCACTCTGACTCACTTCACTCTTTTTTCTCATGAGCGGGCTCTTCGTCTCCCAACCTCCTTTCCCATCTCAGGTTTGGCCAGACTAGGAGTGAAACCAAGACTCTGCAGATCGTCCTGGAGAGCTTTTGCGTCCACTCACCCGCTCATGCTTCCTTCTACTTGTTCTAGGGAGGCTCTTGTTGCTTGCCCTCCCTGTCCTCCTTGGAATCTTCCCTCGTTCACGGTGGAGTCCACCCTTTCCACTCCATGCTCTCGCTCTGATCCCCCTCACTCTCGCCAAGGTGCGGCTCTCGCCCACCTTGACTCTCTTCCTCCTCATGATCTGGTACTCTGGACAGACGGCTCTGTTCCTTTTCCTTTTGGCAAGGGCGGCTCCGGCGTTCTTGCCAACTGCTCTCTCTGTGGCACTGAGGCCACTCTTTCCTTTTCGGCAGGCCCAGTTTGTTCCAGTTTTTCCGCTGAAGCCTGCGCCATTCTGCACGCTCTTTGCTGGTCTCGGCAACACCATAAAGTCTGCCGTTTTTCTTCTCTTCTTCTCCTGTCTGACTCTCGTTCTGTCCTCGCCACCCTGTCCTCTCCTCCACCTTTCCTGTTATCTCAAACTCTGTGGCAAATCTGGCAGGAACTGTCCTTCTTCTCCTCCTGTTCTATCAGGCTACAATGGGTCCCCGGACACTCGTTTCTCCCGGGGAACGACACAGCTGATGAGCTTGCCAGACGGGGAGCGCTGCTTGCGCCCTCCGCAATCCCTTGTAGTCTCTCTCCTCTTATCTCTCGTATCCACTCTCGTCTTATCTCGGACTGGAGGCGTACTGTCTCCTCAAAGTATTTTGACACACAGGTTCCCTCAATTTCCACTGAGGAACTTGTGCTCCCTCGTCATGCTCGCTGTGTCCTCTCTCGTCTTCGCTGCAACGGACACAGCCTTCTTTTAGGTTCCTATCTCTCCAGGATTGGCAGAATCGAGAATCCTTCTTGCAGCGCCTGTGGACACCCGTCCCAGGACATCTCTCATCTCATTCTGCACTGTCCAGCTACGGACTCTTTGCGCCGCTCACTCTTTGGCGACTCTCTGTCTCTTTATGACCTCTGGTCCAGACCCTGGGGAGTTGCCCGGCTTCTGGGGCTCCATGGTCTTCCGCCATGCCCCCATCCCTCGGAAGGGGTCGGGTAAACAACAACAACAACAACACAGGCTGCAAAAGGAGCTTTACATGCCACCAAATGTCTTGAATCCAAATAGCAAGTTGGTTTCACTCATTTTCAAGAAAAATCCCTCTCCATTAAGTGCGATTAAATATTCGATAACTATGATTTCACACGGTGGTGTAGACCTACTGACCAACATTTTTTTATTGATTTCCTTTTAAATTTCATAAACTATGCCAAAAAATAGATCTACCAACTTCCCTGCTAACAAATCAAAACTGCGCTTACTTACAAAATTTCATGCGTTTATTTGACTGAGCGCTTTAGGTCTATGTACTCTGTTCATTGGTGACACAAACCCAAGCGGAACCTTGCTTTTTCCGTGGTTTGAAAGTAGGGAACACTTTTCTGATATTAAGCTATTTGCAATCAAAAAACCAAAAATGTCTTTTGTCTGGTGCGATTTTACACAGTGACGATGTTTTCTTTTGATTTTCCCTTAAACTTTCTCCACTTCTCGCTGGCTAAGCCTAATGTAGCATGTTCTTTTCTCCCCGCTTCACGTGCCGTGGGATGTTAAAAGAGTCCTTGGTTTTCCCCAAATGTTTGGTTTGACCCCGGTAGCTCTATAAAGCTATTATAAAGCAAAATACCACTAATGTGGTGCGATTTGACACAGTGACGTTGAGTTTTTTAGATTTCCCCTCAAACTATTATGATTCGTATTCGTTTTTTCTCGCTTAGGGATGCTTATAGAAGTTAAAAAAAGGCCTTGCTTTTCCCAAATTTTCAGGTTTGATTCCGGCAGCTCTATAAAGCTATTATCAAGCAAAGTAGAAAACATGTTTCTCCTAAGTATGGTGCGATTTTACCCCGGCAGAGCATATTATCATCCGTGCCGATTTAAAACGTATCAATTAATGCAGCTGCGCCATCTTCACCGTACAAACATTTGTGGGAGCAGCAACGAAATGTCTTAGTAGAAACAAGCCATAGTTTCTGTACATGTAATAGTGATCACGTTGGTCAATCAAGACTGAAGGTATTTAAAAAGAAAAAACGATGACGCAAACTACCATTTGCAATTTTTAAAAGCATGCCTCTCTCTTAAGTCATGTAACTTATTGCAATAGGGTCCATTAAGCTCTTTTCAAAGAAAAACATTCCTTCTCAAATCATTGTTTACAAATTGATGCCATTACTGTTCAATTTTGATCTTTTCTTAAATTTGGGATCTTATTACATTTAACTGTGCCCCTAATCCAGACCTTCCTAATTACAAAATAAAGATTAGTGTTTTGTACCGATATTCTTGTAATTACGAATTTTAGTAATAGGCTTTACTATTTATGTTCGTTATTAAAATGAGAGTGAATAATTTTGCTGCTTGCTGCAGTGTTCACTACATGGTAGCAAGCATAGTGATGTCATTCAAGATTATGACCTAACAGTCCGTTTTAACCCTTAAATATTAGGATTGTTACCACTCTTTCGTTACTGTAAACGAATTAACATGAAGTAACGTCTCTGACTGCGTGCAAGTTCCTTGTCCCTGGCATAATGGCCATGCAAAGAGCAAACTAACTCGAAATGAAACTAAATTAAGTTATAGCAGTAGCAGGGGTCCCTATTAAAAATGTCGAGGTAAAGAATATCATACCAGAAGACCCTATTAAAAGACCATATGGTCATCCCTATAGCCTCATTGTGCTATAGCTATGCTTCACGTAACATTGGAATGTGCACAAAATTATAATATCAGCTGTCTGCGCCAGCCTCGTTCAATTGTAAAGGAAATTGCTTCAACATATGCAGCTTTCCAATTACATTTTGATGCAAACGATAAGAAAGGACCATCTTTATCCCTTCATGTTTTTCTTGGGTGATCACCAAGTGTTTTATTCGGAGTAGGCTAATATTAAAATTTGTAGACTTTGTTTGTCGACGAATCTTTTTGAATAATTTGATGGAAAATGCCAAAGATCCATGCTATCGAGAAAGAATAGACAAAATGTATTAAAGGACTTAGTTTTTTTAGAAGTTGCAATTTTGTGAAATGCAGGCACCATAATTTTGTGTTTTCAACCGCTGCCTACATTTCATAAACATTTAGAGACTTCAGTTTTTGATGGATCTATTCGAAAACGTCCACAGATAATGCGAAAGAACCATGCTTGTGAGGAAAGTAGTCAAAATGTACCAAACAACTAACTTTATTTAAAAATTGCAAGTTTGTTAGGTGTATTAGAATAATTGTTCAACTAAAAATGAAACATGATGTATGGCAACCAATTTTTGATCAGCCATTATAAACTAATTCTTAGCCTTAAGTAATTGAAGTCACAAACTGCTGAAAAGGAAATTTCCTGAGCTTTCATAGGACAGTAATTGTTAGTACCTTACTATAACGTTTTTGTATAAAAGTCACCTGATTTTACTCAGCCTACCACTTTTTGCGAGGGTTAAAAAGTTACCACACAGGTCTAAACTTCAGTGTTTTCAGTATAAAAACAAATATCAATTGTACATATTATACACTATTGGAATTGCTTTGAAATAGCTTCTATTTGTTGAAAAAATATTGAAAATCAGTTGAGAAATGAAGTCACAAATCAGTTTTTAGTAAACTGATTTTGCAAAAAGGTTGCAATTTTTGAAAACATCTTCATATTATGACTTGCGGTAGCAAAAGATTTGTGTTAATCGTGAGACATATTATGACATCATAGAGCCAGTTTTAAGCGTGCTTAAAGGGCTTAAAGTGTTTTGTAAAGAATTGCTCATAGCATTGTCAAATAAGCTTTAATTGTTGTAAAATTGTTTTTATCAAAAGCAGCTTATTAATATCTCCTGAAAGAACGTTTAATCGCATTTCTGCGATGAGTACATTTTAAGAAAGAACAAAAGTCAAACTGTTTAATGAATTGTTGATTGTAACGTCATTTTAGACCCCAAACGAATGAAAGTTTTTGTAATATGGTGAGTCGGACGCTTGTTTTTGTTTGAGCAAAAAGCGTTGGTTCTCTGTTAAGAAATGCAAATTCTAAAAATATATTTTAGATTATGACGTCATCATGACGTCACCAACCCCCAATGACACTCACCATAGAGCGGTGATCAATCATGCCAAGTTTGATGCTTGTACCTCTATCAGTTTCAAAGAAGTTAAAACAGACTGACAGACAGACAAACAGAATTGCGCTTTATAGCATAGATTTACTTAGATTACGGTTTACAATGAAGTACATGTATTTGCCTAAAAAATATGTTGTTAGTTTTCTTTTATGGCAAATCTCAATTATTTGTGGCTAAGTATTTACATGTCGTGATGAGGAAACTGTTAATTAATTTTGCTACCATTGCTGTTAATGAGCTTTTCTTATCTTTAGTGGGATGAAATATACTACCCAATGTAAAATAAACCAAAAAAATAACCCAATCGATTAATACAATTAGGCAATCTCTTCACAGTTGCAAGTTGATTTTGCACAAAATAAGTTTTCATTTTTAATTTTGACTTTAGTTGGAGGTTATAAAATCCTATTTAAAAATTTTTTTTATCATTTATCAGAGTTGTAACATATTAATATTTATAAGGCAGTGGCTATTTTGCCGTCGACGGTAATTTACCCTCAGAGACTATTTTGCCGTGAGTTGTTTGTGATTGGTCAATCTTAATGATGTACTAAACATGTGACTTTTGGTCGCCTCTGATTGGTCAATTTTAAAAACCAAAAAAAAAAATTTTGCACCCCCAGGTCTTTATCCCCCACCCTGCACACTCCCTTGCAGTGTACACTGCCCCGTACAATTACATACCGGGCCTGCCCCTTCAGTGTACACTGCCTTTGTTTTAAAGCCCTGGCCAGCTGAGATACAAGACCAGCGCTCTATCCACTACACCACAGAGTCACTAGTGCGACATTAGCAAATTTGGCTATATAAACACACGTGAATGATCACGGCAAAATAGATTCCAAGGGCAAATTGCCGTTGACGGCGAAATAGCCACTGCCTATTTATAAAGTAGGCAAACAATAGATAATTGGTAGATCAATTCGCAATTTTTTTGTTTAACACATAAAATGATATTTTGCAAAAAATGCTTAGGAGCCAGTAATTCACGCTTCCAAATGCTGACAAGTGCTGAATTAACCCCAATTGATCTTGCAAGTCCACCACCTGCATCATGCAAATGGCTTGAAAAAACAAGCTTGGAAGGTTGATGAAGGCCATAAGCTCCACGAGGAGCCAGCCGCCCATAAGCGTAGCTAGGGGGAACAACCAAGGTCATAGGTCTCCCAGGTGTCTTTGATCCGATTCTTCATATTGAGCTATAAAAGGCAGCTTCATACTCGATTTTTAACTACAAAGATGATAACGTTAAAATTTTCCTTGTCCTGGGCCAGCGGCACTTACGAGAGTGGAGGGGCAATTTTTCCTCTCGACCGCCTTTTCTTAAACACAAATATCTACCTACATTAGCCCATCCCGGATAGGAGTGGTTAGCAACTTTTTTTGAAATTCTGACACTCCCAGGATTCGAACTTGAGTCTAAAGCGTGGAAGGCAGGTACCTTGACCACTAAATCGTCAAGCTCGCTTATTGAGCTGTTGTGTGAGAATGATAGTAAAGCTTTTCCGGCGTCCATTCCCTCTCCATCTCCGAAGCTTAATACCCAGGCCCGGAGCATTGGGACCGTTCATGTTAACAAGTTCATTGTTCGGTGAAACGCCCGTTCCGGTGTGCTCCTGTGGCGCGGGGCTCTGTTAGAAGCTCGAGCACTGTGATCGCACAAACCCTTTCGAAGAACTGTGTGGGGAAACCTCCCCGTGTGATTGTTTAGTGGTATTCGGCGCTAGTTACGTTGCTTATCGGGTCGCGCTATATAACACACTAGTCATTACCCGTGCTTTGTGCTAGTTGTCAGAATCGGTAGCTATATTTGGAGTGGAATAGGCGAAGTGGTTGACCTCTTGGCGGCCGTGCATTATGTAATCCGCGGTGCAGCCATTTGGGGCCCACCGAAATTAGTAAGGCGCTCTTATAACTTTACGCGTAAAAACTAATTTTTGCCCGGAGGTGCGTTGCGTCGTGTCTGGTTCTTGTGGGATTCCAACCCGCATCTTTAGAGCCGATCCCCTTGCGCGCCGACACCCTCTGCTATGCAACCGTGTGCTGCCAATTGCGCCCTAAAGCACTGCGTTTAGTTTATAACTTTTTGAAGGTCTTTCTATGGCAAATCACTTCTTGTGTGATTGGCTTTATGTAAGGATATCAGTTTTAGTCCGTACTTAAACGGTTCGCAGTAACGTCAAAACGAAACTGGTCCAAAAGTAAGCGTTACGTAAGTCTTGTGCTTCGTGTCAGATTGTTTTTAAAAGTCAATGTTGATGCTATTGGAGGGATGCTTTGGCCCTTGGCAAGCCCTGCTGATGAGTCCAAAAGGACGAAACGGTCCAGGGATGGCTTTGTAAATATCTCAATAATATTGCTTCCTTTGGAAACCTCGCGCCTTCCGCACTCGCTTTGTTGTTTTGTTTCTCGCTTATAAGACGCTATCTATCGATCGTAACCATGTGGAGCTAGCAATATATATCATAATTTGTGTTATTAATGCTTTGTCGTTTTATTTCATCAACTTCTCCTTAATATATTCGCAAAAGATCAAATAAAAGTTTTAATTCATTCCATTTCATGCGACTTAAATTTCAAATTTAGTCAAGAAATCATTTAAATTTTACTTGAAAATCATAATTTTAATCAAACACTCTCTCTCAGATTTCAAAAGATTTGAAGAAAAGATTGGGTTTCCCAAATATTTTTCAGCTTATGTCCTGGCAAACCCATCATAACTTTTGTTTGCCAGTACTTCCTTTGCAAAGCACTGATTGCGTGTCTGTCTGAGTCAGTGCAGAATGATTAAAGAATTGTTGTTGAATGTAATTTCTCAATGGGAATGCTAATAATATCACTAATTTTAGGGACTTTATGAATGAGAAAATGCTTTCGCGTTTGCAAGGGACCGAAAATTGGCTTGAACGATTATCTTCATTGTGTTTTAACTGTATTCGAGGAGCAGTAATTTTTTTAAATAGACATTTCATTGAACCTCTCTTATTTTGAATACAAGCCTTGAAGGCAATTCTCCTTTCTAGTTAGAACATAAAAAGTTTTTCTGTTTTCAATGCCATCAATAAATCGTACACCATCATGTCGGAAACTTTTGTTCTGCTTAAGAATTAAATTACGCTTCACATAGTAGTTTCTTTTTTAAAATTGCTTTTGTATTAAAAATGAATCAGCCAAAAATTGAAGCTTGTTAAATTGGTAAATTGAAGCTTATTAAATTGGTTCTAACATAATTGTGCAACAGTATTTTTATGTCTCCAAAGATGTCACAAGTCAGAAATAGCACAAAAGTTCATGATTGAGAGCGGCTTCAAAAATTGTTGCCCCATGAAAAAAAATTTTTCCTAAATAAAAAATGTTCTCTAAAAAAATTTTTTTTTGTAAGTGTTCTTCCAGATATAGTGTCACTCAGGATAGGATTCTTCTCTGTGACATCATTTGCGAGAGCTTTTTACTCTTCAAAAACCTGCAGCGGTTTTTACTATCTGGGCAGAGGGTGTCATGAAACGATACTCTGCCAAGCTGAGCCGTAATCATTCTCAGACCTCCATCCCTAAGAAAACGTTACAGTCTGGTCGAAAGTTCTTCAAAAACACCCTACCACAAAAATTTATTCAAATGGTTACTTGCTTGCAAATGCTGGTCAATTTTGTGGTTAAATTCTAAAATTAAGCCAGCTCGTCATCAAGGCACCGTAAAGATAATGGGCCGTTAATGTTAGATAGGAAAAACCTTCTTGTAATTACAGCAAAGTGGTGGCTTTAAAACGCACGCTTAATCGTGTATTGTCGCTTGTTAGTAGCTACTTCAATTGCATTCACGGAGCAAGCAATTGGTCAGAACGCGAAAGATAGGTAAATCT
Organism: Trididemnum clinides; assembly: GCA_963675345.1. Taxonomy (NCBI): domain Eukaryota; kingdom Metazoa; phylum Chordata; class Ascidiacea; order Aplousobranchia; family Didemnidae; genus Trididemnum; species Trididemnum clinides. The sequence continues at coordinate 12,121,752 of OY776289.1, forward strand.
AAGTACTGCGTACGTAGAATAAAAATCATAGATACGAAATCAAAGTGTGATCTGTAGAAAAATGAAGTAACTTGCACAATTTTAAGGGTCAGAGAACCACTATGAAAAGTTTTATGTCAACTAAAAATCGGTAGCTACTTTTTGAGGAGCAATTAGGTTCAAGGAGCCATAATGTTTTGAATATAATTGTTCAACGGTACAGTGAGTGGTGGTCCTTCCAAAGGGTGGCCTAGAGCAATAAGTATAAGAAGAGTCACTTTTCTGAGATCCAACCTAAATCTCTGCATAATTAGTTCATTCCTTATAACAAGGGCTGGTTAATCTATGACAATTTGAATAAATACGATATTCTCAGAGCTAGCCCTAATTTTACAGTCAAAAACAAAATATAGAAATACAAGAATTGGCCACCAAATTTTTCTTCTTCGTCAATTATCTTAGCACAAAACATTTCTTCACTCAACAATGTCAAATGGGTACGAGACTCAGGTTCATGCTAAATACTAAACTGAGCACAGAAGCAACCAACCAATAAATTTGATGAACAATTTCACTTGATTTTGCGGCTGCTCATAAATGCGCGGGCATGAGTTCATGCTCTGTTTGCCAGTCATTAGTGAGATTGAACGCAACGACAGATGGACAGCTCGGTCCCGTCATCTCTTTGCCACATGCAATGTAAGAGGAAAAAATTTCAATGCAGTGCCTTTCCCAAACCACATCAAGCAAATCGGCTTTGTCTCGACGTAATCCCTCACATGCTGAGCGTGTCTACCTGGGAAGTTTTAAAGACCATTTCTTGATAAGTTTTTTAACAAGCTAAAGTTTGCAGCAGTACAGGTGTGATGCACAACCAAGAACAAAAAATTTACTGCTACAATTAAGGATGGAAAAAAAATTTAACTTATTAATCAAACAAACGGAAAATTATGTTGCTGTTAGAAGAAACAGTATCAAGGGGTTTTAAGACAAATTTAAGTAGGTCAAGTCATGTAGCAGCAGTTTAATTAGTAAATAACAAAAATACATAGAGATTGTGGAAACCACTAAAGTAGGGAAACAAAGAGTCACCCGTGCTTCACCGGGTTAGAATAGTGAAGCTGCTCACCCAGCATGTCGTAAGAGACGACTTTTGGGTACCCACCAATGGCAGTCCGCCTTGTTGGTGGTTGGGCTACCAGTCGGCAGTTTGCATCCACGACTGGTTCGAAATGGCCAGCCACTTTTCCCCTGGCCTAATTCAATTAGGTTGATGGCGTGAACCTGGATTGCTGTTCGCGCCATACCTCCATCCCTAGGAAGAGAAGGGGTAAACCAACAATAACAACAACAAGAGTCACGAAAACGAGAAAACCACTCCCAAATAAAAATGAAACATTAAATAAGTTACGAAAATGTCCAGTTTCACTAATGCAATCTTCCAATTTAACCAAATTGACTGGTAATATTTTTGTTTTCGATCGCTTTCCGTATATCTTCCGTTGATAATTTTCTGGGACAGTTTTCTATTTTCGCAATTTAGTAATCTAGTGTTTAAAACAAATTTACGTAATTTTAGTGTCCTCCCGGAAAAGCAAAAAATAACAATTGCTGAATTCAAGTTATAAAACAATAACCAACAAAATCATAACACACTTACGGTTTAAAAATTTAAAGATTTACCACAAAATTTTGCACTTAACTACTGCAGCTCTCGCTGGATTCTTTGCAGAAAATCTAGCGTTTTTCGGCACGTTTGTTGTATTGCTGTTTAGCTGTTTTATTCAGAAAACGTATAATCGTGAGATTGAACGAGATACCGATAATTGAGAAAACACTACTATACGTTTGCTGAATAGCGGGACAATTTCATACAAGCAATGAGAAACAAGCACAGGATAGAAGATTCGCCTGAATTCTCCTGCATGCACTCGAATCTCGTGTTTCCCGACTAAATGGTGTGGGAACGGGTCTGGATAACACAAATGTATAAACTGTACTGTTTACAAAGCAAATCAAATAAAATAACTGCTCTTAACAATATGTACAATATACTGTACACTTGATCTTCATTTATCCGGGCTAAATAGTGCAGAAACAGGTCGGTAAATGAAAAAGTCCGTATAACACAAATGTATACAGGTAATGCCAGTAAAATGAAATAACCGTCCTGAAAAAGATAAAGGACAACAGCACTATAATTTTGGTTATCTTAAAATATTTACAATGTATTTACATGGTTGGGGCTTGGAATGTAGAACAGCGAAGTGGAGAGGAGTTTTTGACTTTTGTTTCACGGCCACTGTCCGCATAAATCAAAGTTCGAATTAACGAGGTCCGGATAAACGAAGGTTGAGTGTATTTGCATTGTTACCTAATTTTCAAAGTTGAAAAAAATAGCTAGAAACTGAAGATAAAGATAACTTGCCGCTGCTAAGTTTATAAGTAGCCGAATTTGCCGTTCTTAGATCGTTGAAATCAAATGATGCCAGCTAAAAGTGATTTGCACGAAGATCCTACCTAGTGCAGTAACTTTGAAGTAAGGAGGCTTCTCAAGTAGAAGGGTTCGCAGGAATCTGTTGATGGAGCGCAAGAATGGCTTTCTGCAAATTTTATGGGACGGTGGTGATGAAGATCATTTTTTTTGGAGATTAATATTTTTATGCTAATTTAGTGCTAATTTAGGGGTTTAGTGCTAATATAGGGGTTGTGCGTGTTGCCGTTACAGAGATAATGGCTGCAACTAACGTTTAAAATTGTCCAAAGAGAGGCTCGAGAATGACTTTTTGCAAATAATAGCTGAAAATGACGTTTAACTCTTTCTGAGAGGGGGTGGGTGTAGAGGCTCCTGCGTACGCCACTGTTCTTGAGGTTACCGAGTTGGTGTGGCTTTGCCAGAGTGCTGGTCCTTTGCCAGAGTGCTGTTTTTCCCAGTATGCAAATTTAAATTAAATTAAAATTGATAGTTCTTGTAGTGATTAGAGCGTCCGCTTCTAATACGTTAAACTTGAGTGCGATTCCTTGTCGAGTCCAGCCAAAGACTTTAAAAATAGCATCAGCAGATTTCTTGCTTGGTGCTCAGCCTCAGAAAAATGAGAAGAACAAAATATGAGATGTGAACAAATGTGTCCGCCGTAATTAAAATATGTCCTGGCACGAAAAACCATTGCAGTCAAAAAGTGTCATAAAAAAGCATTGTGACTGCTGCTATCCCTGTCACAAGATTTAGGAGAAAAGTCTTAGTGCACAGCGCAAACTCGATCGCGGCATCAAAAGCACTCTTGATGATGGAATCAAATTTAACCAGTCAAGTGCGTGGCTTTTTTTCGCTGGTCGATCGTACAGTGCGTAATTATTTTAAGCAAGTTTGGGTGGATAACTTCAGTTGTCTCTCACGTTTTACCTACTGGAGTTAGAACAAAACAATCTACTAGTGATTTGTTCAGTATGATTTTCTTTTTCTGAATATGCAAATATTAACATGACATCATAACTATGACGTCACTGATGACGTCATAACCAATATTTTTCTGTTATTTTAGCCGTTTTCTGCCACTTTTAAGCATGAGAACAATCTTTTTCCTTTGACTTATTCCCGATTAGAGGTCGCCACAGCAGATACCTGCATTTTTATGACATGGCATTTGTTTCACGGTCGGATGCTCTCCTGCCATCAAGTCTTTCTTTAAAGGGAAAACTGGATCACTTGTCTTCCACATAAAGGTGGGGGCGTCCCGTTAAGTGCCTTGCCCGAGAACACAACAAGCGAACTTGGCGGCTTGTTCTCCACAAACTCCACTAAAGCTGTAAATACCAAGCAGGGAAACTGTGAATACCATTTTTTAAAGTCTTTTGGTATCACTCGACAAGGAGAATGAACCCCAGGTCTACCGACTGCAAAGCGGGCGCTTTAACCACTACACCATCGCGTAGGTCAAGCATGAGAACAATGGAAACGTGAAATAAATCACGACTACATCAACAAAAGTGTATTGCATTAACAGCAATAAATTGAAATTCAAGATAAACAAACAATCAGAAGTTATGAATGCTGAATATAGCTGACAAAAATAGTGATTTCAAGTTTTCAGAAAAATGGAGGCTTAAGAAAAACATTGAATTATTTTAATTAACACCGCAAAAGTACAGATTATCAAGATACAGAGATCAAGCATAAGCATTTAACATGATGACGAGATAACTCGTCACTCCCATAATACCAAGATACCGCATCTGTCAAGTACAACGTGGCGAGAACCTGCCATGACGAGATATCTCGTCATACGCACTTCAGTGGTTAATTAAACGCGAAAAAATCTGATTGATCATGTTGAATGGTGTCGATACTGCGACAGGTTTTCTAGAGTAATCAAACAATTATATACAAATAGCCAAACCTCACACTTGTGATAAAAGTAGCAAATAGCGATGGCATCGAGCTTTGACCGTAAGACGATAAATAGCAACAATTATGCGAAAGAATTGTAGAGAAGCGCTTTACTTTATGCAGTTGAGCTTATGGCTTTTTAACTGAAATATAGCGTGACTTGCCACAGTAGATGTACGGTATCATTACTGATACTATTTTTACAGTTCTGATTCAGTCACAGATTAATTAGCAAGAATTACATGATAAGGTAACTATTAACAATTGTTGTTAACAAGAAATTCGGTAGCTTATAATAAATGCGCTTACTGGCTGTATGCAACTTCCCAAACGATTCAAACTTTATAGCAGGGATTTACACCTTGACCATGTTTTTGATTTTGAAAAAGACCTAAAATGACTGAGATGCCGCAATTTTATAGTGCTGCAAATCTAAGGGATTTTCACGCGAGCACATTAACGTAGATAATGAAAACTTCACAAAATTTGTTGTCCTAGATATCATTTCTGAGAATTGCTAATAGCACCAAGACACGAATTGTAAATGTAGGTCTCCAGCAGCTATATGTGGTAAATGTAGAAAGAGGCCTCGCAATTTTATTAGGGTGAGAACCAATTTTAATTAAAATATTCAAGAGAAAGATTTTGTCTCTAACAAACATAATATTTTATTTAAGATTGATAAGGCTTCCTATAATTGCAGCATGTAATTCATATTTTTCGATATTTTTGGATGGCTATAAAGTACATTGATCATTGCTTTTTTTTTATCACGAACTTATTTACAGAAATAATAATTTAATTTATTGGTGGCAAGGTATTCTAAAAGCCAACGGCTATCGGTTGATATAAATCACCACTTCCATGGCCATTTTCGTTCCTATTAAAACTTGTCAGCTGGACTCTGGTATTGTGCCGACGATCTCATGCATTGCTACATGCAGTAGCGTCACCTGCTTGGCTGGGACTCAGAGTCATATCATATCACAACTAGCTTGCAGTAGTGAGCGTGCGAAATAAATGCTTTAAGGCTAGTTTCCATTAGACGTTAATTGCAAACTGTGAAAAGTCCCAAAAATTTTTCACGCTACGCCTCCAATTTACGACAAATGGAAACCAGCCTTTGAAGTAACTGCGCAGTTGATAGGACCGATGGCGGAGTGGAATAACCTCATATAGCAATGCATGAGGTCGTCGGTACAATATCTGAGTCCATTTGTCAAGTTCCAATAGGAACGAAACCGGCCATGGAAGAGGTCTGATTGCAGTTAGCCTTGGAGATTTAATTTATGCCTGAAGCCTTGCAATCAATAAATTGAATTAATGTCTGAACAGACTAACGCAAGCTCCTTCAATTCAAATTATTAAACGAAAAGAGGTGACAAATTATTAAAGAAGAGGTGACATATCACTTTAACGTTTACATCGCAGTGTATCTGGAGATCACTCCCTTGTTAAATCACAGCCAAGACTTCAAAAATGGCATTCACAGAGCTTCTGCTAGACCAGTGTTTCCCAAACTTCTTTGTCTGTTGGCACAGTAAAAAATGGTACACGTATTCCGCGGCGCACCGGTCACATTAATCTATTCATGTTGATCGCGAGTACTTTACAGTTAACAGCGAGATATGTGATGGCCTTTATTTTGGAGATCTCTTCTTCGGGCAACATAACACGATTTCCGACGTTATCGACCATTTTTTCGTGGAAGCATTTACCCAGTTTTGAATGAAAATTTGTATAAGCATTAAGCATTTAAAAAAACCTGCGGCACACCTGCACGCCTGCCGTTTGGGAATCACTGTGCTAGATACTTAGCATTACAGGTATTGCTAAGAATAAAGTGCAAGACCAAATTTATTTAGTTAAAATATTTTCTGATACTTAATTACTTTCTAAAAAAGATAGTTAGTTAAAATAAGTTTATAATAAAAATTTGTTCTAGCGCTAAAAACGATTACAGTGAAATGGGCAAAAAACTCCATTTTATATTTATTCTCAAATAGAACGATTGGATACAAACTAGCATAAATAGAAGGTCACAAGTTCTTGTCAGAGGCGGTGTAAAGAAATTTGGAACATTTCCTAATTTTGGAATCATATTTAGATTACCGTAAATGCTTTTAAGGAGTTAGCTTGTGAGTTAAAATGAAGACGTTTGTAGCCTCCCGCAAAGTTTTGTAATAGATTGTAAATGATTTCTTCAACTTCGGTAAATAAAAGTGGGGCATTTTGGAAACATTTAAAATTTCTAAAATTCTTTAATTTCAGTTTAAAACTCTTTTGTCAACCGTAGCGTACTGGTTGGTGCGATCAGTTTGCTTGGACCAAGAGTGGTGCTTACCACTCGTACACACATGGCGTTTAATCAAAAACAAGTATGAAAGACAATGATTCGGATTTAGGAAATTTTTATCAACGCATGATGAATCGAAAGTTGGAAATACTGCTGGCAATTTCAAACCAGCAGCTTGGTCACGTGTGCCGCGCCAAGAACTCAAAACATAAGCTTGGAAGCTATTGCTGCTCCCGTTCAGCTATGCTGCAATTGCAGTGTGAAACAGACCGCGTGTTTAATACTACAATCTCTGACTTGTAAATTTTTGAGTTTAAAATTTTAAGCTTTGACTGTCACCTTGGGCCAGGGGTCTCCAAACAACGGCTTGCGGGCCGGATACGCCCCATCGAATTCTCTTCAAATTACAAAACAAATGCATAGTACAGTATTTCTCAGAGAGAGCCACTTGAATTAATCAAAATGTATCGATTGGCATTACAGGCGACAGCAAGAAAGGTGACGACTTATATTTTGACGATCACCACTTTTTCTGGTAACACAATACGAGTTCCAACATTACCAATCGTTTTTCAATACTAACTAAATCTTGGCCTTCGAAGCTTTGAAAATTCTGCAATGTGACCCTGCGTGGGAAAATTTTGGAAACTCCTGTCATAGGCAATTGCAGTAGCAGCTGATCAGCAAACAAGAAATGACAGTTTTGAATCGAAGTAAAGCCTAATTTATTGTCAACAGAACGCTCACAAATGCAAAAACGTGTATGCCCAGAAAAAGCTATCTGGTTCAACAAATTTTTGTTTTTGTTTGCGTTACGCTTACTTAGAAAATGCATTTTAGAAAATATGAACACTTTTACTCAATACTCAACTAAGATGGATTTTACAGTTTTTTACATTGAATTCCTACAGTTTTTCAACAATTTTAACCCGCAGCATTTTTTTAGCACCAAACTTGTTTTAGCTATGGTTGGGTACTTTCGGTATCACATTTCATTGTAAACATTACGCGTATTGCTGAGAGCCAAGTATGGTATCTGTGATTACCATTTCTAAACTCCTAGGTTTCACTCGACAAGGGAATTGAAGCAAGGTCTATCAATCGCGAAGCGGGCGCTCTAACCTCTAAATATGCTGCATCACCAGTTTGTGAAACGAGCAAATTTACGAGTGAGAAAAAAAGGACGCATTAGAGAGCGTAATAAAGTTTATCAGTGTGTCTTATATTAATATTTCCGGCTGTTAATTGTCTTCAGAATAGGCTATAACAAACTATTACTGATGCGAGCAAGCCTTTTTTAAAAGCTTTTTTCAAGCCTTTAGAGCTTTTTTTTTTCTTATGAAACTGTTTTTAAGAAAAAATGCCAGTAATAGTTGTAGTTATTACACGAAAATGATTATGCAATTATGGTGCTTTAAACGTTCTACATTAAAGATTTGAAATGTAGCATTTTGATTCATATTATGGTAAAAATTACAAGCAGTCAGTACAAGCCAGTGTTAAATCGAGTCAAAATGCTGTAGATATACTAGTCAAGTACAGGTACGATCGTCTACGATTTTGATACGAGTCAAATGACACAGCAATAAAAGTTAATTATAGATCAGCTACTCAATATCGTAAGCTACGTAATCAAAGGCAGGCCTAAGGCCAAGCAATATGAATTAGCGATATGATTTTGAAAATTTATGCTGTAGATTAGCAGCACAGGCAGTGACAAAAGCTAGGTCGTAATCAAAAGTGGGAGGCAGTGGCATGTTTAGAGATTTTCTTTGAAAAGAACAAACATTCACCCAGCTCGATATTATTATCAAGTGGGGACATATACAAATTTGGGACCAAAGGCCGGAAATGTTTCTGTACGTCACAAGATGAATCTGTTGTTTCCGTCCTCTTTCAGCTTTGGAATTTACTTTGGAGAGCTACTTTTTGAAAGCGATTGATTTGCTCAGTTTGGCCACCGAAAGCCTTTAATTTTTTAAAATGTTTTTGAAGATCGCATATTTAATCCTATTCTCCCCAAGGGTGCATTAATTTGATACACACCCCATCACAAAACTTGATTTCATAAAAACTACAAGCGTTAGGGCTTTGAGATTTCTTGACTTTTTCGGTTAAGAATATCGTCCAAGATTTTGTGGAAAGGTGATGTCGGAATATTTGATAGTTTTTCACAAATCAGCGAATTAAAAAAACATTGATAAAAAGTGCTAGTTTGCGTTGCAGTATAAGTCATATTGCACCAGCGTGAACTTGGAGTTACGAGGATGCTGTTGTCAACACGGCAGAAGGATACAGTTTTGCTTGCTTGTATCGTTTGTCATCGTTGAAATAAAATTGCTGAAATGAAATTTCGCAATAACGTAAGCAAGTGGATCTTTTGTTGCAATGGATTTTGTTACTGAAAAAAATTTTTGATTTGAATCATCGAGGCATTCGTAGTGCATTTTTTTTGTTTTCATTACAAATAACCGGTGTGTTGGCAAACGAAATCTAATATTGCTGGTAAATTTAGCTCAGCGCTTGGCGCGTATCCGATGCTTTGACATTGCCATAAAAGTTAAAAAATCACAATAGGTTTTTTGCTTGAAGGTTTTATCGTGTAGCGTACAATGACACTAAGTTAGTGTATTCAGGGGCCTAGTGGTGTGGAAAAACGGCCTTCCATCACTGTTTCTCTCTAACCTGACTTGAAGATGTATATTTTTCCTCTGAATTTCTATGTGCGGTTCCTGACGTATCATAAATGGACAAACCGCAAGCTACGTATTTCTTGCGTTGCAATTTAACAATTGTGTGGTTATTGCTGCGACCTCAAAATCTGAAGTAATGACGAAGATGGCAATTTTTTAGGTGGCTTCCACATTTGGCTATCATTTAAAAAATAGGTGTTCCCACAGTTCTTTTTTTTAGCACTGCACCCATGAGTACTGTGAGTTTTACAGGAAAAATGTCCAGTGGCTCACAACATGCCGGGAATCATATAGGCAGAGGTTGTCATAAGAAAAGCGTTTTGTTTTAGGCATAAGCGTGGTCAGAAGGAAATTTTGGAGTGGGTAAAGCATATATTTTTTGGTCTTGGTGTTACTCAAATTTGTTGGATAAACTTTCTTTTGGCAATCGACGTTTTGTAGTCATGATAGCTGAAAATAACTTTATTGATTGATCGGATACGAAAAATAATCCCTTTTTCCCCTCTCTTAAAGCTGCACCTATGGTTATGGTTATACATGTAGCCCTACCAAAAATTTTTGATTTGATAAATTCTACATTCCTTCTGAATAAAAGAGTAGTACATTCCAGAAAGAGCCAGCTAGAGAGAAGCTTTTTTCGTGTAGTATACTAACGCTGGCCATAAATTGTCTTTTTCCCGATCACACTTGGGTTTTCGGTGATATTTGCCACCAACTAAAGTCACGGCATGTAACTGACATGGCTAAAGGATTTATCTGCTCCGTGTTTTAAACCTTTCCTATAAGCAACTTCATAAAAATTGACACAAGCTTTTGAAACATCAAGAGACTGATCTATACATGCAGTACTGCATCAAATGAAGATTTTACTCATCATTGATTGATTTCTTTATATTTGGTGCATTCTGAATTTTTATTTAATTAAGTTATAATGGCTTATAATTGTTAAAGATTTAGCGAACAGAATGCCGTAATCAGTGTAAGTACACTCCAATTCGTAATCACCCTAACAAGAAAGTGTTTGGCTGCTGAGAAATTTGCCAACTTTCAGAGATTCGTTTTTCTCGGTAGCCTACTGTAGGAAGACAGTGAGGATCGACGCAATAGTGCATCCGCTTCGCAGACGATAGAATTGTATTCAATTTTGCAATTTTCGCACCTAAGGATGTAAAAATGGTATTCACAGCTTCCCTACTTGACGCTCGGTATGAAAGGGAAAGCGTGGATAAAAGTTGGCAAGTTCGCTTCTTATGTCCTTGGGTAAAACAAATAACCGATTCCGTTAACCTTTATGTGGAAGACAACTCGTGGGATCAAGCAGTCTAACCTTTGTGGTGGCCCAGTCTGACAAAAGACTCGCAATTACAGCACGAGCTCATACCCATAAATCAATGAAGTAATTGGTTTTTACATGCTAAGAGTGATAAGATGTAGAGTTAGATCCAAATAGCAATTCTAGTGATATAGTAGAAGGCGATAAGGATAAACTGGGATCACTTCTATACAACTGGACGTATTGTTAAACAGAGGTCCTTAACCAATTTTCTGTCATGTTGTATTTTTTTTTCTGTCACGTTAAGCTGCATTGGGCGCATGCAATGATGATGAATAAGCATCGACGTTTTGACGTTTAATTTACGCTCTTGATTTACAAAGACAGGGCACAAAGTGGATTTTTCACAAAATTGTATTTTGTATGACAATTAATTTTCGAGCAATGACTCAAATTGGTGCAGCGTCCTGTACTTCAAACTTTTAATCCAAAGTGATACAAATTTGGAGGTCTGCAGCAAAGCATGTCTAAAAATGGTCTTTTTTCTCAAGTTCGCAAAATTGACTTTTGGTTTCAAATTATAAAAAAAAAACTTGTGCTTCTATCAGTAAACCTACAAGAGAAAAGAAAAGATTTGCTAACCTACTTTAGGCCTCACTACGACCAGCGTATTTAAGATAGAGGTTGGTGAAAGGTTTGCTGTTTTGAACGAAATTACTCGATACCAAGCACTGTTAGGTTGGCCTGCAACAAATACTTTTGTAATGGGAAAGGGTATAAGTTGAGAAACTTTTTTGACTTCTAAAAAATGTTCGCTCAATTTTAAAAGCATGTTCTAATTAGTATTTTCAAAACAGATCTTTACTCGGTTTTCTATGTTGTGTTGTTGGGCGTAAGGCTTTAAAAAATATTGCTAAAAGGCTTTAAGAATTTAGCCAAAAGAGCAGTAGAGAAAAAACTTTCACACTACATTTTCGCTCAAAAATCAACGACTTTTTCAGAATTTGATATTGGAATTATAGTTCTCACAAGTGTTCAGAAGAATTTTCAAAGGAGATAGGGAGCATAAAGGTAAATTAAGCTGGTTTTTACGTTGTTGTCAAGAATAAAAGGAGACATGACACAGTGATAGTCAAAACAAAAGACGCTATAAATTTATTTGACACTAAACTTCGCATGTAACCCGGGAACGGCTAGCGCATCGCCTGCAAAAACCTGATATACCACTAGGTGGTACGCGTACCACAGTTTGAGGGCCACGGGCAATAGCACTCTGTATAATTGCTGTACACTACATGAGGCAATAGCGCAACGGCTTTATGACTCTTTTTGAAAGAAAGTATAAAGTAGCATGTCATTGAAGCAATAGTTTGTAAATTGGCAAAAAAAAATTGCTTAGTCTGTTACTTCTAAGCAGCCTATGCCGATACCTCAATGGCTTGAGCAGGAAATGAGAACTGTATTCTCAAAACTTTTAGATATACAACGGTTAAAGAATGTGTGCTTGTGATTGATGGTTGCAACTTAAAACAGCCTAATTATGAAGTAATATACTTAACTATGGGATGCAACAAAAAAAATAATCACCCATTTTTGTCTCCATAAACTAGTGTTTTTTAAACTGTAATACGTGTAACTCAAATCCACTACAGTGGTCCACCACCTCTTTACTGGTGATATGCTTGCACCGTCCGAATCAATGCAAAGTTTGGTGTCACGCAAATTCATTTTTTTTATCGTAGCTGTTACGCCAATCACCTATTGCTTTAAATTACAGTAAATTACTAATAAACAAATGCTACAAGGGCACGCAACAAAAGCTTTAGCAAGGAAAGGGAAGATACTTGGCTAAAGAAGGTCATCACTGCAACGTTTGCTGAAACGTTTGTTTAATGATCCTGCGATTTTTACCAAAATCTTGTGGGACCTCCAAAAAGGGACGTCACCAAAAATGTATTATAACCGATATTTCAATTGACTAGCGATTATATGGTGGGTTGGGCTGCTGTGACTAGTCCTCAACGGTCTTCTTCAACACTGTTGTATTCCAACAGGCAACATTTATTATTGGCGTGTTGAGTCGACGTTTACAACAATTTATCACAACAATTGCAACAATATAACTTAAATTATTCTAATAGAAAACAAAACAAAGGATTAATATCTAAAATGAACACAAATTTAATAACTCTATAATACAAACTTAAGATGGCTCCTTTTCTAACTGACACGTCGGATTAAATTCGAATTAAAAGTTTGTAACATGAAGTGATGCGTGGAAATCATTGGTGCGTAAAAACGAATTATGCGGAACGAAGAGAAACGCCACAAAAAAACCCAAGAAATCGAAGTTTTGTGATTTAGCGCTTTAACATGTATTCATGAACGGGCACAGAGGTGTAGCGTCCGCTTCGCAGTCAGTAGATGTAGGTTTAATTTGAATATCGAGCTATATCAAAGACTTTGAAAATGGTCTTCATAGATCTCCTGTTTGACGCACATCAATAATGTGAAGGATGGGATATAAAACTGGGTTTACTCGGTCGTGGTTAGAATGAGTGCAATGAGCCTCAATGGCTTGAGCAGGTAGTCTTTGCTATTGGCGCCACTAACCACCACCACAACGGTATAAAACATATTTGCACCTGCGTAAAAATTTTACCCCTACACGCTTTCGTTTATTGGGGAGGAAAGGAAAAAATCTAGTTTTAAAAATGATTCCAAATAGGCTATGCTAAACAATTTTCCAATTTTAGAGGAGTTCTTCTAGAAAAATTCAAGCAATACATTTTTTCCGCTTTGAGTTAGACTGTGACATGCATAAAGATAAAGATTTCAAAAAGAAACACGTCCCTTTTTTACACCCATAAACAGAACTCTGGTATAATTTTGCTTCAAAGAATGTCAAACAATGTACAGTTTTTGGCTTTGCACACTTTTGGTTTTCGGTGATCAACCAATTTGTGGGTATTTACGGCGCAAAAAGGATATTCCTACATGTAAAGCATAACACATTAACAGTCAGCAGCAGAATAAAGTATTGTGTATAAATTCGTAAGCTATATGATGTTTATTTTTTTATCATCAAAAAACCTCTGCGATTGTGCACAAAATAACTTGTGTTGATACCTGCATCTGAGCTGCCAATGCGTTCCTTTTTCAAGCAGTGATAGCAAACAAGGAAACTGCCTTAAAGTGCCTTTTCCAAGGACATAACAATGCACAAACTATTCGACTATTGAACCCGGAACCATACAGCTACTCACCACAGCCATATCACACTGTGCAACTGTGCGTTACAGAAAAACATGATTAACCCTTCGTCTACTCCGAAAAATTGCATGCATCGCAAACGGGTGGGGTCCATTGTACTCCACACTACTTTATTAATTGAGTTCAATGAAAAAAGTTTTTGTTGAAGATAGTAAATCCAAATAAACAAAAATTAAGCTATGAAAAAACGATTGTGTGAAAAATACGAACGATTAACTAAAAAAATAATTAAAAACAAACGAAAAACATGATTAACACTAGAAGTTTATCAAAAATTTTACTATTTGTGGTACCTAACTATTAATTTTTCTAAATTACTGGCATTCATCTTATGTTGCAGTATTCATTTGATTTTCTGAGCTCAGACTGCGTGCACAGAACGGTAGTTGGTTTCATCGAATCTACAAAAAATAATGACCTGTATTTATTGAATACTTAATATCTGTAGGGTCTATTGGATCCTAATGTAGACTGAGGGTTAATATCTGAGATAATTTTTTCTAATCTTTTTCACCTTTGTTTAAACGGTGGTGACAAACGTCGGGTTCAAAAAAGACCTAAAACTGAAAAGGGCTGATTTCACAAACTGTACAAGTCAACTACCCTTGTCATATTCCTCTCAAACAGCTCTGTCTCATGACCATGCATTTTTCTTATCACATTAGAGTAACCTAAACTTTTGCCTGACGTAGGCTGCATTCGCACAAAGCGGATTTCGCAATTAGGAATAAAACGCTTGACTGACATTTCAGAGTTCATACGAAGAGCAAAGAAAACGTCGCTCTGTTTTCACTCAGTTTCAAGCATCAAAAATTCGTCTGAAAACCTGTTCTAAATATCGGCACGCTAAGAAGTTTTGTTCCTGTTGCGAAAACCGCTTTGTTCGAATGCAGTCGTAGTGCGCACGCGCAGGAGCGTGAACGAAAAAGGTCCAGATGTGATTTTGTTTAAAAGTTGGTTTGGCACTGTTTGTATGAAGGAAGTACAATCAATTCTATTGAAAAAATGTCATTTAAGCATGCTTTGTTTTGCAGTAAAACAAGATACTTCTTTTTGTAAAATGATTAAAAGCTTGCGCAGCTGCGAACGCGAAGTTGAAGCTAAAAACTTGATGCTGCCAACTATAGATCACTTCATACCAACTATTCAACCACGTACAAAAAAACGCCTTTTTCACTTTTTTGCGCATAATGCTTTATAAGACAGCTTCTCGTTAGTAAGTACAGGGAGTTCTCAACTTACGACGTTGATCCGTTCTTCAGGCGCGGTGTAACCCGAATTTCAGTGTAAGTCGGAACATCATAAATAAATTGCTCTATACGTACTGTACTGTAAAGTATTGTACTATAATAAAATGTAACAATTAATGTAAAAAACTATTTTATTTGAAAAAGAGAAAACAATTCCATACCACATGAATTAAATGAAATATTAATAAGATGATAAAGAAGCTGGAGTAGTAGAGGCAGCTGAGGTAGACGGTAGAGGCTCTGTAGTAGTAAAAGCAGCTGATGTAAAGGGTGCAGGTCTCTCCACTTTCTTAAAATACTGCTCTAGCTTAGACTGTACAGACAGCATCCTCTTCCCTTCCAAGATCTCTTTTTAACACTGCAGTAAATCTATGATGCCTCTGGAAACCTTAGTGAACCTTTCCTTGTTAAGATCCTAAGCCTCAAAGGTTGCCAACGCTTGCTGTATCTCAGAAAAACCTTTTGTCAAGCCCTGCCTTGTGAAAGCCTTAGGCTCTGGGGTGGGGGGTTTCTTCTTCCTCCACTATAATCTGCTTCTCCAGCTGTATCAAGTCCCCAGCAGATAACTCCTCTCCATGAGATTCCAGCAGCTCTATTCCACATCATTTTTTACATTTTTATGGGGCGCGTTCGTAACCTCGAAACAGCGTAAGTCGAGACCGTCGTAACCCGAGGACTCCCTGTATGCTATTACTGGTAAGTGGGAAAATCTCTGGATTATGTTACGCGCAGTCATGTTGTTTTGCAATGGATTCAAACCACCATCGCAAAGTTGTTGATAGTTGCAACTTGCAAGCTATCGATAAATAAATTGTACTAGATCAGACAATGCAGTATTTCTTTGTTATTTTTACAGTTTTTGTTAATCTGCAAAGATAATAGCTTTTTGCAATAGGCTTTTTCTTAGTACCTGACTACATGAGTAGGGACTTATACCAAATTTTAAGTTATTATTTAACTGAAAAAAAACAGGGAGTGTTGTTAGTACACCGAACTGAGAGGTGCAAACCAATACGAAGGTGCAATGATTGGAACAATTACTCTCTAACTTGTTTAACTTGTGGATCTCTTTATCTCGTAATATAATGGAAGATCACAATCAATTTTTAAAACAAAGTTAAAAAGTCACAGTTCGATAATAGCTACACCATTTAAATTGTTTTTCAGACATGTACGCAGTTAAAGCACAAAAATACAGCCGTACAAAACAAAAGAAAAATGGCAACCGTTTGGAAGGCACACAGCAAATATCAGTTTACCTGGTTTACAGCTGAAAACTAAAGGGTGTTGCGAATTCCTTGAAAATTTCTCATTAACCCTCAGTGGTCGGCAGACCTCAGTTTGAAAACCAATGGGTTAGATTTGGAGAGTTCATTTCTCGGCGAGGAGGATTGCGTGAACATTGGGTTTGGTACAATTGCAAGTCTAGGCAAAAAAGCTGAATAAAGCTTGGTCTTCACAAATTTCTTGTCTGCAGCTAGACATTAAAAAATTGTTAACAGTTAAGTATGTTATTTGTTTGGTTTTAACTTCACCAGTAATTCTATTTAGAACTGCAATGAACCTACAAGAGCTATGCGCAAGATATCATCCTTCCCTTTAACATTAACCATCACTTTTTCAGGTTTATGTTTAATTAAGTTTCATTTGTTCATAAAGCTTATTGTTTTCTTTCATTATGATGCTCAAATGTAAACAAAAAAGTGCTTGGAACGATTATTTGCAATATGGTGCTTTTGTCATATTTTCCATTCCTGTGTTTATTATGTTTCTATTCATGCGAACTGTGTTACTGATTGCAAGAATCAAGCTGCGTTTCACGAAACCCAAAGAAGGTAAAATCATTTCATGTTCCAATGCTATGTTTGGGTGAAAATATAGGACGGATGCCTCTATAAAATGACATCATTTTATAGAATGTTGCTACTTACTGACATTTCACTATCAAACACGTTTTAGAACATTTTTTTAACCTGTAATCGCAACAGCAGCAAGTTAAGTCAAACTGTTGAAAGTTGCCTTTACAAAATGCTTGTAAAATGTCGTCAAAGTGGCATTAAACCAAAGTTATCTGATTGAATTTGCGAGATGAGCATTTGTGTTGTTTCAATGCAACGTCATGCTTCGGGGACATTTTTTAAACTTGGACTTCATTCTTCAGCTCAGTGTTTCTTAACATTCTTTTACTTTTTTCATCCGTTGGGGCCAAAAAATTTTATTTGGTTGGGTCCCTTCGACAAATTAGAAACTTTGGACAATTTAATCTTGACTGGTTAATTGAAATTGTCAGAAATTATGTAGGAATAAATTGTATTCAAAGTGAGAAAATATCAGCGAGAAATCTTCAGTCGTTTTAGAGCAATTCCATAATTACCGACAAGAATGGAGCATACTTGCTCTCCCCACTACCAAAATAAGGTTGAAGTTGGTCTCATTCATCTAATCGATAATCAATAGGAAACCTTAATCCCGCTCGTGTTGGCAAGCAGATGTGAGAAAGACACGAAGGCGGTACAAATCCATTGGCTTAACAGTTTACACATGCCAACGCCCAACGTGCTTGCATCAATTGTTCAATACTGTGCTACGGTGGTGGAATGGTTCTACGCCTATCCTATGGTGAGGGACTACCGCGAACTCGAAGTTAGCGTACGTCAGTGGTTGGTACGGGCATGGGTTCAAAAATCGTCTTAGTTTTTACGGACTCTCCTATGAGGCCGATTTTCAAGGCCTCGCATTTTTTGCAATTAACATTAACCATAGAACTCTAGCAGAAATTGTAGAGTTCGGGAAGATTGACACCTGTATTCGAAAATCTCCGAAACATCCCCAACAAGGCTGAAGATTATCGTAGAGGGTTAACCATTAGAAATTTTTTTCATTCCTTGGCTTCCATTTTCTTTTGGCAAGGGTGCAGATAGTTTTTGAATATTGAAGGGAAACGGTATTGCACATGGAATTAAAGTTTTTGCTTTATAGGCAAATTAAACCACTTTTTGAATTGGTTGTTTGTTCTTACATCAAAAATGGGCTTGCTCTTGCATTCTACAACGAAAATTTTAGCCATTGAAAGTGACTGTAACTGTAACAAGTTACTTTTTAAAATTTGCAACTGAAACTGTAACTCAATTCCTATTTTTGCTAGGCAAATGCAACTAGAACTCAGTTACTTTAAAAAAGTAACTTGTCCACTACTGCCTGTAGTCTTCTCATGACATAGCTGCCTCAAAAAGACGTAACAGATCGAAACAGGCCTGACGACATCTGTGGTTGTAAGTAGATTTCGAACGCATCACTGAAGTGACGACGTTCCAATCCACATCACTATGAGTTTCAACAAAGTGTTGCGGAGGAACTCATTTCTTGAGCTTGTTTCTGATACAGTAAAGCTATTTTCGAGTAGAATAACAAAAGTTTTTTGCATGAAAGTATCACGTTCTGTCGATTTTTGCGCAAACTTTGAATTTTATTAACTTTTCCTTAATTTTTGATTACTAACAACCGAATTAATTAAATCATGTTTGTAAATTGCCACCAAGCCATTTCATAAAACGCGACATTAAAGAAAAAAACTTAAAGAATTGTAATAACTTAAGAAAAACACTTAAAAACTTAAAGAAAAAAACTTAAAGAATTTGTAATTTTAGTTAAAATTTTCTTTTTGATGATACCAAATTTTTTGCAAAATTTGGCCCCTAAAGTCCTTTGTTTGATTAATAGTAATCCATTGTCACTCGTTAACAGTGTAGCATAGCGAAGAAAAACGCGAGCTTGCTATCTTGAGGTTGCGTAATCAATGTCCGCATGGGGTTTGAGTTATGGTGCTTTAGCTAAGTAAAGATATTTCATGGTACTATTCGTGCTGAAATGTGGTGAGCGTGCTACATTACTGGCTGCTGGTCTAAAGTTTAAAAAAGTAGTCGTTCTTTAAATAGTCGAAAAGTGCTTTTGTTGTGGGTAACGAAAATTTATATCTTACCAACTTCCACGGTAGATCTAATCTTGTGACAGAGCCATTACAAAAGTAACTAGCTCTTTGCCAAGCAAATTACACATTAGTTTACAATGTGCTGTTACAGGTCGTCTATCGTTATATCACGGTGGTAAAATGTTTGAAATGGAACAGATACCAACTAAAGAGCGAGAAGATTTTGCAAAACATCGGTCTTCAACTTACATACAACAGATGACCTTTGGGTGCTTGTGGGAATTTTCCAAATTTGTGGGAAATAAGCAAAGAGTACCGCTTATACAAGATGACGTCATCCAATTCATCATCACCCACTCTGTCTTTAGCCACGGTCTATTAAGAGTAGGTAGGTGGAAGTGTATTGCGTATTTGCTGTGATGACATGTAATCGAATAGCTATGTAGGATCAAATGTATTGTGTAAGAATTCAAAAAAACAATTTGAATTAATTTATTGCTTCTGTTACTGAATATTAGTGGCGGAAAGACGAGTTCTCCATCAGGTGCACTTCAATATATTTGCGAGTAGTTATGATTCACAAAATATATCACTACGAGTTTGCAAATTCTCGTGTTGAACTGTTTTTCGATTTTTCTGATGAAATGTAAACAAAAGTATGAATACAGAAAAAAGTTGCCAAATTCCGACTGTTTGTGTGATAGTGCGGAAAAGGAAAAACTCGAAAACCTTTTGTCACAACTACGAAACGTAGAGTGACCACAATTACAAAATCAGGCCAAAGAAAACTTGTAAACTACTAAAAGTGCTGTAACTAGATACTTTTAATAGTTTGCTAAGTGCATCGCTAGCCTCTTGCATTACTATACACTTATAAACAAACTTGTTTTGTAAACTTGTAAACTTGTTGGAAAACTTGTAAACTACTAAACGTAGTGTGCTTACAACTACAAAATCAGGCCAAAGTGCTTGACAAAACAGCATGCTTCTCAAGCGGACAACAAGAGCTTACTGTACTAATAAACTATAAAACTAAAGACGCAGTTTCAGTTCGAGATTACTCTCAAAACGTAAAACACAACGAATTTATCTTTGAACTGAAAAGTCATTTTGACACGGTCGAAATTGAAATTTCTAACCGCTGGTCTGCTGCAAAATCTCTAAATTTTGTCTCCGTTATTGACTAGGGCAACATTTTTCTTCATCTCTTGCCACACGTAAGCTTTATCTCTTTTAAATAACTCTTGATAAAAATTTCACCTCTGAGAAAGATTTTCACCGAGTTTGTAAATTAATTTTTCAGAGCAGTACATTTGAAAATCTCTCAAGTCATCTACCGGTTATAAAAAAGAAATAAACGTGCATCTATAACGCAATTTTTATGGCCTGTTTATATATTTTTGGACAGAATTAAACCAGAATCGCATTTTAGATTTGGTTTCAAAAGAAACTTTTGAAAAAAAAACTACAAGTACCGTAAACCTAAAAATTAGTTTTAGGCTACTTATTTTAAAAAATCGAACGTGATGGTAAATTTCCAGCCCACCTTTTAAATACGAACAATAGCGACATCATTAGCACTATTTGAAATGCTAGACTTTTAGACTTTTGAAGAAAGTTTCGGTTTTTTCTTCCTTGAAATACCTGGACCTATTTTTACAATAGGGGCGACCAGCCTCATGACTATAATCGCTATTTATACCTAATATCCGCGACTGGGCCATTTAAAACTAGGAGAAAATACTCGTCATGACAACGAAAGTAACCAAACGATTTATTGACGACAATCTCGGTCGTCATGGAGATGATGACTCAATGCACCTACTTCACCGAGTAGGAATAGAAAAGCTGCTCACCCAGCATGTTCGGAGGAGGCTACTTATTAGCGCCCTGCAATGGCGGTCGGCCTTGTTGGTGGTGGACAAACAGCCTGCGATTTGTATTGATGACTCGGCACAGATAAACTGCCGCTTTTCCCTACACCTGCTTGTGATTATTTTTATCACTTGAAACTGCAAAACCGTTTCATCCCGTACTTCCATTTCAATGAAGAGAAGAGCTAAGCGAAAGACGGTAAGTAACGGCTCCATACCTATTGCGAAAATATAAAGAGATTATCACAAATATTGTGATCTGGTAATTTTATTACGAAAAACGTAAATCACATCGCTGGTCTCGTTATTTGTTGATTTTGTACCTTTTGGATTATTCATCAATGAGGTTTTTGTTTACAGAGGATGACCCTGACATAATGTGGACTCTTCCTTTCAATCTCGAGGGCTACAAAATATTTGAAGGATTTTATTGGGATGTTTGTCAAATAAGGATCCACAAGGATAACAGAATTTCAATTCTGGATCGTAACGGAAGGGTTCACACTTCTAAATCGCCGACGTGGAACCTTGCCAAAGCACATGCCCAGGCCCAGCTGACGTTCTTTGCCCCTGGCCTGGCCCATAACCACGTGCATTTTGTTTTTCCCTCAATAATGGCGTGCTATGCACGCAAGGTGCTTCCGCCTACCTCACTGTTGCGTCAACTCCTCGAGCCACACACGAGATTCACGCAGTACATCAACTATCAAGCTCTCAACGTAAGTTGCATGCCTGCACCTGTGTTCGAGTATATGAGCTCATGCTCTGTTCGCTAGGGTGTGGTCACACATGGCCACGGTGGGTTAGGGGTTGGAGCATACTCGTCGCAATCGGCAGGCCTGGTATCAATTCCCTAGTCGAATCATACCAAAGGCTTTAAAAAATATTAATTTTTAGCTTTTCTATCAATACTTGGCTATCAACACGAAAAAATAAATTGAAGAAAGAACCGGCAAGTTTGCTTGCTGAGTCTTTGGGCAAGGCAGTTCATGGAATAGCTGCATCTTTATGTTGTAGACAGGTGATGAAACCGAGCCGTATACCAATACCGTTTGCGCAGTTCAACTAAAAGGTAGCAAACAGAGCCTGAGGTTACATGCATAAGCAAAGAAAGGAAGCATCCCATACAAAGACTAAAGTTTCTTTGCTAGCATGAGCTGCAGCAATTTGCCTAATCTCTTGCAATGCATTCACCGCAATTCTTGCTTTTGTAATATAAAAAGAACAAAAAAGCTTCAGCGCATTACACTTGGACAAGTGAAAATTGTTCTTGGCAAACTATAGGCCCTGAGTTTAGCCGTAGGTCACAATTGACTTAAAGACGGCATTAATACTGTTGTAGCATTGACTAATAGAGCAAAAAAAGCAGGAAAAAAATACACATTCATGTATGCAACCCGCATAGTACTAAAGTAACCTTTATGGCCAGCGCTGTCGGTCGCCGAATGAAATTGTATTCATTTGGCTAAAATACTATTGGGGACTTCTCGATCGATTCTCTGAAATTGTTTGATCGAATGCGCGAGAATAACATTCATCAACCACTTTAAAAGACGTTAAACTTTGTCGTGGGCGGGATGCTGTAAAATCAACTAATAGTTTTTAACTAAGTGATCTGTATTTTGGCAGGTCATCTCCAGCCAACGTAAGCTCAATTAATGCTAACAATATTTTGCGCGTTTTGTATTTTTCTTAACTCATTGTTTCTCTCTGGTTTGATGTCAACTACTTATGCTTAAGCTGTTAAAAGATTACGGCACTGCCGTTGCAAGGATAGGGAAGCTAGCTTTCTTATTAACAACTATGCTCTTAGCATAACGGCAAACGGGTGCTTCAAGAGTTACTGGTTAACTGAAACACAGTTAAAATTTATTCCGTTTTCTCTCAGGTCTGTCAGTCGTCATCCAATACTGGATGTTTTTTTGATCGTTGGTTCAGACCTTGGCTAAGTTTCCCAATAAGCAACGATGACTTCTTGAACGGAATCAAAGAAAATTGTGAAAAGTTTTACTACGACAACTTCAAACTAACTCAAGATCTGCAAGAAGATTTGCCATATCATAAATATTTGAAAGAAGTGAGTTTTGCATATTGCATTGCGTAGCCTAAAGATAAGTTTTTAACGGCTTCATAATTTCAACTTAAATATTTGAATTTCCCAAATAAAGAAACAAACAAAATTCGCGCAAAATACTCCAAAGATCTTTATTAGGAAGTTTGGGTGAAAAAAACTTCAACAATCGGCGATTTTCTTCCAATTTAACAACTCATTTTTTGCATTGTTACAAACAAAATCTTATTGAAAAGAGATGCTATAATGCCACCTACTAAAATGGAATCACTCGGGTTGGTCCGAGGCCTCTTAGCGACGACACTGGTCTCACAGCTAAGAACCTATTATTCAGTATTATCGCGTCGTTGAAGAATTTGTGGTCAAACTTGAACCGTTGTTGAAAGAAGATTTCGAAAAGCTCTCGTCATCGGTTGAAGAGTTTCTTCCGACGATAAAACAGCATAAGATGCGCGAGGTCGTTACCACGTTGATTTGGAATTGCGCTGTTGTGCATTTCTCTGACCACGAAACCTTTATGAAATACTTTGCCGATGAATATGGCTGCATGTCAATCAGGTTGGTTTGCTCTCAGTTGTGCATTAGAAACCAGTGTGGTAGTGTAGTGGCTAGAGCGTTCGTTTAGAAATCGCTAGACTTTGCTTCATTTGGTACATTTTCAAGTCATACCAAAATCTTTTAAATCCATTTGCAGCTTCCCGCTTGGCACTCAACGCAATAGTTGAGTGCCGGTGTAGAGAAAATGGTTGCAAGTTTGCTTTTTTGTTTGAAGACATTGAACGATTTCCTCCAACTTTTGTGGCAGACAGATGGTGAGCTGAGGAGTCTACCCGTTGTGATAGTCACAAGACCCACCCTGACAAAAGACTTTAAAATAGAGTCCGATTTTATACGGGTGTTGTGGTCAAGACCGACTTGCTCGAGACCAAAATCAAGACTAGCATTTTTCAAAATCAGTGTCCCAAGACTAACCGTTTGAATCACTGTCCAATATGGTACAATATATCTGCTTTCTCCTTTTCAAATTTTGATTGGATGATAAGTTCAAGCAATGTAGACATTAGTTTATGTCACGTGATTGCAGGATTTTGTGTTTTTGCCTAGAATTGGCTGTTAAAATTTCAGAAATATTTTGAAAATTCTGTAGATCTATTGCTTAGTCAGTAAGGTAAGCGTGACTCAAGGGGTTTTAGCAATGTAACAAAGGTAAAATTTTCATGAAAGCAACATAGCATAATGAGTAGGTTTAGCAACGGAAAACTACTTCAACTACTTAGGTCATTAGTACTAACAGTAAAATAGACTACGTTTGTAAAATCATGCAAACTTGAACTTTATTGATATTTTGCTGGACAAATTTTTGACGATTAAGTGATCGTAAAGTTGAAATCATTTTAAATTTACTACTTAATATTTTGAACACAAAAACTTTTTCAAACTGTATTGCTGGAGACCAACAGAGATCTCAAACTGGTGGCTTCGAAGTTTACAGGAGGCGCGGGGCCACGGTGCCATGATACCCTCTCAAAGATATTGAGAAAGTTGGTAAAAAATTGGCGTTTTGTAAAAATTGATATCCAAAAACAAGGCTTGTTTTGAAGAGAAAATGTGGCACAATGACAACCGCTGGAAAAAGATCAAATGCAAAAAAAGGATTCAGTTTTCAAAGGGGGCATGGGTTGCTGTTGCCACCGTCAATGGAGATTCGTCTCCTGGCTGGCTGAGTTTGGTAGTATGGACTGGCTGAAATTGGCTGAGACTGGTAGAGTGGCAGGTCTGAGGCTTGAGATTTGAGGCTAAAACTTCCATGGAAAACGGCTTTACTAAATCTGCTTATCTGATGTAAATGTCAAAGAAACAAGTTGTGGTACCGCGTCTCTCATATTTTGCAAGTAGCCAAAGAGGAATCGTAATATACTGTACATACGTAAAACAATACCAAACAAATGCTAAAAGTTGTGAGCTCTGACTTTAAATAACCCTTTGTCAGGATCAATATGGACAAATAGGAATATCAAAAACCTGGCCTGACGAGGCTTGCTGCTTTACCCATCTGCAGTCTTTCTCAGTTTTTTTCTCTTACCTTTCGTATCCACTCGTTTCTTCCTTTGAACTACAGGCATACAGTCTGATGAAAATTCTTTAACACAGAAATCTCAGTAATATCCACTAAAGAAATGATACTTTTTGATCACGCTCGCGATATCTTCTCTCGTTTTTGCAGCAATAGACACAGCCTTCTTTTGCATAATTATCACTTCGCACTTGATTAGATCGAGAATTCTTTGTGCAGCGCCTGTGATCATCCGAATCAGAACGCTTATTCTGTCATCCACTTCTGTTCTACTGCGGGCTGTGTACCCGGCACGCTCTTTGGCGGCCCTTTGCTTTTTTTAACCTCTGGTCCAGGCCGTGGCGATTTTGCTGTCATCTATGACTATATGACGTCTTCTGCCATGTCCCCACACCACAGAAAGGATTAGGAAACATCAAAAACAAGTTTGTAGGCTTGCCAACCAAATTCATGTAGACTGCCACCATAACAAATATAAAACTTCTTCATTAATCTTATTTTCAATTAAAAGTTCACTCGCAGAATTCCTATGTTACGATAATGTCTTAAAAACGTTTACCGGCATAAAGGTCTAGGCCAGAGTTTCTTAAAATGGGGGTTGGGTTACCCTTAAATTGATTTGATGACATCTTCTAAAATTAATCCCATGTTTCCCCTCAAAGAAATTGAGAAAATTCTTCAAAATCAGTGTCTTGAAGAAATCGATGTTGAAAAAAAAAAGAAAACATTGAAGAAATTGGTCTCAAAAAAACTTTGTTTTTGAGTGAAAATGTCGTAAAATAACGACAGCCCGGAACATTATCATCCCCAGAAAATAAAGAATGTCACGATATAAGAAAGGGGTTTGGGTAGTCGTTGACGTTGCCTAGGAAGTCGCGTGTCAAAAAGCGTTAGAACCAATGGATTAGGACATTTTGATAACAATAACTAACAAGCAGCATCGAATTTCTTTTGCTATCCACATTGCTTTCTAATGGTGTTAGTACTTAGCAGCGACTTTTCTATTCTTCTTCAAAAACACAAAAACTTACAATTTTGAATTAATTAAAAGGAATGCTTGCAAGCATTTTCTGGTGAGCCCAACTCGAGCTGCAACAGCATTGATTAAGCAACATATTTCTTTATTTTTGCTTTTGACAAGTTATTTGGACATTTTATAGGTGTCGTTTTATCGTATGACCAATGTGAAAATAGACCAATAATCAGCACACTAAAGCTTAATAATAGCAAAAGAGCAAAGCGCGAGCTTGCTGAAGGTTACAAAGATCTGACAAATCATGTTAATAAAGTTAACGAATCCATTTCTGGCACCCTGTAGGTTAACGATTTCAACTGATAAATGCAGCCCAAGTTTTTGATCTGATGCCTCATCAGCGCGAATAGTTTTATCCAATCAAATTCATGCTGGCGTCAGACCGAAACCAGTTGTTATTCAACTGAAGTTACCATCACCGCTTTGACGTCATAGTTCTACGAGCTTCACAAGAATTCAATATATCAATCTTAAATTAGCAGAGGTAATTTCGAAACAAGTCGCCAAATTTAAGGTCGCCAAAAACTTTTTAATTGAGGTAATTTGGCCTCAAGACTTTAAAACTGCGCACGAAACGAAGACCAATTTCGAGAACTACATCATTACCTTAGATGCATAAATATGCGCATTAGAAAGAAAAGAAGAAACTTAATTGAGGTATCTTAGACTCAAAACTGAGCCCCAAGACCAAAACGTCAAGGCTTCAATAACAGCACAAACAGTCCAAAAAATGGGCTCGAGACGACAATCTATCTCGAAAATTACGTCACTGGTTTATACGCATAAACAAGCCTATATGCATCAGAAAGAGAACAAGAAACAAAAAATCAAAAAAAAAACATGCCAAAAACAACTCGAAGGGCCTTTTGGGGAATGGTCTTGCAATTTTCAGTAGCTGTTGTGCAATATAAAGACATCGTTTATTTTCAAAGTCTTGAATTTTCCTCTTGGCTACTTGCTTTGATAACGCTTTTATTGACCGCAGAACACCGTTGGTTTCTACGAAAACTGAAAAGCAAGTTGAAGGTTGCCAAAAGTATTTTGAAAATGTCGACAACTCTTCGTTTTTCGAGGCCGAAGATATTTACAGGACTAAATGCTTTCTGCGGACTTTTGTGCGGTTTAACCCCAGCAGTTTAGATTTGACGCTGCCAAACACAAGGTGAGTTGGTAAAAGGAATATTACACATCATGTTTTTAACTTTAAGTTATTGCATAAACACAAAAAAAAATGTAACTAACTTTACGCTACAAGCTTTAACATTATTCTGTGCACACACGAATTAGATCTAGTATGTCCAAGGGCCGCGTTTAGCAAATCAAGTTGAAGGAAAATTCTCCAAATTAAAATCTTGTTGTCGAAAAAATGCAAATATCTATTGATAGTGATATTTTTACACAGGAAAAGCACCAAACCTTTGTACAAAGAGAGTTAGCACAGACGCTTTTTGGGTGCCAACAAAGTCTTACTCAATTTTGAGGCGTATTTTAATGAATGTTTCCAAACAAATAGCTTTAGGGCGTGTGGCCTTGCTGTAGGTAATATGACTAAAGGAACTCTAGTCTTCCTTTCAAATGGAGTGTAAACTAGCATAAAAACAAGATCTTTCGAAAAAAGTAATATTCAGGCATCGAAACAGCGCAAAACTCTGAAAAGAGACTTTTTTGCTCAAATCTTTTTTTAAGATTGAACTCTGTCCCTTCTCTTCATTTCTTGAAAAAAGATTTATAGAGCTCCACCCTCTTCTTTAAATACTGAGTTGGGGGATGTATACACTTTTTTTGCCATTTAATTTTTTTAATAATCGTTAGCATTACAATAAATGTAGGCGGTATAAAACCATTTTCTGAAATTTGATTTCTGTGTCGTAAGTGACAGCGATTTCGTGATAGCAGGATCTTAGCACATTGCATAGACCAATGATTTACACGTCAAACCCTTTATTTTTCTTTAAACGCTTTTTTTAAAGAGCAACTTTCAAAGTGCCATCTGTATTGGCATGGTGATAATTCGTTGTTTGATAGGACTTCGAATGGTTCAGTGACCGATCCAGGTGAGGGCGATTAGGGCAACTGCTTTTTCAATACTTAAAATAGTTACCGCACATTGTGTTTGTACATTTTAGAAAACAACCAACCAAAACTCATCGTGATTAAATCTTCAATCGATTCTGTCCTTGGTCATTTTGAAATTTATTTATTGTTTGCGATATGGGCTTAATTCTTTTGTCTTTTGCTTTGTCACTGTAAAATTGACATATACTGTAGAATTGACATATATGAGCTGGTAACAGGCCAGTTAGCCTCGATCACTTATCACAGGTTTCATGGGTTAGGGTTAAAGTGCCCAACCTTAACCCTAACCGGATGTATGTGACCGGGGTTAAGTGTCCCAAAACCATATGAACTATCTTCCTGCAGGTAGATCGTTTTGAGCCCACAACACAGCAGTAGCTGCATGCACTGATTAAGATATCGAAAATTTTTGAAAAGCAGCGAGAGCATAAAGACAAAATAAAACTAATTTTTTACGTTGTTATCAAGGCCAAAAGAAAGGCATGCGACAATCCTGCCGCAAGATAAGCTGGCGCCGAATGTTTGCGTACAGTAGGGGCTAATAGTGAATTGAAAGTTTGCCAGCAAAATAAATTGTGACGGGTTGCTGGAAAGTTTGGATTCTTTTGTATAAAAGTGCCAGGTTGTGCTTAAAAATCATGTTTAAGTTTAGGGGTGTTTTTTGAGGGAAACAACAAGAGTGGGCAGCTAGTGGCACTGTCCTTTTTATTTTTGCTGCGATTTTATAAGTTAATGGACATATTTTTATGTATTGCTGATAAAAAATAAAAACTGTTAATTTCTTCCCTATACTCTCACTGCTTGCTGGAACCCTCTCAGCCCTCGTCGTACTTTCAATGCTCTTTTCTTCGGCCTTACGTGTGTGCCTTTTGTTGCTGCTACCTGAAGACAGTATAAGAGGTGTATTTTCAACCCTTTATAATGTAAAGGATCTCATCGAATCCCAGAGATTTCATCAAACCTAGGTAAATAACCACCAGCATGCAACTTTTGCTGATCCTTTGCCTCACTGGCAAACGTTGACGCGAACAATGAGGCAAACAGATAAACAACATAAAACAAAAAATCTTCATACTTTCTTTCGATGTCAAGTGCTCGTGGATGCTACATTCGAGAAGTCATTGGTGTAGCCCACATTGTCACAAGCCCTCATATAACTGATGCGGTGATGTAGTGATTAGAGCGTCTGCTTCTCAGTTGGTAGACCCTAGTTTAATTCCCGAGTCGAGTTTTACCAAAGACTTAAAGATATGATATTCATAGCTTTGGTGCTTGACGTTCACTCGAAAAAGAGAGTGTGGCGTGGAGAAAAACCGGAAAGTTCGCTTGTTGTGTGTCCTTTGGTGAGGTACTTAAGGGTCTACTTCTACCTTCATGTGACAGACAGGTCGTTGGGCATAGCAGTCCACCTGACGTGGCGGCCCATTCCAACGAAAGAGTTGCAAACAGAACATAAGCTCATTCGCATGAATGAATGAAACCCTCATGAACTTGCTGACCTAAAACACAGGTGTTCTAAATTTTTTGCAGCGGACCAAATTCACTCAACCGATTCACACAGCGAGCCAAGAAGTTTCGTGCTTCTCAGATCAAGCTCAAACGTAAAACTTGTGAAGAATTTTCGGAAATCATCTTTAAGATGATGAAGGATTTCATCTGAAGACCTTTCGTTTTGATATAAAGCGCAGAATATAGAGCTGAAAAATTTTTTTGGACGGCATCATCCTGAAGAAACAAGTTTTAAAATTGAACACCTTTTTATTTGGACTTAAACGTCAAGAAGTGGGGGGGGGGGGGGTTCTTAATGTAATCATCTGTTTGTTGTTCTGAGTAATTTACCTTTAAACGCAGGCAACAAGCTACATCCTTCCGTTGACCACACAGCCTCACGCCGTCGGCCGCGGCTTGAACATCCTGGTCTAAAAATAAATGCGTTATTTTTTTGTCAGGTACAAGTTCACGAACAAACTCGCCGTTTCCGCTGGTGAAGAATTTCAAGCAAAGCTGGAGCAGCTCGATCAGAAGTTGTACGATAATAACTTGAACATCATTCCGCTGCCAGAAATAATCAGAACAGTTTGCTTTTGAGCTGCGTGCCCAGTGGAATGATTGCGTGCCCAGTGATTTCTCTTCAACTGGGCCAGCTTTTTAGAAACAATGTTTGCTGCGCAGCAAGTAATATAGGGAAGGGCATTTAACCAGTGAGGGTACCATAGATTAGACCAGGCATCAACATCCTGCGGCTTCGGCACGACTTGGTAAACTCTATAACACGCATAGACGAGAAACTTTAAAAATCATTTCCGAAAAGTTCATCTTTGAAGAAAAGGAAGGTCTTCATCTGGGTTATGATGCGAAGTTAAGAAAATATTGATTTTCAATTTCCCAACAAAAAAAAAGGTTTTTATGTAATTGCTTCTTGCAGTGCTGTTTTTTCCCTGGTAACCGGGTTCAAATGGTTCTTCGGTCGTCAAAGTTAGTCGCGCTCTCGTCTGGACACATACGTAAAGCCAAACTGCTGTTGATAGTTACTGCATCAATTGCTGCGCATCGCGTTAAGTATACATGACGGAGAGGAAAGAACGCACCAAACGATACATTGCATGGTAAAGCATGAGATTTAAAAATACAAGTTTTATTTGTGTGCAGAGCAGAGCTTACAAGGTCGCACACGCACGCACTGCTTTTTACGCTAAAGTAAAACACGACAATTGTTCTTGAAGCCAACTGACATCATACCTAAGTGAAGGATCGTCCAACATAAGCAATCACTTTCAATCACTCTTTTAACTTATAGATTCATCACATTACAGGTTACCTGCTAACTTAGACACCACACGACGTTTTTAGACACTACGCGACGTTTCTAGACACTACACGAAGTTTTATGTAAGTTGCAATCGTGTAGTGTCTAAGTTAGCTGGTAACCTTTAATGTGTTGAGTAAATAAGTTGAAACGGTGATTGAAAGTGATTATTTATGTAACAGTATTAGGCGATCACGAGTTCTAGAATAACGTGCTCAAGAAGTAGAGCTATTTTAGCTTTAATGTATAAGTACTTGTTTGAATATTGCAAAGGTAGAATTACACTTCCTATGCGCATAAAAAACCAAAAAACTGATTAACCGTCTTGAAGGAAGCATGCTAAGGTAGAGATTTCCGAAAGAGCCGACTCTTCAAATATATTTACGTAGCGGATTTACTCATTTATTTCGCTTGAAAAGTAAATGGGGGAAAATTGAAGTCAGACTATATTTACTTGTTTGGTCAGCTTTACAGATAACCTCCCAAAATGCACATCAATCGAGAAATCACCAAATGTAAAACTTTTGAGTGCTGCTGCTTCTGGCTGCACCGCTTGAGATTATGCAACAGTTTTTGCATGTGACGTCATGGAAGCTTAGTTTAGTATTTTTTTGCGACAAATAGCCTATAATACGCTATAAATACGTGTATTTATTCTGCGACGCAATACATTTGTTGCAGCTCATCGCCATCGACGGCCGTTTGATAATTTTGAAAAAATGAGAATTATTTGAACTAATCAAATAAGCAATTAATTGGTAAAAACAGAACCGTGAGAGTGACAGTAGAAACATACTCGGTATTTTATTCAAGTTGCAACAGGAAAACGACAAGGGTCTAACTCTTTCAAATTCGACTCTTTTGAACATCCCCAATACTTGGCCCACATCTTTTAGATCAATTGAGCGACGTATCTTGGTTTATTTTCTGTATTTTTATGATTTTTTTCCATGTTTCTAACTTATTGCAAAAAAGATACTCTGAGTGTCAATGCTATGTTTGAAAAGTAATGATTTTACGTTGACCTTGTAGTATAATTTTGCTGCCATTTGATTTGATAATTTTATGACATGAGCAATTGAATAAGTTATTCCACACCAAGAAAACTTTTTTAATCACTATAATTTTAGTGATTACAAAAGTTACAAGTTACAACTCCAAATGCTCCCCGAAATCTGATTCCCACAAACAAGTGATGTCACTGAAGTCCGAGGCACCCATTGCTGA
The DNA here is from genome assembly GCA_963675345.1 of Trididemnum clinides. Lineage (NCBI taxonomy): Eukaryota > Metazoa > Chordata > Ascidiacea > Aplousobranchia > Didemnidae > Trididemnum > Trididemnum clinides. The sequence goes on from OY776289.1 coordinate 12,153,992, forward strand.
GTTTAAGTGAGTTGACTCAAATTCTCAAGATGCAAAAAAGGATAGCTTTTAACAAGCATCAACTAAAAAATCCATTTCTTTAACAACCAGTAGCTGGTGTCACCCCTTAAATCAGTGTCACTTGGGATCAGCTTTTCCCGGTGACGTCACCACCTGAAAAATCAACACCCTTGCACGAAGTAGACTTAAGAACATTGGAATATTGCTTGTGGTTGCAATAAGAAACGTGTTGGTGTTTAATCAAAACTTAATCACTTATCACAATAAAACCTCTGTTTTACGCGCAATTACTGGGTGAAATTCTAAAGTCAGGAGCCTAAACAAACCTTTTCGTAATAATTCTAAATAACCCAATCTTCTTTCAATCAAGATTGATAATCGTTTGTAATGAAATCGAAACATTTTGTGACGCTACAAAACGCTTCTGTTTCACTTATCAAGATGATCTGATGGTTAGTGTCTGTGCTTGTTATTCTACGGTTTGTGTTTTATTGAAAGGTGTATATTTTATCAAAAGTATATGTTGGTAAATTTGTTTTATCTGTATCAGTCTCAATCGCGTTTGAAGCTTGTTTCCAATGACGGCGATGATCGAGTGTAATCAGACGCACAGATGAGGCTTGTTTTGCCCTGATGAAACAGAGTGGTTGCATCTGATTGCGTTCGAACATCGTGCCAATGAAAATGGGAATTTACAACTACAATTATCGTTGATGTAAACGAGTTTTCACATAGAGACGAATTGCAGAAAGAATGCACGTTAACTTGAATTTCGAATTCGAATAACGCTTGCAGTTAAAAATAATCAAAGCTGGCAAGTTAAGCAAGGCGGAGGTTTGTTGGCGCTACCACACCAAAGTACAAACTAAGGACGAGGCTAAATTGGATGACATGGATTTCTTTGGTGCTTTAGCTCAAAGATCTACCACAACGACTTTTCAGTAAATTTGGTTTCATATTTTAGTCTAAATCCTACTCCTATTGCTGAGAGTCGAGCAGGAGGTCTTCGAATTTTAGATTTGTTTTACCACTTTCCTACAAATTGAGCAACATCGATTGAAAAACAAACGTTTTAATTACTGCACCACGGCGATGACCCCAAAACAAAGTGGGAATGTATTGAAATAAAGTAGCATGAAGGTGTTCTGGGATATTAACTGCAAAAGTTTGTTTTCACCAGAATTATGTCGATATACTAATCAATGACTTAATATTGCTGAGCGCAGAGCAGTAGACTTATGAATACCAATTTTATAGCTTGTTGTAAGTTATTTGTTCGGTTGAATTCAACTTAAATGAAGGTATGAGCAGAAATTGATTGCAGGACTTGCAGTTAAAAGATGCACCTTCGAAAAAATACGCTGCATTTCGTTGCGTTTTTAGTGCAGCAGTGTTTAGCGCCAAAACTTATTTTGATCTTAACTGAGAATGTTTTTGTGGTTTACATTTTATTTTCCCCTTTGCCCCTATTGCTTAGCGCCTAGCAGGAAATATGTGATTACCATTTATAAAGTCTTTGATACGAGTCGACAAGGGAAGTGAACCTAAGTTTACCGATTTTGACGTCCATTTACTCTTTCTCTGGGCTACCAAACATAATCACAACCGGTGGTGTACGCAAGTGGAGAGGGAGTTAGGGTCAACTCCCATAAATACTGTAGACATACAATCTTTTCACTAAATAAAAAAATTCATGCAACCATTTGACTAAAATTTTGTTCTAGAAAGCAAGAAAATGCTGATTTTTTGGTGTAGTTTTCTAAAATTTTTTCGGGGGCCATGCCGCCTCATCCCCTAGATCAGTGATTCTCAACCTTGGTCTACTGGACCACTAGTGGTCCACCTGGAATTTCTAGTGGTCCACAAAAAGTTCCATAAATCCTTTATGAAACAATTCTGAAAATTGCAACCTATGCAGTAAAATATGTAAGAACTACCTATTAGAAAATTATCTAACTAGCCCAATGATATCATAGAGGCCTAGATTGATCGTGTCTTTAACATTCTATATAAGACAACCAAAAACTCCCATGAAAAATTTCTGCGAACGCCACTGCTCATAATAATCACAGTACACCAGATACAAGAGTGATTTTAGTTACGCATTGAATTAAAGCAATACAAATTATTGCTATAAATGCAAATTTAGCATTAAAAGCAATATTTGCAATTAAGTGCCAAGTTAAGTAGGAATACTAATCAGGAAAATCAATGCGGAAGCAAACTGTTCTGTCATGACAGATGCAAATGAGTAAATGGCAGATTTAAAAATTGCTCTATTAAAGAGGTTCTGTTAAATCATTTTTGTCATTTATATCAAATAATTTTGATTATCTATTAGATAGTTTCAGCTAGTTTGAAGAGTTGCCATTATAAGGTTTTAGTTGGCCTACGACTCGACAAAAGAATTGAACCCAAGACTAAAGGAGTGATACTATTTTGCTTTATCTTTGCCGCACACAACACAACCGGCCAAAAATTAAAAGAAATTGTGTTCAGTGATTCGCTGCCTGGCGTTCAGCGAGTAATATTTATATTTTCATCCTTTGAGGGGAGAGAATCTTAAAATGAGTTACACTGAGAGCAATGTTGGGTTTTGACTCGCAAATTCGCCGTTAGTGCCGGCCAACAAAGCATTCTTGCCACAATCAGAGAAAAGTGCTAAAAGATACGAGTTTCATAAGACAAAATTCGCTCATAGAAAAGCCGTGGTTTGGTTTAAATGCTCGACCATTTGGTCTTTCAAACCGCATTCTAGCCTCGTTGCGGACTTAACATGGAATAAAACAAAAAACAACATTGCCACTACGAGCGTAGTCTGGGACCAGTTTTTACTTCAGAAAACATCCTTCCTATCGGGGTGGGAGGCTAGTAGTGGTGAAGCGACTTTTTTTCTTTCTATATCGATTAGTGATCGAACAACTTTCAAGCTTTAGAATGAATGGAAACAAAAACATTGCGGTGCTTACAGAATTCTGTCGTACTTTTATCCTGGTGGGTGATTCAGCTCATCATAAAAATTATGATTGCAATCTGGTTAGCAGAGAGAAATACCAGTACTGGTTACAATTTAAACTTACCAATTCTTTTGGCTGTTTGCCCTCACGCAAAAACACACAAGTTCATTTTAAGCAAAAAATACTTTCGTGAAAATATCTTTGACGCACCAAACATATTGACTTCGCTTGCACGTGACAACAATGAAAATATAAGGCAACGCGGAGCCGTCAATCCAATATGATTACCACTTCTTTCGGATGAAACGAAATTTCAGTACTAAAAATTTTTTCAAACTGGAAAGCTACCCTGCGCTACCATCTAGTGAAAACAGTTATTGCAGTTTTAGTAAGAAAAGCAAAACTTTATGCATTGTTCGACCCGAATCCGATTTTGCAGCCAGCCGGTGAGCAAGTTTAAATCTCCACAAATTATTCGATTGTATCTGATCAACGTTTAATATGTTTAACCAACCCAATGGTTCCCACTTGGATCAAGTCATGACCACAGAAGTAGCTGCAAACAGTGGTGCAGCTAAGGGGTGACGAAAGACACTGTGCCCTCGATTTCTGGACTTGCAGCAGCGATGATATAAAACGAGGTGACCCTAACAATCAAACCTTGCTACCCTATTCTCAATTTTTTTCCTCGCCTTATCGCAAGAAGTCCTTTTTGGGGGACAATGAAAAATTTTGTTTATTGGTCTGCATATTGGTAACCTCATGGCTGTTTCCTTCCAAGTATGGCTGTAGAGAAAAAGCCAAGAAAGCGATGGCAGACGTCATGCTGCATTGGCAAATCCGAGGGGGGCCAGCGAGCGGTTCTATCTCCTTTCAAAGAATTAGGCAAGTGGTTTTAGATGAATTCCAAAAGTTACTTAACGGCACTCAGGAAATTCGGTGAAAGGGTTTACATTATTTGTAGAGACTAGCAAAAAATTGAGTAAAAGCAGTTTTTCCTTGTTTTTGAGAGCCATGATCAATTTTGCTAAAGATTTTGTACTCAATTTCCGCACCTTTACAATACATTTTCCAATCTATCAGTGGTTACGTTAGGATAAAAATGGCTCACGACTCACCATATCACACCAAACTTTTCCTTTTCTAATTAAATCCACTTTTCAAAAGCTTAAAACAGATTTGAATTTGGTAAGACTTTGATCTAGTTGTTGTGATGTTCAATACGTGCTGAGTCTAGGCAAATAGCTTTTCTTCCGTCAAAATTCAAAGAAAAACTTTAATTTTAAACGTTTCTTCAAAAAATAAACAAAAATAATTTTTTTTACCAAATCTTAGTTGCAGAAAAATTAATAATGGGTCAAAAAAAATTAATGTCGAAAAAAGGACTTTCCTCAGTCTGAGATTGCTTTTGACTAAATAGTTTAAATCAGTGTTTTTCAGGTTTTTCAAGCCACGACCCACTTTTCAAAGCAGAAATTTTCGAAACCCATATAATTTTACATGCATTTTGAAGTGCATGAAAAAAATTGCAAACGAAGACGAAACGGATAATTCAAATGTTAATTTCATTAAATTAATTTTGAGACCAAGCATGCCATTTATTCAATTTTTGAATGACTCCCGCGACTTACTAAAATTCTGTTCACAATTTATCGGTGGGTCGCGACCTAAAGTTTGGGAACTGCTGGTCCACATCGATCTTCAAAAATAGTTGAGAGTTAAAAAACACAGCGATGTCCACGATATCCCGACAATATCCGCGATCTTTTCTTTGTCTTTAAAGTTCGAAAACAAAATTTAATTATATTTTAAACTGGCCGACGTGGAGAAAAACATTCCTCCTAAAATCTAAAGTGTCTGGATCGCTGGGGTCAGCATGAGGTCGCTGCATCTTGCGTAAAATATCTTACCTCCAAAAATGTTTGCTCGGCAGCGCCCCCGATTTGAGCGGCTCATGTTGCCCTACGACTTTATGTAGCGTGTTGCTACTTGCACAACAAGTCATTCTTGTTGCGCATGTCACTGCCTCTTTGAGGGTCTCCATCACTGCCTTACTCAGAATTTATATACCGATGCGAACATGCAACAAACAATGGGCCTAGATCTACGTTTAACGGTATATTGAACGTGGGTGTATTGCACAGTGGCTGAATTGTATGTGAGAAGTTTTGGGGGTGTGCTCGTAAACATTGCAGACGCAACTGGATGAAGGGTACATGCAGGTTTGCTTTTTCCAACCACTCTATGTTAAATCAAACGTTAGTTCAGTGAGCTGCGAGGGTAAAGCACATTTTCAGGCCTATCGCACTCACCTTTCACTCCTTACTCTTTTATTCTGAACAGCCGAAGCAAGAACACGCTATACTGAGTTAAAAGCAATTGTTACAACTCTAAATTTTAGTTGCCGCATATCTTGGTTAGCAATACCGAAACTAGGAGCCCTAAAAATTCTTTGAAACAAAATTGTATCGCGTGTTTATGCGTGTTAACTGCTCAATTCTGTGCAATCGCTAGAAAATTTTCAACTTCGGTGTCCAAACTCCCACGCTCGTTCCTCTCGTGCAAAATGTCTAACGTGGGCACATAAGCACATGACATCAATACGTAAGAAGTTCTGCTTCCCGAACGTACATAATGCAATCGACTACAACGGTGGTTTTCGATTGGAGGTGCAAGAAGAATCTTATGAGGGTGAAAACTGTTCTTCCAGAACTTACGTTACCAACCAGAATGAAAGTTTACAGGAAAAGTGCAGGATATGATTTCTCTGCGCTTCCGCCGGCATTTTCTTCTCGAAAAAAACATTTACGCTTGTCCGCCACGCCCAATTCTAAGCGGTTCAAAAGCAACAGCGAGAAAAATGTATTTTGTCAACGACTCGCTGTAGTGTTATCGAGGACATGAAACTTCACGCCGTAAAAATTCATCGTCTGTGTAAAGTTTGCCCTATCTCAGCAACAGCACTGAGCTAAGGAGGGCGATTCTACTTAAATTCAATCAATTCGACGCACAGTGTAGATTCAACTTACTCAATGTAGATCAGTGTGGCAGTATTCAGTATTTAAATGTTCAACTTCACAGATCAACTTAACAACATGAAACAACATATCGGTGTGTCGACAGCATTAATAACACTCAGTCTGGGCTATCAGTATCAATTAAATCAGTATTAAGTCAGTCAATCAATTAAATCAGTCAGTTAAAACATTTCCAGATTCAGTTAAGAATAAGCCAGATAAAACACTTTGCCCTATCGTCATCTAAAAACACACGAATATTAATCTCTTCAGTAAATTTAAACTTCAGTCTATACAGTGATGAGGCACGGTACCTCTTGAGAGCCTAGCACATCAACTCTCTCTAGCGCTTCGCCGTGGAATATGCAAACTTACAATTTGATAAGGAATGGATCTGGGTCCGTATTTTCAACAGTCGGCCAATGTAATATGGAACCGCCTCCTTCTATCATAACATCGCGCTGATGGCCATAATTGCTAAATCGGCTAGTTTGGATTTTATCTAGCTTTTTGATTACTTTGCTCAAAGGAATTATATGGAGCAAGAAATGTTTACTACATTATTTAGTTTTGAGCTTGCAATATACTTCTAGTTTAGTTTGTAAAACAATTCAGTTTACTTTACCGAAATATTACTACATCTGTTTCGAATTATTTATAACCTGTTCTTGATCTCTAGAATCTGTTGCAAGCCTACACTCTGCAGGTCAGCAAGGTAGGTGAGGAAGTAGAAAGACAAATTTGCTTTTGCAGCCACTACTGCTGGCGTAGCAGAAAGGCCGCAATGCATTCCTTTGGATGTTGTGCTATGTAGTTGTAATTTGAAACCGTCAAAGTTTAGCGAGGATCAAAAAAAAAATCTTGGGTTGTGGGGCCGGATATAATGTTCAAATTTGAAAGATAAGACAAGTTTGTTTTGATCGATAGGAATCGCTGATGGAAATAAGATTTACAAACCTTGGAAACAGGACGTTAAACCGACTAAAACATCGCTTCAGTTCGGGTTCGGATTTTGCAAAACTTATTTTTATCGGTTCACATTCAACGCTGCATAAAAATTGTGGTTTGGGACTTCAGGTTGACCTGTGTCAAATTTTAGAGATTTGGGTTTGGATTGGGTTCAAATCTCAACGGTTCGGGTTCAAGAATAACAACAACATAAAGCTGGGTTTTGAGTTGAATTTTCGCCTGTTTTTGCAGCATGTTTCAACAGTTTTTGTTGCATTCACTTTTTTGGTGCCTTGTATTTTTAAAAGAATTTCGCTGTGAATTAAAATAGCTGTAAAAATGAAAAGAAACCATATTCACCTGAAGCTTGGCTGATTGACGACAACCAAAAGCAGAAAAATAAATAAAACGATTTTTGTGGCTTAAAAAATTGCAAAACAGGATTTTATTTTTGAAATATGTCATAATATATGACTTATTTTTAGAGCATCAAATTTATTTTGATCTCCGCAACTATCGATCCACATGAAAGATTTTACATGTATTTTGACCAACAACACAGTTGAAAAACGAACAAAACAAAAATTTTTTCCTTAAAAATTGCTACGAAAATTTAATTCATTTTATCAATAAATCGGCCAGTTTGAGAAAAATTTCATAAAGTATGCAATGTTTGCGTCTACAAAGTTTTTGTTTCGGCCAAGCACTGGCCACCACTAGCTACTAAGTATTATGAACTCTGAGCTCGACAAGTAGGCCTACGTTTGGCTCTTTACAACTTATTTTAGCACTGGCTGATCAACTGCAAGTGTTTATCATATTCTATGACCGAAATGTGGCAAATAATGTGTCAAAAAATGTCACAAAGCAAAAGTGACATCATACAGCAAGCGCTGTTAGATTGCAGAAAATAATAAAAGTGTTGCTTTCAACGCTTGTTGAAACTCGGCTTGAGAACTTTTTGCTGCCTCTCTCATACACAAATTGTCAAATTTTAATGTCGACAAAAGTTGTTTGACATGTGTTTATAAAGATTGTTTTAATGTCGACGAAGGTTGTTTGACATGTGTTTATAAAGGTACGGTACTAGAGTTTAATCTTAGCATTTCAAAGTAAAAACGAAAATTTCTATGTCGTGACTTAAAATGGAAAATGTCGTTTTATGACTTCATAATTTCCTAAATGCGAGTAGATCTAGCAGCAATGCAGTTTTTTACTCTTGTCAGCCAGGCAATCTTGTAAACCATTAAAATATGACTTAAGTGACTTTCATTGCCCCTGGCCCTAATCAATTCAATTTATTGCCTCACAATAATCTATTGCCCGACAGAGCACAGATTTAAAAATAGCAGAACTTTTAAGTGGTTTTATTTTGAACTACACAAATTTCGTTAACATGAAGTTATTTAAACCTACAAGCGAGAAATTTGCAAAATCGACTTGTATGGATGTCCATATCTTTACGAAGACTCATGCAATTTACTTAAAGCTTATACTTAAAAATGCAAGAACAAATAGAAATAGGGAAAATCCGAGCAGCTTAATACAAACGGAACCGCTTCGGTTTCTGTAAGGAGTGATGAGCAGGAACGTAATGTGTTAGCAACACCATTAAGGCTGGTTTCCATGCGTAGATTGCTGGAACTAAATAGAGAAACAAAGAATTTTTCACGGTACGCCCGCAATCTACATCTTATGGAAGCCAGGCTTTGCCTCACTTTTTCTTGGCCTGGGAACGCGTATTTGTACGAGGTGTTTCTAAAACTTCATTGTAACCAGCTACATCGTCTCCACACAGAAAAAGCAAATGGCATGTACAACACAGGCAGTTGGTTAGCGCATGCAGTAGACTTATATCCCTAAAGGACTGACACATAGAAATAAGTTAAATAACATCTATTTAAAATCACTAAAGATAGACAGTAATCGTGGCTCCTACTTATGAAAGTTATGAAAGAGTACTGTAATTTGGTTCCATTTAAATTCTATCAACTGAAACAAGTTGAATGCTGGTGGAATGTCAACGACTACTCATCTCCAGAATAACAACGAACTGGTTTGAAGGTTAAAATTCAACAGACATTAAAAAATTTGGTACCAGAAGCGTTGCCCCACAAATTATATGAAAACATATCAACTCTTAGGAATAGTTAACAATAAAATCTCAGCAGTAAAATTTTAATTGTACTTTGTTTTCTGGCACTAATCAGGAACAAAATTTTGGTTGCTTATCTTGTTTTTCTAAATCGTTCTCTTGGACATCAAGCAAAATCATCATTACTACAAGTCGATATGTGCAATTAGGGCTGCCAGTTTTCTGAATAGATCTACCAAAGTAGTGGAACTGTTTAGATAGTAACTTTCCGGTTTGGCTTCATGTTCAGCAAAATTCATTTTATCAGTTCCGCTTCAATCAGGTTCAAGGATTTAAAAAATTGTTGTTTAAGTTTGGTTCGGTTTCACTGCAGTAGCCTAATGTCAATTTTTATAGATTGGGTTTCGACTTGGCCTGAGAGAAAACAAAGAGTTAATACCGGTTTTTGGTTCGGAATTGGTTCAATTGGCGCTCTGCTTGAAAGGCCGAATCTACTTGCTTTACACAAACCAGCTCTCAATTTTTATTCATTGTTTTTACTTTTTCTCTAATACGTTCATGCAAACATCTTTTGTTGAATGCCAATTGGCGAATTTTTTTCGCCAATTAGCATTCAACAAGATTAGCATTCACATTTTCGAATTTTTTTGAAAATATGATCAAAGAATGCAAGGGGTGCGAAAATTGTTGGAACCTCATAATTACTGTTGGTGTTACGTTCGGACCGCCTGAGTCAGCACCCGTAGTCTTTCATGCGCGTTTGATTGTTTTCGCTGTAACGTTTAGTTTTCTTCTTCTCGAACATAATCGGTTAGATAAAGGACGTGTTGTGAGTCAATAGGCTTATCTTTTGTGATCGAGGTAAAACATGGCGCTGCGAGTTAATTTTTTCACAGAAAAGAACCTATAGTATGCCGTTCACGTTTAGACGCAGTGATATTCCAAAATTGGATTTAGATGTGGACCGTGGCAGTAACTTCAAAGCCTGGCTTGAAAAATGGTCGGCTTATATTGCGGTGTCAGGATTAAGCGAAGAAAATGGCGATACGAAATATCACGTGTTGCGCTTGGCATTCTCTCTCGAAACGGCCAGCGTTGTTGATAACCTAGGCCTACCTAAGGAAGATAAGAAGAAAATCGATAAGATTATACAAGCACTTAAAGTCCATGTAGAAGGCGCTGTCAATGAAACAGTAGAAAGGCGAAATTTCCGAAAGCGACGTCAACATACCCAAGAATTGTTCGACGACTTTCTTGTTTCGTTGCGGGATTTAATTAAAACCTGTAATTACTGTGCAGCAGATGACTGCGTAAATAGAGCACTTCGAGACCAGATTATTGAAGGTTTACAAGATGGCGACACTATTGAAGAGCTCTTACGTCAGAAAGACCTGACGTTAGATAAAACTATCCAAATGTGCAGAGCACGGGAATCTGCAAAGCATCAGCGCGATCAGATTAAAGGCAGTAGTCTCACTATCAGCGCAACATCCACATACAAGGCGAAACAGCATCAGCGTCATGGTCGTCCAAACCGGAGACAGACCCGCGAGAGCAAGCTCGATTCTCGCACATGCACCAAGTGTGGCAAACCGCCTCACAAAAATCCCTCGCAATGTCCTGCTATTAATAAGTTTTGTAATAAATGCAACAAGCTTGGACATTTTGCATCGCAATGTCGCACAAAATCGACTAGACTTAATAAGCTGCAACAACCGCAGAATGATGAATCTGAACAAGGACAATTGTTTTCAACCCTGCGTATGAAAGGTTTGGGCAGTGCGCCCACCGTTGAAGTATCTGTGCGAGGGTCAAATGGTGATGCGACATTGAATGTTCTGCCAGATTCCGGAGCAGATATTACAGCTGCCGGAGTGCACATTTTAGCGCAGTTGGGTGAGCACGTTGGAAATATATTGCCCTCAACGCATTTGACTGCCTATTCAGTAGATGGATCCACCCTTTAATCGCTTGGTCAAATGACTATACAGATCACCTTGGGAGAGATCACGATTACGGACACGCTTCAAATGTTTCCTTCCATTTCTGGCGGCATGTTAATCTCGTGGAAAACCGCTAAAAAATTGAACATTTTACCAAAAGACTATCCAGCACAAATTCGTTATACAACTACAGTAGAAGAGTTGACAGCTGAGGACTTTATCAGCAAATTTCCGTCGGTATTCAATGGACAAGTGCGAGTGATGACTGGAGAAACGTTCCGTATCCACCTGAAAGACAATGTCAAACCATTTTGCGTGAGCGCACCACGTATGATACCTTACGCATACCGCGGCAAGGTACAGAAGGAGCTGCACTCTCTTCAAGCGCAGGGAATCATTGAACCTGTAACTGAGCCCACGGAATGGTGTGTACCCATAGTCGTGACCCCAAAAAAGAACTCTGAGGACATTCGTATTTGTGTAGACTTTTCTAAGCTCAATAAGTATGTACAACGTGAGTTATATTCTGTATGTACACCTAGTGACGCTATTGCTGACATAAGCAACAAACATTCGAAGTATTTACTGTTTTTGATGCCCTTAAAGGCTATCATCAATGCCTACTTGAGGCTACAAGCCAGCTTTTGACTCCTTTCCTCCGTTCATGACCCCTTTTGGTCGTTTTAAATTTTTACGGGCACCTTTCGGCATTTGCTTGATATCGGAGCATTATAATAGACGCATGGATGAGGCTTTTCGAGGGTTGACAAATTATCGTAGAATCGTTGACGATGTCATTATTTTTGATGAAGATAAGCGTACCCACGCCACCCATGTGAGGCAATTTTTGCAAAGGTGCGCCGATAAAGGAATTTCTTTACGTAAAGAAAAATTTAAGTTTTGTGAAACTGCAGTAACTTTTGCTGGATACCAAATCTCGCAGGAGGAATACAAAATTGCTGATGAGCTTCTCACTGCTCTTCGTGATTTTCCCCTGCCTACTAATCTCATCGATTTGAGATCTTTTTTTGGCCTGGCGAATCAGCTTGCTTGCAACACCGGAAGAATTGTACACAGCTTGCAACCCCTGCGACCTCTTTTGAGTCCAAAAAACGATTTTGTTTGGGGACCGGCACACACCATAGCTTTTGAATCAGCCAAGTAATTGCTTGTAGATTTGCCAACCTTGAAATTTTTTGACCCAAACAAATTGACCCGCCTGCTAACTGATGCGAGTAACGAAGGCCTTGGGTTTATTTTGCAGCAGCAATCAGGGGACAAATGGCATGTCGTGCAAGCCGGTTCTTGTTTTTTAAGTGACCCCGAATCCCGGTATGCCACTATTGAAAAGGAAATGCTCGGAGTCACGTGGGCAGTCATTAAGTGTCATAAGTTTTTGGCAGGACTACGACATTTTGATATAATTACGGACCACAATCCGTTACTATCTATTTTGAACAACCGCCGACTCGATGAGATTGAAAATCCTAGATTACAGCGCTTGCGTACTAAATTAATGGCTTATCGTTTTACTGCTCATTGGCAAAAAGGATCCTTACACAGTGCTCCTGATGCCTTATCTCGGAATCCCGTTAATGATCCTGTACCGCCAGATCAATTAGCTGAAGAGTCAGTACGCTCCCCGTACCAAATCGCTGCCATACAACAGCGAAGTGAATTAAGTGTTAATTTACAAGCTGTACGTAATGCTGCTTTAAACGATACTATCTATAACAAAGTTAAGTCACTCGTGATTAATGGTTTCCCTGGTAGCAAAGCAGAGTTGCCAGACGATTTAAAACCGTTTTGGAAAGTACACAACGATTTAGCTTTTGATGATGAACTTATTGTGTACGGTTGTCGTTTGTTTATTCCGTGTGTACTACGTAACCAAGTGTTATTCAACTTGCATGAGTCACACCAAGGTGTCACCCGCACCAAAGAGCGAGCCCGCCTTGCAGTGTATTGGCCGGGAATTGACCGAGATATAGAAACCATCATAATGGCCTGCAAAGAGTGCCAGGACGAGCAACCCTCATTGGCTAAAGAGCCGATGATTTCGCATGCCCTTCCTGATCGCCCCTTTCAGCACTTGGCTTTAGATTTTGCCCAGTTTAATGGCCGAGACTATCTCATAATGATAGATTGCTATACAGACTGGCCCTCAATACAGGTGATGCGGCAAAATACCACGACCCGTTCTCTAATAATTGCCTTGCGAGAGTACTTCTCACGCACAGCAGTTCCCGATGTTATTTGGTCTGATGGGAGGCCACAGTTTACGTCTCACGAATTCGCCACATTTTTACTGAAATGGGGGTGAAGCATAACATGTCATCTCCTGGATATCCTCAATCAAATGGCAAAGCGGAGGCTGCCGTCAAGTCCATGAAAAAACTAATCAGAAGATCTACAAAACATTCGATACTTGATGAGAACAAATTTGCACGTGCCCTCCTTCAATATCGCAATACTCCATCCAGAAAGGACAAGTTGTCACCAGCCCAAAAACTATATGGCCACCCCGTTCAGGATACGATTCCTGCCCACCGTCGTGCCTTCGCCCCAAAATGGCAAAGTAAAATGAGGGAGATGGATTTTAAAGATAAATATCTGGAGCAAACAGCAACCTATTATAATCGTGGAGCCGCCCCACTCTCAGACATTCAGATTGGAGACCACGTGGCTATCCAAAATAGAGAAACAGGCAATTTTGACATATATGGAACTGTTGTAAATATTGATGAAAACTTTAGGAGGTATACTATTAAAACCCAAAGTGGTCGAATGTTTGTAAGAAATCGCAGATTTATCCGTAAACGTGTACCTGCTTATCTGGTCATAAATGACAGTGAAAATGTGGGCGATTTTTTTCGCCAATTAGCATTCAACAAGATTAGCATTCACATTTTCGAACTTTTTTGAAAATATGATCAAAGAATGCAAGGGGTGCGAAAATTGTTGGAACCTCATAATTACTGTTGGTGTTACGTTCGGATCGCCTGAGTCAGCACCCGTAGTCTTTCATGCGCGTTTGATTGTTTTCGCTGTAACGTTTAGTTTTCTTCTTCTCGAACATAATCGGTTAGATAAAGGACGTGTTGTGAGTCAATAGGCTTATCTTTTGTGATCGAGGTATAACATGGCGCTGCGAGTTAATTTTTTCACAGAAAAGAACCTATAGTATGCCGTTCACGTTTAGACGCAGTGATATTCCAAAATTGGATTTAGATGTGGACCGTGGTAGTAACTTTAAAGCCTGGCTTGAAGAATGGTCGGCTTATATTGCAGTGTCAGGATTAAGCGAAGAAAATGGCGACACGAAATATTACGTGTTGCGCCTGGCATTCTCTCGCGAAACGGCCAGCGTTGTTGATAACCTAGGCCTATCTGAGGAAGATAAGAAGAAAATCGATAAGATTATACAAGCACTTAAAGTCCATGTAGAAGGCGCTGTCAATGAAACAGTAGAAAGGCGAAATTTCCGAAAGCGACGTCAACATACCCAAGAATTGTTCGACGACTTTCTTGTTGCGTTGCGGGATTTAATTAAAACCTGTAATTACTGTGCAGCAGATGACTGCGTAAATAGAGCACTTCGAGACCAGATTATTGAAGGTTTACAAGATGGCGACACTATTGAAGAGCTCTTACGTCAGAAAGACCTGACGTTAGATAAAACTATCCAAATGTGCAGAGCACGGGAATCTGCAAAGCATCAGCGCGATCAGATTAAAGGCAGTAGTCTCACTATCAGCGCAACATCCACATACAAGGCGAAACAGCATCAGCGTCATGGTCGTCCAAACCGGAGACAGACCCGCGAGAGCAAGCTCGATTCTCGCACATGCACCAAGTGTGGCAAACCGCCTCACAAAAATCCCTCGCAATGTCCTGCTATTAATAAGTTTTGTAATAAATGCAACAAGCTTGGACATTTTGCATCGCAATGTCGCACAAAATCGACTAGACTTAATGAGCTATAACAACCGCAGAATGATGAATCTGAACAAGGACAATTGTTTTCAATCCTGCGTTTGAAAGGTTTGGGCAGTGCGCCCACCGTTGAAGTATCTGTGCGAGGGTCAAATGGTGATGCGACATTGAATGTTCTGCCAGATTCTGGAGCAGATATTACAGCTGCCGGAGTACACATTTTAGCGCAGTTGGGTGAGCACGTTGGAAATATATTGCCCTCAACGCATTTGACTGCCTATTCAGTAGATGGATCCACCCTTTAATCGCTTGGTCAAATGACTATACAGATCACCTTGGGAGAGATCACGATTACGGACACGCTTCAAGTGTTTCCTTCCATTTCTGGCGGCATGTTAATCTCGTGGAAAACCGCTAAAAATTGAACATTTTACCAAAAGACTATCCAGCACAAATTCGTTATACAACTACAGTAGAAGAGTTGACAGCTGAGGACTTTATCAGCAAATTTCCGTCGGTATTCAATGGACAAGTGCGAGTGATGACTGGAGAAACGTTCCGTATCCACCTGAAAGACAATGTCAAACCATTTTGCGTGAGCGCACCACGTATGATACCTTACGCATACCGCGGCAAGGTACAGAAGGAGCTGCGCTCTCTTCAAGCGCAGGGAATCATTGAACCTGTAACTGAGCCCACGGAATGGTGTGCACCCATAGTCGTGACCCCCAAAAAAGAACTCTGAGGACATTCGTATTTGCGTAGACTTTTCTAAGCTCAATAAGTATGTACAACGTGAGTTATATTCTGTATGTACACCTAGTGACGCTATTGCTGACATAAGCAACAAACATTCGAAGTATTTACTGTTTTTGATGCCCTTAAAGGCTATCATCAATGCCCACTTGAGGCTACAAGCCAGCTTTTGACTACGTTCATGACCCCTTTTGGTCGTTTTAAATTTTTACGGGCACCTTTCGGCATTTGCTTGATATCGGAGCATTATAATAGACGCATGGGTGAGGCTTTTTAAGGGTTGACAAATTATCGTAGAATCGTTGACGATGTCATTATTTTTGATGAAGATAAGCGTACCCACGCCACCCATGTGAGGCAATTTTTGCAAAGGTGCGCCGATAAAGGAATTTCTTTACATAAAGAAAAATTTAAGTTTTGTGAAACTGCAGTAACTTTTGCTGGATACCAAATCTCGCAGGAGGAATACAAAATTGCTGATGAGCTTCTCACTGCTCTTCGTGATTTTCCCCTGCCTACTAATCTCACCGATTTGAGATCTTTTTTTGGCCTGGCGAATCAGCTTGCTTGCAACACCGAAAGAATTGTACACAGCTTGCAACCCCTGCGACCTCTTTTGAGTCCAAAAAACGATTTTGTTTGGGGACCGGCACACACCATAGCTTTTGAATCAGCAAAGCAATTGCTTGTAGATTTGCCAACCTTGAAATTTTTTGACCCAAACAAATTGACCCGCCTGCTAACTGATGCGAGTAACGAAGGCCTTGGGTTTATTTTGCAGCAGCAATCAGGGGACAAATGGCATGTCGTGCAAGCCGGTTCTTGTTTTTTAAGTGACCCCGAATCCCGGTATGCCACTATTGAAAAGGAAATGCTCGGAGTCACGTGGGCAGTCATTAAGTGTCATAAGTTTTTGGCAGGACTACAACATTTTGATATAATTACGGACCACAATCCGTTACTATCTATTTTGAACAACCGCCGACTCGATGAGATTGAAAATCCTAGATTACAGCGCTTGCGTACTAAATTAATGGCTTATCATTCTACTGCTCATTGGCAAAAAGGATCCTTACACAGTGCTCCTGATGCCTTATCTCGGAATCCCGTTAATGATCCTGTACCGCCAGATCAATTAGCTGAAGAGTCAGTACGCTCCCCGTACCAAATCGCTGCCATACAACAGCGAAGTGAATTAAGTGTTAATTTACAAGCTGTACGTAATGCTGCTTTAAACGATACTATCTATAACAAAGTTAAGTCACTCGTGATTAATGGTTTCCCTGGTAGCAAAGCAGAGTTGCCAGACGATTTAAAACCGTTTTGGAAAGTACACAACGATTTAGCTTTTGATGATGAACTTATTGTGTACGGTTGTCGTTTGTTTATTCCGTGTGTACTACGTAACCAAGTGTTATTCAACTTGCATGAGTCACACCAAGGTGTCACCCGCACCAAAGAGCGAGCCCGCCTTGCAGTGTATTGGCCGGGAATTGACCGAGATATAGAAACCATCATAATGGCCTGCAAAGAGTGCCAGGACGAGCAACCCTCATTGGCTAAAGAGCCGATGATTTCGCATGCCCTTCCTGATCGCCCCTTTCAGCACTTGGCTTTAGATTTTGCCCAGTTTAATGGCCGAGACTATCTCATAATGATAGATTGCTATACAGACTGGCCCTCAATACAGGTGATGCGGCAAAATACCACGACCCGTTCTCTAATAATTGCCTTGCGAGAGTACTTCTCACGCACAGCAGTTCCCGATGTTATTTGGTCTGATGGGAGGCCACAGTTTACGTCTCACGAATTCGCCACATTTTTACTGAAATGGGGGTGAAGCATAACATGTCATCTCCTGGATATCCTCAATCAAATGGCAAAGCGGAGGCTGCCGTCAAGTCCATGAAAAAACTAATCAGAAGATCTACAAAACATTCGATACTTGATGAGAACAAATTTGCACGTGCCCTCCTTCAATATCGCAATACTCCATCCAGAAAGGACAAGTTGTCACCAGCCCAAAAACTATATGGCCACCCCGTTCAGGATACGATTCCTGCCCACCGTCGTGCCTTCGCCCCAAAATGGCAAAGTAAAATGAGGGAGATGGATTTTAAAGATAAATACCTGGAGCAAACAGCAACCTACTATAATCGTGGAGCCGCCCCACTCTCAGACATTCAGATTGGAGACCACGTGGCTATCCAAAATAGAGAAACAGGCAATTTTGACATATATGGAACTGTTGTAAATATTGATGAAAACTTTAGGAGGTATACTATTAAAACCCAAAGTGGTCGAATGTTTGTAAGAAATCGCAGATTTATCCGTAAACGTGTACCTGCTTATCTGGTCATAAATGACAGTGAAAATGTGGGCGATTTGATTACTTCCAGACATGCTACGGGAGTGATGAGACCAAAACGTAACGTTAACCGACCACAAAGATTAATCGAAGATACGAATTGGCCGTGAGATTGTATTTTGCGCGCTACTTTTCTTGTGTGTAACGTATGCTTTAATGTATGGTTAATAGGACGGATCCGAACTTGGTAGGGAGGTGTTGGAACCTCATAATTACTGTTGGTGTTACGTTCGGACCGCCTGAGTCAGCACCCGTAGTCTTTCATGCGCGTTTGATTGTTTTCGCTGTACCGTTTAGTTTTCTTCTTCTCGAACATGATCGGTTAGATAAAGGACGTGTTGTGAGTCAATAGGCTTATCTTTTGTGATCGAGGTAAAACAAAAATATATTTTTCTTTGCAGAGAGGCTGGCTGCGAAACGAATTGCTAAGAATTCTGAGCTGCAAAAGAAGATATTTTGTGAATGCTTGAATTGTTTAAGCTTCTATTCTTTTTTTGCTTAATTTATCCGCTTTTGTATAGCTAGTTGAATTTTTGAAAGTCTTTTCTAGTACTTTTTATATTTTTATGCTTGATGAAATGGCTGATAAGTAATCGCTTTGAAGACAAGGCTTTTACCGCTTTGAAGACAGTGTTGTTTGAAGTCATTTTTTTTTGCTGTCTCCTTGTCAAGTGACTGCACCAAAAATATCGTTTTATTGTCATCATTGACTATGTACGGTGCTTGACAAATACACACTAAACGGAATTGATGATAAAGCTGGTTGTTGTGTAATCTTCGACAACATTTTGGCTAAATTATTTTTGAAAATATATGGACTTCTTTTTCTCCATAGATTTAAAGGGACTTTTCTCAGGGCATACGGATACCGTATCCGTTGTTTCAGATTTTTTGATCCTAATAATTTATTTCTGTAACAGAGCCGTTGAGCACATAAGCACATTCCTGTACTACAAATGTGGACTTGTTGTTGAGGAAAGATCAATTGAACTCCGTAACGTGAAGTAATTTCCGACTGGTGAACAGCGATGCTTTAGATTATGACTGTATTATACAGTATTGATATGAACCATTTCATATACGATATTGATATGAACCAATATTGAACAAAATATGTTGGTATTTTTTGGTGTAGGCAAAGCTGCGTGTACAGCTTTAACCATAGTCACTTCACAGGTACACGGGACTCAGCAACTCGATGCTAATGCATAGCCTACCTAAATCAGTGGTTCCTCACCTGGGTTCAATCTAACCCTTTGTTTCAGCAAAGCTGTCTCAGGGGTTTGATAGTGTACTTTAAATTAATAAAAAATTTGAAAACTGTATGCGATAATTTGTCTCCTAAATGCAATAACTAAAGCTGCATTGTCCAGTCGCATTGAGTGGGGTTCTAGAGGTGTCTACATGATTGTCAAAGCAGGGAGCAGAAATGCTCTTTTACACGAAATAAGTTTTAAACCTATTGGATTTTTTTGGGAATATGCAGAAGCTAACTTGTTTACTTTAGCAGCCAAGGAAAAAATGGATAAATTCTTAGTTTTATATTTAGTGTGATACAATACGGTAATAATTTTTTATTTACAGCTTTCTCATTATTTATATGGCCATATTTTTTGCATATTATTAATGGTGGGCAAGTTACTTTATACAGTAATTGAGTTACTGTTACAGTGTTACTGAGCCAAAAAAATAACTTAGTCATAATTGCACTGTTGTAGTTGTGATGCAAATTTTAAAATTTGAATAAGTTACAGTTGCTGTTAGCAGTTATTTTCAATTACTTACACTTTTCATGCACAGTGCAAGAATGATGTATTTTGGATACAAGGAGAAACAGCCAAATTGCCAATTGAAAATGCAGTATAAATTGTTTAGATAAAAGCTTGAATTCCTAGTGCAATGTGATTTGCCTTCAAAGTTTGAAAGCTGATTGCAGCCTTTCTGAAAGAAACAAAAACCAGCAAATGAAAAAAAACTTCTGATGTGTATCCCTCTATGATTACCTTTTACTGTTTTACCTTGTTGGTGGTGTACAGAGATTTTGGAATATACATGTCAATCTTCTTTGAGCTCTGTAGTTTCTGCTAAAGTTCTGAGGTTCATATTACTTGCCAAAATGCAATGAAATGAAAATGAAAAGGCAGTGGCTCTTTTGCCGTTGATGGCATTTTATCCTTAGAGGCTATTTTGCCATCAGACATTTATGATTCATCAATTTAAATGACGAATTTAAAAAAATTGTAAATTAATCAAATTGTAGGCTCAGTATACACCCTCCACATTGCACACTCCATCATACATTGACATACTGGGCCCTTTTCCAGTTAACACTGCCTTTGTGTTAGTACCCTGCCAATGAAAGATTCTAATCAGTAACCATCACGTTTGAAGGCAGCTGCACTATCCACTGCACCACAAAATCACTGCCAGAATAATAGCAATTATGGCTATTTAAACACACATAAATTGTGAATGCAAAATAGCCTTTGAGGCCAATGCTATTAATGGCCAAAGAACCACTTCCAAATGAAAATTAGCTACAAAATGTCTTAGTACTGCAAAGAAGTAACAAAGTTACAGTTGCTAAAATAGTTAACTAGTTGTAGTTACAAGTTATTGCTTTCTGTATATTACTGTTTCATGCATAGGATGTATATCCTACCTCTATTTTCCCTATGTAAAGCAGAAAGAAGTTACTATTTTGCCGTTGGCAGCATTTTACCCATGGAGTATATTTTGCCGTGAGTTATTTGTGATTGGTCAATCTTAATGATGTATTGAACATGTAAGTTTTGGTCGTTTCTGATTGGTCGATTTTAATAACTAACTAAAAAATGTTACACCCCCAGTGTCCGCTCTTCCACTCTGTACTCTTCCTTTCAATGTACACTACCCCATACATTCATACACTGGGCCTTCCCTTCCAGTGTACACTGCCTTTCTCCAAGTGCCCTGCCAGCCAAGATTTCAACCCCCAACCATGGTATTTTAAGAGCGGTGCACTATCCACATGCCACAGTGTAACTGGTAGAATTATAGCAATTATGGCCATATAAACACACATAAATGATTATGGCAAAATAGTCTCTTAGGGTTAAATGTTGTCAACACCAAAATTGCTGCTTTTAAAACAAAAAGTGCCATTTTGAAAAACGGTAGGTGCTCTTTTGAAGATGTTAAGCTAGGAAATTTGTGGTATCCCTGGTGTGGGAGTTTAGGGGGCTGGGCTTAATTTAGAACAGTGTCTTACATTCTTTTTAGGTGTGGGGCACATTTTCAATTAAACAGAAGTATGTCGCCCAACTTTTTTATTTTTGCAAATATTTTATTTTATTGAAATTCTCTTTAGTATCAGTATGTAACATGAAAATAGCTAACATTGGCATACCAAGCAATTGTGCTGAAGCCCACTATTGAGAACGATAGATTTAGAGTACTCAAATCTTTTAAGAATGCTGCACCTTGATTTAGATTAAAAAAGTTTTAATTTTCACTTTAATTTTTTTGAAAAACACCCATTTTGATGACGATTTTAGTGATTTCTAAAGAATATTGCCTGTTGTTTTGATTTGAAATAGTTTGGCACCAGACATGGGTCAGCATCTTATGGTCTCTGGAAATTTACTGTACAGTGCATTTTTGATCTGTTGGTTCATTTTGTTTCAGCAAAAAATTTCTGTTCTTTTTTGTTTAAAATTTGTCAAATATGTTCTAGGCTAGCTCCATCATTAAGCAACCAATGGGGGGGTTCAACCAATGTTTTGAGATTATCTAAATTAAGAACTACTTACTTAAATATTGGTGGGCTAAATTAATAAATAGTTATTATAGTATCTGAGGGATTCGAATCCTTCAGATTCAGTATTCTGAATTGCCCATTCTTAGTATGATACCAGGCTAGTATATGTGTGTAGTATCTTACAAGTATTCCAGCATTTGTACTCACTATCTTCGGTTAAGTTGTGTCTAATAAAATATTTAAGAAAAACTGAAAAAAAAAAAAGTTATTATAGTTGTAGGTCAGTTAGGTTGGGTTAAAATGCCATTAATAATCTTTATTTGAAATATCACCATGGCTGAGAGCGAGACTGAAGTGGCTGCAACCACTAAAAATACCATGCAAACTCAGTTTTGTTGTGCACAGTTAACTGCACATTCACTCCTAGCTCATCAAGACAGAAAAATTAAAAGTGTAGGTTGAAGATTTTAGGGGGGGGGGGTGATGTCACTGGCAACACTGACGTCCAAAACTGGCATAAATTTTCAGAATTACTATAATTCACCAAAAAATACAAAATAATAAGTGGAAAAAATGTAAAAAGATGCCAAATAAATTACGAAAATTGCAAAAATACTAAAATTGATCAACATGAATGAACTATTGGTAATCTGTAAGGTGGACCAAAATTTTGCTTTTTTTGTAAACATGGACATCAATATGCCATTCTGTAAGGTTACCTAGAAATACATTTCTGTGACAATTTCAAGAAGTTTCATCAAAAATTCGAGCTGCATTGGCATTTTTTAGTTTTGAGGAGGTAATTGGGAGTTCTTGGTAGAAAGCTAAAAAATTTTCTTCTGATGAATTAATCAGATTTTTTTGGTGTTATCTTCAGTTATACACGTTTTCTCATTAAACTAAATCTCTTTTGTCCGTACTACACCAGATTGGGTATTTCTTGATCATTGTTTTCATCATTGGGGTCATTTTTTTCATGAAAACAAGCATTTTCCAATATTTAAGTGATATCTGATATAAAGGCAACTATTTCCATCAGAGAAGAGTGTAGAACACCATGTCCAGGTCTTGCCTGTCACCCGACTTCTTTTTTTAATCCAGAAAAAATTTTTTATCCGTTGTAAGAATATTGTCCATTTTGAGATTAATTTTCATCATTTTTAGTTGAGTCAAGGCAGTACAGGTTTTTCAAAACTTGCATACAGACAAAAGTGCCCACTTATTTAGAGATGATTTTAAAGAACTACTGGAATTGAGTCTAGTCTACCTTTACCCAAAATATGTTAGTGACTTGTTCTTTTAATATCCAGGAGCTCAACTGGAATTGATTGACGTTAAACGCCAATTTTTTCTTGTTTAACAAAATGTTAAACAAGAAAAATTGGCGTTTAACGTCAATAAAAGTGATCAGAAAGAAATTTCTTATGAGAACAAAAGTTTTGGTGCCCAACTAACTCCCGATAGCCCTCCCTTTTTCTAATATCATGCAGTACACTTGCGTTTCTGATTTTGTGGGTTGAAGGAGTGTGGTCATCTTTCAGTGATTAAACTTTTCTTTGTGTGACATTTGCTTTTTGACTATTCCAGGGTTAGATGGTGTGATTTTGATCGATGGAAAAAGTTGAAAAGACTAGCCAGCACCTTGAAGGTTGTAAATGATCTTGCAGAAAGAGAGGTGAAGTTAATAAAAGAGTTCAAAGATGTTTTTGCGAATAACGAGGGAGAGAGAAACTGATTTTGTATTGCGTAGAAGATACAAAAAAGCTTTAAGTTGATTTTGAAAAATCTACTTTGGCTAAGAATAACAAAACTGATATTATTGGCTGCAATCATACCCTTTCTTTTTGTAGTAGTGGCAAAGGGTCCTTTCTGGGTTATAAAATAAAAGAGACTGAACTACAGACAGCACTTTGACATAATGTTAAGGTTTTGAACTCTGATTGGCCACTATTATTACAAGATTTTGCCGAATGCTCCAAATAGTAAGTAAAATAGATTGCAAATTCTGTCATTCCTATGGTGAAAAGATGGT
The DNA here is from genome assembly GCA_963675345.1 of Trididemnum clinides. Taxonomy (NCBI): domain Eukaryota; kingdom Metazoa; phylum Chordata; class Ascidiacea; order Aplousobranchia; family Didemnidae; genus Trididemnum; species Trididemnum clinides. Next base: position 12,177,783 of record OY776289.1, read on the forward strand.
GCAAAAGGAGGAAAAAACGATCAATAAATACCCAATTTAGCAGTAGTATTAACAAAAGCGACTTAGTTTAATTAGAGAACGTGTATAACTGAAAATAACACCTAGCAAAATTGATTAATTTGTCTATTCTACAGTAGAAATTGTTTTATTTTTTTACCAAAAACTGTCAAATATTCAGAAAAATACCTCACCCAAAATTAAAAAATGCTAATGCACCTCGAATTCTTGATGAAACTTCTTGAATTTGTCGCAGAAACGTTTTCTAGGCAACCTTACAGAATGGCATGTTGACGTCCATGTTTAAAAAAGTGAAATTTTGGTCCAACCTAGTAATCTGGAACAACATTAAAATATGAAAATTTTGATTTGTATACAAAATTTCCATATTTTTTTGTTATTCCAGATTACTCGAATTCCTATATGCAACAAATCTCAAAATTTTAATCCAATAGTGACTGTGTTACAGATTTAACTTCTGTTCAGTGTAGTGTCTAATAGCATGGCCACATCAATGTTCAATCGTATTTTAAAGCAATATAATGAGACCATGTCTCAAGGAGGTATGTAACTTTCTTTGAATTAAAATTCATGTGGTGTATCTGGCCTGTGATTAATGCATTATCACATCATCATTTTCGTCTTAGCGTTTAAGGTTATTGTTATTATCAACCAGAGTTGCTAAGGGGATATTTTTTGGCAAATTAGTGATTTATGATGGGCCATGCCGGCATTAAGTGCAATATGTCACTGCTTGCTTTCATATTGCAGCAGGCTCACTTTCAGAAGTTATGTTTTTGACACTAGTAAGTAAAGTTAAGTGTAAAGTTTAAAAAAATGGGTAAAATAGTTTTTACTACTCTTACTACCCACTGCTTTATATATCTTTGCTTGCAATACCTTGTGTAAACCATTCCTTTTTGCACGTCTTCCAATAATTCTTTAAACTTCGTGCAGACTTAAGTTTGACCTTGCTGGCTGCGCAAGTGGGGTGAAAAAGCTTTATTATATGGAATTATTGATTGCGTTTTTCACATATTTGTTTGTTTCTAGATCCAAGAGTTCTTGAATATCCTTTCATGGATCGTCCTTTTTTGAATTTGTTTGGAACGTTAACCTACTTGTTTGTTGTACTTTATGCTGGTCCCAAATACATGAAAAATAGGCCAGCATTTAATCTTCGAAAATATGTAGTTGTTTACAATGTTATCATGGTGTTATTTTCAACATACATTTTTTATGAGGTAAGAAAGATTGCATTATTTTATGCAGTTTTGTTTTTTAAAGTTATTAAGAAAAACAATTGGCAGCAACACTTAACAAACTTTCTATAGTTTTTGCTTTGCAATAAAGCAATCTTAACTCTTTCGCTCCCGCGATCATCGATTGATGATCTCGTGTTTTCAGTGTTTTCCTCAAATTTTTCAAATTGAGTTACAAAATTAGTTTACTTAAAAATCGATTTGTGCCTTTATTTTTTATCCGATTTTCATAAAATTTTCAAAAGATCACGCTTATTTCCTCACGCATCGAAAGATGTTTAATTTGTGCCCTAATTCTTCGATTTTTATACCCAAAAAGCGTTAAAAACACCAAGAGCCCAGTTGCAGACGACAAAATCTGCCAAATTCTCCGCACGTGCCAACTACGCTAAAATCAAATTGAGATTACATCTTTACCACAAAACCAAACCCTTTATCATTAACACAGTCTGAAAACTACTCTTTTGGGGCATCATTTGACAAAATTTCAAGCGATAATGATAAATTTTACTTTTTTAAATTTCCAAATTTTTTAGGTGTCTCAAAACCCCCCCCCCCAATCAAATTTGAGTGATAAGTAGATAAAAGTAAATTTAGTGCGTAAAAGATATGATATATTGCTAAATACCAGTTACATTTGAAAGGTTAGGAAATTTGCTTTCCAGCAATATATAACTTTAAATAGTTTAGACTAAGTGGTATATGATATTTACTGATCAAAAATGAGTACTGTACATCATATCAGTTCAAACCCCCCCCAAAAATTTTTGACTTACCTTCACTAAATTATAATTTTTAGAAAAACTACACCCTATAAAAAGATAAAATAAATTGCAAATATTTCACCATTAAAGCTGTCATTTTACATCAGTTTCCAAGGAGACAAAGACTAAAATACAAGTTTAACAGCTAGCAGAAGTTTGGTTTCTCTAAATCAAAGTTTGCTGTATTCCCCTTGTTTCTCAAGAAATGGGAAGGGTGTAAAAAAGCTTCTGCTTCATTGTCAGTGACAGCATATTCTATTTAAACTTGATATTTTCTGAATCTTGAAGAAATTCCCTGTTCAAAAATACTTAATGTTTCATGGTTTAGGGCTTTAGGCTAACCTCTAGCAGATAATGACTGATCATATTTTAGGTACTAAATTTAACTACCAAAATTTTGTACCGGTCGGTACCGGTCAAAAAAAAGGTCATGTGCCTCAGAAAATTGCAAATTGTAGAAAACCTAGGCTTTTAGGTAAGTTTTGAGTGATGTACCTTGAAAGCTTATTTCCTTAGCATCATCTTGTGACCATTTCTAAAGAAATTGGTTGAAAATAAAATCTGTAGTGATCTTTGAGGTGAGGGTACTACTTTAATTTCGAAGACAACTCAGCCCCAGTTGGGGGGGGGGTTAATTTGCATAAAATTTGCATATTCAAAAAAAATTTTTTTTGTTTTTATTATATTTGAAATCCTCAAGAAATGTAGATTTCAACGATATATAACACTTAATGTCAAAGTAAACAGCTGAGTAATGATTTACAAACAAACTTAGGGTATTTTATGATAATTAATGATGATTGATTATGACAGTTTTTTGCGCTGCCACCTTAGGGACATTTTTTTTCGCTATTCACGCGGGAGCAAAAGAGTTAAGCAAAATTTTAACTTAAGAGGACTCATTTATTACTTGAAAAGGAATGATATATATATATCACACTGGTGTGGATTCAAATCCAAGCAATTTGTATTGCTCGACGGAAGAGACCACTATCAGACTAAATAACTATCATTTTTTGAGAGCTGACCTTGTATGATCAGGAGAGGTTTAATCATTGTATTTTTTATCCTTTTTTTTTGGGGGGGGAGGTTGAGATTTGGAATAGACGTTGCCACTAACATAGACAATGGTAGGAGACACGCTGGACGTTACAACCACGTAAGTTATGCAATATCATATGCTGTTTTACAATAGGCGTTTGTTCGTTTGTTGTTGTGTTTGGTGTTAAAGTTTAATTTGCAAATAAGAGAAAGCCTTCAATCTACCAATATTTAATACTTTTTGCAGTTTCTTGCGTCTGGATGGCTTGCCGGTTATTCTCTTGTATGTCAAGAAGTTGATTATTCATTGTCACCGAAAGCGTTACGAATGGTTCGCGTTTGCTGGTTGTTTTGGTTTTCAAAGCACATTGAGTTTTTAGACACGGTATGAATTTTTTAAGTTGTGATTCATATATACCGTAATGTATCTACGTTGTAAAAACGAAAAGCTAAAATGCACGTCGACATGTACAACGTCAGTACTGGAAAAATTATTATGGATTTTCTATTTTTTTGATGATTAAAAAAAATTTTGAAGGTTTTTAATTTTTCCTGTAGCTGACAGCACTAATGACTGTTCAAAGCAAAGCTGTTGCGATTCCGCGCAACCGAGATCCAGTGTCGCGCGATCCAGTCCATTATGGCGTCATAGTTATGCAAGACAATATGAGTACAAAACTAGTTTAGTTGAACATGGGTATAGTTAGTTCTAACTGTCTACTGCCCTACTGGACCGGTTTAGCCTTTAGCAATTTGCAAATCTTCGCTTTTAACAAGAAGTTTAAGGTCATTTGAAAGTTTTCCTGACACTTTACAAGGATTAGGCTGGTCAGAGACAAAAATTAGCAGGTTTTTAACAAGTCAGAGAAATAAGGAAGAGGAAGAATTTGAGTCCTAGAAAGAAAGGGCAAATTAGTGTTTTACTCAAGCATAGTGACCTCCAGCAGAAAGAGATAGTCAAGAAATTGAACATGTCAACTTAAACTGTTAGTGCCATAAGAAAAAACTGGAAATGGGAAGAAATATTCACAGCTCAAGGACGGAAAATGTGGATGGAAAAGAGAAACAATATTTAGGCTTGATAGAAAAATCGAAGCAATATCACTGAAGGATAGAAGAGCCTCTTGTAAGAAACTTTCCATGGAGTTGGCCAATCAGGATATTATTGTGGACAGAAAAACCATCATTAACCGTCGTCCTCTGGAACAAGGGCTAAAAGCGTATACGTATACGCTTAGGAAGAAGCCTTGATTGACTTAGAAAATGAAGCAGGCAAGGTATTACGGTATTTTCCGGTTAATAAGCCGAGGCCAATTTTTAGCTCTGAAAATGATGGTTTTTGCTTATTATTTATTATTATTTTCCTTATCGGCCAATAAGTCGACCCCAAAAAATCAGGTCCAAAATTAAGGTCCTGAAATTCGGCTTATTAGGCGGAAAATACGGTAGTGGGCTCTACAGCATGATAATTGGACGTCAGAGGATTGGTCAAAAGTAAGACAGCTCGCAAGCATAATGATTGATTATAGAACAATTTTTTAATGTTGCTATAGTTTTTCTAAAAGACTGTACATCAAATATAGAGCTACGATCGCCAAAACCAATTCCGGGCAATTTTATTAGCCAAAAATTGACCAACAGCACCTATGATTTTTTTTCTACCACTTTATTCAACTTTCCTGGCTTCAGACGTAATAGTGTAAGTATATGTTTATTAATGCTTCAGGTTATTTTTTCGGTTGAAGCCACCATTGCGGTACTTGATGAGAGAGTACGGACTGTTCGCCGAAGGTCTGGTGAGGAGTTTCATCCACAATGTCGGAAGAAAACAGATTCCTTGCCAAGATCATGGTTTGGGGGGCAGTATCAGTTTTCCCGTCCTTGAGCTGTGAATATTTCTTCCTATTTCCAGTTTCTTATGGCACTAACAGTTTGAGTTGATATGTTTAATTTCTTGGCGATCTCTTTCTGCTTGAGTAAAACACTAGTAGAGAGTTAGAACTAACTATACCCATGTTTAACTAAACTAGTTTTGTTCTCATATTGTCTTGCGTAACTATGACGTCATAATGGGCTGGATCGCGCGACACTGGATCTCGGTTGTGTGGAATCACAACAGTTTTGCTTTGAACAATCATTAGTGCTGTCAGTTGCAGGAAAAATTAAAAACTCCAAAATTTTACATCAAAAAAATAGAAAATTCATAATAATTTTTCCACTACTGTAACTTGTTATTACATGTAAATTGTTCGCTATCAAAAGTGATTGTATTTACATTAACTTGGAACTGGTTGTACCTCGGGCTAGGCAAATAATAGAGCTGTAAGGCTACATTAAAGCAGGGCTATGTTAAATAAGTTGAAATTGCTGACACGTTTTGATTGACGTTTCACGCTTTGTAGAAAGTGTTGTTTTTTGAGAAGTTGATAAACGTTTCGATATTATTCGTCAGTTTTTTTCTTTTTGATTGTGTATGTTGATACACAGTGCTAGTTGTTTTGCTAATGCTTCAGAATTGCAGTTTATGTTGTTTAGTTGTCATTTTTTTTGGGAACATTATGCTATCGAGGCAATCGTTATTTCAGTCGTGGAAGTAACTTGAAACAAAAGTTGTGTCTTTCTATAAACTCTTCGACTGTAACTTGTTAGAAAGTGAGGTACACTTAAGGAATCGTGTTGATTGTTAACCCTAGGGCGATCGTTTGTTTTTACCTTTGGATTTTAGTGGTATTTTTGCGAGACGTTCCCAACTTTTTTTTTAATTGTCACTATTTGTAACTGTTTACAGTTTGGTTTACTAATTAAGTTAGCTTAGTTTTGAATTATATGCAATTATCTTCTATCCAGGAATATTTTTGTATTATTTTTTGGAAAAGTGAAACTTTCTACAGCCGATACCTTCTAGAATCGCATGAGGCTTTGTAAGGGCTGGCGTTATTTGGCAAAATATAATTCTTGAACATACACAAGCAGAGTAATATTTTACTAGTATTTTGCTATGCAGTAGATTCCGCTTAATTGGGCCCCCGGTTAATTGGGTCAGCCGTTTAATTGGGTCAAATTGTTAAGAACAAAATCCAATCAAAGATAATGCACTACGTTAAATCCGCATAATCGGGCCACTATTCCGCTTAATCGGGCCACAACTGTAATCAAACATACACTGGTTTAATTGCAAAACCGCCTTTGTAATGTAATAGAACTCAATATCACAAAGCCAACTATATTATGTAACAATTGAAAAATACAGGCGCAAATTATTTTGTCATTTCATGCCCTTGGACATTGTAATTGTTGTGTTTTGTTGCAAATTTTGTGAAATCCCAAGCAGAGATGCCACAAAAAGAATTAACAATTGCTGAAAGGGTTGTTGTCCTAAGAAAAATTAGAGAGCAACCTCCAAACATTAGTCATCGCCAGCTAGCTGATATAACTGGTGTACCAAGGACAACCCTGGCACAGATACTGCAAGACTTCGGATAATCGGGTCAGCCGCTTAATCGGGCCAAATGGTGCTTATCCCGATGTGACCCGATTAAGCGGAATCTACTGTATATCTTTCTTGTGCGATTTCTACACTTATTTAAGATGGGTGACCTTGCAATCACGACTTTACGTAGTTGGCTAACGTGTACGTCATGCATTGTTCTTCTCACACTGAATTTAAACTGATACCGAATGCAAGCTTGAAAATTGTTTTAACATGGTCTAAAGAAGCTGTGGGTACAAACACATCTTGCCCACCGTACCTTCTAACCTTACTTGCAGTACGATGCATAGGCAACCAATTTTACATACATTTTATTTCTTGTTGCTGGAAGGCAATTGGATCTCTAGATTTTATTTTGTACGCACGTGCAAAGGCAATGATGAAAAAAGTGTATGCAACAAATTTTGAAATGGTTGAAGGTAGTCTACGCTATGACGGCATGATTGTTGAGTTAAGGCTGGTTTCTATTAGGCGTAAACTGCAGGCGTAGCGTGAAAAATTCTTTGTTTATTTATGTTTTCGAAGAATTTTTCACGCTACGCCTGCAATTAACCTCTAATGGAAACCAGCCTTAAGTTATGCGCGGTGTGTAGTAGGTAGATATGAAAGTTGAATCAGGAAATGACCTTATATTTCAACTTTCGTATTTACTCCACTGTTGTTTTGCTCAGTGCATTGAGTTCGTCTATCGTTCTGATACTATCGCTCAGAGATTCGTTTTCACCTATGTGTGCTTCAGTTTTTTGCCCGCAATATCAGAAAAACTTGTATGTACCTAAAATGTTTTGCTGGAGTTTGGGTTTTGTCGTTTTGTTTGAAATCAAGGCGAAAAAATAGGGCTTCGCCATGCCTTTCTGTTCATAATTTTGTTTGCACAGAGGATGGGAAAAAGAAATAAGCTGTATTGTGTTGTCGCATTTTTATCACGCAAACTCGCAACCATCGACAGTGACTCTACGTGTAGTGCAGTTGTTCAGATCGGTTTTGGAATTCAGACGCCGACTTCTATTAGCGTGGTATTCGACCGTAATCGGAAGAACGCTTTGTTTTGTTATGTCAAAAGGCGCGCGTGGGTTGACGCTCGCAACGTTATGGAGGTTTTTTCAATTGGGTTCGAATAACCTATCGCGTCAATTGATTCTCAAATTTCTGTTAAACTGATGGCGTTTTGTCGGCCAATCAAAAGCCAGCATATCAAACAGTTTGTGTGGTTCGCAATTTCGCGCATAAAACACGGAGAAGCAAAAAATCGTGCTGTATTTTGAAGCTTGGTGAACAGCTTCATTAAACATGTGGCCAACGTGGTGTAATACTCGTGCTTTTGTTACAGTAGGCTGAACATTTTGAGACGTAACTACACCGACTCAAACTCGTGCGTTTGACGAAATAAATTGCGTTCTTATCAGCGGTGCAATGCATTCGTTTCAGATTTTCTTCATAGCCCACAAAAAGTTTCGACACGTTTCATTTTTGCACGTCTTCCATCACACCTTGATGGCTTTCACCTGGTGGTTCGGAGTCAAGTTCTCACCTGGTAAGTGACAGGCAAGGTTTAGTAATTGCTCGGTTTCACTCTTGAAGGAAGATCCATGCTTGCCGCAATAAGACGTTTATAAGTTGGCGCTTGAGGTCGGCATGATTTGTGCGAGTGTCCTTGTATTCTCAGTAACGCGGCGCTCCATGCCAACTTATTTGCTTGGCTGCAGTGACTGTGATTGATGTCCGCTGTGCAATTAGTACGTACAACATCCAAGCTGTTGTGAAATTCTAATCACAAGTTGTCTTTGATTTTGGCTGCTCATGTTTTTTATGTTTTATATGAGTACGCAGGGCCGCATACTACTGCTTGACTGTGCTTCTTTTTTCCGCCAAAAAATTTGGGGTTCATATGAAATATATGTTTGACACTTGTCGTTTCCCCTTGCCTTGTTTTTTCAATTGTTATGTTTACAGGCGGTCTGGGAACATTTCACGGCATGATAAATTCTTTCGTACACATGGTCATGTACACGTACTACGCCATCGCAGCTATGGGTCCCGAGTATCAGAAGTATATTTGGTGGAAGAAGTACTTAACCGTCTTCCAAATGGTAAGATTGTTTAATAATTGCTTGAAATGTTACCACGAATGAATTATCGGCGTGGCGGTTTATCGGTCAGAGCGCCCTGTTCGCATCGTTAGTCTTTTTGTGCCGGAGCGCCCTGCTGTTTGTTTGTGGTTACCCCTCCTCTTCCTCAGAATGGAGGTACGGGATGAACGGTGATTCAGGTTCATGCCGTCAACCTAATTGAAATTAGGCTAGGGGAAAGATGGCAGCCCATTTCGAACCAGTCTTGAGTGACTGGTAGCCCCACCACCGAGGCGGACTGCCACTGGTGGGTACCCAAGAGTCGTCTGACATGCTGGGTTAGCAACTTCACAATTGTAACGCGGTCAAATACGGGAGGGCCACCTGTCTGCCACATAAAGGCGGAGGCGTCCCGTTAAGTGCCTTGCTCAAGGACACAACAAGCAAGCTTGCCGGCTTGTTCTCCACACTATCCTTTTTATGTGCTGAGCGCGAAGCAGGAAAGCTGTGAATACCTGTTCGTATCGTTAGTCTTTTTGTACCGGAGCGCCCTGTTCGCATCGTTAGTCTTTTTTGTGGAGTCGTACCAAAAGACTTTAAAAAATGGTATTCACAGCTTACAGCTCGGCGCACAGTACAAAGATATAAGTGTGGAGAAAAAGCCGCCAAGTGCGCTTGTTGTGCCGTTGGTAAAGGTGTTTGGGTAACTGGCGATCGTACGTTAAGATAATGATGACTTGCTTGTTTAGTAAAACAATTAAGCAAAAGATTGTATTCATTTATTTAACGAATTGAACAGAAACAAGGTTAAACTGAACATACCAAAGGAAATTTAACTGAACGTACAAATTTGAACATAACCAACTAAACCATAGTTGCCACATTTCCTTGACTAAAATAATCTAGATTGACTTCAAAAATCATCTAGATTCATCTAGATTGAAAAATAAAACATCCAAAAATAATATCTAAATGGGATCATTTAGCCTTTCTTTTCTGAATTTCTGTTCATAGGCTTTACTTTTTGAGTGTTTTGGCATATTGAAGGATTAAGAAATAAAATACAAATTGTAGTAGGTTCTTGTTTCAAGTTCTTGGTGGAATATACTGTATTCTCACAAAACACGTTTTATTTATTTTTCTTTTTGGAGACCACGATGTCCACGCGGCTGCATTCGCTAACTATTTGTAGCCAAGGGTCAGTGATCAGTATCTTGCAATTGCCTGCGTCAGCTTCAGGTTATGCGAGAACTCCTCGGCTTGACCTTATTCCGCGCGTGGACATGGTGGTCTCCAAAAAAAAAAAAGAAAAAAAGGTCAGCACCCTCTTGCCGGAAGAAAAATGCGCCTGCACAAACTGTCAAAGGCTCTTTTCATCACGATGTGTGCAACCAAACCTAGGTTTCTCTTTGGTTCAGGTTAATCTTGCCCTTAATTTGTTCGAAAACCGAATCACTCGAACTCCGAGTTCTTCGGAAACCGAGGTTTCACTGTATTCTTTTGGTGTACAGAACAAATTAATCTCCTTTTCATTATTTCTGATGATTCGATTTTCAAACAAATCGGTTTTCGAACAGCCTTCCAGAGCGAATTGTGTTCGACAACCGAGGTTTGACACGTGCCAACAAATAATAACATCTAAAAAACATCTAGATATTTTTTATAGTAATCTAAAAAAATATCTAACATCTAGATTGTATAATCTTACATCTAGGTTGTTACAAAAACATCTAGATTTAGATGAAAATAATCTAAAATGGCAACTATGAACTAAACTGAACTGAACGTAATACAAAGTCAACTAATTTAACTAATATGTAAGATGCTTAAAGCAAAATCAGAAACTTTAAATGTGCTCTTAATTAACTAAACAGCGCAAACAAAGAAGATCAAATCACGTACATAAATAAACCTTCACTGTTGCATAAAGTGTTAATGATCACTGGAACATAAAAACCGAGTTTGAAACCGCTACAAAGGCGTTAAACGGAATACCTCCATCTTTGTGTGGCAGGCACCTAGCGAGGCCGAGCTGTCTACCGTCGTGGTTGCCCAGTCTAACTAAAACCTAGCAAACAGAGCATGAGCTCACGCGCATGAATAAATGAACTACTAGGCTTTTGTTTAAGTGGGTAGCTCTCTTTTGGACCATGTTGAGGATGTGCTATTTTTTGAGCAGCTTTAAACAATTCTAGGAACAAGTTTTGCTCTGAAGATTGTGGAAAACTGGTGGGGTTGCTCAGGCAGATTTAAAAGTTGTATTGTTTGGTTTCTATGGCTTGTGTTTCGTTATAACAATGAAATCACATTGTTTCTGATATGACAATAAAGTTGGTGTTGTTTTTTGTTGCTAGCCACCAATTTATGTGGTTACGAAGCACTTTTATCAATGCCAGCAAATTGTCTTATATATTTGCTTACGGTCAACCTCTGCTTGTTTTATGGGCTTGTCGATATATTCTTTAGTGTTTGTTAATAAATAATAATGACTATCTCATAGTGACGTCATTCGTGACGTAAGCATCTACCTCTTTCAGTTGTCACCGTGCAACCTATCGAGTCTTTTTCTCTTCGTTTATCTGCAATGTTTTGATTTCCAGTTCTAAAATACACCAGCTCAGGTTTGGTTAAAACCTTTCGTGACGCCAGAAGTAACGCTGTTTATGAATACACCAGCATACTATTTTATGTCGTTTGGTATTTAGTAGGCTCTATTTTATGTTAATAGCTGTCGGATAAATGGTATTTACAATTTAGAATAGACTATGAATTCAGTTCAAAGTCCAAAGTTTCCTTGCGAAAACATGATCTTAGACTCAATTTTCATGTTCATGTTTTGTGGCAAGCATATTTTAAGATAGTATGAAAATAGATTAGGATCGTCCCCCGACATATTACAAATTTGAAAGCAAAGATTGAAACAACTACACGTAGTATTTTTGGAGAGTTTGGCCTCTTTGAACCAATTTCAGAATTGTTTATTTTTTGTACTGGCAAGCCATCAATCGATGCAGTTTAGAATGGAGGTCGTTAAAATCCCATAGCTTAAAAACTTTTGCAATTGACGTGGAATGGTGTTTAGGTTAGCAGTGGCGCCTAAATACAGGGTGTCCCAAAATAATGTATACACTCTTTGAATCGTTATAACTTAATTAAGTTATTGATTTTTGCTTTTAAATAAATTGATGCAAAAGAAAGAAACATTTAAAGAATTTGTGAGAAAAAATATACATAAACATATCAAATTAAATTTTGGTAACACAAAAGACACTTGGGGCAATTTCAGAATGTTTACAAATTGACGAGTTCACATATGTACTCAAACTGGTGGCAGTTTTGTTCAATACGCTTTTTATATCTTGAAGAAATGGACTTAGAAAAGTCCAGCAACATTTTCTCTGGTATTTTAGCACATTCTTTTTCAATTGCTACTCTCATTTTAGCAATTGTTTTAGGTTTCCTACTGCAAACTTCGTTTTTTAGAAACAGTCACACAAAGAAATTTACCAGTGTCAAATCTGGTAAACTAGGTGAACATCCTAACTGTTTCTTTTCTTCCAACGGTTTCTAAAAAACGAAGTTTGCAGTAGGAAACCTAAAACAATTGCTAAAATGAGAGTAGCAATTGAAAAAGAATGTGCTAAAATACCAGAGAAAATGTTGCTGGACTTTTCTAAGTCCATTTCTTCAAGATATAAAAAGCGTATTGAACAAAACTGCCACCAGTTTGAATACATATGTGAACTCGTCAATTTGTAAACATTCTGAAATTGCCCCAAGTGTCTTTTGTGTTATTAAGATTTAATTTGATATGTTTATGTATATTTTTTCTCACAAATTCTTTAAATGTTTATTCTTTCTTTTGCATCAATTTATTTAAAAGCAAAAATCAATAACTTGATTAAGTTATAACGATTCAAAGAGTGTATACATTATTTTGGGACACCCTGTATAACAGCATTACCAAGTCACAGCAAATACGTTTTGGGAGAAAGTAAAAAATTGTTGATTTTAGCCTACATTTGATTTAAAGAAATATATGAATATATCACTACGCAATTGGCCAGTGGTGATTTTTGTGGTGCTGTATGACGTTTCCAGAGAATACTTTGATGGCGCTGCTATGAATAGACTTTGTCTTTTTATGAATAACGAATCTGCTTTTATCCGTGGTTCTGATACAAAGACACAGCGGACATTGCGTAAGCTCAATGGAAACTCCCTAAAAAGCACCTTTCGGCCTGTGTTATAATGAGAGTAATAGTATTGTTTCTTATTTGGTCAAGTTGACATTATTTACTCAACACTTAAAAAATATTCTATTCATACTGAACAAAATTTGATCACAATATGAGATATTGTTTAATGCCATATTAGTTAACGCATGGACACACTTTGGCTCATGTTGTTTTTAATGCTGACAAATCGCATGCAGTTACTTAGCTTTATTATTGTATTTCAACCCAGTTTATTGGATATTAAAACAGGTCAAAAACATTTACTTGCTGATAAAAATCTATTTCGAAAGCAGGTGGTTTGTGGTAGACCTGATCGGTATCAGCAGTATTGGTGACGTCATAATCAAACCTGTTTTTGCCGTGGTTATGGCTCTCAACTTTTGAGTCAGCCGCATATGGTCAAAATATTTGTAAAAGCCATGAAAAGACTTTAGTGTTTGAAGTCCACTGTAAGGAGATATGAATGACTAAAAAACGAGAAGGAATGCAATAGTTACTTTGCAGACAAGCAAAAGCACTGGCCCAGCGAATAGAGGACCAATAGCCTAGCGTGCAAAGAATCCCATCAGTAAAAGACAGCAAATTTTTATATGTGTATTCAGTAGGGTGTGCACCACTCTGACCTTCCGCCATTTCATTTGGTGTAGCTATGATGTACGAGCAAGCTAATTTTAACTTAAGCCACGCCTTATTCAGCACAATGACGTTTCATCACGTGCTGTCGGCACGATCACGTGGCTTCGGCATGACTCATCTCGTTCTGTATTTTATGCGCAGGGCAACTACGTTACCATTCCCGAATCAATCACGCTTGTTCATTTGGCACGATGCAAAAACCGGATGGTGTTGTGTGTGCGGTCAAGCGTGACTAGATAGTAACGTATTGCCGGCAGCAATACAATATTCTGTAGCGGGTATCATAATATGAGACTGTTTGCTTTATAATGCCAATGGGTGCTTCAAGGTGGTGTAGTGGTCTCTTCTGAGAGCTCGAGTTGTTAGAGCATTTTCGGTATAGTTCTTACCAACTGAATCTAAATCGTCTGTGATGACATTAAATAGCGTCAAGAAACGCTTTTAACAAAGCGGATTTTTTCAAAGGTTAACGGTTTTAAAGGTCGGAAGCACTTCCAAGTCCAACTATATGCTTTAAAGTTTACCCCGGGAGACAGTTTTCAGCTCCCTGGGTTTCCGTGTTCCGCCAGTTGTCCATCCTGAAGAGGAGGCCGAACAACAACAACATTGCCAGCAATCGATATATTTTGTCCTTGGTTGCATTGGAATTGCAGAATTCGGCAGCCAAAACGCAGCTCACCGTCATCAGATGTTGATTTGCACTCATGATGTTTCGGGTTCAATGCCCGTGTGGTTGCTAAATTCCTATGCCTTTACAAAAAGGTGTTTTGGTACATTTTATCCTGATTTTGGTTCAGTGGCTGTGATGGAAATACGCTTTTGTAGAAGTGGTAATTACGCAGCTAATTACCGGTTGTTTAACGTTTAGCCATTAGAGCTTGATCTATGACCAATAGATAAAGATAGTATTACCCACAGTCACTCTCCCCCACCATTTTCTCTTTCGTTAAAGAACATTAATGCTTTTTTGGATTTAAAATATTGATTTTGCTTTTTATTTTTAGGTGCAGTTTGTGGTGGTGTTTGCCCACATGATGAACATTACTTTGTTCCACGAATGCACGTATCCTCAAATATTCAAGTATATCATCGCTTCATATGGTAAGTGATTGGTTTTGGTGGAAACATTAGCCGAACGTATTTTCCATGATCGGTGCACAAAAAATATAGGAAATTGAAATTTCATGCTTTTATCTTTCTGTTAGTAAGAAAGGACTACTGTAGAAAAACTTTTGTGTTCAGCCCCACTTCGTAGTCAACAGTACTACTAAAGTCTTCATCCATCAAGCAAATATTACCAAGGAGAGGAAATTGCCGTAACTTCACGGCAAAGTACCATCTTGAGCTATGAATGCACGATCGTTATCGCTGTGTACGGTGCTCTAATTCAAATCAAGAAGCAAAACGCTTAGTATGGAAATACCCGCTTCACAGTCTTAGGAATGCCGGTTCACTCTGCGTCTGCCACTATTCACTCGCTTTTCAACCAGACTTTTGCGGAGGAATGCTGGTGGTTAGCGGTGGACAGTTAGGACTTACTCTGCATTAACATCTAACTTGGTCGCGACAGACAGTATCCAAGTGATGGTGTGTTCCCTTCTGATGATAACTTGGGAAGGCAATTGGCGATTTTCTTTGCTCGTCAAATTTTGACAAGCATCAAATCTGTTGAAAGTTGTACCATGCAATGCAAGCGGAATGCTAAAACTAGGTGACTACGATGCAGGTCTGGTCAGCCGTACCATACTTAGCGCTATTCTTACTGTCCGGCAAGGTTCGAGGCCAACAGTGCAATGCAGACCGCAAAGCATGGAAACATTAACCTAGCAATGTGTCGACAGGTACAATGTTCTTCATTCTCTTTTCAAACTTCTGGATTCAAGCTTACACAAAGCGACAACGAAGAGCCAAAGCCGTCGAGGAAAAAGTCGACAACGGCTTCAAGGACGTCGATGACACGGAGGTGTACAAGAAGAAAATGCGAAAGCGCGTCGTTCCCGCTTTCAATTGACAGCATTTCAGTTCAACTAGCGACTGGCTGATAACGAACTTATTTTTTACTTCTCGTAGAAACAGATACATTTTTTAATTGAAAGGGCACCAAGGCAGGGAATCAAATATGTTTTAATAAATGTTACTTTACTGTCCTGTCTCGGTTTCGTGCTTTTTTGACCTTCAAAAATCACGAAACCGAGACACTGATCTTAAAGGATTGAGTAGCTCATCTGGAAGGTTTTAAAGACGATTGTTGGGCACTCACTAATGGTAGGCGTTCTTGTAGGGCTTCCATTTTGCAATTTGTTTATGGCTGGTTCAAAGTTTCTCGCAACGTTGCCTCACTTAGCTCCGTGAAGGCATCTCTCCTAATTCAATCTTTTGCCCCTGCGTTCTCTTGTCTTCTTCAGCCTTGTTCAAACACTTCAAATTTCACGCTTGCAACTCGGCGGTTACAAAAATCATTGATAAGAAGCTAGAAAGGGAAACAGTCTCGGTTAAGCAAATTATAGTCTAGCTGGCCTTGTAAACCTCAAAAGAAATGTTCTTAATTTTGCTTCCGTAACCGCCACGGCCAAGCCCCCCACGAAAGCTAGGTCACATGGCTCTATTGAAAGTTCTGATCTGACGGACGAGTAGTATGTACCGAGTCATACCAAAAGACTAAAAAATGGTATTCACAGCTTTCCTGCTTGACGCTCAGCATAAAAAGAGATAGTGTGGAGAACAAGCCGGCAAGCTTGCTTGTTATGTCCTTGGGCAAGGCACTCAATGGGTCGCCTCCATCTTTATGTGGCAGGCAGGTGGCGTACCCGACTTTACCGGGTTACAATTGTGAAGTTGCAATAGTATTTATAGCTACTTTCAAATCACTCCACCAAACAATTGCAGAAAGCAATTTTTGCAGTGACACCATTCTTGCTATAAAACACTTAAGTGTGTTACAGTTTTTGCTGTATTAGCATTTTTGCATATTTAGCCCATTAAACTGAGACTGGCTTTATTCATTTCAAAACATCCATTTTGATTATATGCTTTAGAGCAGCCATGTCAAACTGGTCAGCCTCCATGGGCCGCATTGGTCGCTGGTTATTGTCGCGTGGGCCGCATACCGTTTTAAGATTTAAGTTTTGACGGCTAATTTATGGCACACTACACGAAGGTGGAAAAATAAAAGCAGTGTAATAAACGCAAAGTTGGAATATTTTCAGGTTTTAAGTAATAATCAAACATTCCAAAGAAAGAAAAATATACTTGCTAATGTTTACTAGTAGCGTCAGTTGGCAGCTTATTTACTCACGCAGAATGTTTTGTCCCGATACCTGGCATCGCTTTTTGTCAAGCAATTTTTCAATCTCTGGATGGAAAAACTTAGCAGTCCCAACTCTAATGAACGATGACAAATGGTGATCTGCCAGTCTGTCTCTCTGAGTAGTTTTAGCTTTCATGAAAGAAAACAATTGTTCACAAACATATATCGAACCAAACAGAGCCATAATTCTTGTAGCAAAGTGCCTGATGCTGTTGTATTGTTTAGGAAGGTTTATAAGCTGAAAATCTAAATTTCTCTGCAAGAGATTCAATAAGGTTTGCATATTTCTCAAAAGTCCATTGCAAATATTGTATTGCTATTGTTTTTTAGTTCTTTGCATAGATTGAAATGACCTAAATTTCCGTTTAACATCTCCGATTTTAACAAGTTTAATTTTGCAATGAAACACTTGATGTCATCATACAATTGCGTGGTTACTCTTTAAAGACATTTTAAAACTGTTTGGGATACATTGTGCGTTAAAAATCAGTGTTGCGAGGGTCGCACAAGTTCTCAAAAAGGGCCGCAAGTTTGACATGCCTGCTTTAGGGCCCATTTAGTATTTTCTGATTGTTGCAGATTTTTTTTATTTTTGATGGTCTGTCGAAAAAATAAGTTAGGCAAAAAGTTCAGCGTGCTGGCGATGATGATCGTTAAGGTTGGAGCCAGTAACTCTTTAGTTTGTTTTGCTGTTGTCGCAGTTACACGATTGTAGCAATGCCAAATACTCACGTAAGAAACCTCTTTGTGTCAAAGTTGTGCCTTTTTTCAGAACTTAAACAATTAGGTTGAAACACTTTGGTGCATTGTTTAAAGTTTGAACAATAATTCTTTTTATATTAGAAGCGTTATAGATCTATTTACTCTATTTCCTTATTATTAAAGTCAACTTGCAATTAAATATATTATCAGTGACAATTTACGATGCTATTTTAAAATTTTTTTGTATTTACTGCTAAACGTTATAGTAGATGAATTTAGCCCAAACTCAACCTTTCGGGTTGGTTGTTTTATTATTCTATGGTGGTATAAATATAAACTATATACAGTGTGTTGTCATAGATTTTTAAATGCATCAATTTGTAGGAATCTCGTTCATATTACAGTGCTTTTCGAATATACTGCTGTTGCAATTAGCAAATTATTTGCCCTTGCTTTAAATTAAGTTGCTGGCCTCTAAATCTGATTTTGCGCATCGTTTATTATCGAGTATTTTGAAAGAGCTTTGATGATAGGACGACGGAAATGATTTGTTACATCTCCATACACAATGCACAGCTGTATGAAGTAATACTTGATCACTCAACAGTAGTAGTCATAAACAAAAAGTACTTTAAATGCGAAAAGTTCTGCATCAGTTTGATAATTTTGTGTTTTTTATTATCCGCCATGAAACAGTCGCTTTCAACGTCAGCAAGTTTTGTGTGTTGTATCCGCCATGGAACTTAGTCGTTTTTAACGTCAGCAAATCAAATTTTGTGTGTTGTATCCGCCATGAAACTTCGCTTTCAATGTCAGCAAGTTTTGTGCGTTGTATTGATTTTTTTGCTGTGTAAGTTGAAAGGTCAAAATTTGTCCACGATAGTCCCGTGGTTGTGCCAAGGGCTAATTAATGATTTTATCTTGTACGACATTTCGAAAATACTGGGTGTGTATGAAGTCTTGAACACTTTTCAATATTTTATTTGCTAAAAAGCTAAAGTTGATAGAATCATTCGGTTTTTTTTGCAAAGTAAAGTTTGTTTATTTACATTTTTTTTTGAAAATTTTTAGCGGTTTAAGTAATAACCATATTTCAAGAATTTAAGTTTTCAACCTATTGATTGACTTCAACATATGCTCCACTTGTTGCTTTCAATATGTCAAGGCGATATTTAGTTTCGCGCCAAGTATTCTCCAGCATTTCTTCGTTTACTGTTGCAAGAACATTGATGATTCGTGATTGTAATAGCTCGATATCACGTACTGGTGTTCTGTGCACTGTCTTTTACATACGCCGAAAAAAAGTCTAAAGGAGTGATATCTGGAGATCTTGGCGGCCATGGTGTTGGGCCCTTTCTTCCAACCCATCGGTTGGGAAAAGTTTCATTTAAAAAGTCACGACCCATCAAACCCCAGTATGGAGGAGCACCGTCTTGCTGAAACACAACCCACGGCTGGAACTTCTCTAATTGAAGAGCAACGCAATGTCTCAGCATATCCAGATAAATGTCTGCTCTAACGGTGGATTCAGCAAAAATAAACGGTCCAATAATCTGGTTGTGCATAAAACCACACCAAACATTGAGTTTGGGACTGTCTCTTTCTTTTTCTAAAGCCTCATAAGGATTTTGTGATCCCTATATTCAAACGTTATGCTAATTGACTTTTCCGGATACACGAAAAGATGTTTCGTCTGAAAAAACCACACATTTAAGGTAGTCATTGTCATCATCAATGCGCTGAAGGATTTCTTCAGCAAAAGCTTCTCGGCGAGAGCGATCATCCGGCTTAAGAACTTGAACAATTTGTAAGCATGGAGCCGAAGTCGTTTATGTAAAACTTTATGAACTATTCTTCGTTGGATAGCAAATTCATTTGATGCAACACGAATTGATTTCCTTGGGCTGCGATGAAACGCTACATGCACGGTATCAACAATCTCTTCATCAATGCTTGGCCAACCCGATCTTTTGCGATTCAAAATGCTCCCGGTTTCCTTAAAATTTTTAAACCATCTCTTAATGCTGTTAATGTGAGGAGGGTCTTGTCCAAACTCGTATCTGAATTTGCGTTGTACTACAGTTGGTGATTTCGATTCATGGTACCAAAGGACATATTAAGCTTTTTGTTGAATCGTCAACATTTTTCATACTTCGTTGCAAACTTACGCCTTAGTTAAAAATACCTGTAAAAAATAAAAAAAAACTTTATAGTGGTATAATACATTCTCGTAAATTTAAAGTTTCTACATTATGCGTTTTTGAGATATAAAAATTTTAAATGTGTTCAGGACTTTATGGACACCCTGTATTATCAAACCTATTCGCCTCTGATCAGCCAAGATACACTTCCACCTTAAAAAGCGAGTAATTAAAATTTGAGGGCAATTTAAAATTTAAGTGAAAGTTTTCTATTAACTGCTGTCATTCTTTGGCTTCTTGACATCGACATGCGTGCTTCAGAGTGCTCTCGCACTCCAAGTGAAAAAACCTTAAGCCGATTGGTCTTTAGTCTCAAATCCTGCTTTAGCGGCGTCCGAAGTATCGAAACAGGGAGTTAAGACATGGTTTCGAAATCATAAATGAGCCAGCTTGAAACGAAATGTTGGTCGAGGACAGGGAAGTGCTCTGTAGCATCATTGATTTGAATCATCAGCGTTTAGAGAGAAATTAATTACCGGTTGTAGCGACTTGCTGTAATGGTTTGAAGAATTTTCAATCCTAGTCCTTAAGAAGCAACTTGGAGATGTAAAAGTTCATGATTATTCGAGTTTAGTTTAAAAGTTTTTGTTGCTTGAATTCTTTTGCTGTGTTGTCTGAAGCAAAATATTGTTTAGATGAATTATTTCAGAGGGACTATACGTTTCATTTGTGTAGCAGGTGATGAGCAAAGCTTTGTATGCATTACAATGAATTTACAAATTGATTGCTGTTTTGTTTTCGCTACATTTATGTGTCCAGGGTTTATATTGATTGAAACTTTGTTCAATATGGTTTTAGTCGTGTAATTGGCAAACTGTTAGCACGTGTTAGTTGTACCAAGTATTGTGATTGGTTACTTTTAAAGATTACGTGTTGTCTTCCTGACAAAATCCATTTACAATACATACTAACACTACTAGTGGTGTAGTGGTTAGAGCGTGCGTTTGCAGATGACCTGGACTCATTTCTCTTGTAGAGTCTTACCGAAGACTTTAGAAACCGTAATCACAGCTTCCCTGCTCGGCGCTTGCACAAAAGGGGCAGTGAGAAAAAAAGCCGGCAAGTTTGCTCGTTGTGTTTGTGGATGAGGCACTTTACGAAATACCACTATCCTCATGTGGCAGACAGGTGGTGGGGAGGTAGTGCTTCCGAGGCAACGGAAAAACTACGTCAGTATGTTTCTATAACACCATGACATTAAGCCGATATAGTATTATAGGAGACCTGCTGTAAATCAGATTGCCTAAACAACCAGTCTCGAAACTGTGTACACGATGTAGCTTCAAATTGTGTTTTCAGTATAAGGTATAAAAACTCGTTTCACTGTAGCTTCCTGAATTCACGCTGCACTGCCCATAACAAGTGTATTGTAATGTAATTTTTTTTTGATCCGGTATACCAGGCAATATAGAAAAGATATTAGATAACAAAAAAATAGTACGCGCGCACACAGTATGCAGCGGAGTACAAATTACGCGAATGAAATTATAAAGAATCTAATTATAAATTATCAGGATTTTTAAACTTTCCTTTCAAGCAACAACAGTCCTAAACTTAACTTCCAACAATTTTCACGAATTCATCAAACTGGAAAACTACCAGTGGCATTACAGCAAATCTCAACAAAAGGAATTTCACGGCACCGAATATTTAAACAAGTTATTTGCAGATAAACCCACAAAATAACGACAATTAGCAGTATTTAGAAACCAGGCTTTTGAACTGAATTGTAGACACACTGTTGACCACTTCTTGAGGCAATTTGTTTCAACGTTTAAAAGAAATTTACTTCTGCAATTCAAAGGTAAATATTTTCTGGAGAGTTTATTGTTATGATGACGAGTACGAGAATTACTCGCAAGGGAAAAAGAATTGGAGTAATTTGAAATTAAAAAGTTTATAGTCGGGCCAATTTTATTTTGACCAAAAACAATTTTTTGGACTTAATTTTTGTTAAAATTTTGACTAAACAGTTTTGGCCTAAGATTGAAGTTTTGATCAGCAAACTTTGGTTAAAATGTTGCAGAAAAGTTTAGAGAAGCTATAATTTGCATTTCTTCGTTAGCAGTAAGATAAATCTCATTTTGTCATGTGGTGATGCACGACAACAAACCCTACAAAAAAAGCGCTTCAGCGTAGCAATTGATGCGTATAGAAACCGCTGAGCTACTGCAATTGTATATATTTTGTTGTAAATCTATCATGTGCTTAAAAAAAAATCACATAGAATTATCCCCTTGTAAACGAAATCATAATGCATCGGTTAAAAAAAATTTTTGTCGCTAATTTCACTGCTAGATAGCAAAAGAATAATAGTTTACAGCTGAGTACTGCGCACCAGTTTGGTGTCGCAGCACGCACACACCCGTCTCATCGACAGTGTTTTGAATGATGCCTTGCGTATTGTCACTGGATGCCTGCGTTCTACATGGGACCACCTGCCAACCTTTTCAGGCATCCAGCCAGCTGAACTCTGCCGCTCGGGAGCGACACTCTCCTTGGCCAGGGGTGGCACCTTGGACCCAGACCATATTTTACAAGGCCAACTAGCTAGGCCACCAGACTTGCCCCAGGATAGACTGAAGTCTAGACGCCCATTTGTGCTTGCTGCGCTGAAACTGTTAAATGACCTATCTAAACTAAATAGATCATTTATGATGATACACAGATAGATAGATGATGACACTTGTTGCTGGCTTAATATCACCACAGCCAGCATCTGATTTTATTGGTTGTTTTGGATGCCCCTTCATACAAGAAGATAGTTTACTTCTAAAATTATTTGAATGTGTACTCGCGACATTTCTTCATTACGCATGAATTTGGCTCTGATGCGAATTCGCTGCAACAGGCATCCGAGACGCAAAAAAACACGACGGATTTCAACAAACTGTGATGAAAATAACTATGAAAACACTGAAATCACCCTACACTACAAAAGTGTTGACTATGACTTGCTGTTCTGGATTTCTATGCCATACAATCCATAAACCGTGTACTTAGATTACTTGCATCCCCCAACTTTTGTCGACAAACGATGTGCATCAACGACGTACAGCTTTCATACCAATAAAATCCGACAAATTCATATAATTCAGCTAACTGCCTCATTGGTGTTTTTAACACATGTATGTACATCAACGATTTTTTTGAAACCATAACTAACTTCTTATTTGACAATTTGCACGCTGTAACTAGGAACCTACAGTGCTGGGTGCTACATAGTATGAGACTAGTATTTAGTATTGTGCAATGCAGCTCTAAGCCGAGTTGACCATCTTGTAATCACAGGGTCATAAGGTGATGGCAGACCAGCTTTATGAAATTATTTTTTGGATCTTTGTTTTAATTGTTGCTGCTCTTATCGCTGCTTTTATCATTGCTATTGCGTCATCAATATTTTAAAAAATACTCACGCACTCGCAATGCGTAATTATGTAGTACTTATTGCAAGTGACATGCATCAAAGAAAGGTATAATTCCTTTAATGTCTTACCGGCAAGACACATATAACGAGCTGCATCTGTCAAAAGCACAGCAAAAATTTCTCGTTTGGTGCCAAGTTGTCGCAATATGTCATCTGCAGCGAGCAGAATAAAACCACTGTTTGCACTGCTACAGCTTTCAAGTAGAAACATTCAATCAAGTATACGTCGGTTGGAGTCTGCAAGCTGCCCACCAGCACGTTGGTATACTTCTGCTTAGCTACCTCTGCTTCACCCACAAGCAAATAAATTTGATGTGAAGTAATTCTCGAATATGATTTTGTTTTCGAGGTGCTAACTGAGCAAGCTAGCCAGGGCTGGAATCTCAGAAGATAAAACTTTTCCCATCTTAGCAAACAGAGGCTCACCTTGGGGTTTGCTTTTCCTCTGCAGTCCAGCTAAATGATGCTTACTTTTTCAATGGTACTCCACAAGACCTTAAACAAAAAAAAGAACTAGGCTAGTTTTTTAGAAGTTGATCTTATAAAAAAGATCTTCAACCCTGCCTCCCCGTCTCTCCAATAAAATTCATCTTATTCCCCCCCGGTATTTGATGAACTAGTCCGCACACCAAGTAATAACCTATAAGGAGCGAGAAACGTTAGTTTTTTAATCGCATTAATATGCGCACAGAAACACATGCAGAGCCAAGGTCTATTTTCTGGCAATGAAAACCAGTGAAGACGTTAACAACGTGAGCCAGCAACTGTAAAAACCGATGTTGGATAAGATTTGAACCTTGAATCTGCACCAGCTACCCAGGGATATAAGCTTAGGTCTTTAATAACAGACGTTTTAACCGGGAAACAGTGCTGAACATGAGTTCAAATCCCTTCCAAAGTCAGTTTTACATGTACTGTGTAATGGCAGTAACCTCTTGACTGAACATCATCAAAATTAACGTCGTTTTTTAGGGAGGGATGACGGTTCTCAACAGCGTTACCTCAAAAATTTGTGACACATAGGGTGGCTTCGAAAAGTGTCATTCCCCAATCAAAAAGTATATTACCAAACTAAGAGTCACCTCTTAATGTGTCATCCAATAAAGAATAAAGCACAACTCCACGAATTATCACCCAATAAAGTGCCCCTTAATAACATTTTACCCATTAAAGTGTCATCCATTAAAGTAAAACCGAATAAAGCGTCAACCAAAAAATGATCTAGGACTTAAATTTACATCTTCTTCACCGGAAATGTTCCAGATGAAAGCTGCTCTCAAAAGTATCACTCGCGGCAAATCGCATCTCTGATAGTAAAACCACTGTCTTTGCTTATATCTCCATGCCGCTACGTATACGAGGCGTATATGTACTGTACAGTATATACATATTGGGGAAGGTGGGGCACATTGGGACAAAAAAGTTATTTTTGGTGATTGCGTTTTTATTTACAGTCAACGAACAATGAACTTGATGTAAAAACTACACTCTATTGTGAAAGATACAATTAGGTTGAAGAACACGTAGTGTATGCATGCAGCGTAATAAAACGAACTAAAAAGGTGTAAACTTTTTGTCCCACCGCACTCCAGTTGAGAGCACTGCGGAACAATCATTGGGGCAGAATAGGAGAAACTTCTAATATTGTTTTAGTTTAGCCTACATTAAGCAACGAAAAATCGTACGCAAAGTTAGTGATAATCTTTGTCTTGCTGTTGATCCGCATTTATTGGGCGCAGATAAGACGACCTTTCATTCACAATGTTTTACTTGAGCCAAATCTTCAACTAACAGTTGGTCTAATTACCACTTAAAAAGCACAGCGCATTAGTATTTATTTTCCCTAACTGGCCGTTGAAATGATATCGTGACAACCACCACCGTAGATGATAATTCTGTGAGATGAAAATAATAGGCCTACAACAATTATGTCCCACAGTGCCCCGAATTTTTTGTCCCACTGTTCCCTTGCCTGTACTTGTCAGCATTCTTTTGAGTTTTGCGGCACCGTCAAACCCAGTATCCAACTGTAATGCAGCAAAATATATTTGAATGTTTTGACTAACTATGGTATAACCTTCAGCTACAAACGCTACTTTAGTTTTTGCGAAAATGCGAATGCATCACAAAAAATAAGCTTTTTACTTCTAAAAACTTCTTTTCTCCAACAACTACTAGCCATGTGCTTCAAAAAGCAAAATGAATACAAAAATGTAACGACTGTTTGGAGACTAAACGATTAGCAAACGGTGACCTTTCAGAGTTTTCGTCTTTTTCAATAAAACTATTTTTCCTTCTATGCCTACCGTCCCACTGTTCCCCCCTTTTTCCACACACTTACTCAATGCCCGCACGCACACACACACACACACACACACACACACACACACACACACACACACACACACACACACACACACACACACACACTCACAGGCACCAACTGCAGTTACCAGTTAGAATTATTTTGGGGTGGTAGCTCATTTTAAACAACTCAATAAAAATTGCGCTGCATAGTACAGCAGTCAATACACCACACATATTGAACAAACTGCGGTGTTTCCAGTCCCAGCCAAAGATGTTCCTTGAATTCAGTGAGCACATGTGATCAAAATATATGTGGGAAAATTTATTAAACACTTCTTTATCAATCCCGAAAACATGCCAAACATTGACTACTGCTTTAAGATAACTTAAGCCATTACAGGTTGGAGGCTAATTGCAGTCATTTGTGGAAAGAAAAACTTCAAGCATTTTTATCATTCAAAATTTTGCAAACGTCAATATAATGCTGGGTCAAACCTCCACTAATTCATGATTGTTTGCAAGGTCGTATTTGCAATATTGCTCAAAGCAGGAGTGTCAAACTCATTCGGTGCTGTGGGCCGCATCTACATACCTTTGTTTTTATGCGGGCCAGAAGGTGTTGAAAAAAGATGTAAGCAGGCAAGACTGCATATCAGAGGTCCCTAAACTTTTTTGTTTGTCGGCACAAGAAACTAGTAGATCAAATTTCGCGGTACAACAGCCACGGCTTTATTTGCAGATCACCACTTCTTCGGGCAACGATCTCCGGAAATGGTGTGTTGCAGCCCAAACGGTACTGACCTTCAAAAAGAAAAAGGTCACTACCTCTCTCACCGTAACCTGTAATGCCACCCGCGACTAATAGAATTTGTAGACCATTATTTAATTGCAGCATTTCAACTTAAAAGATTTTTTTCTTTTGGAGAACAATTTTTCGAAGACCAAATTCTGAGGCCAGGCATTCGCACTGTACCGCAGAATCCTTACGCGGGCCACAAAATATTGCGTCGCGGGCGACCAGTTTGACAGCCCTGGCTTAAAGGGAACGGAGAGGGGGTTGGAAATAAAGTTCTGCAAAATGAAGTATTTAGCTGCCAGAAATATGCAAATTACTAAACAAATAATTCAATTGGAGAAAGAGCATTCTTCAAAAATATCTAGAGGATTCAACTCTTTCTGTAGCTGGATATCAATTGAGTTTTCAAAGATGCAAAAACAAAGGCTTTGGCGCGATTTCTAGGAACGTGAAGAAATGAATGTCTCTTGTTCTGTGCCTTTAACGCTCTCTGTAAGTTGCAACAACAGCGAGCTGTACTTGAAGTCAAGTTATAAAAGGCTGTGCAGTATTTAGCATTTGCTTACTTGCATGCAAGAGTAACAGATAGATTCTAAGCAGAGAATAAAACAAATCTAGCAGATCTCTTTGTAAAAAATTTCAGGCATAGAAAGTGTGCTACATCAAACTGATCAAGCTAAAGCCAACGAAACAGAATATGCAGCCAGAAAAAGCAAAGCCTTGTAGCCGCACTTTGGCGGGGAAGAGCCATGAGTGGCTTGTTCCCTTTAAGAAACAGGAGAGACAAACATATGAACAACAAAAGCGATGGGTGTAAAACAATAGTCGCCCAAAGGCTTGCAAACAAACAAAAATTTTTGCTCAACAAAGTAGAAAGCAAAGAAAAACTAAGTACTGATCTTTTTGGTTCTCTCGAGAGGAATTTATCAGGGCAAAATGCTTGTTGTTAACGAAAAGCTATTTGTGGCGAAGGAATAAAAAGCTTCAAAGTTTTACTTCTGTTTCGATTTTTTGCGATTGTGTTGCCACAAATAAAATCCTCTTGCACGATTAGGACTTTTAAAATTTTTTAGCGTATACTTGCAGCATCACTCAATGGTTGTAAACACATTTTATTCATCCGCAGTCTGTTTCACGCATAAATGCATTCATCAGAAAATTTTCAATGCACTCCTACACTCCATTACTTATTACATCTCCTACAAACATATTAGTCTCCAAAAAGCGTTAACTGTAATGATGTGGGTCGATTTACATTGCATTATTTTTTACGTTGCCTAAAAGTGTGATCCATGGTGGGAGCTTTCTCAAACACAAGCCTACTCCAACTTAACCCTTTGACTCACGAATTAAGATTTTTTAAAACTTTTGTGATTTTTTGTTATGGGTGCAATGGGCAGAGATGTTTAAAGTGTAAAATGACAATTTTTGCCTGAAAACGTTTGTACTTTAGCAGAAAATTAATGTGTCATATATGATACATTGTGAGCGTGTGGCGTCATTTTTGGATTATTTGAAGAAATTTTACGGTTTGAAAAAGCAACACAACCGAAGCTAACAGCAGTAAACATCAAAACAAGCAATTAAAAAAGCGGAAAGCAAGCTATGGAAAGATAAGCAACCTGGAATGAAATAATTACATGGAGCAAATCTAGCAAATCAAAGCAAAGTAAAATAAGCGAAATTGAAATCAAAATTACGACGCAAAACAAGGCATAGTTCCTACAAAATCCATCAGCAGTCTCTTGTTAAGATTTTACAGGTATGCGATAAGCTAACATGCAAAGTGATATCTGCGAAAGCAGTTTCTTTGTTTGTTCAAACAAAGAGAGACTTCACATTTTTCGCAAAACACGTAAGAAAAACATTCAGCACATCCAGAGAATTTGCAGCGCTTTCGCTTATCCTTCCATACAGGAAAGTGTCCGACATCATCAAATCGTATATCTGCTGGAGGAGCATTTTGCAGTGATCTTCTTGGTTTGCCAACAATTGCCTTATCGAGAGGATTTGTGTTGTGCTTTATCAAGCACTCAGCAATGTTGAGTCGGAATTGCAACAACGTCATCTGTTGCGATTTTGGATAACCAACCGACTTACAATGGTTGCCATACTGGAGTCATGATGTAACAACCGCCAAATCAACGAAGTGGAAAATTACACGAAGAGTCCATTTTTTTGACTTTATGTGGATTCTATACAAAGAAAGTAGGAAATCCAGCTTGTCCACCCCACCCATACTTTTATTGTACTCCAGTACGGCTGATGGGCAGACAGCATCTACATACGTCTTGGAGGATTTATCATAACGTCTCACTTGGCCCTGATTTGTTTGCCAGTCATATGCAAAAGACAAAACAGTAACCAGGGAATTATCATTCCACCTAACCAGGCATAACTTTTCATCACTTGAGGTGCATCCATCCAGTGCCCCTCTGCCTTGCTTCACCAGCTCCGAATTCGGTTTGATCGGCAATGATCCCACTCTATTTGCTCTTACAGTGCCAGTGCAGTATATTCCTTTGGTGTACAGTTCTTGAATCAAACTTGGAGAAGAAAAATAATTGTCAAAAAACAGGCGGTAGTTGCGGTGAGCCTTGACTCTGTCCTCGGTAAGTGACATTACCACACTCCCAGAAAAATCGAAGTGGTTGTATTTCTCAGGGAATTTGGTGGTCTTACCTTGATAAGCAAGGCAATTATAAGGCATGCCAGATTCCCCACAAAGGAAGAACACTTTTATACCCCAAGGATTAGGCTTACCTTTCATATATTGCTTCAAGCCTAGTATTCCTTTGAAGGGAATCATTTGCTCGTCTATACATAGCCTTTTCTCAGGATCAGGCAGTTCTTGTACTAAAACGTTCGAGAACTGATTCAGTATTGGCCTGACTTTTCAAAATTTGTCCTTCACCCTTTCGTTTCCTTGCAGGTTGTCGACCAAATGAAGATTATTTCTCAGCATGCTAAAGCGATTTAACGTCATTGCGTCAGCAATCAGCTTGTGCCTTCTTGCTTTTCTCCAGTACAATCTCATGTTCGGAAATGGAATGGAGCCCATTTCAATATGAATACCAATAAGAGCCTTTTTCTCCTGTGGTGTGGCCCTCAAATCTTTTCCTTGCGTTTGAAGATATTACATATTTGTTTTTTCACAAACATCTTTGATCAAAGAATCAGTGATAAATTTGGTGAAGTAAGAGTACGCTGAAGCAGGTTCTGTTGGAAAATTATCACCTATTTCTTCTACAGGGGCAGCAGGAGTAAACTTCATTTTTTTCCAAGAAATTTTTCCCAGTTTCTTTTTCAGCTTCTTAGATAGGCTAATTCTGGTGCTAGACTTTCAAAACTAACTGCCGTAACTTTAGCCTGTGTCCACAAAAAAACTAATGTAGTTTTCCAAGATGCTATTTGGCAAACAGACTGCGAAATTGGCTATTTACCTGACAAATGCTCCGTAATTACCAAAGCTAATACTTGATTATTTACATTTCTGCACTGTTTCAGTAAGGTTCACACATATGGTCACATACTCACAATGAGTCATATCTGATACATGAAAAAAATTTTTCCACCAAAGTGTGTGCACCCAAAACAAAAATTCTTGGTTCTGCCACTAAACATACACTTACATCACATGCTTTATCCCAAAAAGTGAAATCATTCGTTTCTCTTTCGTTTTGTTTAGATACACACAACTTTTTACCATGCACTCCACTCAGAGAGCAAACCTTAGGAAAGGTCAATATTCAACGCACCCGTACATTTAGGAATAAGACAAATCGTTCATGCATGAGTAGTTTCAAGTTTCACGTGTTTGTGCTGATGCGCTACATTGTGACTAAATGATTGTAAAGTCGCTTTTAAATGCAATGGCACGCGTTTTAAAAATGAGACTTATCTGATACGAAATGAGCGAAAGGGTTAAGCTTGACAAGCACTCCAGTGCGCAAAAGAAGAGCAGCCAACCGGTCAATTTTACTGTAGAAGAGCTACGTGCGCGCATGTAATTTTCTTTGTAGTCCAGCTTACTTTCATTATATGCGTGGTTTCCAACGATTCTACAACAGCTATGGAATAATCCACGACTGAATGAAGCTCTTTCCAAAAAAGATCTTTTACATCACTAGTAGAGTACGTTAATCCGAATTAGTTAAAAAAATCTTTATTCTTGCTATCTGGCGGGTCTATTCTTATTATTATTCTTGCTATCATTATTCTTGCTATCTCATTGTAAACAAGAGGGTAGGGTACTTGGAACGGGGCTCTGGGAGAAATGAACGGCACCCGGAATAAAAATCCTCCATAAAAGTGCTCAGATGCTAGAAATATGCAGTGTTTCAAAAATCATGCACTTAACCTCTTTTAATGACGTTGACAATGATGAACACTTAGTCAACTTATCGAACTCAAAAGCAATGCAAAATGTGACAGATTGCTAACAGTAAATGAGATTTAATAATGTTCTAAAATCATTGTCTCTCACAAATGGAGCTTAAACATGAACTATTGGCTTAGCTTGTTTTTGTTTTGAATTAGGCAATTGCTATTTTATATTTTGGATGTTGGAAATCTTGGGATAATGAATTTGCATCTTGAGCTTGGCTGTTTGTCCAGTGCAGCTAAATGATAAAATATCTTTAATATTTCATGGCTTGGGATTATTTGTTTGGAAACTATTTAATGTCTGAAGAGTATGGTAACGACTCCATGTTTGTGCATTTATATGGAGTTTTGACACAGTCTAATAATTTTTGTTTCAAAACAGAAAGAGTTTCTTATTTTTTGCGGTAGCGTTTATAAATTTAGAACTGTTTACTGCTCGTTGGTTTTTTGACCTAGATCACAAAACAACGGAAATCACAAAAATGTTTCAAGTCGTATCGGCGAAAATCCGATGACATTGATTACACAACATTTAGAATACAACATCAACACCGAAACCTTGAAGGCTTTAATGTGCAGTCTTACAAAGTATTAAGTAGTTGTTTGATAGTTTTTAACGGCAACGCTTTATTAGCGCCAGGACTTACTTTGATCTCATCGCATATTTGCGTCTGCAAAATCTACTGGATTTATTTCAAATCACAGATTTTCGGTCATTCGTACTAAGCGTAGAATGTTCTAGATCAGGGGTCTACATACTTTTTTGAAGGGGAGCTAATTTCATGCAACCTGATGATGTAGTGGGCCAAGACTTTGGTTTTGTAGTTGTCAACCTTGAAATATTTGTTCACTGAAGATCTTTTGTTTTTTCTGGAGATCCATCTCAAGAAAGGGTGGTTTTTAAAACAACGAAAGACCTTTTTTGTTTGGTGTCACACCTCGCATTGGGAAAGTTTTTAAACAGAAATCCTGTTTTTGGGGTGATCAATCTATTGACGCAGGCCACAAGTTACGTCCTTCTAGGGGCAGCAGTTTGCACACCTCTGTTCCACTTATTTCTGTAGTAAAAATAAAAATGGCGATTACTATAATGTCTTAAATATAAATTTGTCAAAGTTATCACCAGTGATTACGTCCCAATCGCCCATGTTACGTCACAATTGCCCATACTTCTGAAATAAAAGTGTCATTAAACCTTTGTAAAAATTCTCAAACATAAAACTGCTAAGGAGTTACAAATCTAGTTTTATACTTTTCTGCTCACACAGTTCTTTATATTGTCATCAACATTTATTTACCAAGTTTGAACCATATATTCCGATCTTTTTGGCTGGGTTTTACTTTTAACAACAATACAAACTTGTAAATAAACAAAAGAAAACTGTAGCATTAAAAAGGATCTCTCAAACTCAGTGTAACAGCTTTCAAGCCTACTTGTAGGTAGATTCACAATGACCAAATATGCAGGCTAAAGTAACTAAAAATATGTGATTTCTAAAGCAGTCCTTCTTGTACGTTGGAATTTCCAGGCGAAGAATATACATACTCAAAACAAATTCATTGTTGTCATTAATCCAAGTCATACCTATTAAAGGATAAATGGCCTATAAGGCGAGATTATGATTGTCTAGTATTCATTGTATACACGCAATCACAAAACTTATGCAGTTGCATCACCAGAACCGTGATCCGTTCCGGATGACGCCATTTTAGGGTATGACCTTCTCGAGACCGGTGTTAAAAAAAATTTCCTTCAATATTAACGTGCTGAAAGCTGTTGTTTTGAAATTTTTCTGAAGACATTTTTTGAGCTAGCCCCAGGGATCACTGGCTCTAATAAGACAACTGCCTCAGTCATTATCAACAAATCAATGCAAGTAATAACAAAAAACACAATAACGTGTTACTACACTGACATCAGCATCATTAATTAAACGAAGGTGTTGTTGTTACAGATTCACGACGATGTTGTTGCACTAAAGCCGATGCTACGAATTTTGACAGCAGCAATTCCAAACATTGTATTGATAAATTATCATGTTTCGGCACGAATTTTGCTGAAACAAAAGGAACAAGCAAGTGTCAGTCGTTGATTATTTGCATTGAGAATTAGGATACTAAGAAAAAAATGGGGGAGGGCGTTATTTGAGAAAAGCTAAAGATAAAAATATTGTTGAGGTAGCATGAGAATAATTTAGAAGACACCGAACATTCGATCTTTAAAGTAATAATGTAACTTCAATTCTGAGAGACACATGAACAAGCTAAAAAGAAAGGAATATGGAATCCTTAATCGGACAACATTGACTGTAACACAAAAGTGAGAACAAATGATACGTTCAATGCGCATCAAACAAATAAGACTTACCTGGATGCCAAGTTGTAAAAGATTGGATTAAGACATTCGCTCAATCGAAAAAAAGCGTAAGCCGTTATTCCAATCCAAGACAGAGTTGCGAAAGATGCAGAATTTGGAACAGAAAACAGGACATAAAGTGAAAAACCTGTGAGAAAGGTAAAATTGGCTACTAATAAACAAACGTTAATATCAAGAAATATGAAAGCAAAGTGATGAGCATAGTTCTCGCCGATCTTTGGCATTAGTAGGTGGTGATTAAAGTAGACTACCTGTTTGTTCACTCCAAGTCGAGTCATACCAAAAGACTTTAAAAAATAGTATTCAGAGCTTACCAGCTTGGCGCTCAGCACAAAAGTAATAATAGTGAAGAACAAGCCGGCAAGCTTGCTTGTGGTGTCCTTGGGCAAGGCATTTAACGGCATGCCTCCACCTTTATGTGGCAGACATGTGGAAGGGGCAAGCCGTCCACACGTCGTGGAGGCCCAGTCTAACTGAAGACCACCAAAAAGGGCTGATGAAAAGTTCGCAATCTGAGATGCATCTCCAACAAAAAAGATCTTGCCCATACGAAGAAGAATATCCCACTCAACCATCTTTCCTGCAGTAGGACGCTGCGAACCTAAGTAATGAATGTGATACTTCCAGTGGAATACGTTACTTACCACACCATGGCAAATATCCAAACAGAAAAGAACCAGCAATCAGTAAGAGTTGAACAATAGCGTGGTTTTCCTTCTTTCGTCCTTTGATTTCACTTTTTTTATTCCGGTAGTGTTTGGTGGATTTCCTATAAGCAATCATCTTATTTCATCTAATTCGGAAAACCTACATTGTATTTTTTAAAATTGATTTCATACATATCGAAAATGTTTACGGTTTGTACCGCGTATTTCAATTCTTAAAATTATAAATGTACATCAATAGAATCTTCGTTAGCCTACGTAATATTGGATATTCTTTAATTCTTTGAGATTTTGAAATATCAATATCTCTGAAATCTTATGTTCAATACTATTTTTTTGTCTGTTTCTGATAAAATTATAAATAAACTGAGTTGATATTGCAGCAATTGTATTGCCATAAATTTTGCGTTTCCTATTCTAAAGAGCAAAACATTAATATTGTCGAATGGCGTTTTACGGTAAGTCGAAAAGCTGCGTAACTGTTGGTTCACGTTTTGCTCGAGAATTTCCAGTGCGCTCCAAATCAAAATTTTTCTAATACACTGAACAAAAATTTTAAGGTAAAGACGCAATCTTTGACTGCAGAATAAAGGTTGGTCCGCCAACCACAGCTGTATTCCTTGAAAACGAGAGCAGAATCCGTTTCTGCTCAACGGAGTCTAAAAAAGTTTCTTGGTTGAAAGGCTCTGAGACATATTGAAAACGCAAATTACAGAAAGTTTCCAAAGCACACGTTCCTTCTGACGTATTACTCTTAACTCATTGCACTTTTTGACCAAAATTTTTGAAGTTCGTTTTCAATTTTGCTTGCTTTTAAAAACTTCAAAGTCTCAAAAAATTGTGAAACTCCCTGTACCAGAATATCTCGAGGATGTACTGTTGTCGCGGTAATAAGTTTTGTTAGTTCAGTGGTTTCAAACCTAAACTATCTTTTCATGATCGCTTAAAGTACAATCAGCGTCAAAAAAATACAACCACCGCAGAAAATCAGCATTTTAAAATCGTGTGTACCCTTAATGTAACTAATATATTTATTGCCTCTCAAAAAGTTTGAAATCGCTCAATGACGCGACAATAAATTGCTTTATTGCTTATTTCTACAGAAAAACATACCCGCATTGCGTTGGAAGAAGACTTTGCTACCAATTTTTTAATTTTTTCAAGCCTTGTTATCACCCCAAAAATGGGTAGAAGATCTCATTTGATGGAAACACAGCGGGCTCAACTTTTTGTGTTGTAGCAAGAAGGTTATTCAGAACATCAGGTTGGTGCTAGAATAAGTTGCAATAAGAATGCTGTGCACTACTCTTTGGAAAAATTTAGAGAGTGCTGTTAATAAAGTGATGAGCCCAAACTCGAAAGACCCCGAAAAACGAGCAAAAGAGATATGACATCATGATCAAGAGAGTTGAAGTGCGATCACCAACCAGCACCACAAATAAAATTCGCTCAGAATTGCTTAAAAAAAAATACAATCACTAGCAACAGCACTATACGCCGGCACCGTAGCCTAGAGCTTGGAGTGAAATCCTGCAAGCCAGCCCGAAAACCAACATTGATTGAAAGAATAAGATCCAAACGTCTGGCTTTTGCTCATAAGTATGCTAATTGGAGCTCTGGACAGTGGGTCAATGTCCTTTTTTCAGGCAAATCAACAGTGCAGCAGTTCGCCACAAAATAACGCCATGTTTGGAGGCTGAAGGGAAACGATACAACAATCGTTGCCTTGCTGCAACTGTAAAACACCCCCAAATTTAATAATGTAGGGGGCTATTTCAGCAAAAGGAACAGCTGGATTGTATTTTCTACCTCATAGCACAACGATGAATAGTTCTAGATACTTCAATGTTTTAAAAGAGAAGCTAGAACTTCACATGAACGTACATTAGTGTGACACTTTTATGCACGATGGCGCCCCATGCCATAGATCAAAGCTAGTGAGTTCATTTTTGCAAGAAAATCAAATGAAAGTTCTTGACAGGCCAGGAAACAGTTCCACTCTGAACCTCATAGAAAATTTATGGAAGCTAGTGAAGGACAGGTTTGCAGGCAAACATCCAACTTGTATAAAATTTTCGAAAATGTCGTAAAGGTTATCTGGACGAAGGAAATCAGTTCAGATTTTTGCAAACGATTAACTGACAGTATTGCCAGCAGTTATTGAAAATCATGGAGAACACACAAAAAATTGACGGTTTTGCTTGAAAACACTGAATGCAAATCAAAAAATTACTTGCATATATCTGTTCTCTACTTTAAATTCCCAAATTGATCAGTAAATATTGCTTTATTGCTGGAAACGCAGGTCTAAACGTTTATTTTTCCAAAAGTAGCTAGTGGTCCTATTTTTTTGCTCCTGACTGTATGATTGATCGGTGCTTCATGGCTGACGTCATTATTAAATATACTTGATGCGATAAATCGTTAAACTATATATCTTGATAGAATTTATCAGAAGAAGAGTCGCGAAGGGCTGTTTGCCAGTAGCCCGCACCCTTGGTTGAATTCGCTATGTTTCATGTTGTAATGATAAGGCGAATTCAAGCTTTTGATGGAACTATTAGCTACCTCATAAACAGATCTAAACGTTGTTTTCGACGATTTCATTTCTAAACTCCACATTACGCTGCCGATAGTAATCGAAAAGCTTCCTCAAAATATGTTAGATATTATTACTAATGTAAAATACAAACTTTACTTTTTAACATAAAAAGATCAAGACAACCGATAATATTAAACACCAAAAATTATCAAAAACAAAACAACCAATTACGTAACATGACATTCTATGTTGGATTTTTCGCATAATTTTGAGAATCTTGCCATTTCTGTAACGCTTTGGTCCTAGTTTTGATGAGCTTAAAGGTTTTTGCATCCAATCTCTCCCAGCTATTATTTATTTTAAATTTGGCTACGTTTTTACAGCCGTTAGAAGTACTATATTTTCATAATGTGTATTAGTTGAAATTATCGTTGATTACTTTAATTTATTACGTCACATTTACAGATTTAATTCTTGAAAAGAGCTTTATGAAAGTCGAAAACGTTCAAATCTTAAGATGTTTTACGAATTAAAATGACTTTTAATTCATTAAAGTTGCTTTCTTTAACAACAGTGTGGATTTCAAGATGAAAATAGTTTTTTATTGCAAGTGATCCGGCGCAAGCTTAAAAAATACGCCAGTAGGCGAGTGCAAATACAGCCTGTCCGTCAATTTTAAATTATCAATAGTTTCTTACACATATGGAACTCCGTTTGTGGTCGAGTTTTCGTTTATAAAATGCGTGGATTCCAAGGATGCCACAGTAGTCATTGAATAAACCATGATTGAATGGAACACTTTCCAAAAAAGATCCGTTACATCATCGTTTGAACAATTCGATTTAGTAAAAAAGCTGTTATTTTTGCTATATCTTGATCATACTATGCAAAGTGCCATTTAATAATGGGCTTCAAGGAAAAGTTGTGCTCTCAGTTCGAAGACAAAATTTTAACAACTCTTACTTCAGCAGGAGCTAAAAACATGCAACGACATTTGGAGTTGTTAAAGTTTTGATTTTTAAAGTGAAAATCAGGACTTTAACAACTTTAAATGACGTTGATAATGAAAAAATTTATTCAGTTTATTCAACACAATAAGAACGAAGAGTTCTGGGAAATTGCGAATAGTCTCTGAGATTTGACGGCAATTTGAACCTCTTGTTTCCCCCAAAGAGCCCTCGATGTTAGACCAATTGTTTATTTTTTGGAATTGGTTAATAGTTATTTTATATTTTGCATTTCTGAATCAAAGCAAAATAAAACTTTCCTAAAATAAACTTGCTTTCTGCTTTTGCTGTTAACCAGTAGAGCTAAATGACAAAACGTACCAAATTTGTCAGCGCCAGTGCACAAAATGTAGTGGTATTTTGCTGACAAATCATGTAGTTCCACCAGAACATGCTAAAATTCTATGCTTTTGGATTTCTCAGTGCTTGGGGACGTTTTGACTTAATGTTTTTCTAATTGTGTTTCAAATAAGAAGTATTTTTTCCCATTTATGGTTTCGTGCTGGTGTTGATAAATTTATGACATTTTATCACGTAGTATTATAATTATTATACTTGTTTGACCTGCCGTGTTACCAAGCAGGGTAAATCAGCGTCACTCAAAAAAAAGTTAGGCAACTTTGAAAACTGGCGCCATTTTTGGTCCTAAGTCGACTTATTAAGGCTTTGGTTAGCAGTGTTATAGGCGCTGTGAGTGCATTTGATACGATTATGCATATCTTTGCGTTTTTCTGAGACGAAATTTTTGATAATAGTGGGAAAATTAAAGAATATTTGCGAGCATGCTTCGGTACATGGACATTCTTGATCTAGATTTGGAAGTCTTGAGGCCTAGAAAGGTTTCAAACTGCAGCTAAAAAGCAAGTGAACTCCAACTTACCAATCAGCTGTGGTAGACTTTGTGAAATCAAAAATATTAATATATAAGCTTATTTTCTTTTACGCGAATGCGCTAAATTGAAAGGAGTGAATTCGTAAGTTTCATTCACAATAAAGTTGATAGAACATCATACAGCAGAAGACACTTACTTAATCTCTCCACCAAATCCAAGAAAGCGAAAAGCACAGTGGCAGAAAGTAGCTTCCGGCTAATTTAATTTTTTTTAAAAGGCTCTTTACCTTATGCGATTGTTTTGTTGCAGCGCTAGAGTATGAAGTGAGCTATGCCGCTGTGACCTACGTCATAACTAGCTTATAGACCTAGATCTTCTTCGTCGTATGGCAGGGTATCTATGATTCAGATCAGACACAAGAAAAGAATGGGGACCAAGGGTTTATCCTTTTACCACCCCAACCTGCTGTGTTGCCTAGATCAGATGCTGGCAGTGATGGAGTTGAGCCAGCACTTTGTTTTTGGGTAAGACCTAGATCATTCCAAAGAATGCGGGAAAACTGTATTCCAACCGTCATGGATTTTTAAGAAACAAAAGATAAAATTCTGAATTAGGTTTGTCATCACACTGGGTAAGAACCAAAACGGCGGTCACCTACGTCGTTTTTCTCGGTCAAGCTAAAGACTCCACAACACACGCTTTTTGTGCGATTCTTTCTCGATTACCAACTTCTGTTCCAAACCTTGTGAACTTGCCCGGTTCTGGAGCTTCATGGCCAGGCTTCCATTCGGCGAAAAGAGCCCGGAAACAAAAAGGTGGTTTGAACTAAAGTCACTAGCAAAAATGCATTTCTGATTGCCACGATGTTGGTGCGAAAATTTTGAAAAGGTGTTTGCCTTTGCGGTTGAATATTCATGCCAGGCACACAATTCTAACTTTAATCAAGAATAGCAGTTTGAGGAAAAAAGTGTTGCTCACTTTTCAGGTGTTAAATGAGTTAAGTAGCTTCCGCTTAAGGTGAAAAAATTGAAACATTTCCTTTGGGAAGTGACTTCATTAATGGGCAACAACATCTGGTAATTGGAATTCAAACTTGCAGTTTATATGACTACTGGTGAAAGGTTCTGCATTAGTGATCAAAAACTTCAACGATGTCGTTGTGAAAACCTCTTGGCTGACACTAAAATTTCACTCCTTCTGTCGGTTTAAATTTGCTTTAGTGGAAGTTTCATTGTATAAATGTCTAACAAAGAATGCTTTGGTAAAACAGCTACCGTACCAAAATGCCTTGAAGGCTTAAATTTGCAAGTTTGTTTTACGGCAACGTAGCTTTGTATGATACAGAACTGGTTTATCCTGAGATTGCGAGTTCATTGCTCAGCTGGGCACTGCGATTTGCTTTGTGGATAAGCAATTTGCGTCAATATTCTCTTCTTGGTCGCGGTTTTTGTTGTGGAAATTTATGTGGAATCAGAGCTGGTAACTTTGAAACCGTGAAGGTGTTAATAGTTGTTGCCCGATTTCTTTCTCGTGATTGGGAATGGCTAAAAACCATACAATTATTATAATTCCTCCACCTTAGCCCAAAATTCTTATATGAAGCTGGAGTTGCCAAAGAAAATTTGGTTCCAAGAGTCCGCATCGCGACGACAGAATCTTACGAGAGATTAGCAGACTCCAGAGTCGAGGGACCGCAGGCTCTGCTGAAGAAGTTTTCAACTGTCCAGAAATAAAAATTCAAAAGAAAGCTGTGTCAGTCAGTTGCATCAAAGGAACGAGAGAATACAGATACAGATATAAGTTTTTCAGAAGGAAGATTTGTCCGTCGAAGAGCTCAAAGGTGACAGTGCTCCTCTTATTCTAGAAAAGACTAAATAGCCTACGTGAGGTAAGAGGAGTGAGGCTGCATAGAGTGATCAGTAGGCCTACAAGTCGCAGGCACCGCCGCAACACTAGAAACACAAACCGTAAACAGTACGCCACCATTACTCATTACAGCAACTGAGCAAGGAAAAGAGAAAAAGTATAGCCCACATTAAACTCTACATAGCCGGGCTTCGAAATACTACAAATATTACGCTTCAAGCTACTGGTGAAGTTTATCTAAAAATTTACCTTAACGACATTTCGTCAGGAATCTCTAATACCGCTAGCTAGTCTGCTGACCAAACGTTTGTTATGTTTTGTACTTTATAAAGTTATATTTTACCAGTAGAAAGGAAAATATACGCTGGCCTACAGTAAGTTTAGCAAGTGTTTCAAAAGATCACACTATTCATAAATTACATGAAAATTTCTTAATTCATTCAACTGATTTTGGGCCAGAAAAAAACGTTTTAATCCGATTGCTTGTACACCAAAGGTAACTCAAATAACAAATTTTTCGCTAAGCGTCAGTAGCAGCTCTTAATGAACTATTAAGCCAACTAATAAGTCGAGGAAAGCGACAGTCAACTTCGAGGACCATTTTTTTTACCATTAATATGACTTAATTTATATAATTTTTCGCTTATTGATTTGCCGCAAACTTCAGCTTTGAAATCAAAAAGTTACTTTGAAATGGAGCATGATTTTACAAAGTTACACCAAAATATGTAACAGCAGATGCCGATTTTCCATAGTAAAATATGCAGGTGTTTGTTGATTTGGGATCCATTTCGCGCTCCATTGTCGCTAAACAATGTAACCAATTGTTGTCATTATTTGATGTAATGAACGTATTTTGGTCTGCACAAGGTGGTATTGATTCGGGGACGAAACTTCAAGGACTCGGTTTCACCCCCATTCAATAATTGGAAAAAGCTTTAGGCCGAGCGACATTTTCTTAATCTACATTTCTTCTTGAAAGATGGTCGCAGAGGAAGCAGTTTCCGAGAGAAAGCCAATTTGCTTATGTAAAGCAAAATCCAGGTCGTTCTATAAAAAAATTAGGAGCATTGTAGGTTTTTCTTAATAACAACAACCAAGCTATAGGCAACCTGCTATTTATACAAATCAAAGATTTCGACCCTGTAGCGCCTACGGTAAAATACTTCCATTCGTAATTCTATTCAATTTAACCAAAATTGGTGTAAATTACAGCAACCGGTTTCAACTAAGCTATTCACGCTAAAACTTCGTTTTCTTCGTTAGTTCAAATATTATTTATTCGGAGCAAAGGATTGGGGTTTTTTGACGATTCTCAGCAAAAAATTAGAGCCAGTTTACTGCTGTACATATTTTAATTAGGACGTTTCGCTAAACGCTTCTAGCATTGTCAACCGAAATAGTGCAACTGATTACTTTAAAATTCAATAAACAATGGCCAAGTACAGCATTTATGACGTGACAATTCAATTATGAAAAAAGAAAACAATAACTGTTACATAATTTAGGATCAATGTTATTTAGTGTTAAAATTAATAAGGCAATCACTAAGAACAAAAATAAAACAAAATTTACACATTAAAAAAGTAAAGTGGATGTGAAGCTTCATCCGAGTTCAATTGTGGCTGCAGCTTTTGAATATATAACGTTTCCTTAATACTTAATTTTTGCCAATTAGTTTCTTGAGCCACTATTAGTGGAATGTGAAAGCCAATTGTAAGTCTGGATTTTCTCGTATATAATCTGCAACGATCTGCAACTGGAAAGAGTGATGTTACAGACCACTTACGAGAAAATCCAGACTCACAATTGACTTTCACATTCCACTAATAGTGGCTCAAGAAACTAATTGGCAAAAATTAAGTATTAAGGAAACGTTATATATTCAAAAGCTGCAGCCACAATTGAACTCGGATGAAGCTTCACATCCACTTTACTTTTTTAATGTGTAAATTTTGTTTTATTTTTGTTCTTAGTGATTGCCTTATTAATTTTAACACTAAATAACATTGATCCTAAATTACATAACAGCTATTGTTTTCTTTTTTCATAATTGAATTGTCACGTCATAAATGCTGTACTTGGCCATTGTTTATTGAATTTTAAAGTAATCAGTTGCACTATTTCGGTTGACAATGCTAGAAGCGTTTAGCGAAACGTCCTAATTAAAATATGTACAGCAGTATACTGGCACTGGTTTTTTGCTGGGAATATTTATTCGGTTTAAAGATTTTTAACTTTCCGTATTGCTGTAGTATACATTTTGGTGGCGTCACGTGGCATTGCGCAAGGCTTTTATAATGTTGCCGCGATTCGCGCTTTGGGACCAAAAATGGCGCCATTGCCGCGCTGCTGTTTAAGCAACGCGCTTCGCAACTTGTATTTTTGAGTGACTGGGGAAAATTAAGCGACCTTTGCAAGAGCGTATCAACATTAATCACATGAGACACAGATCATGCAACATTTAGAATACAGGGTCAACCCAAAACCTTAAAGGCTTAATCTAAAGCTAGGTCTACCCGATATGCCATGCAGTTGTTTGGTGCCTTTCAATGTATTGGTATTTTGCACCTGTATATATTTTAATCATGGATGAGTAAATTTTGGTTGGCTTCATGCTTCACCGTCCACAATATCCATATTGCTGAGAACAAGTAGAAGAATTGTGAAAATCATTTTTAAAGGTTTTGGCAAGACTCATCAAAAAATTTATATCAAGGCCTACCACTTGGGAAAAAAGCCTTACAGTCTT
Organism: Trididemnum clinides; assembly: GCA_963675345.1. Classification (NCBI taxonomy): domain Eukaryota; kingdom Metazoa; phylum Chordata; class Ascidiacea; order Aplousobranchia; family Didemnidae; genus Trididemnum; species Trididemnum clinides. The sequence goes on from OY776289.1 coordinate 12,220,448, forward strand.
GGTCTCTCAACTGTAGTTCGCGACCCCAAATGGAGTCATGAGCTATTTTCTGGGATTCGGCTGTAGTTTTAAAAAGATCCGAAAAAAAGGTCTTTACTGTTACTTTAAGCCGAATATAGCAAAAAGTCTCCGATCATGGTTGCGAATACTTGCTCGATGGTGCAGTTAGCCTGCGCGATGGTGTAGTGGTTAGAGCGTCCGTTCCGTAGTCGGTAGACCTGGGCTTCATTCCCTAAGTCGAGTCATACCAAAAGAATTTAAAAACTGGTATTCACACCTTCCCTGCTTGGCGCTCAGCATAAGAAAGGATAGTGTGGAGAACAAGCCGGCAAACTTGTTTGTTGTGTCCTTGGGCAAGACACTTAACGGGATGTCTCCACCTTTATGTGGCAGACAGGTGGCCCACCCGTACTTCACCGGATACAATTGTGAAGTTGCTAACCCAGCATGTCGTAAAAGGCGACTTTTGGGTACCCACTAGTGGCAGTCCGCCTTGTTGGTGGTGGGGCTACCAGTCACTCATGACTGGTTCGAATCTTTCCCTTGATCTCATTTCAATTTGGTTGACGGCATGAACCTGAACTGCCGTTCGTGGCGTACCTCCATCCCGAAGAAGAGGAGGAGGTAATCACAACAACAGGAACAATACTTGCTCATTTATACTTTTGGTTAAATTGGATCGCATAAAATAAAGTTTGGGCACCACGGGTCTACAGCATAACCTCTTCACCACCTCAAAGATTTATGTGACATCAAGATTAGCTCGAGGTTTAGAACTTGTGAATTTTCTTGCTAACTCAAAAACGAAAAGCTGAAAATGACCAAACCAAAAAAGATTTTAATAGAAATTCATCTATATATCTTTGGCAGCTAATTTGGTTTTTGAATATAGACTTGAAGCCTCCAATTTCCCGTCGTAAATTGGGTAATTATCTCAAAATTACATATGTCTTCTCGATGACCGACATGACAATTTGATTATTTCAACACCTTGTTCATTTTAAGATTTAAAAAGAATTGAACAAAAATTTTGTGTTAAAAGTAGCCTCAATCTTGTCTTACGTTGACGAGGCTCAAACTGCTGTTCTAGCCAATTCTTATCCAAAACAACTTGAACATGCTTCGAATTTTGGCATACATGCATTTATGAATTGTTTGCTTGGGGGGAGGGGGGAAGGAAGTTGGAAAAAAGAGAAAATTGGGATTGAAACAATAGAGTTCTTGAAAAAGTTTTTTAAGTAGAAAAATTTTTGAAATAAAATTTTGTTCTTTTGGGGGGGGGGAGGCGGAGGCTAGTGAACTTAAGCTCCCTGCGTGTTTTAACAATTTCTATGTTGCAAAAAATGTAGTTACGTTCTTTTCATTTTTCTCCATTGAAGACTTTTGATTTCATAATGTTTGGTAAATCAGAGAGAGAGAGAGAGAGAGAGAGAGAGAGAGAGAGAGAGAAACGCATCAACCTGATGCTACAGTGATAAACTCGAGACCGTTCGATGCGATTTGTGCTCAAGCTCTTAATTCAAGCGCTGATGATTTATTTTGTTTATTGACATCAAAAATATTGAAGAACATTTCAAAAACTTTACGAATTCAAAGCTCGCCTATTTGATCAACTGTTTTGTGTGCGGTGGCTCATGCTGTTTGAACTTTAGCGTTTGGTAGACCGACGATAGGCATGCATTGCGGCGGTTTTGGAAAATTTTAAACGGGCCAACAATAAACAAGTATTAGAACATCATTTCGACGTAGTAATCTGAGAAATACGAGAGAATCACGGCCACATCTCTAGACTAAGGGGCGCATTCAGAATTTTCCCAAAGGGTCGGCAAGTAAAAACACTACAATGCCTTTTTTGTGGCAAGGTTGTTCTCTATAGAAAATAGGGTTTTGCTGTACAAGTATTTTGAGTCGAAATAGTCTTAGCACCGCTAGTTGCGACCTTGCCTATGTTTATGAAATAAAATCCCTGTAGAAATATTGTCAGGCATCAAACTGCAGAAGGAATAAAAAATGATAAATCCATTTTGTAACATTCGGCTCAAATACAGCTTCAAAAGGTCGAAAGATTGGATTGCCCATTGTCTGAATAATAAATGCCGTAATATGGAAAAAACTAACAACTTTCGAGGAGATTGACTTTGTTGGCGTTTATTTTTGTTTAACAAGGAAACAACTGAAGCAAGTTTTTGTCAGTTTTGCCTTGAAGCTTTTAACTTGACGAATATTGATTATTTCTTCCCGTTCGCTGATCAGTAGCTTCACATAAATGAAAAGAAGTCAAGATTGTTATTGATATTCGAATGTAGTTGTTAGCTTTTGCCATGTCACGGCAGATAAATCCTGACCTTCTGAGTTGGAGTGCATAACATTTATAAAAATATTTATTTTTAGACAAACAAAAAACAGTAGCTCTGACAATTATCTCTCAAACACAGTGTGATGGCTTACAAGCCTACTTGTAGTAGGCCAGCTAAGCAACCATGACCTAATATGCAGGACTAAAGTGACTGCCAAATTTCACTTTGCACCTGCTGTTGTTGTATGTGGATTTTACCACTTGAAAAAGTGGTAAAAGCTGATAATTTTTACCACTCGCAACTCCAAATTGAAAAGAGGTAAAGTTCAAAAATTGCATCTTTTTTGATAAAATGTAAGAGTTATTTTAGGCGCAAACAGGTCTAAAAAATTATATCGCGTTTTAGCTCTACTGTCACTGTGTTGCGAGTGTGAGAAACAGAAATATAACCAAATAATGGACATTGACAAAAGTAACATTTTTTTAGAATAAACGGCCAATACTGCTGAGAGAGAGCATGTGCCTAAGAGTATTTGTTATATACGTAAAACTGGAGAAATTGAGGCGGTTGTGTCATTAAAAAGGCGATCCACCCCGTATCACTCTATTTTGGGTTATGACTTTCTAGCAACTAATCTTGAAAAAAAAGCTTTTTTTATATAAAGTTGCTGAAAGCTATTTTTTCTAATTTTGGGGAACATTTTTTGACGCAGTTCCGGGGATCACAGACTTTAATGAGACCACCGTTTCAGACATTATCAGCAAATACATGCAAATTAAAAACACTCAATACGGATTATGACACCAAAATCAGTGTCATCAATTACACAAAAGCGTCGTTGTTATTGATCCGCGTCGTTGTTGTTGCACTAAATCCGCTGATACGACTTCTTCTGACGGCAGCAATTCCAAATATTTTGTTGATGAATTTATATGTTTCGGCACGAATTTTGCTAAAATCAAAAGGGCAAATAAATGTCAGTTGTTAATGATTAGCGTTAAGAGTTAGGATACTCGGAAAAATTTGGGGGAGGATGCCATTTAAGGGGGCTGAGGGTGAAAATGTTGCTGAGGCTGTACGGAAATAATTCAGAAGACAATACGTTTTGCATTTCATGTTTGCCAACGTCATAGATGGAACTTGGTTGACGTTTACTGGCTCACAACAGCTGACCCACAACCGGAAAAAATGGAAAGAGATGGAGAATTTTTGATCAAAATTGCGCCCCAACAACACTACAGGGAGACAAGTGATAGCAAAAAAAATTGAAAACAAGAAAACGAAAGAAGAATATACAGAAGACCTAAAATTAATTCTTTTAGCTCTCAAATTGTGTTTTAGTTTTAAAGCACTTAAAAATGAATGTAAGGAACGGTGGATCATTGATTAGACGCCCCAACCGTTCCGCCGATGAATGTAAGGAACGGTAAATCATTGATCAGACGCCCCAACCGTTCTGCCGATGAATGTGGCACAAAGTGGCAAAGAACAAATGATTCGTGCAGTGCACACCAAACAAATAAAATTTACCTGGACGCCAGGTTGTAAAAGATTGGATTCAGACATTCGCTGAATCGTAAAAAAGCATGAGTTGATACTCCGACCCAATACACACGGACGTAAGTTTTGGGCGACGGAACAGCAAACAGAACATGAAGTGAAAAACCTGTCAAACATCGTACCATCAGCGACTACAACACACTAGCCAGTTATCAACTTTAATCAAAAGAAGGAAAAAGAGCTGTTGAATCGAGTCGCAGCTGATCTTTGCGATCGGTCGGTTGCACGCGGACAAGACTATCTTCGTGTTCAAAGTGGCGTAGGAGCGGTCCATAGGATTGCTATTAGCACAGCGCAACAACAACAAAAGCAGGGTAACCAAGCGTCACACCGCAAAAACAACAACGCTAGGCTTGAACTGATGATCGTTGCCACCATGAACAGCTATCCTAGCCACTTGATTACGTTTTCTAAAACTAAAGAGGGATTCACACGTTATAGGCTACATACCACACCAGGGCAAATATCCGAACAAAAAGGAACCAGCGATCAGTAAGAGTTGAATGATAGCGCGGTTTTCCTTTTTTCGTTGTTTGACATCGCTTTTTTTTACTACAGCAGCACTTGGTTGGTTTCCTGTAATATATCATTTTATTCTACCAGAAAACCTAAGTTGTATTGTTTTCTTAAATTTAATGCAGAGTTGCAGACATGCCGAATATGGTCACGGTCTATTTTGCATTTTTTTGTTCTGAAGACTAGATGCAGAGCCATAGATTATTTGATAGCCTACATAATGCGGTGTGTTCTCCAACTCCCAGAGGCTTCACGAAATCTCTGAAAGCTCTAATCGCATGCTATTGTTCTTCTCTGTTTCATATATTATAAATACGTAGGCTACTTTGATATTTTCATTTTCATTAATCGAGCATGTCCTGTTCTAACGAGCGAAATAGCAAAATTGTGGAATGACTATTTGAGCCGAAATGTTTCGAATCACTCTTCGCTGACGTTTTGCGCGGGAATTTTAAATGCGCTTTGGTAAAGCTCAAAGGCAAAATTTGATCTTACATTTTGAGCAAAAATTCTGAGCTACAGGCACTAGGGCTGCCACTCTAGATGTTTTATAGCTAGATCTAGATATTTTTTGTAAGGTCTAGAGGTATAATTGGGAAACTAGATGATGGCTATAAAGTCTAGATATTTTTTTAACGTGCTACATATTATCTAGAGGGAAATCTTTCAGTCGAGTAATGTAATAAAGAATAGTGAAGGAGGGAGATTAACTTGTTCTCCTTTACTTTTTTGTTCGGTAATCCTGTACTTTAGCGCGGTAAATTAAAAAAATATATTTTTTTATTTTTAGGGTTAGGATTAAGGTTAGGGTTAGGTTAGGGTTAGGGTTAGGGTTAGGGTTCGGGTTAGGTTAGGGTTAGGGTTAGGGTTAGGGTGTTGTTGTGGGTAAATACCTCGTGTATTATTTTACAATAAAGCTTTTTTTTGGATATATAGAATTTTTTAATTTACCGCGCTAAAGTACAGGATTACCTTTTATTCTAGGTTATTGAATATTGTTGAGCTAATATTGTTTTAGTGAGTTTATTTGATATTTTTCAAACATTACTTTGGTCTGAAAACACAGAACAGAGAAATTTTGAGCTGATGTTGAGGATTTCAAAAATGCTTCTGGAGAGAATCCATTTCTAGATCTCTTTAATTGTATTAAGCAAGCATTGATACCACCTCATTGAAATGCTGATGTGGGAATTTGTAGATGAGAGCGATGTGGCAAAAGCCTTCGGCAGACCTCATAGACGCATCTTCCGCATGAGGTGAGGGCGGGGATCTTTTTTTTTTTTTTGGAGGGCACCATGTCCACGTTCGGCTATTAAATTTTTTCCGAAACTTTTCATAATGTTCAATCTAGATGTTTCTAGATGATTTTTCAAGTAAAACTAGATATTATTAGTCACGTAAAAGTGGCAGCCCTAACAGGCACAGTCTTTGACTGCAGAGAGCAAAGTTGGTCCAGCAATCAGCAGCCATTTTTCAAAACTTCAAGAGAGTCCAGCAATCCGTGCTTCGTTTCAGTGCAGTCCAAAAAGATCTCTCACAAAAGGGTTTCCCAGACTTTCTGACACATTAGAAATGTGATGTGTCAAAATTTTGCGATAACTTTGTTCTTCCAACTGAGCTATTTCAAAATCAATGGTCTGTTTTGACCAAAATGCTTTGAAATTTCGAATTTGCTCGAACACGTACTCCTAGCTTTATAAAGATTTCAACACCTCAAAAGCATTGGGGAAATTTGTTATAAGGCATTGCTAGCGTGGAAGTAATTTTTATTAGTTGGAAATAGTAGTTTTTAATCTGAACGTTACAAATTTCCTATTGCACATAATTACTAGCAGGCTCTGCTGGCGAGCGCTGTTAGTTATGTTACCTAAAGGCGGTGTTTTTTTGAAAATCAACTATTGAAATGCATTTCTTTTCGTGCAATGAATTTTGTCATACACAACACTTCTTCAATGATTTCGCAAGTTTAAGACATTTTTTGAAAACAAACAATTTAAAATCATTATTTCAGTCTAAGTTTTTTTGTACTGGCCTTTTCTTTAATGATTTTCGTAGTCGAAGACTTTTTGTCGAAGATCGACAATTCAAAGCAATATTTTGCAAAGTTTCCTTCAACGACACTGATTTTACTACCATTTTGTTGACTTTTACTTCAAAACATGCAATAGATTGATAAACATTTAAACTTTGTTTGGTGTCCTGGGAAGACAATTATTTTTTCTTGGAAATGGTGGGCATGCATTTAAAAGGAGGACCACCGTACCCCCATAAAACGATATATTAATGTTGTGATGGGTCATTCTACTTTTACCGACAGCATATCAATAACAATGCTTTACTATTTGTGTTTGCTTTTAAATATTTTCGTTTGGCGTGAATAATAAATGTAACTGATGCTCCCTGCTTTTGCTGACGTGGTACCAGACAGCATAATGACCGAACAAGAGTCAAGAAAAAAAAAGAAAAAGTTCGTGCCTAAAACAACGCTTGAATACTTAAACCGCTTTTTGAGTGATGGATAAAGCTTATGTTGTCACAAAATCATTAGCATCGAAAGCACATTGTTAATATCTCTCGAAAAAGCTTTCAATATCGTTTTCATAGTCGATTTTTTAAGAAAATGAAGAAAACAAACTTTGCAATTAACCGTAAATTACGACGTCATCTTAGTGCCTAAACGAGTAAAATCTTTTCAACTTGGTAAAGCGAGTGCTGTCTTCTACATAATCCTTTCACTCCTTCAAGTAATGCAAATTTCGAAAAGGTGACTTAATCATGGCTTCAGTAAAGCTAAAGCCATCACTAAGTCTCCAATCCCCTTATAATGGCACTTACCCTGGAATGGTAATTAATTCTGTTTGTACATTTAGTGATTTTGGAGAAGTGAAAGGCACAGAGACAAGCACGGAGACAAACTTGCACTTTACGGTATAGTTTTATTGGATGCTTGATACCCTTTGGTCGACGGCATCACTTTACGTACTTCAGGCAAATGCAAAAAAATTTTGGCTTAAAATGGATGAAATCATAGGTTAAAATTGTTTGTTTAATTCAGTAAATTGGTAAACGACATTTTTTTATCGAATTAGCAGCAGCCGTTGCATTCGTTCTTAACTTCCAAAGAAAAAATATGGAGTTCGAAACTTTGCAAAACCGCCATTGGTGATAGTCAGGAGGGGTATCGGGATTTGAAGTGCTGGGATGCTCCACCAGGAATTCTGTTTCCAAACCGAGTGCGTAATGCTACACATATATTGAATAGGCACATTTAAAGGTGGATGTATACAGCATACATTCTTGTATGGTTTTTGTACGTTGTTTTCTTTTCCGCATTTCTGTAAGAAAATTTTCTTCCGTTTGATTATTTATAAGCTGTTACACAGCATAAGTTTTTGTCCGATTATACCCCCACAAATCGCTTTTGGCCCGCATTTTGTGAGCAAAACCAGATGCTTCGATAATTCTGTGCAGTACAAGGTAAATAACCAAGCGGACAAATCTTTTGATGCAAACAAGCATAAGATAAAAAAAAGGAAAAAAAGAGGACGAAATCGCACAAAAATGCATACTGTGCACATCCACCTGAAGCCAACAAAAAATAGAAAAAGGTCGAAAAATGAAACAAAACTTCGTGTATAGTATTGCACTAGCTAAGGGTCTCATAAAACTGTTGTGTTGACGGCTTTTGTTTCGTTGGCCACTCGTATATGAATCAGTTGGTGGCAAATATCAGGTAGTTAAAACAGTAAGATTTAAGCTTTTGATGGAACTATAAACCACTTTGAAATCAATTGAAAGTATCCGGCATGCAAAGCTGAATTTCGAAAATGTTTTTAACAGAGAAATGACTGAATTAATGGAGATGAAAAGTTGTTACAAAAACTGGTTCTCAGTTGCTTGAACAAACCAATTTAAAAATAATTTTTTATATTCCTCCACAACTACGACCTCTCTTATTTGTATTGTTTGCATTTTTTTATTCGCACCTATGCCTCATATTTGCATTTTTTTATTCGCATCTATGCCTCATGTTTGCATTTTTTTGTTTGTACCTATGCATCATGTTTGCGTTTTTTTGTTGGTACCTATGCCTCATGTTTGCATTTTTTTTATTCGCATCTATGCCTCATGTTTGCATTTTTTTATTTGCATCTATGCATCATGTTTGCATTTTTTTGTTTGCATCTATGCCTCATGTTTGTATATTTTTATACGCATCTATGCCTCATGCTCTATTGGCAAGTCTTTTGTCATAACGGGACATCGCGACAAATAGACTTCTTTGCTCCACTGTTGCCTGCCATATATAGATAGAGGTATCGCAGTAATTGCTTTTTTTAAACACACCACAAACAAACTTGTTGGGTTTTTCTTCACCTTATCACTTTTGCGCAGAGGGTCAAGTGGGGAAGCTGTAAATACCATTTTTAAAGAGTTAAAAAAATTATTCGGCTAGGAGAGTGAGCCCATAGACTTACGAACGCAATTATTAATTATAGTTTAGCTACCTCTTATACCACTTCTTCGTCTCAAAACAATAAGCAAGGAAGCTCCGCAACAAAACATTATGACAACAATACATGGTATAAAAAAAAAGATGGTGTAACCGATAACAGAATAACCTCGAAATTGTATCAACCTGCAAAATAAACAAAGACTCATTGCTACCAACTTCAGATGTTTGAGTTGCAAAAAATTAAGTTAGGTTTCTGCCAGCTCATGAGTAAAAAAATTCAAAAGATTTTCAAATATCATAGAACATTTTGATTAGACGTTGCAGCCAGGGACTTAAGTGTACTAGCAGTTTTGACCTAAGTTTTGAGTATTTCTTCTTTACAATTTTTAGTCTTCAGGCTTTTCTTTTTTTCCCTTGTAGATCAAATCAGGCATGGTTTTAGGTTATATCCGTTTTGTCGCCTGCGTTCTTCTTTTATTAGTTGTTTTGCCTAAACTACTTATGCTGTTCTACACTTGAACGAAAAGAAATATCCTACTACCAATATTTCAGCTAATGTCACGACACATCTTGCAGTTTTTACAACTTCATCTATCAAGCTTACCATGTTTCATCATGCACAGAGCAAGATGATCTCCGCGTATATTTCTTCACGTCAAACCAGATCAAAATTGGGACCACCCCTGCGCCAATGGAAATGGTCCACAGGCTTACAACCATCCACTGAAATAAATAAGTTTGATTGATGTTGTCCTATTACTGATCTACTAATGGTATACAGCCAAACCAACGCTGCTGGTATTTGCCTTTTTACAATTATTACTTTTGACCTTTTTTGCACCTAAGTTACCGGTAGATCAAAAGCTTCAGTTGCCATGACTTTGATGGGAATCCATAAAAAAAGGGTTGTGTACTCTTTCATGATGAGCTAGAGTCAATGGGCAGTTTGTCAATTTTATTTGAAATTTATTTAATTAATCAGCCATTGTAACCATGCGTCTTGCTTAGCATTTTATTTATGCAATAGCCTATATAACTTAGCTTTTATCTACAAACTCATAAATTGCCCTAGCCCATACACATCTGTCAAATAACAAAACGTTTATAAACTCACAAGAACGTGATCAGCCTAGAGCGCAAAAGAGAGTAAACAATGTAGCCAGCAATGATTTATTAAGTGAAAAAAACTTAGCAAAATTGATAAAAAAACATTTATTGACCTTCGCCATTGCTGTATTAAAGCGACGGAATTGATGCGGCCATTTCAAAGACGCGAATCGAAGAAAAGAAAACACCATGATATGCATCGAAGTAAGGACAGATGTGCCGTTCTCTGCAGCCATATAAATCTGAATAAATAAGTTTGTTGCATATTTCTGAAAATTAGCCAACAAAAGAAATCAAATAACTACGCAAGATTGACTGCATTGACCTGACAGCACAATCAGTGCTGTATTTTTCATGTGCCAAAGTCTTGTTTAACTTTAACCAGTTCTATTTTTAAAGATTTTTTGCAAAGTGGGTTTTGAGGGTTCTTTAGGACATTTACAGTGCCTACATGTCGTACTTAGAAAACCGGATCCTGTGTTTGCGAAGGACAGAAGTAGAAGATAAATAACAGTATTTGAATGACCACCAGCTGAAATATGCGCTATGAAGCAAATTAAGGCCAAATTTTCATCTTTAAATTGATGATACTTTTCGAGGAGATTTTAAGAGGTAGAAGAAATTAGAAAAATTATTAGCTGCTTGCATTTTTACACGTACAACGGATAGGGTGTAGCTGCACAAGCTTTACATAGGACTGGCACGATGGTGTAGTGGTTAGAGCGTCTGCTTCGTAGTCGGTAGACTAGGGGTTCATTTCCCTTGTCGAGTCATACCAAAAGACTTTAAAAAATGGTATCCACAGCTTCCCTGCTTGGCGCTCGGCATTTATGGGAGATTGTGGAGAACAATCCGGCAAGTTCGCTTGGTGTATCCTTGGGCAAGGCACTTAACGGGACGCCCCCGCCTTTATGTGGAAGACAGGTGGTCCAGACATCTCGGAAATGGCAACTCCCAAGCGAGTGCAGACTTCCCGTCCAAAATATAACGATACAATTCGCTTTCTCGTGAAAGGAGGATAAATATAAACAATACAAGAAAAAAAAAGAGCTTGTCAATTAAATTTTATAACTGAAAAAGATCCTTCATGTAATTCATATTGTTTCACCCTGTATTATTACCACATTAACGTATATCTCATATGACTTAGTGCACTAACAATCACTCAGACAAAGTTCAGTAAAGTGTAATGATCATTAACACCGCTGTTATGAAAATAAAGCAATATGGCATTTAGCAACAGCTGTAATGAAATAGTGAAAAAATGAAATAATAATGAAAAAGAAAAACAAAATCTATTCTAGATATTTAAACTAATTCTATTGTTGTACAATAGTTTGGTTGTTTGATACAAGTATAATGACTGAAGGTAATATTTGACGTTTTCTTGAGGAGAACCTGAAGGGGCACGCGCATAGCATCCCTCCGTGCACCACTTTCTTAGGCCATACGAAAACTATTGTCTACAGTAAAAACTGAAATGTTACTGAATATGACGTTAGAATATCTTTTTGCAGTTGTGCCAGGTGCCTATCTAATCTTAACCCTACAGATATATCGACCACATGTAGCAAAGTGGAACAGAATGCCGAGTTGTGATATGACTCTCGCTGGATTCAGAAAAAGTATGCTATCTTTAGCAAAAAATCTGGCCGGTAGCTCATTCACTTAAGTCCCAACTTAGGTTGATGTAATATGTAGGGCCATTTTTTGATCTAAAAAAATATATTTTGAACTTTATTTTAGCAAAATTTTGACTTTATATTAACCTAACCGCTTTCGCCTATTTTTTATGTCTTGTTGCACTTTTTTAATTAAAAATGTTTTATAATCCGCAATTTACATAAGTTTTTAAAGAAGAAGGTAGCCTACTTTAAACATTTACTCAATCACTTAGTCTTGAAGCTAATGCAACAAAGCGACGCATAACGTCAAAACCTAGGATAACGAGCCATTGTGTGTACCGGTATCAATTAGTGTGTAATACAAAAAATACGTTATTATCGCAACTGTACTGTACATTAACAGTCTGTCTATGATGTTTTTAACGAAAGTCACACAGTATAATTACCAGGACTTTTTATTGTAATACAGCATCATATATATTTTTACGTTCTTAACATCAAAATTTCTGTCTTTTCTCAATAATTTACTGAGCATAGAAAACGACCTCTCAACAGCAGCAGAGATTGGCTGGGCTTTTTGCAATAGTGCGTAGCTTGTTGGGTCAATTGTCAAGTTGGTACAGTTTATTATTGTTTCTAAATCAGAGTTGGATAGTCGTTTTTTAATGTAATTTTTAATTGCGCAGGGTTCATCATCGAATTGCATATTCTTCAGCAGTCCGTATGCTTCGGTTATTGTGCAGGCACTTCCTTCCAAGAACTCTACGTTGGCTGCTAGAGTCCAGTATTGATTTATTTTAACCAAGCCCGGCACCAAATTTTCCACATTGATAGCTCCTTTTGCTCTGCTGACTAAGAGGAATGCACTTGTCCAGTTGTTGACAATGGTACGAACAGCTGGAAGGTTCTCACTGTAATATAAGGCAGCTCTAAGCCAAGTTGCCCGTCTTGTAATTACAGGGTCAGAAGGAAATGGCAGACCAGCATCATGAAAATCTTTCTTGTGATTTTTGTTTTTGATTGTTGCTGCCTTGATCGTTGCTATTATTTGATCAATATTTTTAAAATGAGCATGTACATGCATAGCACAGTTATGTAGTAAGTACACAACGCAGGTGACATGCATCAAAGAAGGGTATAATTCCTTTAATGTCTTTCCAGCCAAAGACATGTACCAAGCAGCATCAGTCAAGAACAATGAACAATTCTCGCGTTTTATTTTAAGTTGTCGCAATATGTCATCCTCAGTGTGCAGAATAATACTGCTATTAACATTGCTACCGCTGTCAAGTGGATGGCAATCAACGAGGAATGTCTGATTTGGGGCATCTAAGCTGCCCACAAGCACACTAATATACTTTTGTTTAGCAATCTCTGCTTCATCCACAATTACAAAAATATTTTTGTCACCAAGTAATTCTTAAATTTGTTTTTCTTTTTGGGATGCTAATTTAGCAACACATGCCCGGGCTGCAGTCTCCAAAGGCAATACTTTTCCCATTGTAGCAAACAGAGACTTTAAAGAAGAATGGTTCAGTTTATGAAGTGGGATATCTGCAGCTAAGAATGAAGCAACAACCTGTTCCTTGAAGTTTACTTGATCGAGTTGTAAAAAGGTTTGCTTACTTTGGGATTTGCTCTTCGTCTCCAATTTTCTTAGGTGTTGCTTACTTTTTCGGTGGCTTTCCACAAAAAACTTTTTGTCGCATTTGACTAACACGTCGCAAAGGTTGCATCGCAAGTCGCGGGCAGGAGTTGCCGAAAACTCATCCGGATATTCCCGGCAAATTTGCCTAACTTTCGCTGTAGAAGATTTGGCTTGTTTAGGCATTCTTTGCTTTGCAAGCTACGACTTAAAAAGACCACGTGTAAAGAGCGCAAAGGTATTATAGGAATAGATTGATTGTCTAACAATTATGTGTTTATGCGTCAACAATGACGATTTGATGCATAATAAGTGCTATTTCCTTCTCAATTACCGCACGTATTTTTACCATTGCAACTATTTGAGAAGTTTAAAATCAAATAAAACCGCGCATAAAATTTTAATAGCAGCTCAAAAATTCAAAAAAATCTAAATTTGTTTGTTTTTGTAAGGAAATTTTTGATGAAGACAATTTTGACAAGTTTTGACTTTATGCAAAATTTTGACTTTATTTTGACTAATAAAATCTACCAAAACAGACTCCTGAACACCTGAAACGAACGTTAATACACGTTTGATCATGTAACAAAGTCCTGAAAAATTTTTGACTTTATTGGCTTTAGCGGGTCCTAGTAATATGTAATCTGTAGGTGATAGATCCTAAAGTATTTCGCTCTCTCCTGACTTGGTTTATGCCTGTATGGCGACCTTACGAGATGCAAACTCTGGATCATTGATGTTTTGCTGAAATCATATGAGTGACTCATAAATATTTTTGTTCCGTTCGTGCGCTCGTTGTTGTACTGTATATCGTTATTTTAGATCATTCGTTGACCTCAATATTAAATTCATTTGTTGGTCTAAAACTGGCCATAAAAGAATATACACAGCTACATATCATGAATACTGCCCGCTCTCTTGTTATAACGTAATAATGCTGGGTGACTAAGCCGTATGGCGGGGCGTAGTTCAGTCTGACGTACGGCGGAGTGACCTAGTAAACAAGCATATAAAAAGAGACATTATTATTTTGATTCATTCGATTCAATTCATATTCAAATTCAAATTCGATTCAATTCAATTTAAATTGAATAAAAATTCAATTCAATTCGATTCAGGATTCATCGCAAGTTATCACTAGTGCTTTCGACGTTGCGTTTATGATTTGAAATATATTCGTTCTTGGAGTCAGACGTGCTGTGGGAACTTCACAATAACAACTCTGCAACACTAATACAGAAACTCGATTCCCACAGCTGGACCAAGAAACAAACGCGCGGGAAGAGGCTTTGGGTCATACAACCAAGCCCAAAATTACGAAAAAGTGATTATAGTACTTAGATATACTACTTAACACCTTATTCCTGTAATTATATCAATCACAAGTTATGCTCCTGCGTACCTAGTATAATGAACAAATACAAATTTGTTAACTAATTGGCTATTTGTGAATAGCCCAATCTCAATTTGAAAGTAGAAAAATTCGAATTAAAAATAAAGTTCATAAAATAAAACTTTTGAAGGTAAATTAAAGGAAAAAATAGACTTTTAGGTCTACTCCACTGTGCGAAATCGCATCTACTGTATAAAGAACTTAATTTTGCTAGTAATACAAATACCGGGACCGGATGCAAGGCATTTGAGGATTGCATGGTATCTCAAGCCCTATGCCTTAATAAGTGCACATACAAGGTACGTGCAACTACGGAGCTTTAAGTCACAGTGTCATGACGAAAGGAGCCACATTAAGTCGGGAAATAGGAATTGCACTAAATAAAATATTTCTATAATCGTTAAACGGCCACTATTACAATGCCTCTTTCCAATTTTGACTTTGCGTCTTTGCACTTATCGGAAGGAACCAAGACTTGTTATACTGTATTGGAGGCCCAAGCAACGTTCAATCGCATTGTTCAAGGTGGAAGCTTATTGTGACGTCATAGTTAAATTGTCTATTATAATATCGCTGAATAAACTTGTCATTTTCCTACAACATACCAGCCAGCTAGGCTGACATCGCTCGCAGGACCGCGTTAGTAATGTCGGTGTTAAAATACCGGTTCAGCCAGCTGCGCCTATTTCACCCAAAGGGCATTGTGTTTTGACACGACAATTTTTGTTACAAAATCAAAAATGCTTTTTTTTCAAATAGCGCCAATTAAACAAAACATCAATGGTGGGCTGTGTAGTGCTCCTATATTTCTCCCAAAGTTTAAGGAGTCCCAGAAAACGCTTTGTTTAAACTGTTTGCATCACTGGCTTACTTTGAAAGTTTCAAACTTGGTCATGCTGGCAACCGAAACAACCAACAATTTCTCAAATTCTTATACGTTTATTTGATGAAGTGCGTGCATGAATTCAAATTTGCGTGAAGAGGTCAGAGTGATTTATTTGTATTTTCCGAAAGCAGGTATTAAATATTTACCATTACATACAACTTTTTGGTAACTGTAGGCCTATTTGTACTGGTTATACCACAAAAGAGCTAGTCACAAAAAAGCTAGTATAAAAATACCCAAAAAAATAGCTAGCCCCTAAAAATTTAGTTTCACAAACAAGGTAGTGCTACAAAATAGCTAGCTATACCCTAACCCTAACCCTATCCTTAACTTCGTGGCCCCAACTCTTTTGAAACTAGCTCTTTTGAGGCCCAGCTGTTTCATGACTAGCTTTTATGAAGGGACACGATTTGTACAATTTGAAATCTGTTTCTGTTTGTATTGGTTGGTCTTGACATAAGCACAGCCCAGGAAAGAGCAGACTAACCCGAAGTCATGCACCTACAGTTAAGTTACTATAACAGCAAGGCCCTTGCATCAATGATGTCGATGTTAAGAATATGACCTCAGCCGGTTGCGCTGGATTTCATTCAGGCAATGGGTTGCTGTGAGAACGATAATGAAAAGTCAATATTTTTTACACACCCAATTCTCGTTTCAAAATCATAAATATCGTTTTTTTAATGGGAATTGAGAAAAGCATTATCGGTGGTTGCGCATGGTTGTTTGATTTCTGCAAAAGTTTTTGAAGTCTCTAAAGTCCCTTTTGAAGTCCCTTTTCTTAGATGTTGGCGCCGAAAAGAAGAAAAATGCAGAAAGCAGATATCACAAAAAAGTAAAGTCAAAAAGAGCTCGCAAAGGCAGCAAGCGAGCCCGGAGAAACAAAGTTAAATAGTTTGTTTGTACATGCACAGATCATGCCCGCAACAAATTCAATCTGTCACGTTAGCAAGGATTCTTTCATAATAAAATGCTACCAGCTAGCAAAGCAAGCAAACTAAAATGCTACCACTAAACCATATAAATTGGTGTATAGTTCCAAAAATTCGCATTTGAAAGTGACTTTTTCCAGAATATTGACCCCCAGCCAAAAAAGTTTGTGGCACCCATGATTATAACCCTCTGTAGACAAAAGCTGCAATATAGCACATTGTTTACAAACACTACATTCTATCACGTTGTAGGCTACTTGTGGTTGCCCCTGGTGGAATGACTTATTAATGTATTGTTGGGTAATTCCTTATCTTGTTTGTGATAACTTGCAGTGTTTAATGACAAAAGTTGACTTAATATTATTATGGTTAGCAGTTTTTAAGTTACCGTACTTCAGTTACACCACGGTATTATGGTAATGCTCTCCGGTGATTACGGGCGGACAAAAGCAAATTTTATGAAAAAGCCTAATTGTTTATGGAACTTTTGAACCTGTTAGTTTATAAGGCCAAGTCAACAAACATGTTTGCAATTTACCTTAAGTCAAAACGATATACTGCTATACTTTCTTCAGTTCTGGAATTTAATTATAATTTGTCTCACTTTACACAAAGTTGTTGACCATGTCCAAGATGTGAAACTCCACAAAGTATTGTTCAGCAAGAACGGAACAGTCAAACCGGAAATTAAATCGGAGAATGCTAAACTGACGATGAAATGATTGAATACAGATCTGCAAAACACAATGGGTAATTCATTTAATACTAGTTGCTGATTGCTGTTTCTGTACAGTCGTACACTGGCATCCAAATATCCCCTACCCCATAACCTGAAGCAAGCGCGAAATCAAGATTTTTGTTAGGGTGAGAGGGGCTAATCAAAACTACTGTTGTAACCACGTTTTTTGAAGATGCTGTAGGACGTTTCTAAAAAAATACGATGTGATGCAAAGCGATTTTGATTGCAGGGTAATGGGTTTCAGGCCCTTAGCCCCAAATTGTTTCCTTGATTGTTTTATCTATTGAAATACAGTTTGAGAGGGTATCCATAGGCCAGTAACTGTTTTATCTTTTTATTGGGTCTACGTTTATCGCACTTTTACCTTACCCAATCCTTATTTTTACCTATTAACCGATTACTGTGTAAAAATACGTAGTATTATCATTAAAAATAAAAATCCTAAAAAGAACTTTAATATTTTGCCTTCCTCGAATTCCAATCGACTTTTAAAATACACTGCAGTGTACCAAACTGCTTTTTTAAAATGATTAGTTCAATATTTATGAAACATGTTTAGCATCTTACTTCAACAGTTCTGGTCGCCACACGACAAAAATGGTGACAGTGTTTGTGATGAGACTAAACGCGGTGGGCAGGAGAAAAATGAGCGAAATCAAGATAATTGTTAACTCGCTCCCAAAAAACATGATGTGTGGGCTGAAAAATAATATAAATTGGTCAGGTGTCAGAGAATCAAAGCTTATAAAGGGGGGAGGGTATTTTTTTGCTGCTCATGTTGATGTCATTCTTTAATTGCTAGCAACGTAGTCAAGTGGGTTGAAGCACGTGCGTTTATGACTGCAAAGGTCGTGCGTTCAAATCTTGCGATGGCTGCAATGCTGTGTCCTATTCTGGAGGGCACTTTTCAGCTGCCCGTGACAAAAAGTCACTTGCGAGCAGGTCTGGTGAGTGGAGAATAAAAACACAAAACTCAACTTGATGTTGAATACAGTAAAAAATTGAGTAGCCACCGCATTTCTTGCTTTCTCCATCTGGTTAGATCGCTATATTCTTGCTATCATAGTATTATGCCAGCGTTTCGATAGTTTTTAGCAATAAATTTGCAATCTGTCCAACATCCGGGGCAGCAATGATCATTAAACGGAGCTTAGAGACGCCTCCTCATGTGTCCTCAATTCAAGCACCTTTAAATTGCTACAAGGTAGCCCTTTTTTGAGGTTGATACCTACTTAACACCGTTCTTTATTGTTTTGTCCCACCCTTTTGACGTCAGAATAATCATTGGTCAAACGCAAAAATCAACCTTAACTTAATTAAAAAGTAGCTTGTTAGTTAACCTTTCTTTTTGAAAGTATTTCAAATATTACTTTGCGTCGCAGCTCTTCGCTTTACCAGAAAGGAATGATGGGAGGGGGGGGGGAGGCGGTCCGCTCCTGGTGACAAAATTTTAAGCGACAAGGCTATACGAAAAACACCCTTAAAAAGAGTTAATTCAGGTTGAAAACATTTCTTTTAGAAATCATTTCTGACTAAAAGAAACTTTTCAATTTTAGGGCAACTTTTTCTAAAATTGTCCGAGCGTTTCCTTTTTCTAAAATTGCCAAGTGGCAGCTCTGTCTTCCGTTTGCACAAACCTTAGTGCCAGAAACAACCATGATCAGGCTTAATGCTGACAATTGCTCTTTTTTTAACTCTAAACGCAGCTGTGATCAACTATCGATGCCGACACACGCTTACATTTTTGGTTCAAAAGGAGAAGCTGCTTCTGTCCAGCTGTGGTTGAAGCTTTGAGGTGCTTGCATAGTTACTTCGATAGATACAAGAAAATCCATGGTTCCTGGATGCTACTCAGTTCTTCAGATACAAGTGAAATAATCAGAAAAAACCTCGCAATGGAATGACTTTGATATAAAATTTAAACGTAGTCCATGACCTATGTATAAAATACAGTTGGCATTCAGTTATTTTTGGGGCTGCCACGTTTTTATGGTAGATGTTAGTTTCAATGAAGCTGAAAGCAGAAGTTTCTGGAGCATGAACTTTATTGAGGTGAGAGGAATAAGGAAACTCTGCTTTACTAGTGCTCCAACGTTATGTTTGATATTGGTTTTAAATTTGACTCCTAGAACTCTAATGCTATGATTTTACTCCTACGTTTATCCACTCTCGTTGAAAACATATTTGTTACACTCAGCACTTCTTCTGGCAAAGTGCCACAAAAACATACAGCAACATTTTTTTAATATTTCTTAAACAGAAATAACTGATGACATAAGATTTTTTCATTTTATTGCTTTAATTCAGAATTAGAAATGGTCATTTGAAACTCAACTCTCCGACTTCTATTCGCCAGCAACGATTTACCTAACAGCTTACTGCATTCGGGTAGAAACAATTGTCGCAAAACACTGCACCAAGGAAACAAGTAGGGTTGGATGGTCCCCAATCAAGATATTTGTCTGTCACCAACTGCACTTAAGAGACCTAATAAATCGAAGCAATGTCCTTGTCTGCAGTTCGCTAGGCTTGCATTGCTTGGCTCTTGTATTACTTTAAAAGATAAATATCATTTTGCTTCCATTAATGCAGGCTCCTGTTTTTACCTTAACTAATCAACAAGTACCCATTTTTTTTAATTAACTACTCAAAACATTAGCGTTTTTCTAAAGGGATAAAATAAAATGCAAAAAACATAAGTGATTTTTTATAAATAAATCATATTCTGTGAAACAGCGAATTATTCTAAACAAAATAACTATTTTTTTTCAATATTTTCCTAAATTTTCAAATACCAAGTCGAATATTTTATCAGCTGCCTTTGGTCGAATTATGTAAACGAGCGGTTTAGATACAACATAATGGACGATATGTGTTGCCTTTGGCGAAATTCCACTCTGTAATTATTACAAATGTATTGACCTGTGAAACAATTTTATTTGTTTCGAATCACGGGCTGTATTGATATATCGAATCCCTCACAAATTAGCCTTCAATTTTCTTTGAATAAATTCTTTGTTTGACTTCCGCATAAAAATTGTTTTTTTAGGCGTGGCTTAATCTGCAATGCATGCAAATACGGTGATACAAGTGTAGCATCATACTGTATTAAAGACCGCAATACAGCGAGTTGACAATAATAACGGCGAACCTAGCTGTACAAGTGGAATATGGAAGCAAAAATTGAAAAAGCGGTGAAGCTATATATTTCAAGTTACTTTCACAAAGAAAGAGCGACTTCTTTCTGGCACCAAGAAATGATCTTGAAGGCAGCAACTCCAAAAACTTTCAGTCACCATCATTTGAAACATATCTATTAACGGTAGACTTTGCTGAAGCCAACGCTCAAGAAGTAACTAAATTGGTCTCTCTAGTCATATACCTAATTTTTCTGGAAATGCCCACAGCTAATCTGAATCACATATTACTGTATCAAAAGAATTAATAATTTTATTTACTTCTATACAGACCAACCATATTTTCACAGTTTGAAAAGAAGATAGCATAGTGGGCTTGTAATCCGGGAGCATTTTGGCACTTTGTTTCACAACCAAAACACTTTTACCAATTTTTTCTACATTTGGTGACGTAGAACTCTTTTTTGATTTACCAGCTTGAGATACTTTTTAGAGTTCAACTACAGTAAACCTCGCAGTCGGAACCAGCGATGTTTATTTGATATATGCAAGATCCGTTGTAGGGTATACGAAACTGACCCTAGGCACGCAGTGCAGGCTGACTCGGTCCATATGTATAACGCTTAGCCTACTGAATTCATTACAAGGCTCATTTCAGTCAGAAACAACGCATTATATTCACTCTACTGTTCCGTTCAGAAAACGAGTACATACAATTACACGATATTGTAGGAAGAGCGAATATGGTGATAAGGATTTTCCTTAACGTGGTAAAACCAGGGGCGTATCCAGAAATTTCAAAGGGGGAAGCAGCAATTTAAAACTTGGACAGTTGAAACTTTTTGGACGGACAAGTTTTTTTGCTTGTATCAGCTTATGCAAGGCTTCGCCTTCCAATCTGTGCGTTTCACTATATTTCACCAGTTAATACTTTGATTTTCTTTATATTGATGTATCTAAGCCTTCGGTAGTTTTCTGCGTTTGCTCAGTGTTAGTTTGACGCTACACTTTATTTATCTCTGACTCCAATAGTCCAGGTCACCAAAACGTCAAAATAAAACACACACACACCAGCAATCAATTACACCCACACAGTTTCCTCCCGCCCTAAAAAATTAACTGGTGCAACCAGCATTAGCTTAATAAATCTGTACAGTGGCATTTTATGGTAACTCTCTACAAACATATGAAAAACGAATTGAAAGACGTGCTATATGCCTGGAATTTTCGAGGTATTGCATTGGAGATGAGGGACTGTAGGCAGTAGCAACAGACCCACTTGACGATCATTCTGAAAAGAATGCAAAGAATCAGCCACTTGTTCCGTCAGCTTTTTTAAAAAATATTTGCATAGCGGACTGTCGTTTTGCCATAGCGCGGCAGCGAGAGCACTCACACAAAACCCGTTTAGACCCATACTCTTTTAATACTACAGTAGAGTGGTCACTAACATCACTATTAACTTAAAAGCAATCTAAAAGCACATTATATTGTCTTACATTACACAAATACGGTGCATTAAGCTTATTCAAATACTCTTTTATTCACACTTATTCAATTATGAAGAAAATAATGAACTAAACCTGCTAAGCTACACCTACAATTTTACGTTTCGGTGACCTTTCATTACCCTTGTGCTTTTAGTTTAGTCAATTATAGGCTGCTGAAGCAACACTATCTCAGATTGAAGTTTGTATATGAATTATGATGTTGTATGTAACGTGTGTATGAAACAGGGTTGTGGAGGGGCAGCCAAAATCGCACGACTCCAATTCTGCCCTTTGCAAAAAATGGTTAACCAAACAGCCTATAAAAATATATGGTGTCCGAAAAGTTACTGTGCAGTGGAAAATATTTTTACCAATGACTGTTTTTGTGACGCAATATATAGGTGCTAATATGAAAACAGGTTAGTCATTATAACAAAAACTAGTCCTTTATTATATATCCAAATCAATACCAAAGGTTAGAGCTATACGTATATGATTGAAAACACTACATGTAACGAGTTCGTGGAGCAGAGACCCTTGGGGTAGTCTCCGAACCCGAGACAGATTGCAGTGAAGCTGAAGTTGTAAATAGATAAAACGCGCTTTTCCTCTCGTCACGCTGTTATTGTCTGACTTTCTTGAATAAATTCTTTGATAAATTTTTATTGGTAAAACGCAAAACTGAAAATGGAAATAATGAAAATGATAAGCAGATATGAAAAAACAGATGAATTGGCTTCGGCGACGTTGGCGTTGTTAGTTGTGTAGCGGTTTAGCGTAGTTAGCGTTGTAGCGGCGTAGCGTTGTTAGCGGCGTAGCGGCGTGGCGGTTTCAAACTATTTTGACCCCCAAGTACTTTCTTCTTTACTACAGCTCCAACACAATAATAATCGACAGAGAAACAGCTCAACCAACCTTTCTCTACGTTGGCATCTACGAGCTTTCTTTGATAGTCCTTTGACTTCTACTCAAACGTGCGGGTTTTACAAACAACGTAATCCTTCTTGCAACGTGTCAACTTGAGAATAATGTAAAGGTGTGTTAACAAGGCAGTTACTACTGCGTCGCTCGAGGGTCAACCTCGCCAATCCAACGACTAATCAATAAGAGACGATACCTCGAGAGAAACAAACATAACAACCACACAATGCGGGTTCGAATCACAGATTTGCTACGCAAACTAGATTTAAAGCATTAAATGTTGCCAAATATTGTAACAATATTTACACTCCCCCCAAATATACGACTGAAGGAAGATATTCCCCACAAAATATTGTACAACAGTGACAATACATAAGGCATTAAATTAGTAACAACATTGAAACAAAATACAACAAACACATATCAACGTATTTACACTATATACATATTTTACAGACATAACACAGCAATGAGACCTTCAAACGGTTGATATCCAAGATGGGATATCATTTTTACTTGTGGCTGGGACACAACACACATTTTCGAAACGGGACGTTTCACTTCACTACCGCGCATTTTTACAATTGCCGAGCGCACAAAACCTTTGGGATCCGGAAACGTTTTCAAAATTCGCCCCAAAGGCCATTTACTTCTTGGCGTATTTTTATCGACAAGAATCACAATGTCGTTCACCATCACATTACGTTTTGTTTCATACCATTTTTGTCGATACTTTATGGTAGGTAAATACTCTTGGGCCCACTGTCTCCAAAAAAGGTTGGAAAAATGCTGGGTATAGCGCCACTTACGGACAATTAAGGAATCGCTATTCGCAGTCATCAGTCGGAGGCATACCCGACGCCGGACAGAGCTGTAGCACATCGTTAGGTGTAAGAGGTCTCTTAATCTCTTCTTCGAAGGAAACAGGAGTTAAAGGTCTGGAATTGAGAATACCTGCTACCTCAACAAATAACGTGGTAAGACCTTCTTCAGCGAAAGTGTTTTGTGAAGTAATTGATGTTGATACCTTACGCACTGACCTGATCAGTCTTTCCCAGGACCCGCCAAAATGGCTTGCCAAGGGGGTGTTAAAGTGCCAGTCTACTTCTTTCTGCACCAGAAACTCAGTAATCTGCTTCTGATTCCATTTCCGAATTGACTCCTTTAAAACCTTCTCTGCTCCAACGAAGTTAGTTCCATTGTCAGAGTATATATGTCCAACGTTTCCTCTTCTGGCAACGAATCTTCGGAGCGCGGAAATAAACGAATCGGTTGACAGAGTATGCAGAACCTCAAGATGTACAGCTCGCATTGTCATACATGTGAAAATACAGCCATATCGCTTGACTAGGCTTCTTCCTTGTTTCACTGAGAACACTCCAAAACAATCGACTCCGGTATGGAAGAAAGGTGCGTGATTCATATCTAAGCGACATTCCGGTAGATCTGCCATTAATTGAATCGAGACTTGAGCGTTTTGGCATTGACAAGTTGCACATTCCTTGAGCACGTTTTGAATGACGTAACCTCCCTTTTCGATCCAAAATCGTTGACTCAGTGCAGAGGAAGTATGGTTGAATCCAGAATGTCCAACCAAAAGATGAATACCATCTAATTACTAGTTTTGTAAAATAAGAATTCGAGGGCAGAATTATCGGGTGTCGAGCGTCTGCACTGATTGAAGCCTTTCCCAGCCTTCCTCCCACTCGCACGACATTGTGAGAGATAAACGGATTTAATTTTCTAATGGAGAATGAGCACACTTTGGAACTTAAACGATTGCCGTTTTTCAGAGCCAAAATTAAATTTGAAAGATAACGGCGTTGTTCATAAATAGCTACCTGTAATTCTGCTGATTTTAATTCCGCGACAGTAATGTGGGAAGTAGAGCTCTTAACCAAGTCCTTTCCATGCAGTCCTGCTCTCTTTCTTTTAAAAAACTCGAACAGCCGCAAGTACCAAGCCACCGATTTTTTCAATTTATGAAGTCAATTTATTTTATGAAGTCAATTTCAATTTATGAAGTCTCAATTTATGAAGAGATGAGAAGTGTTCGATGAGGCGGTCTGTAGGCGTTTCTATCGCAGACTGAACGACCAAATTGCTAACAATCTGCATCCCCTTTTCGAACAGAGGGAATTCTTCTGGAAGTTGTTCCAAACTTTCCAATTGTTCCGGCCGCTCCTCTTCAGCATGTTGTAGAAACTCTGGTCCCGACAACCACATGGAAGACTCAACGAACGCTTGTGCCTGCTTGCATCTTATCGCCTCGTCTGCGGGGTTCAACTTCGACGGGACATACCTCCAACTCTGTATATCGCTGTTCCTTTCGATCTCTGCTAATCTGTTGGCAACGAAGACAGGAAATCTTTTATTGCTGTTGTAGATGCTAAGCAACACGGAGGTTGAATCCGACCAGAAATAAGTTTTTTCTATAACCAACGACAATTCCTTTTTTAACATTTGGTCAAGACACAGAGAGACGATAGCCGCCAGCAACTCTAATCGAGGTATTGTAGTCATAGGGGCAGGCGCGAGATGCGACTTCTCCATCAGGAACGAACAATGCACCTTGCCACTCTTATCGGAAATGCGGAGATAAGATACGGCACTATAAGCTTCTCCAGAAGCGTCAGAGAAATGGTGCAATTCATAGGTCAACTCTCCGTTTATATCAGAGGGCTTAAGGAAGCGTGGTATTTTCAACTCTTCCAAATAATACAGCGCTGAAATCCAAGCTCTCCATAGTTCCTCTTTCTTCTCAGACAAAGCGGCATCCCAATCATCGCCGTTCATTTCTCGCAGCAGCAACTTTATTTCTACTAGCACTGGAGCAACTAATCCTAGTGGATCAAACAAGGAATGACTAGCTGACAAGATTCCTCGTCTCGTACAGGGCTTTCTTGGCATATCAACTTTAATTCTAAACTCATCCACTACTATATCCCAATGCACACCTAGCACTCGCTGACTTGTTGTGCGTTCCAGCGATAATTTCTTGTATTTCTCGCAATGATCCTCTTCGGGCACCTTAAGAAGAGCTTGTTTGCAATTTGAAAGCCATTTTCTAAGTCTGAAGCCATAGCTGGACAAGGCATTTTGCAGCTCGTTGGCCAAATACGCGGCTTCTTCGCTGGTTTCTACTGACATAAGACAATCGTCAACATAGAACGCTCTTTGTATAGCTTCAATTGTTTGAGATGAACAATTCTCAGCGGATAAAGCTGCAGTCTGTTTTAGATAAAAGGAAGCGCAACTAGGGGATGATGTTGCTCCGAACAAATGGACTGTCATCCTATAAACCTCTGGTCTTTTGTCAACGTCTCCATCTGGCCACCATAAAAATTGCAGCGCACTTCGATCTTCCGGGCTGACTTTAACTTGATGGAACATTGCTTCAATGTCCGCAACAAGAGCGAAAGGTTTAAGTCGAAATCGTGTCAATACCCCTGACAGACGTGAGAGGAGGTCAGGTCCTTCTAGAAGCTTGTCATTTAGAGACACTCCCATAAACTTTGCTGCACAATCAAAAACAACTCTTAACTTGTCTGGCTTCTTCGGATTCATAACTGGGTGATGGGGTAGGAACCAGGTGCAAGCATTTCTTTTGCCGTCATCTCTGACCTTTTCCGCGTAACCTTTCTCGATACAGTCTTGCATAACGCCCTCATATTTTTTGTGTAGCAATTCGTCCTTCGAGAGCCTACGTTTCAATGACTCCAACCTTTTTTCCGCCATTGCCCTGTTGTCGGGAAGGAAGACATTCTTATGTCTCCAAAGCAAGGGTAGCTGAAAGTGACCATTGACAATTTTGATCGAATCCTTCATTATTTTAAGTGCCAGGCGATCTTCTCGAGAATTATCATGGTCCAGACCACAACCGACTTCGTATTCGTGTGGAGGTAAGCTTGGGTCTACCTTTGCGTTTTCTGGAAGGATGACATGCATGCAAGTGTCAGAAGCACTATTGTTCCTCACTTCAGCGCAACACTGACAACGAAGAGCTGGGCCAAGCAGCACCCACCCAAGAGAAGTTCTGATAGCATCAGGGGTTCCTTCCGGTCCAAATCTGCTTTCCAGTGCCCGAAATACCACAGATGCGTCTACTCCAATTAAAAGACCGATGGTCTTGTCAGAAAGCTCTTTAAATGAGATGTCCTTCAAGTGCTCTAAATTATTCAACTTGCTACTAACTGGCACTTGAGCTGCCTTTAAAGGAATGGCGTCTACAACTAGAACCTCTCTAAGGCTTACACTACAGTTTTCATCAACACCACTCACTAACAGCATTATAGCCTCGGTCTCTATGGGGGTAGGCTGAACTCCTGATGATAGCGTACTTATAGAGATGGTCTGCTGTGATCCATTAGCGTTCAACTCATCAGCAATACGTCGTGTGCAAAATGTTCGTTGTGATCCACTATCCAAAAGAGCATAAATCAACAGCTCTTTCCCATTGTGACATATCTTCACCGGAAGAGTCATGAAAAAATGACCACTAGAATCTCGGTCCGAATAGATATGCTCCGTAGCGGCGCACAGTACCTTTTCACTATCGGCCGGCCCTGATGCTTTATCCTTATGAAGCAGAGTGTGATGCCGATCTTTCGTGCATCCCTCTACGTTGCACCTTTGATTAGATTTACAGTCTCTGCTTGTGTGTCCAGCATCTCAGCATTGAAAGCAACGGCCTTGCTACATCAGAAAGGCAATACGCTTGTATCTTCGCAATTTTTTAAAACGTGTACAAGCAGATAGTTCATGCTTTCCGTCACAAAAGGGACAAGTCAGATTTCCAGTCTTGGGAGTAAAGTCAGGGATAGCCGTAGTGTTTAGTACGGTTGCTCCTCTCTGTTCTACATGAAGACTCTGTTTTAGGTTTCCAAACACTACCTGTCCATACAATGAGTTTGCTTCTGCTGCCTCGTCTTGGGACATATCTCACCAACTCTTCAAATCTCGCCTGTCTTCCTGTAGTCTTAAACTCATGATACGACCACTTGGCCCAGTCCTTTTGCGTTTGTTCAGGAAGTTTTTCGATGATTCTTTGGATGGTGCCTAAAGAGTTTAAGGTTGCAAAGTCTTGTACGTCCCTCAACATAGCCACGCATTTGTCCATAAGTACTGACAATGTCTTTAGTCCTTTAGGGTCCTTCGTTTTCAGCCTTGGTGCAGCCAGGAGTTTCTGCTCACAATGGTAAGCAACAATGTGTAGTTGGCCATAGTCGTTATAAAGACTGTCCATGACTAGTCCATATCCAGATTCGGCATCGCGAGCCAAGTGTTCAAAGTTCTGTCTGATTCTCGTAGAACAATGTTGTAAAAGGTAGACTAATTTTGCGGAATTTGAAGACTTTTCGTAGCAATGTGTGCTTCGAAACTACGTATGAAGGGCCAGTAGGTTAGAGGATCTCCGTCGAAATTCTGAATTACCGGTCTAGGAGGTGGATAGTCCTGAGAGGTAAGGATTGGAATCGATGCGGACTGTCCAGCAGGAGCCTGCCAGTGAGTTACCGGAAGGGGAACATTCGTTCTGTCTTCCTCATACTCCGGTTCCGCAAATTTTCTAGATTGCCTCGAGTTATTTGTAGGTTGTTGATATTGACTAATCATGCCATCAAATTTTCTTACGTTGTTATAGCCATTTGACGTAGCTAAATGATTTGCCACTGTCATGGCTTTGTTATCCTCCAAAAAACATTGCTCGTTCCTAGCCACAGCTCTTTCAATGTTCTGTTCTGACTCTTTCTCCGCATTTCTTAAAGTTTCCCAAATCTGCTCTGATAAAGGCGCAATACGTCGTCTTAATGGTCTCGATCTGTCACCTCTATCGGATAAAGCTTCATCCCACGCCTTAACCTCAAACTTGGCCAATTCTACGTCCAACGCCCTTTCTTGTTCATTGGCTTTTCTTTCGGCTCTTGCTTAGCTCGTTCGGCCTCTTGCTTAGCTCGTTCGGCCTCTTGCTTAGCTCGTTCGGCCTCTTGTTTGGCTCGTTCGGCCTCTTGCTTAGCTCCTTGTTTAACTCATTCGGCCTCTTCCGCTATGCGCGACCTTTCTTTTTCTTTTTCTTTGGCAAACAAAGCTAACTTTAACTTCATAAGGCTTTCCTTGCGCTTAAAGCTAGAGATTGAAGATCGCGAGCTACGTCCTGAACATCTCGAACCGCCATCTAAAGAGGATCCCTTCGACCCGGGTGCTGAAAGGGGACACAAAGATTTTGTGCCAATAGGAGGCGAGTCTACACTTTCATATCAACTTTTAACCCTGTCATCAAATTCTAATTTAGCTTGTTCAACGCTAATCCTTTTGGTTTGTGTGCCGGGCAATAGGTCTTCCTCCGATAAGAAAATACATTCAGCCATTAAAGAATCGTAATCGAGGTTAATACTAGAGATTAAAGTTTTTAAAACGTTCTTGTTCTCAGGGTTAAGCATCAGACCGTCAGATATTAAATATTTGTTTTCTAAGTCTTTTAGAGTTGCACTTAAGTCACGACTGTGGTGATCCATGATCGACAAACCCTCGTAAAATAATTCTTCAACCCTAAATTTGCGAACAAAGAACAATCCTGTTATAGCCGTAAAAATAGACGTTTGTAAGAGTTCGAACAATAACAAAAAGTACAGTACCTTAATTGTTCTGCGATTATTGTCCAATTTCCACTTCGTTCAATCAGATAAACGACGTCAACGCTGCTGCAGAATATCTTCTTCAGACGGAATTTCCCGAGCAGAAATCGAAGCACCGGAGATCAATTCAAGTTGAGCAGTAAAGGGCACGAGTTCGGGCATCCAACGGACCAACGGGATGAAACGGAGAAACAACTTTTCTTTCTTCAATGAGACGAATAGAACGATGCAGAATCAGCCAAATAGTTTTGGAACTCCAACTGATCAATTTAGCGAAGCAACAATTAGTTTGAAACTTGGGCGAAGCAGCAATTGGCTTGAAACTTTGTCAAAGCAAAAAATAGTTTGAAACTTTGTAACGGGTTCGTGGAGCAGAGACCCTTGGGGTAGTCTCCGAACCCGAGACAGATTGCAGTGAAGCTGAAGTTGTAAATAGATAAAACGCGCTTTTCCTCTCGTCACGCTGTTATTGTCTGACTTTCTTGAATAAATTCTTTGATAAATTTTTATTGGTAAAACGCAAAACTGAAAATTGAAATAATGAAAATGATAAGCAGATATGAAAAAACAGATGGATTGGCTTCGGCGACGTTGGCGTTGTTAGTTGTGTAGCGGTTTAGCGTAGTTAGCGTTGTAGCGGCGTAGCGTTGTAGCGTTGAAGCGGCGTAGCGTTGTTAGCGGCGTAGCGGCGTGGCGGTTTCAAACTATTTTGACCCCCAAGTACTTTCTTCTTTACTACAGCTCCAACACAATAATAATCGACAGAGAAACAGCTCAACCAACCTTTCTCTACGTTGGCATCTACGAGCTTTCTTTGATAGTCCGTTGACTTCTACTCAAACGTGCAGGTTTTACAAACAACGTAATCCTTCTTGCAACGTGTCAACTTGAGAATAATGTAAAGGTGTGTTAACAAGGCAGTTACTACTGCGTCGCTCGAGGGTCAACCTCGCCAATCCAACGACTAATCAATAAGAGACGATACCTCGAGAGAAACAAACATAACAACCACACAACGCGGGTTCGAATCACAGATTGGCTACGCAAACTAGATTTAAAGCATTAAATGTTGCCAAATATTGTAACAATATTTACACTACACGTCAGGATAAAAAAAGAAAAACAATACAGCTATTTCGCCAAGCGGATCATTAGGTAGCAACTGACAATAACCTTATTATTATCTTTATTTAGTGAAAAACGAAAATATTTTCCGTATGCACTTCGACACTGATTAGGTTTTGAATATGCCTTAACGCTTCTTTTAAAAATTCTGCAGCCCCCTTAAAGCATGTAAACAACCTGTTTCTTGCGCTCGCAACTAGAAAAGAAAATTTTTTTTAGATTTTGTAGGGAACTTATTTTAGTTTGCTACCTCACCAATCTGATACCGTTATCATAGGCTAAATACTGGTCTGATAGCTTAGTAAGCCGGCTTGCCGGCAATATATTTGATTGCTAGCAGCTAGGCTATAGCTTCTAGCCTAAGCAAACGCCCGGTTATACAGTAGCTTAGGCCCTCAGTACCTTCTATTAAAGTTCCTGTGATAAACTTCTTTTCTGAGGTCCTTTTTTAAACAACTAGCTTGAACTATCACCTTATAATTTCATCTTAATGCTGATGGGTTGTATGCTAAGTTTTTATATTAACTTCGGTTAATCGGTACCAAGACTGCAAAGTTGCAACCGTGACTGGTTTGTTCATTTATTTCTCTCCTAGCATGCTTGTTTTCGTTAGTTACGTCAAAGTCATAAATTCAAGTACATAAATTTCACAAAAATATTGAAGTTGACGACAAATCGTGAGCTATCGAAACTTTAAAAGTGTTTCATAAAGAAATTTATTATACACTTACTCAGCGGGCAGGGGGCCGCGGTCCCAGCGCCCCCTACTCCTGGATACGTCCCTGAAAACGTCTACACAATTGATAGTATAGTTAATCATTTTATTATTTCCTGTACAGTATAGCCAAATACTGTGCTGTAAACTGGCAAGATACGTAAAAGTTAGACCTGCAAAACTATGGTAAAATGTAGTTTATGTATCTTTAGGACAGAAATACTGGGTGATTATACCTTGCTTCGCTCTCAATGCTTTTTCCTTCGTCGGCTTTTGGTCTAATATGGTGATCAAATCTAGGACGTCTTCAGTTGCACAAGTGTCGTCTATTGAGCAAGTGCATCGTCTTGCGCAATCAATTTATGCTGGTAGAAGGACCAACGCAAATAGCAACTATACTGTCAACACTTGATTTTTTGCATTAATGAAAGGATAAGTTTGGGATAAGGTCTTTTAAATTGTTATATCTCAAAGAGAATGAAGTATCCGTTTTATGCAACAACGGATCCGCCGAGGTGAGGTTGAAAACTTGAAATGCACGGAAAAAAATGGGAGATTATCAAGACAAGAATTTTCATTCGTTATTTGCGGCTAACCGTTATACACAAGTCAGCCATATGTGAGGTCTACTGTATTCAAAAATAATTAATTTTTTTGCCCCCTTTCTTCAGCGACCCTGTTTACACAACCATCCTTGTCTTAAAATATCCGATAAATTACAAATTAGAGAACATTTGCTCATTAATTGGTATTCTCGGAAGAGAATTATTTTTTTCTTGCAAATGGAGAACATGCCCTCCAAAGGGAATATGCCATCCACAAGAAAGCTATAAGACGTAGAGGCACTAGTTGTGCCTCTTCGTCTTATAGCTTTTGACATGATAGAAACAATGCTGGTAATAGGATTGAAACCTGTATTGACGCCAACCATTTGAGAAGAGCATGACATCTAAACGCACATTAGTCAATGGCAATTGTGACATCAGAAGAAGTGCTTCCCAAATAAGTTACAAGTTGTGCCCATTTTTTGCATAAACGTAGAAGTTGCCCATATTGAAGCATTCGAGTGTTTTGAAAAAACATGCAAAAAAATTTCCAATATACCTGATACTAGAATCAAAATAACTTAGCAATAACAGTGTATTGAGTTTGATTTGAAGAGAGAATTTTATTTGCAATAAAAAATGAACAACAAACAAAAGTAAAACTACAGTATTGTTGCTACAGTTCTATGAAACAACTAAATTATAAATTTGACCAATCAAATGGTAACAAACACAATGATTTTATGAAAACAAATCAGTTTAAATTGTATTGCTCAACTTGATTACATGAACTAACTAAGCGTTTGCTACCTGTAGACAGTTTTGTCAGTGCGATCTGCTAACGACAAAAAGGTTTAAAAGAGAAGTCAACTACGAGTTTTTTGCCGTTTGTAGATGACACTGACGAAGCTGCCTGTTGGCAGCAATTACTTTGCTAATTTCTATAATAAAATTGAGCAATACTTGTTTAATATTGGTATGCTAGCATCTTCTGCGTCTTTTATTGCAAAGCAAATACTGTATTAGGAAAAAGAAGATCTCACTCCTCTTTACTGTTACTCTAATTTTATAAAACATAATAAAATTTACAAACACGTTTTTTGCGTCATCACGGGTGATGTTTATAATTTACAGAAAGCAAGCAATAACCTGAAAAATAATATACAAACTGAAGAAAACATTGCATTGCTTAATTACGCCAGCTGTATTCATGCGGCAACTTCAACGAAGAATTCAAAAGCTATGTAGGAATAATGACGTTTTAACGATTGCACTCGAAAAAAAGTGCTTTGCGTTGTAGACCAGTGATTTCCAATGCGCGGATCACAACCTAAAATTGGGTCGCCAAAAAATTGTTTTAGGTCGCTTGTTTTTGTGAAAAAAATTGCTTAAAATCATTAATTTGGTTTTGTATTGCTTTTTGCTTATTTTGTTTGATATCTAACTACTGTGCAGGAGTGTAGCCAGGGGCAGGTGGAGACACAAACGGCTACGGGTCTTACGAATTTCTTCCGTCTGATGCCAACATCAACATAATATAGCAAATAAGTTTAACAGGTTGTAGCTTTTTTTTTTATTTCCCTTTAACTGTAAATGTCATTAACTTTTTTCTTACTATGTTTTCATAACAGGAGGGAATTAAGCTAGTTTATCAGTATAATATAACTTTGTAAGAAAGATAATCTGATTTTGGTGTACCACAAGCATGTAATTACTAAACGCATCGCTCCACTTGTTGTTTCAGAGCTGTTGTTAACTCATTATACACTACATAGTTTTGAGCTAATAAAACACATTGAAGCAATGATTAGCGGAGAGGTGATTTTAATTATCATCGTATGTTTGTCCACATAAAATCAATTAATATACGTGGAGCATTACATGAAACTAGGAACGTAAAATTTTTTCAAAATTTTAAACGATGGTGGATTGAAATATCATAATTTTGATCAAATTTTTCCTTAAATTATGAAAAGTTTCCGGAAAATTTTGTTGGGAAACCACACTTTTTTTCATATTGGAGGCAGCAATACCGACTTTATTTCACTCACGGCCGTCAGTAAAAGAAGTTGAGTATTCTTCTGTGCATTTAAAGATGAAGACTTTTTCTTGATGATAAAATTTTTGATAGCAACAATTTCTGTTTTTGATCAAAATCTTTGTTTAAAGTGACCTTATTTTTGCTCGTTTAAAAGTGAAGACATTTTGTGTTTTTGATCAAGTTTCTGAAAACAAAGCCTTCCCATCTTGATTAAAATTTATGTTCAAATTGAGAATATTTCTGTTCATGTATAGGTAAAGACCTTTCTTATTTTATATTTTTGAGATTAAATCTAAGTTATGTTTATGTGTGCACT
This sequence comes from Trididemnum clinides, assembly GCA_963675345.1. NCBI lineage: Eukaryota > Metazoa > Chordata > Ascidiacea > Aplousobranchia > Didemnidae > Trididemnum > Trididemnum clinides. Next base: position 12,254,526 of record OY776289.1, read on the forward strand.
GCCACACAACTCACCACTCACGGCTTTGTGCATCTCCACTGCTACGCGCTCTTGCTGTTGCATTTAGTGGGAAGTTTCACAACGTAAAAACTTGACAGCATTCATTTTCGTTGTCATAAACAGCTTTCACAATGTCTCTTTTAGGTCGCTTATTACGAGATTTTTCAAAATTGAGTTTTCAGAAAATTTAGGTTGCTTTAAAAAAGCGTGGAGAACCACTGTTGCAGCCTGTGCACGAAAAAGCAAACCGCCGCTTTAGCATAAACCGAAAGTCAAAACTGAGTTGAAAATTTTTTCAACTTTTGTCATTTCAAGACAAGCTTATTTCATCACCAAAACTGTAGAAACAACTAGTAATGGCAAAACGTCAAATTTATAAATTTTCCAACGCTATTTTGGATCTATGATATATTGTAAAACCATTTATTTGACCGAGTATTATGTTTTTAAATACTATCGACTAGTAATATAATTATAGCCTAGTTCATTTCAACTAGCTTAAGGCGAAGTTTGTGTTTTACAAGCGTTTGAGTGGGAGGCGCGAAAGACATCTAATTTATTTAAACTTACAAGGAGACTCTCAAAGCTCATTTTCACCCTTATCAGTACACTCCAGTAAGTTCGGCCCAAAACCCATAAAAGCTAAAATCAAAACTATTTGGATTACAGTGACGTAGAGAGAAAGTGGAGTACACATTCAACTGAAGCTCCTTTATTGAAGCGAAATTTCATTAAGCTTCGGAGCAATGCTTACCGGCAATAGACACGCTGAATGCGGGACTCCTAAATTTCGAGCCATCCGGTAGTTGCGAAAGAAGATTTTATCCGCGTGCAAATCAAAAATTGGATTTGCGTAAAGAAAATGAATCGATAAAAGCAAAACATTTTATCTACAAATACTTCACGCTTTCAAGAGAATAAAAAGAGCGTTTTTAACAAAACAGACTTCAAGCATTAAACAGGATTTTGTCCATGGACAAGATAGTGCGTCATAATGGAGGAGTGCATTGTAATGCTGTTCAATATAGCAACAAAATAACGTTTGACGTTAAGAAAAATGCTTAGCACTAGTCTAATGCAATGGCTTTGGCGGAGACACTGATGCTGCTGTTGGTGGAGGTGCAGTGGGGGTGAGGTCGGCTGGATTGTAAGGTGGGGGCGCCATAAACGAAGTATTGTCGAAACTGGTGATCCCAGAAGGGATAGTGCTCGATCTTTCAGCCTGAAACAAGTTGAATGTAAGTTTCTGTCGAAAGCCTGTCACAATGCAGTGAGTGCTAAATTGCGGCCGAAAGCCTGTGAGTTGCTTGCTCATACGTTGCATGCGGTATGACCAAGCAGAATCTTTCCACGTTCAAGTTACGCTTCGATTCACACCAGCGGTCAGTAAATTATGAGCCCATCGTTACCTTTTTTGTTGCCAGTGCATATCTTGTTATTGAACTGCGTGGTATGAAACAGCAAAAATTATCAACTAAAAAAAGACTTTTTTAAGGCGAACTCCAATAAAAGGTCACTACTTTTAAACAGCATCGAAAAACATCAACTTGGAGAAAAAAATTGCTGAAGACGAGAAAATTCGCTTTTGAAAAATTGATCTCCAAAAAAGTTTGACAAATTGTGATAAATTTTTGAAGCTTCTCAATCAGCTTGTTGCAGTACTAGAGGGGCTTTCAGCAATAGAAAGATGGCTTTGGGTCAACATAACAAAAGGTTGTTTACCGTTGACTTTCATTGTAGCTTGCATTGACCGTGATGGCATGTAGCTCATGAATGATTACTGACTTGAGAGCGTAAGTGCTGAAATCACTTTGCTGTACATCATACTTATCTATTTTTTTCTTTTTTTATGTGTTTTTCTTATATTTCTTTCCTATACTTCTTCTTTGTCTTGTGTCTTAGGCACATATTCAGTTTCCCTAATCATCTTTAGCTGAATTAGTCCTCATATCCCATTCACATTCTACAAGTGTACGCTGCAGTATTCTGATCATGTTATGACATGATTAATAAAAGAAAATAAGATTTCGCCAGCAGAATGCTTGTCAACCAGCCGCATATCACACCCTGGAATGTACCACAAGTTTTCAAAGGTGTACAGTACAAGCGTAACGTAATGGGGTGTACAGAGCTATACCACTCTTTTCTAGAAAATAACTTTAAAGGAACAAAGTTTTTAAAGTTGACTTTTTTGGCTAAATAGCGCTCCCACCAAAAAAGAGTTTTCCACTCCAAAATTGGAATGCAAATAGGTGAACATGGGAGTTGGAGAATGGTAGTCTCCAAAAAATGCCTTTTCCGTTTATTCAAGAGTAAACAGGTCAATTTCAAGACGATGTGTTTCTAGCTTTCATGGCACGATGTTGGGCTGTAAAGAATTTTTCAAAACTTGAAATGGAGTTTACCATTACCAAGCACTGCCTGTTTGTTTGTTATGCAATAAAGGCTAGCTATTCAGATGTGGTTTGCACCTCGTAAGTTCGCTGGCAAGGACACTTTTTGATAACTTCGCTGATTGGGTGTTAATACTAAGTGATTTTAAAGTTAAATTGCATTTATTCTTTCGACGAAGAAGGGTGGTAGATCTTATTCAAAGCGAACAGTGTTTTGTGCGGCTGTTCCTGTTTCTCAATAGGCTCAGGTTATTTATAGTTAAGCTATTCCTTCACTATAAAATTAGAACTTTTGGTAGTTACAGTTTGTTTTAAGATATGTTTTTATTTGGTCCATTTGTAGTGTTAACTGGTTTCTGATTGAGTTATGAATGATGCAATGCTGAGGCGTCTTTGTTCTCCGGCTGCAAAAGACTTTTACGGTTATACAGGGCTAGCAACAATTTGAGCGCAAACCCGTTTCGAAGTTCCCTGAAGACCCAAAGTTGCAACCCGCACAAGGTGTTACTGCCATAAACACTGTAAGCAAGCAGAAACATATCACATCAAATACTGTTTTTAGGGCAGGGCAACCTAGATACTGAGCGAATAATCGAACTTTGGAGCTCTTAATTGCGAGTCGGCACCGGCGCTTTGAAAGACGTGCGTTATCGGCAATTTGTAACAAACAATGACAATGTCATCAAGGTATAGACTTCTAAATAAATAACTCAGGCCAACATGGTTTCCTTACTTCTTTTGCAGACGCGATTATCTCTATCAAGCCAACCACGAAAAACAAAAATCCAGAAGCCCAACAAAATGCGTAACTGTAGTCGTAAGAAGAGCTCCGACCAACAACAACTTCACCAAGAACCGTAAAGGTGGCTCCTCCGATCCAAGTTAGAATAGCTATAAAATAATTAAAAAAAAAGTTGCCTTGATGCTAAACGCTAAATTCAATCCACTTTTGTTTAAAAGCATTTAGTGATTATTAGTTTAATCACCCCTGGGAACAGCAAGGTATAGCAAGTAGTTTCTACATGTTGTCATATAAGGGTATCATATACCATCATATAGGACAGTGGTTTCCAACTTGTGGATGGCGACCTAAAGGGGGGATGGAAAAAGATTTTTTGGGTCGAGTGTTGTTTAAAGTATAGCATAAGTTTTTGTTTTTTTAGCACTAATTTTATTGTTTATTTTTGATAATATTTAATGGGTTGCAAATAAGAGCAGCCAACGAGAAGTGGATTCAAAAAAGGCCATAGTACCTTCAGGTTACTCAAAACTTGATTCCACTACTAAGGTAAAAAGAAGCAAAAGATTTTCAGTAGAATTGTTATTATATTTCAAATTTTTTCTAGTTTCAATTCCACTCATAAAATTTCTTTAACTTACTATCATCGCAGAATGAAATTAAGCTACCAAATTTTTGACATGATAAGGCTTCAAAAGAATAGTAATTTGATTTTGACACACCATAGTCATATAATTGCTGAAATCACCACTCCATTTATTATTGCTTCAATGTTTTTTGCTAACTCATTTTGTAGTTTTGAGACACTAAACAGCTGGGCGTCAAGCCGTTTAAAATATCTTTCTGTTTCGGGTCCAACAGAATATATTTTCATCGCATCAGGTTCAATGCTTTACATAAATTATAATTCAGATTTAGTGCGGGTTCACCAGGTCAAATTTTACAAGTTCGGGCTCAAATCTTGAAGGTTCGGGTTTTGTTTGGGTCATAAGAACAATTACAATTTAAACCCGGTTTTCGGTTTGGTATTTCTGGCTTATTTCCACAGTTTTTGTTTTATTTTTTTTTTTGGTGCATAAACGAATTTCGCAATGAATTTAGTCCACAGGAAAAATATAAACAAACTGAACTCCAATGAAATTTAAATGGCTTAATAACCGTCAAAAGTAAGATAACCATTATTTCACAACACAAAAGACTGAAAAACGAGACAGGACTTTCAAATGGTTTTATTTAAATTACACGAAATTTGTTAAAACGAAATTGATTGTACCTACAAACGAAAAATTTGTAAACGCAAGAACAAATCCGGAAAACTGGGTAATACAAATGGACCCGCTACGGTTTCCAAAATAAGTTATAAGATTTCACAAGGACAAATTATATGGTAACATAACAGCTCTTATAGATAAATAAAAAAAAGTTAACGGCAAAATTGCTATTTTATTTTCTTCTTGTAATAAACCAAAATAAATTTTTGGTTTCTTATCTAAATTTTTGAAATCGTGCTTTTAACATCAGCCAAAGTCTCTGCAACTGCATATACAATTAAGGTTGCCAGTTTTTTAAATGAATTTACGAAACTAGTAAAACCGTGTGAATAATAACCCTCAAGTTTAGGTTCAGCAAAATTTACTTTTACCTTTTAAGTTCCAGTTCAGGTTCAATACTTCATAAAACGATGATTTTGGTTCGGCTGGGATTTATCAGTGTCAAATTTTAAAGGTTTGGATTTGCAGAAGTAGCGGTTTCAGAAAAGATAAACGATTATTACGAGTTTTTGGTTTGAGTTCGGTTCAGTACCCTGCTAAAGAGCATCGAAGCAGTGATAAATGAGAGGTGATTTTGGTCAACCTAATTTGCTTGTGTGTAAAAGTTGCAATCAAAGCTATTTTATGCAACTAGGATGCTAAATGTTCCAAAAAATCTAAACAAACGTAGATCAGTAATGCCACGATTTTGGTAGAGTTTCTGCGTAATATCAAAAATTTCTAGACAATTTTTTGTACTAGTTATGCCATCGCTATTGCATTAGAGCAGGATTTCCCAATCAGGGGTGCGAGGCGGCATTTTAAGGGGTGCGATGCGGCTCTTCAATTTTTTGTGTTGTATTAAAAGTACTGTCATTCTCAGTTCATTCTGTATTAATTGTTCTGCATGTTCTGTATTTGTTAATAGCATGCTTAATACATGGCATTTTTTTGTTTCCATACAAATATAAGCATTCAACACTGTATAGCAGCGGAACTAGTTGATCAAAGTCGCAGGGCACCAGCCACGGTATTATTTGCAGATCTCTACCATGCCAGGCAACAATCTCCAAAGGTCATATGATTTTGCCCGAGATGACGCTGATGTCCAAAAAAAAGATCATTAACTACAATTCCAGCCGCGACTTCAATTTTTCGCAAAGCAAGTTCGAACAGTGGCAAGTATTCCTTACACGGGCCTTAGAAAATTACGTCGCGAGGCACATTTTGGCCCGCGGGTCGCATGAAATCGTCTCGGGGGCCGCGAGTTTGACACCCCTGCTGTAAGGGGTGCGAGAACACATAAAACTATCTTAAGGTTGCGGGACATTAAAAAGATTGGGAACCACTGTATTAGCGGGATGTAGCACGACCTATAAACTTAAGATTCATTTTTGTTTTCATAAAAAGCTTTCACCGCGTATCTTTTTGGATAAAAACTGTCTTTGGGTCGCGATATTTGCAAACTTGATTTTTTCGAAACTTTGGATTTGCTTTAGGAAAAGGTTGGGACCACTGATATAGGGTATGATAGGTTTCATAAAGATTAACGTTGTAATCTAAGATTAGGTCGCTGTTCCGAATAGATAACTCTCCATCATCATACATAATACATGATATTTAATTGTGGGCAGCCGCTCTAAAAGAAGTAGCTGTGCTCCCTCTACTTTCCATAAAAAAAATAGCGTCGCTCTCTCTCCTTTTCAAAAACAAGAGCAACGTCGCCGCTTCGCATCACTTCATTGCAAAATGTAGCAGCGTAGCCGCTTCTTACTGCTTTAAACGCAGCCCGTTATATCCAACCCAGACACGTAACTGATTTTGTTTTTCCTTGGTGTACAAACTTTATATCAAAAACACTTTAAAAATCTTACTAATAGGTTGTGAATGCATGATAATAACGCCATGTAACAAATTTTTGCGAAGGTTTTAGTTGCACAAAAATTTTTTTGTATTGTGTTTTGCTACTCTAAACTAACTACCAAAATACCAAAATATCTCCTGAAGTGTCCTTACTTTTGATGAAATATCGCTTTTTCTGATTTCTCGTTTTACTCACAAATTTGCTTTATTAATAAGCATAATTTTGTATTAGATATATAAACACGCCAACGCAAAGAATTATTATGCACATATATAGCCTACAAATTGGATTATGCAACGATGCAAACATTCCAAAACAGCTCAGAAGTGGTTATGTTTGCGTGACTTGCGTCTATGAACTGAGAAATCTTCTCGTATTATGGACCACAAATAATCCCCCATCATGTTGCAATTCCATCGCCCTTGGTATCTTCTTTCCATATCAGAAATATCCTGGTGAAACCTTTCTCCATGTTCTTCGCTTACGTCACTCATATTTGGACTAAAAAAATCAAGGTGGGAGTGCAGGAAATGCATTTTCAAGGACATGCGACACCCCATTGTTTTGTATTCCTCCATCAGATTGTTCACCAAAAGTTCATAGTTATTGCTTCGCTTATTACCAAGAAAATTTTGAACTACTTCTCAAAATGCCTTCCATGCTCCTGCTTCTCTTGCAGTCATTTTATCTTCAAGTTCTTTACACTGGAGCATAAGTCGAGCTTGTGGCCCAGTAAAAATTCCAGCCTTCTTCTTAGCTTCTGACAAAAAAAGGAAACAAGGCAGAAATATGCTGAAAACCATTTCCATCTTTATTCATGGCCTTGACAAATTGTTTGACCAGGCCAAACTTTATGTGCAAAGGAGGCATTAAGAATTTTTTCTTAATCTAGCAAAGGATCGTGCTTTACATTCTGAGTGCCAGGAATCAAAAACCTTCTCTCTGACCAATCTTTTCGAGAGTAGTGTTCAGTCACAGCTCGGGAGTCCCATAAACAAAGAAAACAAGAGTGTTTTGTATAACCTCCCTGTAATCTATTCAAAAACCCAATCATTTTGAAATCTCCACAGAGCTGCCAGTTGTATCTGGCATAGCTAATACTTTCAAGAAGAAACTTTACGTTTTTGTAATCTTCTTTCATTTGGACAGAATGGCCAATGGGTATAAATGGATACTGATTTCCGTTGTGAAGGAGGACACATTTCAAGCTTTTGGAAGAACTGTCTTTAAATAGACGCCACTCCCTTGAGTCATGAGCTATTCCAAATTCTTCAAAAAAGTTGTCAACATCGCTGCAGAAGCATAGAGAGCCTGCCATAGTAAAATACCTTGAAAATCTTTCATGCCTTTTTCTCAACGAAGAACTTCGACAAGATAAATCTAACAAGTTCCACTCTTTCAACCTTGAAGTCAGAAGTTCTGCATTCGACTTTGTGAGCCCCATGTCTCTAACTAAATCACCTAGTTTTTGTTGGCTTGGAAAGTGTGGTTCTGAATTTCTGTCTGGATGAGATATGCTGAATTCTTCATCAGAGTCTTCTTCCTTATCTTGGGACACTGCTGAATCTTCTGGAGCTTTATTGCTCGGTGGTTTGGGCAATGGCAACTAACTGCTATGTGGAACAGGTGCAATAGAAGATGGTATGGAAGGATATGCAATTTCATGTCGGTTTTTAGTTTTTCTAAATCGTGAGATGTCAAATAACAGTCATCTATATGGTTTTGGGGTTCTCTCCAGATTTTTGGAATAGCAAATAGCATCGAATGACGGTCTCCCCTAAGCCACCCATCAAAATTTGATGGGCAAATCACATGAGATGCCCAGCTTTTATCTTGATCACCAATTTTCATGCCAAAATGAATTTCGGTACTTGTGGGTTATCTGTCACCACTTTTTTTCACCAGGTATTAAATTACTATTATTTAACTGTATATATAATGTTTAAGCCTAAAATGAGTTTGGAAGGCAGTGTACACTGAAGGGGCAGGCCCGGTATGTAAATGTATGGGGCAGTGTACACTGGAAGGGAGTGTACAGGGTTAGGTTTATTACATTAAAAAAAAGTGGTGACAGATAACCCATAAGTACCTGAATTTCATAAGCATAAGAAAACTTTGCTTCTGCCTTTATTTTATTTTTCACTTGTCTTAAACTCATGTATAGACCACAGACATCGCAAAAACAATCAGCAGAAAGCTTACATTTACGTGATGATGACATTCTTCAATTTATCTGCAATTAGGCAACAGCTCTTTATAGAAGAAAGCACAAAAAATTGATTAATTTCTTTCAATATTTTGCAATTATTAGGTCATAATAGTATACTTGAAGTGTTTTGTTAGCACTCCAAGTCTCTTTCGAATTGAAGTGTGTGATTCACGTACTCTGATGATGCTATAAGAAAGTAGCGAAATGTCAGTAAAATGTATCGGTATAGCGGTATCTTGGCTGTTTCGCTTTACTAAAAAAAATTGTCATTTTCTTGTAGGCTGAGATTATGACAAAAAAAAAGATCATTGTTACTCTACAAGCTTCGATTATGAAGTTGAAATAATAAGCCACTGTGACGTCACATTTTATCAATAGTAAATTGAATTTAGAATAAGAGGTTGAAAAACAGGGTGCTGAAAGTTTAAAAAACTCAAAATAACATTTTTTAAACGACACTTGTGACAAAAATTTGCCAGAAATGTGTTTTAATTTGCAAAATGTTTTAGAAAATATTAAAAAATTGGCACAGCTAAATTTTTGTTACATGGTGTAATCTAATAGCCTTGCTGCTGGAGGTGTTTCGAAATGAAAAGCACCAAAATTTCCAGCACAGAGGGGGGGGGGAAGCGTCAAAGAAATTTCATAAAAGTAGCGAAGCCACTGTTACCGCTCTTTGGAAAAAAATCATCGTTTCCGCTCCATGCTCCTCGGAAAAAGTAGCGGTGTTTGTTCTTCTAATTCTAAAAAAGAAGAGCGCTCTGCCAACCACTGATGATAGCATGCAAAGATCCCTTGCTTTCGCTTGGTGTTTTCTCTGGCTGATCTCGTGAATATTCGCTTCATCGTGTTGTATTACTTAAAGTAGCAACTGACTTCATTTATATAGGTCATCAAGCATAAGTTCTCAGCATTTATTTACCAACATTCGCACATATTTGAGGCGTCAATCGGTGACCGAGATATTAGAACGACTTTCTTCGTTGAAACCTTCCGTTATCAAAAGCCCGGATTCATTTCAACCGAAGTCATTTTTTGCTAATGTAGCCTTAAGGCGGCGAGGTATTTTCTGTTCTTCATCGAGGTTAACATCATAATTATGTGTTAAATATCTGTTTTGGATTGCTGACACTATGACCATTTTATAGTCTACAATCTATCCTTTTCTTTTAAAAGAATTCGGCGGGGCTTCACGTATGAGCACACTTCGAGAAGGTTCTTTGTTGTTTAGTCACTCAAAACCATCAAGCTCAAGAATCCGGATGTTGGCATAAACCAAAATGTAATGTGCTTTTCACCCTCCCTGCACTTGTGTAATCCCACCGTTTAAAAATCACGTTTTAAACTGTTCAACGCCCGCTTGAAAACGATTCAGCTGCACCCAAACTAATTCTGCAGAAACTGGCTCGTGTCAGTCAAGCATCAAAAACAAGGGGATGCGGCTTGGGCGAGTTATTTTTTTCGCTTCTTTCTTAAAAAGTGTTGTGCATTTTATGGTATCTTTTTACATTTGTAAACTTGACCTACTAATTGACTTTTATAACACGCCTGAAATATCTTGTATAAACAGTCCCTTGCTGCATGTCCTTAAACATCAAACTTAATGGCCACTTTACTGTGCATGTGCATACAGATAGCTCAATTTGAAAAACTGATATTGTATCACAATGTAAGAAAATATAACAATATCTGTAGAAAGCATTTTCCTGCTTGCTATATGTAGGTCTGACCTTATACAGGGTGGTCCAAAAGTAGGTGGACAGTAAAAAATTTTTACTTAAAAATCACACGTTTACTTACATAAGATAAAATAAAAGACAAAATTGAATAAATTTTAATACTATTTATTAACGTAAATGCTGAAACTATAACCAACAAATAATCTTTTTTTTTACTAATATTCACCTAATTTAGGTATAAGCCAATTTTGACTACTGTTCACCTACTTTTGGACCACCCTGTATTTAGCAAACTTTCAGCGCCTATTCAGCATTCTCGTGCTGACGGTTTTCTACTGCATAAATTTAAAGGTTTTTCGGTACAAACACTTAAAACATTGATTGTAGTTCTTTATAATTGTTCTAAAATGACGTGTAACGGCAAAGCGAGCACATGAATTGTAGCCCCAAAAGCATCTGTGGCAGTGCTTTGCAAAATTTGTTGCTCGAGATCGATTTTTACTGATGTTGTTTTGAGGGAAACACTATAGGGTCGAGCGGCAAAACGACAATGAAAAAGAATAGTATATGAGGAAAAAACACATGCAACTTACTGTTGATGAAGAACTTGATCTAACCAATGGAAAGGTATAGAAAACATACTAACATTTAAGACATGTCATAGGTGATACTAAAAAACCGTAATGTATTGACACGCTTGACGGTCTTCTTGAAAGAACTTTACGGTCCACCGATTAAGAAATATTGTAAAGGTTTTTTTATAAATGATTCTTTTACTCTACTGGATGTGAACTTAATCAATTTACCTGCAATCAGGTTCAAGGACCCTGCCGCTTTCAAACAGCTTGCCTTGCTTTCACCTCGCAAGCAATATGCTATAAATGTTGCCAATACGCCGCTTATGATGAAGAGATCGGCTGCGAGCAGAATGATTCGAGTCACAGTCAAATCGATAAAAAGTCGAGAAAAACTCCAGCCTGAAACAAAAAGCTGAATCACAACTTCTCAGATTGACTTCATTCAAAAGTATCAGGCATTTTTGGTTGGCTAGAATGCTTATAAAGCCTTTTTTATTTAATACAATGCACACTTCCAAAGTCTCTCTATCTCTGGTATTCGATAATTTGATCAAGATCTCATTGTTTCAATTTAATGAAAAACCCCAAATGGAGTTTTTTACATTTTTCTTATTCCAAATACAAAATATTGGTCAAACAAAAGAGCAGTTGGACGAAATGGAAAATAGCATTGAGTTGAAAGCTTTAAGGCAGTGGTTTCCAACGTGGGCTCTTTCGCCCCCTTTGAAATGGTGACATCAAATTGGGGGATTGGGGGCGATGACATAAAAGTGGGTAATAGGGTTACGTGGAGAGAACACAATAACTTAACAAAGGAATGACAAAGCAATGTTTCCAATGATTGTAAAGGAAATAATTGAAGTCAGCAGTTTATCCGCTTGTTACATTTAGTCGCATTTTTTATATTAGCATAGGCTAGTCGTTTTTAATTTACTTTTCGTTGGTCTTGGTAGATTAAGAAAGATAGGACTACCATATTTTTAAGTCCTAGAAGGAGGACAAGATTTTGGGATCAGAACCCGACCTAAACTGACACCCAGACCTCTACTTTTTCTCATTTACTGAATTAAAGATATTTTTTTAGATCAAGTTTTCTGAGGGTTTTGATTGTAATTTTTTTTCCATGTTTTTTAACTATTGATTAGTTTTCTGAAAGGAGCTTCAGTTCCTTCCGCGCTACTTTTACGCCTATGTTTTGTAACCGTTTGCTTTAAAAATATGACAATATTTCTGTGAATGGAAAAATATTTGTGTGAATGGAAAAAAAATCATAATGCCTCAAGCATTAGAAACAATGACCCGCTTAATTCGGCTGCTGCTGACGTCTGCGCTCTGTATCCCAGTATTGAAAGAGAGACAGTAAAAATGGCGCTAGAATTAGCTCTTAAAGAGCATTCAAAGTTTAACTTGTCAGGTCAACGTATTTTGGTCAATCTCGCAATGCACTGTTTAGACAGCATTATAATTCAATATACAAACAAATTTTATATACAAAAGCAAGGCATCAATACAGGGGACAATAATTCGGTATCGTTAGCTAATATTTTGTTGCACTTCATTATGCTTAAAATCAGCAACATACTAAATCAAGCACAACTCTTTAAAAGATTTATTGGTGATATCATTTGGCTGTCATGTGGTAACGCATTAACTGAAAAAATTGAGCAAGCGCTAACGAATACATGCATGGAGTACGAATTAAAACTCACTTTTAGAAAAGTTAGCACTAATGAAACAGGAAAAAGTCTGGAGTTCCTAGATGTTCTTCATATGATTGACAATTCTAACAAATTCGGGTTTTTTACTACTAGTTTTATTAAAGAAACAGCTACCAAAAGATTGTTTTTAAATGGCAATTCTTACCACCCTCTATGCATTTTCAAATCTATTGTTTTCGATGAATCTGTTAGACTACGCAGATTAAATGAAACAAATGAATTGTACCTTAAAGATTTAGAAAGGCTAAAAAAGAAATGTAAAGACTCTCATTTCAACAAAAAAGTGGTGGAGAAAATTATTAATTTAGCAAAAACATGGACCGATCGTTTTGGACCAAAATCATTGAATAAAAACAAGACTACAGATCCTATGCTGATTTGGGCGTCCGCTTTTTCCAATTTACTCCAACTTACTGCCAAAGAGAAAAGCCTAGTTCAAGCTACCGTCGTGTATAAGCGTCCACCTATCCTAGCCAGCATGCTTACCAATTACAAAAAGGTAACTTATTCAACCACTGAAAATATTGGTCAAGGAAGATCCGAACCTTGCAAGAAATGTCCCCTTTGCGGCCATTTCAATTATTATAAATCTATGGTACATCAAACTAGTACCATCACAGCAGCCAATGGTAAAATTTTTGAATCGAAGCAAACCTTGGATTGTTCAAACTATGGCATATAAGTGGCTACATGCCGTTTATGTCACAAGCAATAATATTGGTCAAACCATAAACAAATTTTCAAAACGCTGGTGCCACCACAAATTTATTTGGAATCAATTTAAATACGACAATATTGGCGATAAAGCAGCTTTATTACATCATTACCACACCTTCCATCGACTCACATTACAGACAAAACCAGATATTGCCGATTGTTTTTTTGTAACGTTTGTAGATCAACCGCCCAAACATCTTTTATCTATTTACGAAAACATATGGCTAGACAAATTAAATGCCACTATTAACATAATTAAAATGCTCTTGCCCTCAATTAAGTGACTTTGTAACTATTTTTTTGTTTTTGAAATACTGTTTTAGTTTTTTTTTCCTTTTACATCTCAGTGTGTTATCTATCACTTACGTCACTGCTTCTATAGGTTATGACCCTTCACTCATTATTGTGATATACTGCCCTTTGTTTATTTAGTAATTAGACGTCTCTTTTATCTCACATCTATTTTTATATAACTTAACCTATCATATTAGTTTGAATGTATTTTGAAAGGAGTCGGAGTTAGTTTTATGGCCTGTAGTTTTGATAGTTGTTTATTGTTTTTGTAGACCCTGTGCAAATAAATATTTTTGCTTCTTGTTAAATTTTGAAGATTTTGTTATCTTAGTACAGTCTTTTCTCTGGTTTACCATTAGTTTGTTTGAAATTATTTAATTTTTTTGTGCGATTTTTATTATTTTTTTGCAGAAACTGAGGATGCGTTAGCGAAATTAATTTTTCTTATGGCAAATAAATGTCTAAGCTGACTTTATTACTGTTTGTTAATAGCAGACCCTTTTTCATCATTCAACTTTCAAAATGTGCGATCAATTGCAAAATGGAGGATATTTTGATGCCTTCAAAGAACACTTATTTTTTCGTGCCAATGGTGGACAAAACTCCGAACGGAGGATGCACTGCAACTCTAAAGCGCGGGATTTCGAAAAATTTGCATTTATTTTTTCCTTTAAAATGCAAGAATCACAGTGTTTGAAACATTGTAAAAAAAAAGAAAAATCCTGCTATATCGTCTTTTCTTGAATGTCATGGCGCAGACTTCTTGAAAAAATAATCAACTTGTATCGTTGCTCTGGCTATGATTTAGTTGGTATAAAATCATTTCAGCTGGTAAAAAATCATCTTTATAAATTGAAATTAGTCTATTCATGCCGACTCCTAATTTAAAGCTCCACAAACGTAAGCGTAATACTTTCTATTGTAAGGGGGTGGCAACTAAAAGCGTATCTGCCTTAAAACAAGGTTAAATACTGTTTATATTTCTTGTTTTTGAAAATCAAGATTTTCAGAGTGCTTTTTTTTACTCCTCAAAATGACCGTCGGCGGTAATTTGAAGTAAATCGCTCTCTGCCCCACATTGAGTTACTTTAATGCAATAAAAACTGACATGCTAAAAGTTGACCGAGACTTGGGAAGTCGGTAAGTTTCAATATTAGAACGCTTATCGAAGCAGGGATATAAACTACGAGTATTAAAAATCAAAAACGGTCAAAATGATCGTTCCGCTAATTCTAGAGTTAAATGCCTTGTCAAGGAAGCGTTTGCTAATGACCAAGTTTTTAAGCGGAAGATTCAAAAAAACTTTGGGAAACACTGCTTGAAGGTCTTTTTTTAGAAGGCCAAGCTGAAACGTCTAACACCAATCACGCATGTTAAAGAATGTTAGGCATTCCAATCAGCTTATTACAATCGGTCATCTCATTAGCTTCATTTCATTTCTGGTCGACCATTCCATTGTGCGCTGGTGCGGGCTACTTGTCAAAACATTGTCAGTTTGGAAAAACAGGGTAACAATTAGAGCCGTATCTGCTTAAATTGCAATTACGAAATGATATCAACAGAGGAATTGGAAGGTGGGGGAGGAGTTGACTAATGGAAAGAAATGCCCTTTAAAAATATATCATTAAGTAAAAAATAAGTCAAACCTTTGTTAAAAAATATTACGCAATTCTGATGCAATAAAATTGGCAGAGATTTCCAGACAATAACTCATTTTTTAACGTAATTGTCTTTTTGTGTGCAGGGTAGGTATAATAAAATCTCGTTTCCTTCAGCACGAGCTTCGAGCGTGATCGTCAACCACTTTTGTCACATTTGGTTAAAACAATTGTTCAGTGTTTGTGTTTTGAGCGCGTGTTTCGATAAAATAAAACAATCACAAAGCTTGGTTCTGATTGCCCAATACCCTCAAACTTGATGCCAAAAGGGACTGGCCTTGCCTCAATAAAAGAGTTATAACAAACTAACCGGCTCTTCCGGCGTCGCCCGACAGGGCTACCAGTCAGCGATGTCCGGTTAGAAATATCGGCGAAGCCGGTTGCTTCGGCTTCACACAACTTACATTTTTAAGACCAGCAACAATAATTTGGCGCAAATGAGGACATTGATCCTGTGCCTCTAATACCGATCTGTAGTTTAAATTAGAACAGATCTTACTCACAACTTTTTAATCATTAAATTCTAAATTGCTTTTGTTTTGTTTTACGATCACAGAAACAAGTTATTTGGCAGTAGGCTCAATTCACGACTTGGTGCAGCTGCCCTCGCAATGGTATTTGTGACATAAATTTCCTTGGCTCCATCCATGTGCCTTGTTCCCGGAATAGAGCAAAAGAAGCTATGTCTCAATAGCGGATCTACTGGAGTTATGGGAGATGCATCTCTGCTATCAGCTTTTCTTAGTTTTGGTGTTGCAAACGTATTTGTTTGCATTTGTCACGAAAAAGAATAAATTAAACTTCGAAAAAGTTTATCTCCAAAACACCAAAATAGGTTCTCATCTCTAATAGTAATGCGTCAATTTAGATTTCGCATCCTCCCCCTCTAAAGTTTCTGGATTTGCTTTTGCACCCAATCCGGATGGTCTTGAAACCCATTTAAAAAGAAAATTTTCCTCGCAGGTACGATTGAATATTTCGTGACTGTGAGGTCACCTAGTGGTGCAGACCTACTGGCGTATCATTTCTATTAACTCTCCCTCACATTTTGAATTTTATACACTATGCCCATAATACGATCTCCTTATAATAAATATAGAGTGTGCTTACCTACAAACAGAAAATAATTTTTAAAACTTTTGTGCGTTCAGTGCATTGACGCAAATACTTGTAAATTCAAAGTTCAGCAAGGATGTTGAAGTGATTGACGTACTATATTTACTGGAGTTAAGATGTAAAGTAGTCTAATTAGTAGGAATGCAGGGCTAAAAAATGGAAGTGTGAGAACGCACAGTGTAGAAATATACATCCTTCAATTAGGTTGGTATCAAACAGTGTGAGAACGCCGTTCCCATACCACTACACCCCTACTGATAAACTTCACTACTTATAACTTTCTTTTAATCGTGGGCCTAATTATAAAAGTAAAAGCATTTGGCTGCAGGTATGTCCTTGGCTCCCAGCATAAATGTTACCAAGAGAGGCCAAAGTGACTCGAGACCCAGAGCCCAGCATCTACAGTTTCCTTCGTATGATAAGTTAGGTTATGGCTAAATGGATAACCTATTGACCAGCTTTTTGTGCTAAAGAAAAGGATAATTGTTTCTAAACCGGTCAAGATTTTTCATTACAACCCGGCATTTGGTTCTACTTTGCTGCCCCAAATTGTATTGTCTTAAGGGTTAAGACTACATGGCGCGTGACATAACTATACTACAAAGGTATTTTTACGTAAAGTTTACCTGCGGTTTAGTCATCAAAATTTTTTTGTGCGAGTTATTGCAATACTAAAAAAAAGAGATAAAACCGCTATGTAAGTAAAACAATGTACCACACTACTTTTTCAAGCACTAAATCAGTAATAAGCTTTACTATTTACGTTTGCTTTCGAGATGGCAGTGAATAACAAGCACAGCTGCTGCCTGCTGATTTTGCTGAAGTGATATTAGGCAATATTATGACAAAATTAAGCTCTTTCGAAGCGTTCAAGAAAAAAAAGGAAAAACCATGTTCAAAAAGTTTAATCGCTAATTATACGTCAACTTAGTCTCCAAAAGAATAAAATTTCTTGAAGTAGATAAGTCGGATGGTGGCCTTTGTTAAAGCAAACAATTATTTTCCTCCGCCAAGAAACGTAAATTAAAAATATACTAGCCGGCTCAGCCACCGCTATCCGCAGGGGTCCCTATCGGTACAATCGGATTTGAGAAGGTCAGTTCAGCCTGCCAATCCGGCTTCACCCATCAGGCACTTGTGTGAACAGCAACAAAAAGTTTATGTTTTTTCTGCACATACGATTTTCACGACTTGATGCGATCTTATCCGAAAAACATTTCTCATTTCAAGATTCTGGTCACGCTTTAAGTTTATGGATTCTGTTCATTGCATACGCGAAGCCAATGGTGCCTTGCGTTTACCTTGGTTTGAAAGTAATATTAAAGCATTTGAAGCAAAATAGCAAAAATGTTTTTCGTGTGGCGCGGTTCCACAGCCGGACGTTGTTTTCTTTTGATTTTTCCTAAAACTCAGTCAAATCCCGTCTGGCTAAGCATGGTGTTGCATGTTCTTTTCCCCTGCTTGGCGTGCCCAGGAAAGTTAAAAGAGTCCTTGATTCGCCCAAAATTTGTAGCTCTGATCCTGGTAGCTCTATGATGCTGTAATCCCACTAGCTCTTTATTATCAAGCAAAATAGAAAAATGTTTTTCCTATGTGTGGAGCGATTTTACCCCGGCAGGGCATGCCATCACTTTTGTCATTTTAAAACGTATCAATTAAGGCAGTTGTGTCGGCTTCATCGTACAAACTTCTGTGAAGGCAGCAACGGAAATTTTAGAAAATATAGACCATAGCTTCTGTACACGATATGGAGTTTTTCAGGAATAACCTATTAAATATTAGGGCCACGCGATTTTTGACCGACGCGATGGCGTAGTGGTTAGAGCGTCCGCTTCGTAGTCGGTAGACCAGGGGTTCATTCCCCTTGTCGAATCATACCAAAAGACTTTAAAAAATGGCATCCGCAGTTCCCTGCTTGGCGTTCGGCATTTATGGAAGGTTGTGGAGAACAAGCCGGCAAGTTCGCTTGTTGTGTCCTTGGGCAAGGCACTTAACGGGACGCCCCACCTTTATGTGAAGACAGGTGGCCCATAAACCTCGCAAAAGGCAACTCCCAAGCAAGTGCGGACTTCTCGTCCAAAGTATAGCGATACAATTCGCTTTCTCGTGAATGGAAGATAAATATGGCAAATCAAACAAAAAACAAAAAAAGACACTATTTTTGACTTTGTCTTAGCTGAAGGCTTATTTGTATGAACTAAAGCCTCTGGCTGCGCGCATGTTGTTAGGTTCTGGCATAAACGCAGCCAGCAAAAGAGCAAATTAAACCGAAGTTATGCACCTACAGTTAAGTTGTTACAACAGCAGCCATTAGTAATGCTGAGTTTAAGAACCTAAAATTAAACGAATGCGTCGGCTTCACATAATTGCAAAGGAAGTAGCTTCAGCATTTAGATAATATAAAGCTCGGATGCTAATATTTTGTTGCAAAAAATAAAACAGGACCATCTTGATCTCCCTGTTTTCGTAAGGGGGACACGAATTTGTTTGCTTGGAGTAGGCTACTGCTTAAAATATTTAGAGACTTTATTTTTTGAGGGATCTTTATAAAAATGTTGATAAATGATGCCAAAGAAGCATGTTTTTCAGAAAAAAACAAAGAAAATGTTCCAAACGACCAACTTTTTCTAGAAATTACAATTTTTTAAAGTCCAAGCACCAATATCTCTAGTGCTAATAACTGGTAGGCTAAATTTCAGAATTTTTAAAATCTTCAGTATTTGGTAAATCTTTTTGAAAACTTAGATAAACAATGCCAAAGAATCTTGCTTACTAGGAAAAACAGTCAAAATGGACCCAAGAATAACTTTTTCTACAAATTGCAGGTTTCATAGGTGTAGTAGGAAAATTGTTTAACTAAAAATGTAGCATGATATATGGCAACAAATTATCGATCACCCATTATAAACTAATTCTTAGCCTTAACCAATTAAAGTAACATATAGCTGGAAAACAAATTTCTTCAGCTTTTAAACGACACTGATTGTTAGCATTTTATGGCAACCTTTATTTATAAAATTTCCTTTTTTTGACTCAACTTACCAATTTTTGAGGATAAGACGCTACATTAGCATTGTTAAATTTCAGCTTTTTTAGTAAAGAAACTAATAGTAAATATACTTATCACATATAATCGGAATAGATTTGAAATACCTTTTAATTTGTTGAAACAAAGTTTGAAAATCGGTTGAAAAATAAGGTCAAAAATTAGATTTTAAGTAAATTAATTTTGTAAAATGTTGCAATTTTTGAAAAAATTTTAAGTGATGATTTTTGTTAGCTAAAGACTGTATTAATCGTACCAGACAGCATAATGACATCATGCAGCAAGTTTTAAGCGCGCAGAAAAAATCAAGAAGCATTCTTGACAAGCTTAAAATGCTTAGATAAAGAATCCATTGTTGCATAGCCATTTGAGTTTTAACTGTAGTGGATTTGTTTTTATTGAGAGCACTTTGTTATTAACTCCATTTTTTTGAGTAAATTAAGAAAACAAATTTTCCAATAATTGTTAATTGTGACGTCAGGTAACATCGTTAATAATTCTAGAACTGGCTTTCGTTTGAGCCAAAAACCACTTTTCTTGGACCAAAAATGCAATTTAAAAAAATCATCTTTAATTGTGACGTCTCGAACTCCTTTATGACTGTCACACTGAGGAGGTGAGATCAATCGTGCCAAGTTTCATGTTTGTACCCCCAGTAGTTTTGGAAGAGTTAAAACGTGTAAACACACAGACACTCCTACATACACATACTCAAAACTGACTTTTGTAATAAAGATATTCGCCTACAAAACAAAAAAGTGACATTGACAAGTAGAACAAATAAGTCAAGAACTAAGTTTGAGGTGAGAGCTGATGAACAACTATTGTAATTTTTCTCCCACATTTTCACAGAGCGCTTCACAGCACAAAAAAGATCACGTCTATCAACTTGACTGCAGCCTGGATTCTTACTTTAAACAAAAAATTGGTTTCACAAGTAAGTTTGTATCGAGAAATTCATGCTTGCCAATCATGAATGAAAAGCAAAAAACATTGAGTTATAATGGTTTGTCTTTGATTAGATTTGAAAATCATGAATCTGTTCAAGCTCACTAATGATCACCAATTAGTTTATTTGCTACAACGGGTATGAGTTCTTAACAAATTAGAATTTGCCCTTGTACAGTGTTTTGGGGTGGAACAAAGCAACGTTTCAAAATGAACACATCACCAGATATCTGTGTTTAACATTTCAGTAAATGGAAACACGTTAACACACACATTACACTGGCAGCTAGTCTGCTAATGTAACTCTTACCATCCGATGTACAGCGGGTCATTTTCGAAGTTCTTTCAGACGTCTAGCGAAGCATTTCAAGTGTTACTGTTTTTAGGTCTACAACAACTAAATAATTCCATTTTAAAAGTTTGATGTCATAAAGTTGATCACCATACAAAAAACTTTAGCGATCTAAATGGACATAATATTACCTTTTGCAAGGTTGATCTCAAAACAAAGGTCTTCAAGTTGAGAAAAAGCAACATTACTCAAAGCGATTCCGCAAAAAACAAAGCCATTAAAAATGGGTGGCAAGCTGAAAAGATCGGATAGCACTGTGCTATTGGATACCATTAGCCTCAATGCTGCCAAACCGCCAAAATACTTAGAGTTTTCGCAATAGTTAACACCTAACGCTTTCCACCGAACATGGTTTATGGATAATGGAATATATGTCTTATAATGCATTATGCCTCTACAAATTTTGGCAACCCTAGTTTTTTCCGGCTTTCCACGATTTTGAGTTTTTTATATGACGGGTTGTCTCTAGAATCAAGTTAGGGCTTACTGTCAAATGATTTGTTGGACTTGCACCAATGACGAAAAGGAATTTAAGCCTACAATTGATACATTTGGCTGTATTAGAAGTTCTTAACCAGGGGTAAAGTAACTCGTACGGGTAAATTTCACTAACTTAGGGAGTAATATCCTTTACCACTGGATGATCTCTTTTCGATGTTTATGCAATTTTGTTGAATGACCTTTTTATATAATTAGCGTGTGGAGAGCTAGAGCAAGGGGTTTAAGGGTATATCCAGTAAATTGCATTGATAAAGGGATAAAAGTGGAAGGTTAAGAACCACTGGACTACATAAAATAACAATTTGATGTTAAGTTTGCTTTATGTAAAACACTGGCGTACTTTACATAATTTAACAGAAGTTGACCCGTTAGCCGACCTCTCAAAATAGTCAACTAGGTAAAACTCTCATCAGCAAAACAAAACGTTACAGCTTCCTTAAATAGCTAATTGCGGTTTCCCAAAGCGTGACCGCGGCTGCCTCGAAAACGACCTTGAAAAAATGTTGAAACATATTAGGAAAACCATCCGGAACATCAAACCATAAAACCTTGAACTGACGCGTGGTAATCAATGGTCTATTTATCAGCTTAAAAACACGCTTCGAAAAAACATGTCACGTACTTTTCCTACTGATATTGAGTTATAAGGCTCTTTGTGAAAGGCCTTGAAAGAAAAGAAAATAATGCCGTTAACTTTTGACGCTTATTTGATTTTACGCAATGTTGGCCTGCATTGAAGATATTCCTCCATCTCATTCCTTTGTCTTGCAACAGTTCTTATAACCTTGCGTGACCTATCCACTGCCGGACAGCTTAGACCAGTTGTTTGCAACCTCCGGCTCTTTCCCTTAAACTGCGGCTCCCTGCGATTTGAGAAAATATAATTTGTAAAGTAAAGGCGAAGAATAGCACTACTGAAAAGATACTTAGTTTTTGGACCAAAATAATCGTTTTGATGAAGTAGATCTCCACAAAAAGATTCTTATTGAGACTAAAAGATGTTAGTTGGTGAAGCTAGTCACCAACTGCACTGAAGAGAACTGATTGGTCGAAACAGTCACACTGTGTGCAGTTCGCTCAAAGTGCACCGCTGAGCTCTTGAATCACTTTAAAAGAAGATGATTTGCCTAAAAAAAATTTCTGCTTAGGTTTTCTTCGGCTCAGACGAAGGTTGCAAAAAAAAAGAAAGTGTTTCTAGAAAAGGGAAGATTTTAAGAATTTTTAGAAAATTTCTTCCTAAACGAACGTAACCTAGTTCAAGAGGCTGTTTAAGAGCGTTTGCACTTACCAACAAAATCACACGACAAATCACCCAAACATATCTGGTATAATCCATACTGTATTGAAGAAATCGCAGACCATGACGTAGTAGCTTGCGACGCTGCACTCAATCCTACACCAATCAACAAGATTGTGGCGCAAATATGAGAAATCAATTCCAAATTCATTGTGATTACAAGAAATATGTAGTCTATTACATCTAGCAGAAATAAGTCGTGAATAAGCTGAAATATACATTTTTTCATTCAATTACTGGAAAGCTAGTCTATTGTGACCTTGTTGCATTTCTACTACAAGCACAGAAAATTTTATAAAGTGACTCTCCCTAAGACTTGACGATGTAAAAACATAGGGAGGTTTGAACACATGACCATTGCTGCCATAGAAAATGCAATGGCAGCAATGGACCAACCCGCTTAGCCGCGTTTCTGACTACAAATTTAAGGTTACTTACAAAAAAGCTGTTACCGTACCCGGCAGAAGCATTGCCCACACAAATTAATGATCAGTGGCGTTACCAGCCACAAACACGATTTTGGTTCTAAAACAGCTGCACTAATGCTGATGCAGTCATTGTTACAAGCAAAACGTCAATGCTAGCTTCACTCCTCCCTTCATTTCTCTAATTGGCTAAACAAGGGGTGGGCAAACTACGGCCCGCCTACATTTATAGAAACTTCCATACATCTAATTTGATATGACAGAAGTGGCCACACTTGCTTTAATAGAGCCAAAAATGATAGAAGCCGTCATTGAAAGAGCCGCTACGCAATTCTTAGTTTGAATTGACGCATTTTCCGTCCAAGTAGAGGATGATAACCTTTTTTTTTTGGAGACCATCATTTTCAAAACCCGATATTAGGCATTTGCACCCTTCCATAAACTCGCGAGGCGCGGTTTGCTCACCCCTGTGATATGACATTGCAAGATTTTAAGCACAAACCCTCGGCCAACTCATAAATGATTAATGCAGCCCTCCAGCTAAAAAGTTTGCCCATCCCTTGGGCAAAACAAAGCCCTATTGTTCTTTGCTTCTCAATGGCAAGCACAAATTGAAATGCTTAAAAAAAGTTTTTATAGAGGATAAAATCGTTATTTCTGTAGTTTTTGTTGAGTTTTATTTGTCGGCACACGATATTTTTATACCCTGGTCTTGAAAAAACCTTTTTCTTGCTACAATAGAGCATACCTGACCTTAAATCTGCTTACGAGTTACCACTAATAATGCTAGCACACAGAATCTCGGCAACAAAAACTGCAACCAAGCAAGGAAATTTACCGTGAACTGTACTTTTCAAGGCCCAAAAAGTATTTTTTCATGTATCGCCAAGTTTTAATACCGAATCATTGAATTACATTCTAGTTCTGGCAATCTACTCGATCACGTTGCTATATCCAAACACAATGGAATGGCTTTGTTTACCCTCAAATTCCAATTTTTCTCCTTAATTTTAGGTTCTAAACTTCTTCATTTTTCAAAATGGAAGTATTTGCAATTCCATATCCCACAAAACGCAAGTAAGTATGCTGTTCTTTCAAAACACATACACAGCTTAATTTATGCCTCTCAGTCTATATATTTAAAACTGAATTTTTTACGACTCTAAGCGTAGCTGTTGCCTTACTGCAGTTTAAAACTAGTGTGTATAGGCTTTAAATCAAGTTGTTATATTAAAAACAAGTTTTGTCTGGAAGCAGCCGAGCGTAATGAGGCGAAACGCATCTAAATTTGTTTGCGGTTAAGCATGACACAAACACTTTAAAGCAATGGTTTCCGTCTTTTTTGATGCACTTCTCCTTTCCAAGTTTTTAAAACCTTTCATAACCTACCTGCTTGAAACAAAAAAAAACAAGATTTTGTTTTTAACATCTTATGCTTCGTGAGCAACTAAGCAAAATGAACTGCATCAAAATATGCAGAATAGAATGTCTGATTGGTGCCTGTAGGTAAGAAATTATGTGGGTGTGTGAAAGGGTACCAAAAAGACAGGGCGAGGGGGCATAAAAGATTGTACCAAACTGATTTTATTTTCGTGAAATATTTATAAACTGTAGAAAATTCTGCAAAATTTTGAAGTAAATTGCGTTAGTTGTTTTGTAACTTTATCAAACTGAAAAACTGTTTTCTTTTAAAATCATTCGGCAGCAAGGGTTCATTTGTCTCTTTTTTTGAATAATAACCTTCTTTTTAGAAGTTAGTTGCGATGTAAGCTTTTAAATGTAGTCTTCAAAAATTAGCATCTACCTTAAATAAAAGTACACTTTCAAAAAATCGAAAGTAGTTTTTCGAAGCTTGGCCCTTTTCCTGGTCCCATGGTCTTTTGGCACGCCGCGTTGGTAAATACACTCGTGGCAACAAATTTCTAAGGTAGCCTACTAAGATTAGCAAATGCATGGAATAATCTTGAAACACAAATAGTCTGCTATAAGAAATAAACAGCGAATACCACATGCCATTCTTAGTCGACTAGTGATTGGAAACAGTTGGTCTCCTTGTGCTCAAAGGTAGCCAGAAATGGCTATCAACAGAGCAGCCCCAACTCGTTTCTGAAAAGACAACGAGCTATAGACCCTTTTACAGCATGAGGTCTCGTCAGAAACGAGTTTTGGCAGCTCTGTTGATAGCCATTTCTGGCTACCTTTGAGCACAAAGAGACCAACTGTTTCCAACCGCTAGTCGCCTAGGGAGGGCATGTGGTATTCACTGGTTATAACTGCCCTGGCGATGCATGTGCAATTGACTATCTGCTCCCCCTGCTTAAATTGGGGAATACTTGCCAAATAAGAAAACACATTTTTGTGCTTGTTTTGTTAAGGTAACACAAATAGAAAATGTTTTTAAGGTTATAAATATGCTATAGCTTATATTAATGTTCTTCTCCAATAAGTAGTCGTAACTTTACTTCGCTTTTGTAGCTTATATGGTTGTCGTTAACATAGATGCCCTAAAGAGATCTTGTAGATCGAAACAGACCTGTCAACATCTATCATGGAAGTAACATCAAGCAATTGTGAAAATTTTTAATTGTAAACCCTGAAAGGCAAAACTTCCACCCCTAGAACTTAAATTTTCTCAAGGGGAAGGAATTCTTACGCGGTTGGAAACCACCGATTAAAAGCGAAGTTAACGGTAACAAATACTTGAATTTTTGGAAAGACGGGTTACCTTTCTTCTAGCTTTTATTAAACCGCAGGAAAAGCAGGAACAAAACTCAATCAAACTTAATGAAAGCAATAATATTAAACAAAAACACCAAAGCTTTTTATCTCCCGACCTGGACTTAATCTGGGCAAACGAGCTTAAACACAGCAACTTGAAAGTAAATTGTGTAAGTAATTGCACAGCAAGATTGATTAGGTAATTTGCATCGTTTTGCTGGGCAATTGTGGTCGGTCAATCTTGTGCCATTACCAACAAAATTTGCTTTCAGATAAATTTTAGCTTGGCTTGCCCAGATGAAATTCCCGCGCGGGGACGAAAAGCTTCAGTTTTTGTTTTGCTATAACTACTTTCGTTAATTGCAGACAGTGACACTGTTTCGACCTTTGAGGTCTCTTCACTGCAGTTGGTGACCGACAAGAAGCAAGAGGCTTTCATTTGACAAAATTTTGTTCCTGATTTTTGTTAGGTCCAATTTTATTTTTGAATAAAAATCACAAAACTTATTCTCTCGGAGTGAAATCGATCCTTAAATTTTTTGTTATTTTACTCAGAAGTAGCTTGATATCACGACCGGTTTCAAGAATATAAAGGAGCCGCGGCCACTGCTCGCCTTTCTTGGCTACTTCTGTGGGCCTGTAGGTTTTGGTGTGTTTAAGAGTTAAGTAATCACACTGAGTTTAAACCTACTTCATTAATAATCCACAAACTTATTTAAATAGAACTACACATGAACATAAAATACAAAAATCAGCTAGTAATTTAATATATTTGTTAACTAGCGATATGGAATTTATAAATCACGTCTGTCCTGGTTTCATACAGATTCAAACTGTGAATGTTAAACGTTGTTTGGCGAGATGTCAACTATTGCAGTAACCACGGATCAGAAATGTAGAAAATAACAAAAATATTATTTAGACTAAACAGCATTGAAATTTATATGAACACTATATGAATCCATGGAATTATTAAACAATATTAAGAATGAAATGGCCTAATGGCATAGCTACAGGCCTAAGTAATACATATTACACGTCTACATGATTTTGTTAAATGCATTACAACCATTTTCACTTGGCTTGGCGTGAAAATGGATTGATGCTCTGAATAGATCTTTCATGATAAAGTTCCTTTGCATCTTCATGGTGATTTACAAAAGCACTCTATTTGAGACTATGTTTTCCTCTTCAAAATACATTTTGCAACATTGAAAATAGAAGTATACGATAACGTCTCGAGACTACACTACCGTGCACATATGGCGATGCTTTATGGCTAAATAATAAATAAGCACTTTAAAGAGTGCTTTGCAAAAATGAACTGTTGCCCACTTTTATTTTTTTTAATAGTTTTTGTAATGAGTCCTATTGTATGAGCTGAAAGCGAAATCGGCTTCGGTTCTCGATGAATCTAAGCCATTTTTTGACTCATTTTTCCTCTTCCGAAAATCTGGAAACGCCATCTTTTGGAAAGCCTATCTTTGCAATCACTATCTAAGACTCATTATTTGGCAAACGCAAAAAGCCCCAAGCAAAGCTTTGACCAATTAAGCAAAGTCAATTTTTTCTCAGACGTTTCATTTTCGATCAACCCCACAGTTCCTCCAGATAAAGCGGCTAAAATATTTAGCAATAAATCTTTCTTATCGTTTGGCCTAAGTTGACCAAGATATATTGCCAAAACCACAGTGTCTATTGCCAGGTATTTCCTTTCAATTTGCAGAAGAAACTGTTTGATGTCGAGTGATTTTCAAGTTTCGGTGTTACAGGTGTTGATTGCTGTTTGATCCCATTTCTTCCACTGCTCTTATAGTTATATTTTTTGGCTCTTTCAACATGTAGGCTGTGCACGATTCTTGCCGAGACAAAATCCGCATTGCATGTCTGTTGATTTTTTGTTTTAATAATCAGAAAGATTTCCAAACAATAAACTTAACAAAACTTGCACGAATCATACAAGTTACACCACGTGCCTACCAACTGACAGAGCCACTGGCCCAACACCCAAGAGAATATAACTCATCAAAGACGATATGACGTTCTATTGTCAGCCTAGTCAAATTTGTTCAAAGATTTCGTTTTCTCTTGTTTGGAAGCAATTATTTCATCAAGGAAGCATTTTGCAAGTGTTTATTATGTTTTGACAGCTTCTCAAGACAATGGCGTTGTGAGTCACGTGACACATAAAGTAGCGCTTAGGTTCCTGTTATTCAGCGGACATAAGAACATCAATACATCATTTGCACTACGAGCTGTTTTCTGGCTCTTAGTCTTGAACGAGGTCAAACAATCAAACCCACTTTTCCTAGTCGGAAGCTTTGTTCAACTGTGATGACCTCAAGAATGTCCGTTGAAAAAAGCAAAAACTTTTAACTTTCTTTAGTCAACATCAAATAAATTAAAACTATCACAGAAAGCGTAAACACTAACAGTTGTGTTCAGGTTTTATCGTCAGATATTATAATACTGGCATCTGGCTGCTTTAGTGAGGCACCCCCTGCTTACAGGACTCTTTCATACTGTAGTAAGTGTGCAATGCAAGTGACATGCATCAAAGAAGAGTATAACTGCTTTAGTGTCTTACCAGCTAGACACATATAACAAGCTGCATCTGTCAAAAGCAATGCAAAATTTTCTCGTTTGGTGCCAAGTTGTCGCAATATGTCATGTGCAGTGTGCAGAATAAAACCGATGTTTACACTGCTACAGCTTTCAAGTGGAAACATGCAATCAAGTATGTGTCAGTTGGAGTCTCCAAGTTGCCCAAGAGCATACTAGTATACTTCTGCTTAGCTGCCTCTGCTTCATCCACAAGCAAATAAATTTGTCGTGAAGTAGTTCTCGAATATGATTTTGTTTTCGAGGTGGTAACTGACTAACGCTAGCCTGGGCTGCAGTTTTAGAAGGTAAAACTTTTCCCATTGTAGCGAACAGAGCCTTTAAAGCTTTATGGTTCAGTTTTTTAAATGGAATATCTGTTGCTAGGAATAAAGAGGCTAATTTTTTTTTTGATTTTAATTGATTGGGTGTAAAAAGATTTGCTTACATTAGGATCTGTTTTTCCTCTGCAATCCAGCTTGGTGATGCTGGCTTTTTGAGTGACAAAAAAATTTGATTAAACACCACATTTTTGTCCCATTTGACTAATACGTTGCGAATGCTACACCTTAAATGACCTGCTGGAGGTGTCAGAAACTCATCCGAATATTGGCTGCAAATTTTCTTAACTTTCGCTGTTGACAATTTTGCTTGTTTAGGCATCTTTTAATGCAACTAAATATTGCAAGTTACGGTTTAAAAAGAAGACGTGTAGCGAGAAATAAGCTTTTATAGGACTAGATTAATCGCGTAACAAATATACATTTATGTACCAACAATCAAGATTTTGAAATGAATATTTTTCCAACCAACACGCATAAAGTGACGAATGTCCGTTCAATCATGCATTTTTACTGTGACGATTATGCTTTACTGTTGCAGAAATTTGTATTAGAAGACTTTTATGAAAATCGTATGCAAACAGAATATATAAACTATTTACAGCTGCTTAAACAACGGCATAAATGAAAAAAAATTAGTTTTTTGTAAGTACATTTTGATGGGATAAAATTTTGACTTTATTCAAAAGTTTGAATCTATTTTGAGAAATAATACTTGTCGAAAAGAGTTGTAAGGAACCGAAACCAACGTAGGCGTAAGTGTGAAGATGTAACATAGTCTTGAAAAACGTTTTACTTTGTTGACTTTAGTGGGACCTAATAACTCTAATAATCAATTAACTCTCATGTTCCGTATAGGTGTGACAAGTTTGCTTATTAGGCCTACGTCACAGATTGCAACAATTGGATCAAAAGACGGCAAAAACAATTGAAAAATGGTGATAGTGAAACAAAATGCCATTAAAAAATTTTCATTAATAGAAGTTAGGTACTGTTGCAACACCACTTCCATAATTGCTTTGTTAAAGATTTTCGTGTTGTCTATTCTACATTCAATAACTGAATTGAAACATCTTTTGAGAATTAAATTTACTTATGATTAAACACAAGATTTTCATGTAAATGCAAATTATATTTATAAAATTCGTTTAATTTTTAAAAGGATATATGTTGCTATAGGTCACTTATTTTGCCTCATTTGATATGAATTTCAATTTTTGTATTGTGTACAAATAACTTGTGGGTCTGTGATGGGTAGAATAAAAACTTCGCTGCCTTGGAACCAATGAGCCAAAAATATAAAAATAAAATGTAAAAAGTTTTTGAAACTACAGTGGATGCCGCTTAATGTAATCACGGATAATGTTATCAATCGGTTAATATTATCGGAATTCCTGATCACCGCCCGAACGTACAATATGCATTACAAATATGCCGCTTACTGTAATCAGTACATCGGTTATTGTTATCAATATTTTCCCCAACGTAGTGACTAATTTTGTAAACCTCCAGCGTAAATGCCCAGCTCTGATGATTAGCGGCCTGAGAAAGCTATAAATATCGAAACAGGAACTGTCGGAACGATGCCCCCATCCCTCGGAAGGGGTCGGGCAAACAACATGAAAGAGCAAATAAACTGGGTCACAATTTCGCGGCAATTTCGTGTTACGTGTTACGGCTTGGAGTGCAAAATAAATCATCTGAATTTGAACTGTATTATAAATATGAGTCCTTTATAAATGATTAGCTGCGAAAAGACATGAAGCAGACAAAGCTAGACAATTTCCTAAATAAATAATGTATTGTACTGTGTCTATTGTAAGTTTTATTGTTTATTAAATATTTCATCTATTCAATTTTATTTTTGCGACACCTAACGAACGATAAAATGGCAATTTTCATTTTTTCGGTTAACATTATCAATCAGTTATTGTTATCATTTCTGGTGTTAACAAAAGTGATCACATTAAGCGGCGTCCACTGTACCAACAAACTTTCAAATCTTTTTGTACAGATTTCGATGAAAAGTTTTTTTATTTTACAGAAAACCAAAAACTTCAGGGAAACTTGGAAAAGTTCGGTTCCAGAGCCGACGGAACCACCCTCAGTACCCACTGGTGGGGGGTTGTTTTCTTCGTTCCACAGAAGACGTTGTTTTATTTGATTTCCCCTTAAACTTTCTCAGGTCTTTGCTGGCTACGCATTATATTGCATGTTTTTTCTCCTTGCTCGGCGTGCAAAGACGCGTTAGAAGAGTCCCTGCTTTTTCCCAAATTTTGAGGTTTGACCCGGTAGCTATATATAACTACATTATCAAGCAAAACAAGAAAAAATGTTTTTCTTAAGTGTGGTGCGATTTTACCCCGGTAGGGCATGCCATCACCTGTGCCGAGTTAAAACGTATCAATTAAGGCAGTTGCGTCGGCTTTGCCGCATAAGCATTTGTGAGAGCAGCAACAAATTTTGAGGAAAATATAGGCCATAGTTCGAGTATACGACATTGTGACTTTCAGAAATACCCTATCAAATATTAGGACCACAATTTACGATCTTTTCGTAGCTAAATGCCTATTTGTATGATCTAAAGCCTCTGGCTGCGCGCATGTTGCTTGGTCCTGGCATAAACGTAGCCAGCGAGAAAGCAAACTAAACCGAAGTTATGTACCTACAGTTACATTGTGACAATAGCAGCCGTTAGTAATGCTGAGGTTAAGAACATAACATCAGACGAATGCGTCGGCTTCACACAATTGCAAAGAAAGTAGCTTCAACATTTGAATGATATACTGTAGAGCTCGATACCAATATTTTGTTGCAAAAGATAAAACAGGGTCATCTTCAAATCCTTGTTTTTGTGGGAGATCACAATTAGTTTGCTTGGAGTAAGCTACATTTTGAAATGTTTAAAGACTTCATTTTTTGATAAATTTTTACAAAAATGTAATAAACAAATAACACAGAAGCATGCTTTTGAGAAAAAAACAGTGAAAATCTAACAAACTACTAACTTCTTCTTGAATTTGCAATTTTTTGAAATCCAGGCACCAAAATCTTGAACGTTATTAATCGGTAGGGCACTTTTCACGATTTTTAAAATCGTCATTTTTTGATAAATCGGTTTGCAAGTTTAGATAGATAATGCCAAAGAATCATTTTTTCTAGGAAAAACAGCAAAAATGTACCAAGGAACTAAATTTGTCTAAAAACTGCTGGTTTCATAGGTGTAGTAGATAAATTGTTTAACTAAAAATGTAACGTGATATATGGCAACCAATTATCGATCAACCATTATAAACTAATTCTTAGCCTTATGTAATTAGAGTTACATATTGCTGGAAAGCAAGTTTCTTCAGCTTTAAAACGACATTGAATGTTAGTATCTTATTCCAATCTTTATACGTAAAACGTACCAGTTTTCACTCAGCTTGCCACTTCGTGGGGAATAAGACGTTATACTAGCGGCGTTAAATTTCAGCTTTTTTAGTATAAAAACTAATAGTAATGTACTTGCCATATATAATGGAAATAGACTTGAAATACCTTTTAATTTGTTCAAACAAAGTTTGAAAATTGGTTGAGAAATGATATCCAATTCAGTTATTAAGTAAATTGATTTGGCAAAAATGTTGCAATTCTTGAAAAAATTGTCAAATGATGATCGCTGGTAGCGAAAGAGTGTGTTAATCGTACTAGGCAGCATTATGACATCATGTAGCGAGTTTTAAGTGTATAGAAAAAAAGCAAGAAGCAAGCTTAGCAGGCTTAAATAGTTTAAATAAAGAATCTGTTGTTGCATTGCCATTTGAGCATTAATTTTATTCAAGTTGATATTGTCGGGAGCACTTTGTTATTATTTCCCAAAAACGCCTTTCATCGCGTTTCTACCATCAGTATTTTTTGAGTACATTAAGAAATCAAGTTTTACAATAATTGTTAATTATGACGTCATAAAGATGTAAAATTTGTTGAAGTTAATAATTCGGGAACTGGCTTTCGTTTAGGTCAAAACTGCTTTCTTTGGTTCAAAAATGCAATTTAAAAACATTATCTTTGATTATGACGTGGTCTTGACGTCACGAACCCCTTGAAAACACTCACCCCGAGAAGATAATTAATCGAGTCGAGCTTAATGTTTGTATGCTCAGCAGTTGCGAAAGAATTAAGACAGGCAGAATTGCGTTTTATAGATTAGATCCTAATTTAAACGTCGTCTTGACGTCATCGGCCCATTTATGACACTTACTTCGGAGATGAGATCAATCGTACCAAGTTTCATGTTTGTACCCCCAGTAGTTTTGGAAGAGTTAAAACGTGTAAACACACACACGCATACATACTAATACACAAAACTGAGTTTTATGGTAAAGATATCCCCCAACAAAACAAAAAAGTGACATTGACAAGTAGAACAAATAAGTCAAGAACTAAGTTTGAGGTGAGAGCTGATGAACAACTATTGTTATTTTTCTCTCACATTTTCACTGAGCGCTTTGCAGCACAAAAAAGATCATGTTTATCAACTTGACTGCAGCCTGGATTCTTACTTTAAACAAAAAATTGGTTTCACAATTAAGTTTATATCGAGAAATTCATGCTTGCCAATCATGAATGAAAAGCAAAGAACATTAAGTTAAAGTGGTTTGTCTTTGATTAGATTTGAAAATCATAAATCTATTCAAGCTCACGTTTGAAAAAATTTGCTAAGAAAAGAATATTAATGATCACCAATTAGTTCATTTGCTACAACGGGTTTGAGTTCTTAACAAATTAGAATTTGCCCTTGTGCAGTGTTTGGAGTTGAAACAAAGCAACGTTTCAAGATGAACACATCATCAGGTATCTGTGTTTAACATTTCACCTTATCAGTGAGTGGAAACACTTACATACATGTTCACACACGCTCACACACACACACACACTCACATTACAGTCTGGTCTGCTAATGTAACTTTCCGATCCGGTTGGCAGTGGGAAACTTCTATCCGCCAAGTTCTTTCAGACGTGTAGCGAAGTACTTCAAATGTTACCGTTTTCAGGCCTATAACAAGTAAATAATTTCCTTTTAAAAGCTTGAATTCATTAAGTTGATCACCATAAAAAGTTTTCAGCGACCAAAATGGACAAAACAATAGCTTTCGCAAGGTTGATCTCAAAACAAAGGTCTTCAAATTGAGAAAAAACAACATTAATTATAGCGATCCCGTGAAAAGCAAAGCCATAAAACAGAGGGTGGCAAGCTGAAAAGATCGGATAGCATTGTACTATTGGATACCATTACCATATTGGATACCTCAATGAAATAAAATAATACCGTTAACTTTTGGCGCTTGATTGATTTTATGCAATATTGGCCTCCAGTGAAAATTTTTCTCCATCTCACTTCTTTTGTCTTGCAACAGATCTTATAACCTAGCGTGACCTATTCATTGCCGGACAGCTTAAACCAGGTGTTTGCAACCTGCGGCTCTTTCCTTAAACGGCAGCTCCCTGCGATTTGAGAAAATATAATCTGTAAAGTAAAGGCGAAGAATAGCACCACTGAAAAGAGTATTTAGTTTTTAGAAGAAAATAACAGTTTTGAAAACGTGTAGGGATCTCCTACATTTGCAATTGTCTCTTACCGATACTGAATAAATAAATAATCTTTGTTATAATCGTGATTCGTATGATGCTGGAATCCAGAACCGTATCTTCTGTATGCACTGACGCAATTTGCTTTCTAAATAAATCTTTTATAATTCGCTTTTCTTCTAGAAGGAATAAGATTATATATTATCCTGATTCTGAAACAAAACAAGCAGACATCTCTCAGCTAATTCCACACTTTCTGGGCAGCCCTGCTTGTTGGTTCCGGATCAGTAACCGTAGCAGAGCTGTCACTTAAACACAACACAATTAATTATGGGTGTTGGGATTTGTAGTACAATGGTAGTGACTAGGTCACTACAAATGTAGATCTCCACAAAAAGATTTTTATTTTTACAGGTCGCCCATAAAGCCAAGCCCCATTACATCATTCACATGCAAGATGTCATCAATGACGTCATAAATCTGTTGTATTACAATCACAGCAAAATTGGCGTTTTGCAAGTGTTCATCACGTTTTGACAGCTTCTCAAGACAATGGTGTTATGAGTCACGTGACACATAAAGTACCGTTTAGGTTCCTGTTATTTAGCGGAAGACGGAACGTCTAAGCGTTTTAATACTATACATCATCTGCATTACGAGTTGCTATTATGGCTCTATGTGATGTACGACGTCGAAAACCAAACCCACTTTTCCTAGTCGGAAGCTTTGTTCGGCTGTGACGACCTCAAGAATGTTTGTTGAAAAAGGCGATGACTTCAACTTGTTTTTAGTCAACATTAAATGAATTAAAACTATGACAAAGAGCGTAAACATTAACAGTTGTGTTTAGGCTTTCTCGTCAGACATTGCAAGATTGGCATCTGGCTGCTTTAGTGAGGTACCCTGTTTATAGGATTTGATAAGTCGAGCTTTTAACCAAAGCACTTTGTTGAATGTATTTACCGAAATATAAAAAGTTCGAGTTGTACTTAAATTCAATAAAATGCTTTTGTTAATGTATTTTTGAGTTATGAAGTTGTGTAAACCTGTAACGCCGTTGTTAGTAGCAAAATTTCATCGAATGAAATTCATTCGCTGGTTATGAAATATTGCTACTGTTAAGTGCAATATAAAAAAATTTAGCTAATTTTGAAAGCTCTCAGTACCGTATTTTTATTGAACTTGTGATTGACTATGAAGAAGCTCTTGGCATTTGTTCTTTTTGGATTGCTGGCAATTGGTTTGGATGATGCTTTTGCGTTTGATGATTGTCCAGAGTAAGTCAAAAATTGGCTTCATTTAAACAAAGGAAAAATACAACTTGCCGCCGCCTCTTTGTTTGTTTGTGATATGTCAATAATGATGAATTAATTTAATACTTATCATTTCTAATCAGGGCTATGTTTTGGGGGTGATTGTGAAGCGCCCGATTTAAGATTTTATAAAGAAGACATCATAAAATTTTGTAAGCAATTGATTCAAAATTGATAATATTGCTTTGGTTTATTCTGTTTTTACTTGCCGCCATCGAGTGAGCAAAATGTAGTTTGCATTTAGTTGTGAGGACAGCCGCCGCCTATCAACCACTACTTAAACTCGGCAGCTAGGTTTGTCAAACCATGTTTTCAAACTAATGGAGACGTACAGGGCGCCAAAGACAAGGTAGTCGTTTGTTCCTCCGTAGCATCGCAGGTCGCTAATGAGGCCACGCTCCATTTCATCATCACATGCAAGACGTCATCAATGACGTCATAAGTATGTTGTATTGCAAACATAGGAAATTTACGAACACAACTTTATAGCAAATCAAAGGAAAGTCTATATCAGTCCTGCAGTGATTATGGTCGATACTACTGTATATAGAATAGAATTTACTCTAGAATAGAAACTTCCTCTGTCGTGCATTACTCACAGCGCTAGAGAATGAATAAAAAGGTCCGCCGCATTCGGGAAAGCAACTACAATTAAGTTGCGCTCTGGAGCTCCATCAATTAATATTTAAGAAAAAGTGTCCTCAGTAATGGTCTTCCAGGGCACAAGCATATTGTGGGTAAAGAGTTGTAGATGACCCCAATTTGTTTAGTTGGATTTGATAAGAGAAATGCAACCTATCCAACTCCGATATGTTTGAGTGATTCCGTTGCAGTTTCTATACACTCAGTAATGTACGATTGGTATAATCAAAGTATAAAAATTAAAATACAATACAACAAATGCATATCGATACAAATAACATCATCTGTGTTGTGAAAGAACTAAGAATTAAAAGCAGCTACATATAAAGCAACAAGATTGCATGCCGAAAGGCGGTCGATCTTCAAAAAAATGATTTTCATGACATTAACATTGTCAAGTGAAACATTTCTTTTGTTGTATTAAGTATTAATTTAAATATGGGTTCCGTTGTATTACTAATAATGCCAAAGGGTTCCATTGCAAAAGAGTTTGAGAACCATTGTTGTAGACTATAATGTGAGTCACGTAAACGAAAAACCTAAGGTCTGCATTTTAAAATCTTCACGTAACTTTGCCCCCAATAATCAATATTTGTGACCAAATTCAAAGTAACCTCCAAAGCAGGCCATCACTGGATAAATAATACATTTTCGTATTTTTGAATTCTCGGCGCGCTATTGACTTGCAGGCCAATGTGGTTCACGACATCGCCGCCGTTGTTGTTTGTAAAAAGAAATGAAACTTTCTCAATCATTTAACAAAGAATTCTATCTACAGCACATACTGCATGTGGTCGGTAGGTGGCGACAAGTGTTAAAAGGTTATTTTGTTTAGGGCTTGCACACTCGAGTTTGCTCCGGTATGTGGCAGTGATGGCATCACCTATGGCAACGAATGTGGGCTAAAAGTTGCACAGTGCACAACAGACCCGTAAGTATCTTATTGTCTTCTAGGTGCTTGTTTGTATTGATTGTATAGTAGACATATTAATTAGACCATTAACACATTGATGGCTCCAACTTTATGGTTTTGTTTTGTACAACACAGTTTTCGGTCACAGTTCTAAATGCTTTGTGGTTATTATTTTACAAAATAAAAACTTATTTAATCTACAATGCATGAGCAATCTGTTGTAAGAAATCGTGTTTTCTTTCATCATCTCAATCACACTTAAAAGCTAATTACCATCTGTTTCAGATCTTTACATTTGTAAAGTGACATTCGATTTAGATTCCATATAGAGTAACTTTTAATTATTTTTAGGGACTTGATAAAAGTGCACGATGGACCATGTTAGTGGTAAATGTCTGAACACTCTCGTTTGAATTCAGCAGCCTATGCTACGGCTTTGCAATAAAATGCACAACTAAACATATGACGATTGTTTGTTGTTTTGATGAGGTCTGCTTATGTTTAAGGATAGGCTGCATATCTCACAACGCTATGAACATTTTCAATACTAATTCTATCCCATTTCTTTGATTTACTGAAAATGTAAACTTGCAAGAAAAGCATTCCTATAAACAAATGACGAGTTTTTATTCTGATTAGTGTAAATGCCTTTCTAAACAGACTCACAGGCGCAGCCGGCGACTAATTGGAGGAGATCAAAAATTTAAAACGTTGAAAATTTTTCCATGTTCTAATCTTTGATTTATGAAATGATGAAGCATCAATTCTTAGGGGAAAACACGCACTCTCGTGTTCGCTCATCTTTCTCGATGGCACAACAACGCAAGCATACTTGATAGGTCTGTTAAAATAAAGAGGTTTATTACCACTAGCGTCATGGCCTGTACAAACCTATTGCTTTTTTCTTCCGAGATTTCGTCTTTGGCCAGAGCACAATTTCACCGAATTTAGAGGTGCTATCCTAAACGAATGATTTTATCACAATGCAACGGGCTTTTGTTTCACCCCAAATTATGACATATGTGTACCTAATGATCAGCCCCACTTAATGAGAATTGTTTCTTACTTTAATCTCGTGATCAATATAAAAACAGAAATCCTGCTCAAACTCGCGTTACACGTTTCAGCGTCCTACTCGCATTGCAGTTCTATTGTTTGAAGTTGAAAATAGGCTGATCTGATTGTAATGTGGAATTAGAAACCAATTGTGCAGCAGCTAAATGTGAGACCGTTTGAGGAAAAGCACAACCAGCCTTGGCAAGCAGAACCTCAATTACTTATTGCTGTTCAATAATATTGTCGTTGTTTCAAAACTCAAACGCTTCACATCCATTAAACAATAGACATATCGCAAAACGAAAGCAGAACATAAACATGATGAAAATTTA
Source organism: Trididemnum clinides (assembly GCA_963675345.1). NCBI lineage: Eukaryota > Metazoa > Chordata > Ascidiacea > Aplousobranchia > Didemnidae > Trididemnum > Trididemnum clinides. The sequence goes on from OY776289.1 coordinate 12,292,797, forward strand.
TATAGAGCCGTTGTAAACAAAACACGTACATGGAATATAATTCGGTGAATCGAAATTCAAGGTAATAACATATTGAAAATACGAGGAAAGACACAACCAAATTAAAGCGTTGTTTGAAAAGTCGCACCGTTTCACAAGCCTGCATAGTCACATATTGAAGCCGAAATAGTAGAAAGAACAATGTTGCTATATGTTTGATGGAAATCTCACTGGCACTGCAATAACTGAACAATCAATAAGTGTTTGTTAGAGTAAGGATTTCAAACTCATTTAGAGATGTGGGCCACATTTAGATAGTTAGATTATACGCTGGCCAGACTATTTTGAGAAGCTCAATTAAAGATACAACCGATACTACTACAACTAGGGATGGCTTATTTTTCACTTAAATGTAGGTGAAGGGTTTATTTTCGAGAACAATGCTTCCAAAACACGATATTTGGTGTTTTTCATCCAAAGTTTACTGGATATTTTTTGAAGATTAACGCATTCAAAACAAGATATTTCATCGTTTATATCCAAATTTAACATTAATATCTTTTGTTTGAGATCACGACGCGGGCCACAGAACGGAGCATGGCAGGCTGGATGTGGTCCTGCGGTCTGCCAGTTTGCCCACCTGCGTTAGATGGTCAACGGATCAAAGCTCTCACAATCGCGCCGTCGAGCCCATTAAAAGTTTGCATAGTTGATTGCTGCAAAATTCACAAAACAACACTGTGTTTCTTTGATTGTGAGCCTATGTCTGCAAAAACACAAAGCGCAACCAACAAATGAAACGTTACATTGCAGAGTGCATGACAACTGGTGAAAGATTCCAACAGAACGTTTACAAGTCCTTTATAGAACTTGATTTGGTCGTTGAAAATGTATCTTCTCACGTTCACAGAACAAGAAAAAGAAACTGAAAATAAAACTAAAAATAGACCAGTGAACGAGGCTTACTTTATCCTACTATAAACAAACAACATATGCACCACTAGCAGTAGACATATACCGGTAAATAGCTTATATCTAAGAACAACAGTGCCATTGCTATTGGTTGAACACAATAAATAACAAACACCATCAAGAATTAATTTTAACATAGTAGGTCATACAAACTTAAAGTCGATATTATTAGCTGACGTCTTTGGTGGCGAAAATATTCAAAATCCACACTGTTGTTTAAGCAAGCAACTTTGATAAATGAAAAGTCATTTCGATTCGTAAAACATCTTAAATTTCGAACTTTTTCGACTTTCATAAAGCTCTTTTGTAAATGTGACACAATAAACTAAAATAATCAACTTCTTTTTCTTCCTCTTCTTCTTTTCTTTTTGGCTTATTTCCGATCAAGAATGTCCTTTTTGCCTACAACCTATTCTTCAGAGGGAAAACTGGGCCACCTATCTTCCACATAAAGATGGGGGCGTCCCGGTAAGTGTTAAGCCCAAGAACACAACAAATGAACTTGCCGGCTTGTTCTCCACAACCTCCACTACATGCTGAACGCCAAGCAGGAAAACTGTGAATACCATTTTTTAAAGTCTTTTGGTATGACTCGACAAGGGGAATGAACCCTAAGTCTACCGGCGGCGAAGCGGACGCTCTAACCACTACACCATCGCCTCGGTAAAAATTATTAACAATAATTTCAGATAATACACATTATGACGATGTAATACTTTCAACGGCTGTACAAACGTAGCCAACTTTAAAACAAATAAATAGCTACGAGAGATCGGATGCAAAAACCTTTAAGCTTTTTCAGATCGGATGCAAAATTAGCATTGCAGCTTTACAGAAATGGCAAGATCTTCAAACTTATATCGAACAGAAATAGGACATAACTCCACGTTATTTACTACACTTATTTCATCAACAATTTGGCTTTAAATTTGTTGTAAACTTTATCAAAAATCACAGTCGGATAGATATTATCATAAAATAAGCGCTTCAATATTCCAATCTCGACTTCAAATAAATGCTGGCTGTAACAAACAGATGAACCTCGATTAAGTCGCCACAACACAAGCCAACTAAAATATATTCAAATTGTTCAAGTCTTTTCGTTCGGCAATGGGTCTACAGGTCAATTTATTTCACAGTTTTACTCAGGTTTTAGCAGATCATGTGAAAAAGAACAATTTTTTGCACGTCAACAAAATTATTTCACACGTTTCAAGAATCATTTGCTGTTATACTTATCTGTTGAACTAGCACATTAGGATTATATTTATTTAAAAGTTGATATACTGTAGTTGATTCAAAGGTATTATTTCAACTAACGGACATAACGGTAGTCCTATGTTATGATAAACAATTATATCGTATATACCAACGAGATGGCGTAGTGGTTGGAGCGTCCACTTCGCAGTCAGTAAACCCGGCATTCATTCCCCTTGTCGAATCACACCAAAAAAATTTTTAAAAGTTGTATTTATAGCTTTTCCTGTTTGGCGAATAATCACTGTTTAATCAGAAGGTGTCGTCATAATCACGTCGTTAAGATTTTTGATACCGCTCTCCAAGTTTTGTTTGGTCGCATTAATGGAACTTGCATCGAATGCAGATACAATTAGGCCGTTGATTGTATGCATTGAATGGTAACCATACTCGCAACTACTTTCTGACTCACCTGTGATTTAAACTCATGGCCTTTGAGCAAGTATTATTATATCAATAACAAAAATTATGCCAATCTTGATCTCGATCTCGTGAAGTTAAAGCTTAAACTCGTAGCTCTGAACTCAATTTAGATCAGCGTTTCTCAACTTGTTTAAGTATGTAGCTCATGTTTAGCTACACAGAGGCCTTTGGTGCAGTTGAAAGCAGACCAGCTTATTGTTGTAGATGCCAAAAACTCATCCGAATATTGGTGTAAAGTGGCTTAACTCTCGCTGTAGACGAGTTACGGTTTAAGAAAGGATGTGTAGCAAAAATACGCTTTTATAGAACTAGATTAAGTTCCTAACGAACATACAATCATGCATTACCAATAGAGATTCTGAAATGAATATTTTTTTTTAACAAACACGCATAAAGTGACGAATGTCAAGCTCAACTATGCATTTTTGTTGTGACGATTATGATTTACTGTAAGAGAAGTTTGAATTAAAAGACTTTTCTAAACGCCATATAGGAAGAGAATATTGAAACTACTTATAGATGCTTTAAAAATCACATAAATAAACAAGCCATTAAATTTTTGTAAGTAGATTTTGATGAGAGGAACTGTTGACTTTATTCAAATGTTTGAGTCTATTTTGAGAATATAGACTAATCAAAAAGAGTTGTGAGCAAAGAAAACCAACGTTGGTGTATATTTGATTACGTAACATAGCCTAGAAAAGTTTTTGACTTTAGCGGGACTTATAGGCTTAAATTGAAAGTTGAGGAAGAACGCTGAAGTGATGGATGTATTTAAGGGAAATAAGCCACAAACTAGCCTAATCAGCACAGATGTAGCGCTGAAAGAAGGAAGTGTTGCAGCGCACAATATAGAAATATACATTGTTTATATACTCGTAAATTCAAAGTTGAGGAAGAACGCTGAAGTGATTGATGTATTTACACTATACAGAAATCAAGCCATAAACTAGCTTAATCAGCACGGATACAGTGCTGGAAGAAGGAAGTGTTGCAGCGCACAATATCGAAATATACATCCTTCATATAGTCGTAACTTCAAAGTTGAGGAAGAACGCTGAAGTGATGGATGTATTAACAGGAAATAAGCCACAAAGTATGCGCCACACTTTTTTAATGATTTTGTTTCAGTTTGCCAACATCTTTTAATTGGCTTTGTTTCAGCGTCATGTGGTCTTATTTTTTATGACATTTTAATTACGGGCAGCAAAGTGGAACCAAATGCCCGGTAGTAATGTGAAATCTTGCACGGTTTATAAACAAATATCCTTTTCTTTAGCACAAAATTCTGGTCAATAGGTAATCTACTAATCTATAACCTAACTTAATATTAGAACTAAACTGTAAAAGATGGACTCTGGGCTCCGGGTCGCTTCGCCCTCCCCTGACAAAATTTATACTGGAAACCAAGAACATACCTGCAGCCAAAAGCTTTCAGTTTTATTACTAGGTCGACAATTACAAAATCGTTATGAGTAGTGAGGGTTATTGGCAGGGCTGTTTGTAGTATGGGAACGGCGTTTCCACATTGTTTCACGCTAGATCTACCATACGCCCCGGTTTAGCCAGGACAGTCCTGGTTTTTCAGGCCTTCTCCCGGTCAGCTAAGCGAAAGTCCCGGTTTTTCATGCAGTCAGCCAGAGTGGCTCGAACTACGGTTAATTAAATGATTGCCCATGTAAGCAAAAACACTTTGAAAACTAACTCGAAGTCGCCGAATATTTGGACCGCAAGAGACAGAAAAATAGCAGGAAAGCAGGTGATGACTACTTTTCTTTGGAGAGCACCTCAATTTTGGGTGAGATAAGATGATTTGGGCCATAATGGACACAAACTTGGTAGCAAAGCAATCGGTGACCTTTTTTTTATACTTCTTTTAGAGAACACTTTTATTTACTGTAAAATAATGTCCGCGCTTTACCTGGTTAGCTATAGCAAAACCCTGTGATCAGGCCTATTGTTCTGAAGCGTCCTGGGCTTTCATTGCAATAATCTGGTAAGTCTACTTCACGCTACCCTGATTAATGGATGTATATTTCTACGCTGTGGACTGCAACACTTCCATTTTTTATCACTGCATCAGTGCTGATTAAGCTACTTTATGGCTTATTTCCTGTTAATATATCAGTTAAGCATTCTTCCTCAACTTTGAAATTACGAGTACATGAAGGATGTATATTTCAATATTGTGCGCTGCAACACTTCCTTCTTTCAGCATTGTATCCGTGCTCTTTGCGCTACTTTATGGCTGATTTCCTACTAGCAGATTTACCCGTCGTTGATCGGGTAAAATGTAAAGACTGATAGCAGATTTACCCGTCGTTGATCGGGTAAAATGTAAAAACTGATTAAATTTTTACATTGAACAACCATATTTTAATGTGTTTTCATGATTTTTATTTCATCGTACAACAGTACAAATAGGTTTCTAGTAGAGCCCCATAGGCTCGTAGCCCCCCATAGACGAATCTGATCGAAATTAAAATACCCTACTTGGCAGATTTACCCGTCGTTGATCGGATAAAATGTAATAAGTGATTAAATTTTTACATTGAACAACCATATTTTAATGTGTTTTCATGATTTTTATTTCATCGTACAACAGTACAAATAGGCCTCTAGTAGAGCCCCACAGGTTCGTAGCCCCCCATAGACGAATCTGATCGAAATCAAAATACCGCACTTTGCTTTCCTGGAAAAAGTTATATTTACCCGATCAACGACGGGTAAATCTGCTAGTGATTTCTAAATGTACAGTCTTGCTCATGATCATCAAATTTGGATTTTTATTTGTCACAAATTTTTTTCTGTTTGTGGTACCTAACAAAAACTTTGGACAACTCTAGTATTTTAATATAGGTTGAATAAATATAGGCTTAGTACCTTATACTTTGATTTTATCTTTTCTCTTCTTCTGAGTTTTTCTCAACACTTGCTTTCACTTTAACATATAATCTCTACAATTCTACACCTATTTCTATTATATTCTTATATCTATAATTATTAATGCTCATCTCGAATATCTCTTCTCTTTCTTTAATACTTTAAGATTACTTGCATGACATCAAAAACTATTAAACTGCGACATACACTTCAGTTTTAATTCCTTTATCATTACTACTCATAACAATAGGTATTTGATCTTTCAAGGGGGCTTTCTCCCCCCTTTTTGCCCCCTAATATAGTTGTAGGAGGCTGAAATTTTGGGAAACTTTTTAATTTAGTGTCTTATACATATGGTTTAAATTTCATCTAAATCAGATATATTTGAATTTTCAAAGGGGGGTTCTGCCCCCCATCGCTCCCTTAGGGGAGCACTTAAAGGTTCGAGACCACTTCCACAGTATTCCTTGGAAAATTTTACATGACAATACACTTTTACTTATTTTTTGAAGCTTCTTTAACTTTTCTCTCTATAGGTATTTTTGAATTTTCAAGGGGGCTTTCTGCCCCCTAATATAGTCGAAAAAGGCTGAAATTTTGGAAAGCTTTCTAATTTAGTGTCTTATGCATATGGTTTAAATTTCATCTAAATTGAATATATTTGAATTTTCAAAGGGGGGTTCTGCCCCCCATAGCTCCCTTAGGGGGGCACTTAGAGGTTCGGAACTACTTCCGTTGTCTTCCTCGGAGAGTTTTACATAAGAATACACTTTTAGTTTTTATGTAAACTTTTTAACCTTTCTTCCTATAGGGAACACACACACACACACACACACACACAGATGCACACACACACACACACACACACACAGACATTGACTTATATATATATAGATTAATACATCAATCACTTAGACCAGGGGTGGCCAAGCTTTTTATGCAAAGCGCCAACTCTTCTACCAACCCGTGTCGGATGCGCCATAAATGTAGGGCAGGGGTGGCCAACCTTTTCAGTCCATGCGCCAAAATTTTTCGCCACACAAACATTCATAGCTATTCATTGCTCTCAAACGTGTAGTAATGTATTTATACTTTGAAGTCAAAACTTGGCCATATTCAGCGGTGATCTCCAAAAAAAAAAAGGTCATCCCCTGTTTCGCTGCACCTTTTCCATCATATTTGGCTTAAATATGCCACCAAACGTGAGGGCAACCAAGTGCGGACTTTTTTTTTTTTTTTTTGGAGATGTTATTGGAGTGACAAATTTTTCGGCCAGATGAAAGGACACTTACCCAAATTGCCCGAAAAATCTTAAACCTGGAATGCGCCACCTCTAAACATGCAATGCGCCAAATTTGGCGCAATGCGCCACGGTTGGCCACCCCTGACTTAGACGTTCTTCCTCAACTATCAATTTACGAGTATATAAAGAATGTATATTTCAATGTTGTGCGTTCCCACCTTTTTATTTTTTATCGCTGTATCCGTGTTGATTAGGCTACTTTATGGCTTATTCCCTGTAAATACATCCATCACTTCAGCGTTCTTCCTCAACTTTGAAGTTACGACTATATGAAGGATGTCTGTTTCGATATTGTGCGCTGCAACACTTCCTTCTTTCAGCACTGTATCCGTGCTGATTAGGCTAGTTTATGGCTTGATTTCTGTATAGTGTAAATACATCAATCACTTCAGCGTTCTTCCTCAACTTTGAATTTACGAGTATATAAAGGATGCATATTTCTACGTTGTGCACTGCAACACTTCCTTCTTTTAGCGCTACATCCGTGCTGATTAAGCTATTTTATGGCTTAATTTCTGTATAGTGTAAATACATCAATCAACTTAGCGTTCTTTCTCAAATTTGAATTTACGAGTAGGGGAAAGCTGTGTAATTCGGACCCTCGTGTAAATTGGTACCAACCTGTTTTGAGACTTATTTTATTGTTTGATACGGAAATGTTCACACAATTTAAGAAATCTTGACAAGACTTAGAAAAAGTATTAACGTTTGTTGACAAAGTCTTGCGGTGATAGGCTGTCGACAACAAGAAAGAAATTAAAGGTGTTTGATCATATTTTAGGTTCTTTATTGTTTACATTAAACAGAAAGGCTGGGAAAGATATGAATTCAACTGAAATGCTACACATACGTGTGAACATTCCTGTGTACTCTGCTAAAACCAAATTTTGAGTGCTAGGTTAAGGAATTATGAAAAGTGATTGAAAAGGTATCATACTATGTTGGTGAAAAATGGACTCCTACATCTCGTGGAAAATGGACCCGAAGTCCAATTTACACAGAGGAAGACATTCATCTTACCTAATAATAAAAGAGGCATAAAAAATTTTCTTACGTTTTTTACTATTGTGGGAATAATACACAAATATAGGCTAGCCTACTTGGTCAGCAGACGTGAGGTTCTATGCTAGATTATACTGGGTTAATTTGGGTTAAACTTGTGATGCATTGGGAGAGGTTTTTTGCTCAAAACATGTAATTCTAAAAAGCATATTGCAGAAAACATTTGTAGCCAATATCACAAATTTTTTCTGCAATATTTTTGCCCCAAAAAACAAAATTTAGCCACCTTCTATCTGAAACAAAAACCTTTTCTGGTTTTTGGACTTTTTGGTTTAGTTTAGCCCTTCCTTCACCAAACCCTTTGTAGAAGATAAAATCCTTTGAGCAATAACGTGCTGACTGAACCCAATCGCTGGAAACTAGCAGTCACAAGGAGGAAGGCACGACAGCAAAACTTTACTCCACCAATTTACGCGGTTGTGGTAACAATTGAATTACGTCCGTCCGTCACGAAACCCAACGATGAAAGAGAGCACAATATCTCCGACCACATGGTCGGTAACAAAATCTGCACGCGACACCAGGAATTAGGTCGCTGCACACGTCTATGTAAACAGGACACTGCACACGTCACGTTAACAAAAAAATAACGGATAACAACCTAATGGCGGGAAAAGCAAGCTGACCACCGAGCTACCAAGAGAGGACAAAAATAAACATATCTAGCCCTTAATAAAAAAGAAAAATAAATGTGTGTGATTTTAGACGCATATAATAATAATAAACAATACGCGTTGCAATATCACGGCTAGGTTGCCGGAAAGCCATGCAGGCTAGATTCCTAGCGTGAGGTTACATCGCCAGGCGTGCGAACTATAGGAGCACGATTTACTTGAAACGGAGATAGCCAAGCGGCTACAAACCTGACGGTAGATACTTCGTCAGTTAACATTACTTCATCAGCAAAATCATAGGGTAAAGCAGCAAAGGTGCGCAAGCTGGGCGTCAAACTGGGGACGCACGAAGTTGCAAATTAGCAAACACATCTCTTACAGTAAACAACTAGAATCACACACATCAGTGGGAGCAAGGTGCTAAGCCACTGAAAGCAAACTGATAAAAAATAAAAAAAAAAAGACAAAAAGATGTTTGGCATGGCAGCTCGATGAGGTGCGAGGCGCGACACGCTACACCTTGATTGAGTACCTGTATATAATGATACCAGTACTGTATATAGCATTGAACACTCACATGGCTTTAATTTTTTGTTTTATTTTGCACATTTGCAGGTAATTATAGTATTGTTTAAATACAGTTGATTAAAATGTCAACTCGAGCTGCATGAAAAAGCTAAAGAGTTTGTGGAAGATGGGATGAAATTGCAATGACTCGCGCTATAGATGTGGTTCAAGCTGGCAAAATGGGAACCAAAAAAGCAGCCAAAGAGTTTTCTGTTCCAAAAACAACTCTTATCAGAAGACTAAAAGGATGCAATAAGTTTGCTCATGGTGGAAGTAAGATTTTGGGAAGATCGACTGATCTTCCTCGGTATATTGAGAATGAGTTGGCAAATCATATCAAAGAAATGGAATCAAGGTTTTATGGACTAACATTAACAGATCTTCGCAATCTTGCTTTCCAAATTGCAAAAGCCAATAATATTTTAACAAGGTTTAACAATGAAAAACGAATGGCTGGGGTGGCTGCAAGGATTTTTACGTAGGCACCCAGAAATTTCCTTAAGGTCACCTGAAGCAACATCGTTAGCAAGAGCATCTGGTTTTAACAAGCCACAGGTTAAAAAGTTTTTTGAATTATTAAGTGTAATCCAAAAAGAGAACCAGCTAACTGCTCAGTCTGTATATAACATGGATGAAACTGGTATTAATGTCATCTAGAAGGTACCCAAAATTCTTGCAAAAAAGGGCAAGTCTCAAGTTGGATTAGCCACAAATGGGGAGAGAGGGCAAAACGTCACAGTTGTGTGCTGCATGAATGCAGCAGGAAATTATGGTCCTCCAGCATTCATATTTCCTCGCGTTCGTATGAAGCCCGAATTGCAGGATGGTGCTCCATCACTAAGCATGTTTACCTGTCAGGTAAGTTGATTAGCCAAGGCCGAATGCGACTAACCTAGTAATAATATGTATTTTTCACTAATGTGACCTACCATATTGTTTTTATAAGCATGTTGATGCTGTGTTTTCAAATACTTGCTTTACCAACTGGATAAAACTCCAGTTTTTTTCCTTGTTTCAAATATGCTTTTATACTTTGGAAAAATGGCTGGATGAACAATGACATTTTTTTCGAGTGGATGAAACATTTTATCCAGCATTTCAAACCTACCAAAGACAAAAAGGTATTACTGATTTTGGATGGCCATAAAAGCCACATCCAGAGTAGCCAGGCTTTAGAGTTAGCTGCAAAAAGTGGTGTTATTATGCTTTCACTACCACCCCACACAAGCCATCGGCTTCAGCCACTAGGCGTTGCATTCTTCAAGCCCTTAAAAGCCTATTACTATCAACAAATTAATCAATGGATGCGAGCAAACTTTGGGATGCCAATGCGAATGACCCAAATGTGTTGATTATTTGGATTGGCGTATGGAAGAGCTGCAAGTGTGAGCTGTGCAGTTAATGGGTTTCAAAAGTGTGGAATATTTCCAGTCAACATGCTTGTTTTTGACAATGCTGATTTTGCTGCTGCTGAAGTCACAGATCAACTAAATTCAGAAGAAGATGTTCTCCGGTTGGTGTAGCTACTGCCTCCAGCTTGTCTGTAGATACCTCCACCAATTTGTCTTCTAGTTTAAACTCGCCTTCCAACCTTCACTATTGATACCCTCACCAACTTGCCGTTAAGTTCAAACTCAGGCTCCTCTGTGACTTCAGACACCTTTGCGAAACTCGCTGCAGAAACGCCTACTTTACTTCATGAAATAAACCAAAGTCACGAAAATATTGCTTGCAGCAGCACAAACACAGGACAAGTTCGTAGCACTTGGTTCGGTAACCAATTTTCAAAAAATCGGGTGACCGTGCAAGACATCAGCCCGCTTCCAAAGAAAATAAGTTCTGGCAATGCTGGTGGTAGACGTCGAAAAACATCAGGGGCAATAATTCTAACTGGATCTCCACACAAAAAGAGCCTTAAAGGCGTAAACAACTCAGCAGTATTAGTACTTCCCAAAACGGTTGCTACTTTTACAAAGCCAAAACAAAAAAGAAAGAAGCTTGAAAAGAACGTGAACAAGACTTTTGTTTGGAAGTGCTTTGTATGAGGTGATTCTGCTGACGAGGACTGGATCCAGTGTGCTGCATGCAAACAATGGGCTCACGAAGAATGTGCCGATATTCGAGATGACAAGTATTATTATTGTGACAATTGTGCTGACAATTAGTGTAGTGTTTGAGCATGCCTTTTGCTACTGTTGTAAATAAATTCCAGTTATTTTTTTGCATCACCAGTTTCTAGACATTTTATACAGCTATGGTCACTGTGCGACCAGGAACTCCTACCTTGCATATGCAGTGTTTTATTACTAAAAAGTAAACCTAACCCTACATAACATCAAAGCATGTTAAACGACGTGTAATTTTGACTAAAACTTTTGCATTTTGACTGCTTTTCAAAAGGTCCATTTTACACTTATGCCGTATAAATTGGACCCTTTTGATAAAAAAATAAATATCAGTTTTGCATCCGTACGGCTAAACATAGAAGCTTGATACTGAAGCACAGTATGCCTTTTTATCCACCTTTATTGATGCACAAAGCGGGAAAGGGACTGGAGCTAAACTGATAATTTTATTGCATTTCTTGCTTAAGGGGTCCAAATTACACAGCTTTCCCCTATATGAAACATGGATATTTCTACTCATTTGTATATTTCTCTTCTGGTAATGATAACGTTTATTTAAGTTGATACAATTTCTTACCGAGCAACTGATACAATTCACTAAAATTATGGCAAACTGAAACAAAGCCATTGAATGAGGCTTGAAAGCTGAAACAAGGCCATTAAATAAAAATAGCAATCTGAAACAAAGCCATTATAAGACGCCGGCAAACTAAATTAAGGCCATTATAAAAGGCTGGAAAACTGAAACAAAAGCCATTAAATGAGGCTGAATAAATGAAACAAAGCCATTAAATGATCATGGCAAACTGAAACAAAACCATTAAATGAGGATGGCAAACTGAAACAAAAACGTAAACTGAGTCTGGCAAGCTGAAATAAAGCCATCAAAAGATGCTGACAAGCTGAAACGAAACCGTAAAAAAAGGATGGCAAGCTAAAACAAACCCTTTGAAAACGGGAGGCAAGCTGAATCAAAGACATCATAGAATTTTGTAAGCAATTGATTCAAAGTTGATAATATTGCTTTGGTTTATTCTGTTTCTACTTGCCGCCATCGAGTGAGCAAAATGTAGTTTGCATTTAGTCGTGAGGACAGCCGTCGCCTATCAACCACTACTTAAACTCGGCAGCTAGGTTTGTCAAACCATGTTTTCAAACTAATGGAGACGTACAGGGCGCCAAAGACAAGATAGTCGTTTGCTCCTCCGTGGCATCGCAGGTCGCTGATGAAGCCACGCTCCATTTCATCATCACATGCAAGACGTCATCAATGGCGTTATAAGTATGTTGTATTGCAAACATAGGAAATTTACGAACACAACTTTATAGCAAATCAAAGGAAAGTCTATATCAGTCCTGCAGTGATTATGATCGATACTACTGTATGTAGAATAGAAATCTCTAGAATAGAAACTTCCTCTGTCGTGCATTACTCACAGCGCTAGAGAATGAATAAAAAGGTCCGCCGCATTCGGGAAAGCAACTACAATTAAGTTGCGCTCTGGAGCTCCATCAATTAATATTTAAGAAAAAGTGTCCTCAGTTATGGTCTTCCAAGGCACAAGCATATTGTGGGTAAAGAGTTGTGCATAACCCCAATTTGTTTAGTTGGATTTGATAAGAGACATGCAACCTATCGAACTCCGATATGTTTGAGTGATTCCGTTGCAGTTTCTATGCACTCAGTAATGTACGATTGGTATAAAACCAAATCAGATCAAAGTATAAAAATTAAATACAATACAACAAATGCATATCGATACAAATAACATCATCTGTGTTGTGAAAGAACTAAGAATTAAAACCAGCTACATATAAAACAACAAGCATTAACCGATGCTGACACTCCACACAGCATTACATGCACCAATTACTATCTCTTTGCCCGCCACAACAAATCAGATTTTCTGGGTTTGTTCTATGAAATCAAATTTAAATTGTTGAGGCGGCAAAATACCTAATATTTGGTGCATGTGATACAATGTAGAGTGTCAGCATAACTTAACGTCTGTTGGCCTTATATTTGGTTGTGCTTAATTTAAGTTCATTTACAGAACTGATAACGCTACTTAAAGCAAAATGCATTTGCTTCATTCATTGTATTTTCATTTTTATGCTTTGATCTGATTTAGTTCTAAACCAATTATGTATGGCCTCGATGTGGAGTTGAAAACAAATTAATAACGCAATTTAATTCATGTAGATCAGTGATTGTCAAAGTGGGTTCAGTGGAACTCTTGGGTTCCACAAAGCAAAGTCAGGCGTTCCGTAAAACCACATTTGTAATGAATTCCGCAGTGAATTACGAAACATAGCTGCCAATCTTGCAAATATATCTCAAGATTGCATGCCGAAAGGCGGTCGATCTTCAAAAAAATGATTTTCATGACATTAACATTGTCAAGTGAAACATTTCTTTTGTTGTATTAAGTATTAATTTAAATATGGGTTCCGTTGTATTACTAATAATGTCAAAGGGTTCCATTGCAAAAAAAGTTTGAGAACCACTGATGTAGATTATAATGTGAGTCACGTAAACGAAAAACCTAAGGTCTGCATTTTAAAATCTTCACGAAACTTTGCCCCCAATAATCAATACTTGTGGCCAAATTCAAAGTAACCTCCAAAGCAGGCCATCACTGGATAAATAATACATTTTCGTATTTTTGAATTCTCGGCGCGCTATTGACTTACAGGTCAATGTGGTTCACGACATCGCCGCCGTTGTTGTTTGTAAAAAGAAATGAAACTTTCTCAATCATTTAACAAAGAATTTTATCTATAGTACATACTGTATGTGGTCGGTAGGTGGCGACAAGTGTTAAAAGGTTATTTTGTTTAGGGCTTGCACACTCGAGTTTGCTCCGGTATGTGGCAGTGATGGCAACACCTATGCCAACTATTGTGCGCTGCAATTTGCAAAGTGCAGAACAGACTCGTAAGTATCTTATTGTCTTCAAGGTGCTTGTTTGCATTGATTGTATCATAGACATATTAATTAGACCATTAACACATTGATGGCTCCAACTTTATGGTTTTGTTTTGTACAACACAGTTTTCGGTCACAGTTCTAAATGCTTTGTGGTTATTATTTTACAAAATAAAAACTTATTTAATCTACAATGCACGAGCAATCTGTTGTAAGAAATCGTGTTTTCTTTCATCATCTCAATCACACTTAAAAGCTAATTACCATCTGTTTCAGATCTTTACATTTGTAAAGTGACATTCGATTTAGATTCCATATAGAGTAACTTTTAATTATTTTTAGGGACTTGATAAAAGTGCACGATGGACCATGTTAGTGGTAAATGTCTGAACACTCTCGTTTGAATTCAGCAGCCTATGCTACGGCTTTGCAATAAAATGCACAACTAAACATATGACGATTGTTTGTTGTTTTGATGAGGTCTGCTTATGTTTAAGGATAGGCTGCATATCTTACAACGCTATGAACATTTTCAATACTAATTCTATCCCATTTCTTTGATTTACTGAAAATGTAAACTTGCAAGAAAAGCATTCCTATAAACCAGTGGTTCTTAAAGTATGGGTCGCGACCCAAACATGGGTCGCGAAGGCTTTAAAAATGGGTCGCGGCAAGGTGATTCAAATCCGTCAAAACGATTTTTTGCTAGATAAGAATTTTCAAAATCTACAGATTTTTTTTCTTTCCGTTTATTAAGTCTTTCAAAATCATTGTATCATACGCAGTTAGTTGGCTTCATCTCAATAAAATAAGATTATTGCATCATAAGTAGTCTTCTAAAAGTTTTAGTGGCAGACCAGCTGCTGCAGAACTTGCCGAAATTACTTAGTCTACTAGTAGCTAAATCTAAGTTATGTTATGTTGATTGCGGAAGTATGTTGGAGCTGAATAATTCAGTGAATAGGTCAGTGGGGTACAAGGGTTGGTAGTAAGGTTTGAAAATATGAAAATTTAGCTTTTTATAGTGGTGGAGTCGTTTGAAACAATTTCCTAAAGTAGCACATTAAATTGAAGGTATTATTGTTAAAAATTAGCATTATACTGTAATTAGCGTCTGAGAATGAATAAGTATTCCTACAAGCAAGAATTTTTGGACTTGGGATTCACTTCTATCGAAGATCATGGTGCTGAAAAGCCGCAATGTGTACTGTGTTATAAAGTGCTATCCAACGAATCTCTGAAGAAAAATAAATTGAAGAGACATTTGGAAACGAAGCACCCGCAACATGTGAAAAAGAATCGCATCTTTTTTTAGCACCGAGAAACGGAACTGAAACGAAGCAGAATTTGCTCAGAAACAAATCCAGCGCTTTTAGCCTCCAAGCAAGCCACGCTGGCATCGTATGTTGTCTCGCTACGCATAGGTAGAGAAATGAAACCGCATACGATTGGAGAAAGGCTCGTAAAGCCTGCAGCCATTGACATGGCCAGACTCATGTGCGGCGACAACGTGGCCTCGAAACTGCAGTGTGTCTCGCTATCGAACGACACAGTCAAAAGTCGCATTGCAGACCTTTCATTGAACATAAAAAACCAAGTGGTTGCTCGAATGAAGAAAGCAGGAAAGTGGAGCTATCAACTTGATGAGTCAACCGACACTGGAAAAAACGCGCAGCTAATGGTTTATGTGAGATACGAGGGTGACATGGACCTCGAAGAAGAATTTCTGTTTTGCACACCGCTAACAACAACGGCAACTGGCGCCGACATCTTTAACGTTGTGGACAACTTCCAACAAGAAGAAGGCATTAACTGGGAAACTGTGTCAGCTTATGCACTGACGGCGCTCCCGCAATGCTTGGTGCTCGACACGGGTTTACTGCACGAGTCAGGCAAATCAATCCTAGTGTCCCAGTTGTCCACTGTCTTCTGCACCGTGAAAACCTTGCTGCGCAACATTTGTCTCTGGATCTTTCTGCAGTGATGAAGGAGATTGTAGGTGTAGTCAACTTTATCAATGCCAGTGCTGTTAATTTTCGTCTTTTCGAGCAGTTGTGTGTTGATTACGGGTCTCAATTCCAACATCTCCTATTTTACTCTAATGTTGAATGGCTTTCTCCTGGTAAGCTCTTGCGCTGTCTTATAGATCTGCGAACAGAAGTGCAGGTCTTTCTCAATGAAAAAAATCATCGACATGCCATTCGGTTTCAAGATAAAGAGTGGATGCTCAAAGTATGTTACCTAAACGACATCTTCACCACACTGAACGAGCTTAACACAATGCAAGGCAGAAATCAAAACAGCATCACTCTCTTCGAGAAACTGTCTGCCTTCAAAGAAAAGCTGCAACTCTGGAAGAATAAACTGGAGTATGGACAAACAGCAGCGTTTCCATCTATGAACGAGTATGTGGAGGAACGGAATCAAGCTGATAGTAGCAGATTTGATGTCATCAAACCCATTCTAGTGGTGCATTTGGAAAACCTAATCACGGAGTTAGATCGCTACCTTCCCGACATAAATTTGGAAGCTCACATGTGGGTCAGAAATCCGTTTCTGGCAAAGGTTGACAACTTATCAGAAGATGCTGCAGGGCTGCAGGAAGAGCTTATCAACTTGCATCATGACCAGTTCCATTGACAACTTTTATCCTCGGCGTTACTTGGAGAGTTGTGGACCTCAGTTAAAAAGGAAAAGCCAATAATTGGTAACGAAGCAATGACTTTTCTGCTTCCATTTTCGACCACGTATTTCTGCGAACAAGGATTTTCGGCACTAACAGTTGTTAAAACCAAGGCTCGCAATCGCTTCAGTCCTGGTAACGATTTGCACGTTGCGCTCAGTTAAATAGAGCCATGCATTGAAGAAATTATGAAAGGGAAATATCAGTTTCATCAATCACACTGAACCAATCATCTGTTCTTAATTAATTGTTGTGTCAAAATACTGTGTACTATAACTAGTTTTCTGTGTCTTATATGAATAAATAGTAGAGTGCTAACATTAAAAAAACATTTTTTCTACGTTTAAGCTTTAAGGTTTGGGTCACGAGACAATCATAAAACTCAGATTTGGGTCGCGCTCAAAAAAGTTTAAGAACCACTGCTATAAACAAATGACCAGTCATTATTCTGATTAGTGTAAATGCCTTTCTAAACAGACTCACAGGCGCAGCCGGCGACTAATTTGACGAGAACAAAAATTTAAAACGTTGAAAATTTTTCCATGTTCTAAATTTTGATTTATGAAATGATGAAGCATCAATTCTTAGGGGAAAACACGCACTCTCGTGTTCGCTCATCTTTCTCGATGGCACAACAACGCAAGCATACTTGATAGGTCTGTTAAAATAAAGAGGTTTATTACCACTAGCGTCATGGCCTGTACAAACCTATTGCTTTTTTCTTCCGAGATTTCGTCTTTGGCCAGAGCACAATTTCACCGAATTTAGAGGTGCTATCCTAAACGAATGATTTTATCACAATGCAACGGGCTTTTATTTCACCCCAAACTATGACATATGTGTACCTAATGATCAGCCCCACTTAATGAGCATTGTTTCTTACTTTATTCTCGTGATCAATATAAAAACAGAAATCCTGCTCAAACTCGCGTTACACGTTTCAGCGTCCTACTCGCATTGCAGTTCTATCGTAAGAAGTTGAAAATAGGCTGATCTGATTGTAATGTGGAGTTAGAAACCGATTGTGCAGCAGCTAAATGTGAGACCGTTTGAGGAAAAGCACAACCAGCCTTGGCAAGCAGAACCTCAATTACTTATTGCTGTTCAATAATATTGTCGTTGTTTCAAAACTCAAACGCTTCACATCCATTAAACAATAGACATATCGCAAAACGAAAGCAGAACATAAACATGATGAAAATTTATATAGAGCCGTTGTAAACAAAACACGTACATGGAATATAATTCGGTGAATCGAAATTCAAGGTAATAACATATTGAAAATACGAGGAAAGACAAAACCAAACTAACAACCAAATTAAAGCGTTGTTTGAAAAGTCGCACCGTTTCACAAGCCTGCATAGTCACATATTGAAGCCGAAATAGTAGAAAGAACAATGTTGCTATATGTTTGATGGAAATCTCACTGGCACTGCAATAACTGAACAATCAATAAGTGTTTGTTAGAGTAAGGATTTCAAACTCATTTAGAGATGTGGGCCACATTTAGATAGTTAGATTATACGCTGGCCAGACTATTTTGAGAAACTCAATTAAAGATACAATCGATACTACTACAACTAGGGATGGCTTATTTTTCACTTAAATGTAGGTGAAGGGTTTATTTTCGAGAACAATGCTTCCAAAACACGATATTTGGTGTTTTTCATCCAAAGTTTACTGGATATTTTTTGAAGATTAACGCATTCAAAACAAGATATTTCGTCGTTTATATCCAAATTTAACATTAAGATCTTTTAAAATTTAACATTAATGTTTATATCCAAATCAAAGCTCTCACAATCGCACCGTCGAGCCCTTTAAAAGTTTGCATAGTTGATTGCTGCAAAATTCACAAAACAACACTGTGTTTCTTTGATTGTGAGCCTATGTCTGCAAAAACACAAAGCGCAACCAACAAATGAAACGTTACATTGCAGAGTGCATGACAACTGGTGAAAGATTCCAACAGAACGTTTACAAGTCCTTTATAGAACTTGATGTGGTCGTTGAAAATGTATCTTCTCATGTTCACAGAACAAGAAAAAGAAACTGAAAATAAAACTAAAAATAGACTAGTGAACGAGGCTTACTTTATCCTACTATAAACAAACAACATATGCATCACTAGCAGTAGACATGTACCAGTAAATGGCCTATATCTAAGAACAACAGTGCCATTGCTATTGGTTGAACACAATAAATAGCAAACACCATCAAGAATTAATTTTAACATAGTAGGTCATACAAACTTAAAGTCGATATTATTAGCTGACGTCTTTGGTGGCGAAAATATTCAAAATCCACACTGTTGTTTAAGCAAGCAACTTTGATAATATAAAAGTCATTTTGATTCGTAAAACATCTTAAATTTCGAACTTTTTCGACTTTCATAAAGCTCTTTTGTAAATGTGACACAATAAACTAAAATAATCAACAATAATTTCAGATAATACACATTATGACGATGTAATACTTCTAACGGCTGTACAAACGTAGCCAACTTTAAAACAAATAAATAGCTACGAGAGATCGGATACAAAAACCTTTAAGCTTTTTCAGATCGGATGCAAAATTAGCATTGCAGCTTTACAGAAATGGCAAGATCTTCAAACTTATATCGAACAGAAATAGGACTTAACTCCACGTTATTTACTACATTTATTTCATCAACTGTTTGGCTTTAAATTTGTTGTAAACTTTATCAAAAATCACAGTCAGATAGATATTATCATAAAATAAGCGCTTCAATATTCCAATCTCGACTTCAAATAAATGCTGGCTGTAACAAACAGATGAACCTCGATTAAGTCGCCACAACACAAGCCAACTAAAATATATTCAAATTGTTCAAGTCTTTTCGTTCGGCAATGGGTCTACAGGTCAATTTATTTCACAGTTTTACTCAGGTTTTAGCAGATCATGTGAAAAAGAACAATTTTTTGCACGTCAACAAATTTATTTCACACGTTTCAAGAATCATTTGCTGTTATACTTATCTGTTGAAC
The DNA here is from genome assembly GCA_963675345.1 of Trididemnum clinides. Classification (NCBI taxonomy): domain Eukaryota; kingdom Metazoa; phylum Chordata; class Ascidiacea; order Aplousobranchia; family Didemnidae; genus Trididemnum; species Trididemnum clinides. Next base: position 12,312,603 of record OY776289.1, read on the forward strand.
TAGCACATTAGGATTATATTTATTTAAAAGTTGATATACTGTAGTTGATTCAAAGGTATTATTTCAACTAACGTACATAACGGTAGTCCTATGTTATGATAAACAATTATAACGTATATACCAACGAGATGGCGTAGTGGTTGGAGCGTCCACTTCGCAGTCGGTAGACACGGGATTCATTCCTCTTGTCGAGTCATACCAAAAGACTTTAAACAATAGTATCTATAGCTTTCCCTAGTTGGCGCTCAGCATTTATGGGAGGCTGTGAAGAACAAGACGGCGAGTTCGTTTGTTGTGTCTTTAGGCAAGGCACTTAACGGGAGGTCCGATCTTTATGTGGAAGACAGGTGGCCCAGACACCTCGGAAATAGCAACTGCCAAGCGAGTTCGGACATACCGTGAAAAATATACCGATACAATTCGCTTTCTCGTGAATGGAGGATAAATATAGTAAATATAAAAAAGAAAACTACAAATCATTTGTTCATTGATCTGTTCTGTAGACGGAGTAAATTGCAAACCATGCCTATGAAATTGATGCAAACGATAAAAAACAACAGTATTTTAACCAGAACCGCTATTAAAACGGTTTTCATGAAGACATAAGAATATATAAACAAAAAACGTTTGTTTCATATGTGGAATGTATCTCTAAGCAGAGTTATTATCTGCCTTGAACAAAACACAAGTACGTTGAGCTAACTATTTTCAATCGTCTTCATTTTGGTCAATACATCACTGAGACAAATACAGTTTGTAAGACAAACTAAACACGAAATTCAAAAATAAGCTCGTTTGCTGAAAACAATCAAAGTGTTGATTTCTAAGATCGCATTCTTGAAAATAACAACTAATCTTAAAAAATAAATACAAAATGGTAACCTTTTCTATGGGGCTAAACAAACTTTGTGTGCTTGGACTTTGCAAACCGACTCAACTCTTTACTTCAAATTTTGTTCAATCGCTGTGGACATCACAACGTCTTGTGATGGAAGTGTCGAAGAATGTGTCGTCATAATCACGTCGTTAAGATTTTTGGTACCGCTCTCCAAGTTTTGTTTGGTCGCATTAATGGAACTTGCATCGAATGCAGATACAATTAGGCCGTTGATTGTATGCATTGAATGGTAACCATACTCGCAACTACTTTCTGACTCACCTGTGATTTAACTCATGGTCTTTGCGCAAGTATTATTATTTCAATAACAAAAATTATGCCAATCTTGAATTTGGTCTCGTGAAGTTAAAGCTTAAACTCGTAGCTCTGGACTCGATCTAGATCAGCGTTTCTCAACTTGTTTAAGTATGTAGCTCATGTTTAGCTACACAGAGGTCTTTGGTGAAGTTGAATGATATTTTCTCAAGTTTTATTGATGTTCACCTTGTTGCTTGGAATTAAAATAACAAGCTCGGTCGAGATACATTGGCTTTCAATTTCTACAGAAAAGTTATCTCTTGGTCTTGAACTTGGTATGGAACTAGCTGGCCGTGATGTCAAGGGCCGAAGTTATTTCGTTTTGTGTGATAACCTTAGACTTGACCACTTCCAAATGGCCTCACTCACCAAACGGAAACATGATAATTAATAGGCCATTTTTATTTTGACCTAAACATATTTGTTTGACCTTGGTTATTTTAAATTTCGACTAAACGATTTTGGCTTATCATTGAAGCTTTGATGAGCAAACTTTGATTAAAATGTTGCAGAAAAGTTTGAAGAAGCTATAGATCGCATTTCAATGTTAGCAGTTAGATAAAATCTCAATTTGTCTTGTAGTGATGCACGACAACCGACACCAAAACCGGGCGCTTCTGCGTAGCAATTAATGCTTATAAAAACTGCTAAGTTACTACAATTCTATGCGTTTTGTTGTTAGTCTATTATGTGCTCAACAAGAAATCACACCGTAAAATTACTAGGATTATTTATTGTAATACAGCATCAAGTAGTTTTTGATATGCTCTGGTACAAAATTTATATTTTTTCAGCACTTTTGTAGCATAGAGAATGATCGCTCAACAGTAACGGAGGTTGCCAGAGGTTTTTGCAATAGTGCAAAGACAGTTGGGGCAATCACCAAACAATACAGTTTATTATTGCTTCTACATCAGAGTTGAATAATCGTTTCTTGATGTAAGCTTGAACTGAGCAGTGGTCATCATGGAAATGGATATTTTGCAATAATTCCTATGCTTGTGTCATAGTGCAGTCACTTGCTGCTTAGAACTCGACATTAGCTGCTGAAATTCGAAATTGATTGACGAACCAAGTCTGGCACCAAATTATCCACATTGATAGGTCCGTTTGCTCGGCTAACTAAAAACAATCCGCCACATGTTCAAGTGTCGACAATATTGCGAACAGCAGAAAAGTATTCACTATAGTACAATGCAGCTCTAAGTCAACTCGGCCATCTTGTAATCACAAGATCAGGAGGTGATGGCAGACCAGCTTATTGTTGTAGATGCCAAAAACTCATCCGAATATTGTGTAAATTGGCTTAACTCTCGCTGTAGACGAGTTACGGTTAAAAAAGAATGTGTAACGAAAAAACGCTTTTATAGAACTAGATTAAGTTCCTAACGAACATACAATCATGCATTACCAATAGAGATTCTGAAATGAATATTTTTTTAACAAACACGCATAAAGTGACGAATGTTAAGCTCAACTATGCATTTTTGTTGTGACGATTATGATTTACTGTAAGAGAAGTTTGAATTAAAAGACTTTTCTAAACGCCATATAGGAAGAGAATATTGAAACTACTTATAGATGCTTTAAAAATCACATAAATAAACAAGCCATTAGATTTTTGTAAGTAGATTTTGATGAGAGAAAATTTTGACTTTATTCAAATGTTTGAGTCTATTTTGAGAATATAGACTAATCAAAAAGAGTTGTGAGCAAAGAAAACCAACGTTGGTGTAAGTTTGATAATGTAACATAGCCTAGAAAAGTTTTTGACTTTAGCGGGACTTATAGGCTTAAATTGAAAGTTGAGGAAGAACGCTGAAGTGATGGATATATTTACACTATACAGAAATAAGCCACAAAGTAGCCTAATCAGCACGGATGTGGCCTAATTCTGAAAGAAGGAAGTGTTGCAGCGCACAACATAGAAATATACATGGTTCATATACTCTTAAATGCAAAGTTGAGGAAGAACGCTGAAGTGATGGATGTATTTACACTATACAGAAATCAAGCCATACTGTAGCTTAATCAGCACGGATACAGTGCTGGAAGAAGGAAGTGTTGCAGCGCACAATACAGAAATATACATCCTTCATATACTCGTAACTTCAAAGTTGAGGAAGAACGCTGAAGTGATGGATGTATTAACAGGAAATAACCCACAAAGTAGCCTAATCATCACGGTTACAGCGATAAAAAATAAAAAGGTGGGAACGCACAACATAGAATTATACATTCTTTATATACTCGTAAATTGATAGTTGAGGAAGAACGCTGACGTGATTAATGTATTAACAGGAAATAAGCCATACTTTAGCTTAATCATCACGGATACAGTGCTGAAAGAAGGAAGTGTTGCAGCGCACAATATTGAAATATACATCCTTCATGTACTCGTAATTTCAAAGTTGAGGAAGAATGCTTAACTGATATATTAACAGGAAATAAGCCATAAAGTAGCTTAATCAGCACTGATGCAGTGATAAAAAATGGAAGTGTTGCAGTCCACAGCGTAGAAATATACATCCATTAATCAGGGTAGCGTGAAGTAGACTTACCAGATTATTGCAATGAAAGCCCAGGACGCTTCAGAACAATAGGCCTGATCACAGGGTTTTGCTATAGCTAACCAGGTAAAGCGCGGACATTATTTTACAGTAAATGAAGGCGTTCTCCAAAACAAGAATAGAAAAAATGGTCACCGATTGCTTTGCTACCAAGTTTGTGTCCATTATGGCCCAAATCATCTTATCTCACCCGAAATGGAGGTGCTCTCCAAAGAAAAGTAGTCATCACCTGCTTTCCTGCTATTTTTCTGTCTCTTGCGGTCCAAATATTCGGCGACTTCGAGTTAGTTTTCAAAGTGTTTTTGCTTACATGGGCAATCATTTAATTAACCGTAGTTCGAGCCACTCTGGCTGACTGCATGAAAAACCGGGACTTTCGCTCAGCTGACCGGGAGAAGGCCTGAAAAACCGCGACTGTCCCGGCTAAACCGGGGCGTATGGTAGATCTAGCGTGAAACAATGTGAAAACGCCGTTCCCATACTACAACACCCCTGCTAATATCTCTCACTACTCATAACGATTTTGTAATTGTCGACCTAGTAATAAAACTGAAAGTTTTTGGCTGCAGGTATGTTCTTGGTTTCCAGTATAAATTTTGTCAGGGGAGGGCGAAGCGACCCGGAGCCCAGAGTCCATCTTTTACAATAAGTTAGGTTTAGGGTTAGTGGCTTACCTTTTGACCAGAATTTTGTGCTAAAGAAAAGGATATTTGTTTATAAACCGTGCAAGATTTCACGTTACTACCCGGCATTTGGTTCCACTTTGCTGCCCGTAATTAAAATGTCATAAAAAGTAAAACCACATGACGCTGAAACAAAGCCATTTAAAAGATGCTGGCAAGCTGAAACAAAGACATTATACGAGGGTGGTAAGTCGAAACAAAGCCATTAAACGAGGCTGGCAAGCTGAAACAAAGCCATTAAATGAGGCTGGCAAGTTGATAAAATCCGATAGCACTGTGCTCTTGGATACCATCAGCATCAGCACCCACAAACCGTCAAACCACTTCGATGTTTCGAAATAGTGAACGCTACTTTCTATTCGCTGGATATGGCCTATGGATAATGGAATACAGTTTATGCCTGTACAAATTCTGGCAACATTAGTTTTTTAAGCTTTCCACCATTTTGAGTGTTTTATATGAGACAAAATCGGCATTGGCTGTGCTCCGATTTTTTTGTTTCAAACAATCAGAAAGACTCCCAAACGATAAACTCAACAAATATTGCTCCAATCATACAAGTTGCAACAGGTGCCTACTAACTGGCAGAGCCATTGACCCAACATTGAGTAACTATCAATTGCTAACTTATAAAACTATAAATCTTCGCACCCGCTTCTAGCTGACCAAAATCAAGCAAACAAAATGGATCCAATTTTATTAATCAACTGAGGAAAACAGAAACAAGTAACCCGAATTCTTGACTAACTTTAATATGAATTGAATTGACAAAACTGAACTGCATTGCATTTTCACAACCACTTTATAAAACATTTCCAAGACGTGCTTAAAGCAAAACTAGAAACTTAAAATGTGCCCTAATTAACTAAACTGCGCAAACAAAGAAATCAATCAAAAGCGCTGAAAAGATAGGGTGATACAAGACAACTTAGATCAAAAACACTGTTAACATAAAAGCCGGGTTCGAAACCGCTACATAGCAGCCCCCAGAGGTTGAGTACTATAACTGACGAAAAAAGAAAACTGCATAAATAGTTCAATATACATATGAAAAATACACAAATTAAATTTAAGTATTATAGTTATATGCGAGAACTGTCAAGTTGCGTCTGTGAAATATAATGAACAAAATATTCAACACAGCACAAGCTTTAAGACTACGATTAATTGATCATTCTTGATGGCAAATGAGCTACACGGTAGGCCATTGCAAGAAGTAAACAATGTAATCACTGAGCGTATTTGCACGATAGCGGTAAATTAATTAATTCCCAGGATGAGAATTCCTTTCACTGACATATAAGTAAGGTGAATAAGGAAAACATCAAGGATTTACCTGGCAAAGCTCTAGCAATGGTGGGGAAAACAAATTCATTGCCACCGCTAAACATTTGAGTGTTAAGGCCTTTAACGACACAAATACAAAGCCAGACAATGTATATGGTGAGAACCACTGAACAACAAGATGTTTATATAGCGACAATGTCTTAAAACAATAGAAAACTAGCAGGGTACTGTATGACTAAAAAAAATCCAAAAGAGTCAATCAAGAAATCTAGCGGGTCGCCTAACAACTCTACCACTGCGAGTAGTGATAGCCGAAGGAACGATACTATGAACATCGGCAGAAGAGTTAGTCGAGACAGGTAAACGGGCTACTTTAAGACGGTCAATACTTACCTGCTTTAAACTATCCTTCATTTCGATGGTAAAAACTTTGTCGGTACGCTTCACTACGTGATAAGGTCCAGTATACTTAGCTTGAAGTGGACTTTTGGTGGAGTTATTTCTTAACCAAACATGAGTGCAAGTCTGTAAGTTTTTGTCTACATAATGTTTGAGATGGGATGTAATTCGTGTAGGTGAGGAATGGATATGCTGAAAATGTTCATGCAAGTTTCGCACAAAATCGCCTTGATAATTATCGGAAGAAACTAAGGGTGGGTTAAATTCACCAGGTAGGGCTAACTGTTTGCCAAAAACCAAATCAGTAGGCGCGCAATCAATTTCATCTTTGATGGTATTACGAATGGACAAAAGAACCAAAGGAAGATTGTGAAACCAGCGGTCAGGACTTGCCTGCATTCTTAATGCTGCCTTAAGTCGTCTATGAGCATTTTCTACCAAACCATTTGATTGAGGGTGATAACTGGTAGTGCGATGACGTTTACAACCCAGAAATTGAAGCAAACCGGTAAAAAGAAAGGAATCAAATTGAGCTCCTCTATCTGTAATTATTACTTTTGGCACACCAAAATAAGCTACATAGCCATGAAGAAAAGCATCAACTACGAATTGTGCTGTGCAATCCCTCATTGGCACTGCGGTCAAAAATGTGGTAAAACGATCAATCGCTGTAAGCAAATATTTGTAACCGTTAGACGGTGGAAGAGGGCCAACTATATCCATATTGATCTTTTGAAAACTAGCGGTGGGCAAAGCATATGGCTTAAATTCACTAAAGTTATGCCGGTGAATTTTGTTAGCTTGACAAACAGTGCACTCACGAACCCATGCTCTTATGTCTTTTTTCATGTTACGCCAAACAAATCTCTGCGTTATCAACCGAATTGTAGATTTAATGCCAGGGTGACTCAAAGAATGAAGTTTGTGGATTACATCTTTACGAAAGGAATCTGGTACTACAGGACGAATAGCACCGGTTGAAACATCACACCAAATCAAAGAAGGACTAGTTCTAGACAACGCAAATTTTTCCAATTGTAATGACGTAACATTGTTTTGAAGCAAATCTTGAATAACAGCATCAGTTGTTTGACTTAAAGCCATTTTCTCATAATCTAAACCATTTTGAAAATATTCGACATTGCTAATTTGGGCACGTGACAAAGCATCGGCTGTAAAATTCAACGAACCAACTACATGACGAATATCGTTCGTGTATTCGGCAATGTAGCGGAGATGGCGAGCTCTACGGGTAAGTTCTTGGGATCGAGTGCTCTGGAAGGCACGAACCAAAGGTTTGTGATCGGTAAACAATGTGAACTGCCTACATTTCAAAAAATGGCGAAAATGCTTAATGGCGGAATATGCTGCCAACAACTCACGATCAAAGGTGGAGTATTTCTGTGGAGTCTCATCTAAACGCCGAGAGAAGAAAGCTACGGGACACCAAACACCTAACTGTTTTATCTGCAACACGTCAGCAATAGCAATATCACTGGCATCAGCATAAACACTCATAGGAGAACTACCAGTAGGGAATACTAACAATGACGCATTTGCCAGTAACGATTTGCTTCGAAAAAATGCCGTCTCCGCTTCTTCATTCCAAGGAAGAGATTTGCTGCCTTTGGCATTCCCACGCAACATGTCATTCAAAGGGGCAAGATATTGAGCAGCCTTCGGAATAAAGCGATTGTAAAATTGAATCATACCGAGAAAACGCGGAGTTGTTTCACACTACTGGGCAAGGGGTATTTTTGAATTGCCTGCACTTTATCAGGTAATGGTTGATGCCGTCGTGAGAAATCAAGTGACCAAGAAACATAATCTGATGTTTGCCAAATTCACACTTGGATACATTAATACTGATTCCAAATTCATTTAATCTTTGAAAAATTTGGAGCACATGCTGCTTGTGCTCAAGTTCGTTCTTAGAAAAGACTATAATATCGTCAACACAGGCCAAAACGTGAGGCATGCCATGACATACGCCATCAATAAATCGTTGAAAAGTGGCAGAAGCATTTCTTAAACCAAAGGGCATGGTATTATATTCAAATAATCCAAGAGGGCGAATGATAGCTGTCTTTTTCCGAGCAGCAGGAGCTAAAGGAATCTGATGGTACGCTTTGACAAGATCAATTTTACTAAAAATTGACGCTCCAGACACGCGGTGTAATAAACTCTGAACAGAAGGAGTTGGGTACAAATCAGGTATAGTTTGACGATTTAAATTTCGGTAGTCGCCTACGAGTCGGAATTTTTCTGAATCCTTTTTTGGAACCAAATGTAATGGAGATGCACAATTAGAATTAGACCTACTAATAATGCCAGCTTCAAGTAAATACTCAATCTCATTACGCACAATTTCTAATTTGTCAGGGGGCAAAGGACGAGCACCAGCATGACATGGATAACCTGTGGTGACAATATCGTGAACAACATCATGTTTGATGGGTTTTTCTTTGTTGGGCGGTCTCGTGAGATCAGGAAAACGCTCAAGCATTTCAAAGTATTGATTCGTAACCAAAAAGGGCTTCGGAAACTCAACATGACCAACAAGCTTAGTGACTAGTGGGAATGAAGACTGCGACAAATGACTCTTCAATTTGGAACTAGTAAAATCTATCGTCAAGGAAAAATGACGCAAAAAGTCAATTCCTAAAATGTTATGTTTGACATCAGCTATTACAAAAATCCAACGAAAATTTGAAACACCACCAAAACACAAATCCAAAGTGCGATGACCATACGTCGATATGGGGGAACCATCAACAGATATTAATTCATTACGAGCTTTAGACCTTTTCTCTGAAAGGGTGGGTTTTACAATGCTGATTTCTGCACCACTGTCAATGAGAAAAAATTCATTTGAAACCAAATCTTTCACATGGAGCAAGTGCTTGCCTTGTACAGAGGTCGTAGTGAGCGCAGTCTTGTTCATATCACTACGACGTTTCAGTTTCCCTGTTTCCAATTACACGGGGCAACGCATTTACGAGCATTCCTGCCAAAGCGAGCATGGTAAAAGCATAACCGGTTAGGACCGCGATAGAATCCAGGTCAGTAGCTTCTAAATTTGTTGCCGCCAAAATCACGAGAAGGAATAAAATTATGTCTTGGCTGATTAGGACAATACTGGAGCTATGAGGCAAGTCATGTGGCATCTCGAATTGCAATTGTTGCACGTCATGGTTATTTTGGCTAGATGGGGATGTTGAACTATTTGACAACACGAGTGGTGCGGAAAAACGACGAATGGCGGTATCAGCTGCAGCTGCAAATTCATTTAAAGGACTTCCCAGAATGACAGATAACGTGGTTTGAACCTCTGTGGGCAACTTCATCATCAGAATCTCGCACAAAACAGCGTCTGACATATCGTCGCGAGAGACTGCTAAGCGCGCTTGTTCCAAGAAATCTGAGGGCTTTAAATCGCCTAGACTCGGGATTCGCAAAAGTTCCTGCAACTGCTGATCGAGTGGCCTTGCAAATTTGTTAACTAAAAAGTCTTTTATGTCTCCAAAAGAATGAGTGCCGTCTAACAATGGCTGAACGGACAGAAACGTATTGCTATCTAAACAAGGGACTAAAGCGTCAATTTTGGTCTGATTGTCCAACAAACCATTACGATCACACAAGGAATTAAAATATGTAAACCAAGCCTGCAGATTTTCTTTTGTAAAAAAATGAGTCAAACGCTCTCCTGGTCTCAAAGTAGAAACGGACCTACCAATGGAACTATCAAAATTAGGGGCCAAATTGGGTTGTTTGCCAGGGGTTAATTTAGAGGGAAGGTTGAATTTATTTAACTCAGTAGATCCCGCTTCTTGCAATGGACTATCATGCAAACTGTGAGGATGAGACATAACTTTTGACCGAGTAAAATAAGAATGCAAGCGAAAAATTTTGCAAGAACGCCTTCCAAAATTGTAGTCACACAAAAAACTAACAATAGACCGTACAAAATTGGCAAATAAAAAGCTTAGAATTTAATTGATGAAAAAAAATTTTCTAGGCAGCTAGGTTTGTCAAACCATGTTTTCAAACTAATGGAGACGTACAGGGCGCCAAAGACAACATAGTCGTTTGCTCCTCCGTGGCATCGCAGGTCGCTGATAAAGCCACGCTCCATTTCATCATCACATGCAAGACGTCATCAATGGCGTTATAAGTATGTTGTATTGCAAACATAGGAAATTTACGAACACAACTTTATAGCAAATCATACGAAAGTCTATATCAGTCCTGCAGTGATTATGATCGATACTACTGTATGTAGAATAGAAATCTCTAGAATAGAAACTTGCTCTGTCGTGCATTACTCACAGCGCTAGAGAATGAATAAAAAGGTCCGCCGCATTCGGGAAAGCAACTACAATTAAGTTGCGCTCTGGAGCTCCATCAATTAATATTTGAGAAAAAGTGTCCTCAGTAATGGTCTTCCAGGGCACAAGCATATTGTGGGTAAAAAGTTGTAGATGACCCCAATTCGTTTGTTTGGATTTGATAAGAGACATGCAACCTATCGAACTCCGATATGTTTGAGTGATTCCGTTGCAGTTTCTATATACTAAGTAATATACGATTGGTATAATCAAAGTATATAAATTAAAATACAATACAACAAATGCATTTCGATACAAATAACATCATCTGTGTTGTGAAAGAACTAAGAATTAAAAGCAGCTACATATAAAGCAACAAGAATGCATGCCAAAAGGCGGTTGATCTTCAGAAAAATGATTTTCATGACATTAACATTGTCAAGTGAAACATTTCTTTTGTTGTATTAAGTATTAATTTAAATATGGGTTCCGTTATACAGTATTACTAATAATGTCAAAGGGTTCCATTGCAAAAGAGTTTGAGAACCATTGTTGTAGACTATAATGTGAGTCACGTAAACGAAAAACCTAACGTCTGCATTTTAAAATCTTCACGTAACTTTGCCCCCAATAATCAATATTTGTGGCCAAATTCAAAGTAACCTCCAAAGCAGGCCATCACTGGATAAATAATACATTTTCGTATTTTTGAATTCTCGGCGCGCTATTGACTTGCAGGCCAATGTGGTTCACGACATCGCCGCCGTTGTTGTTTGTAAAAAGAAATGAAACTTTCTCAATCATTTAACAAAGAATTCTATCTACAGCACATACTGCATGTGGTCGGTAGGTGGCGACAAGTGTTAAAAGGTTATTTTGTTTAGAGCTTGCACACTCGAGTTTGCTCCGGTATGTGGCAGTGATGGCAACACCTATGGCAACGAATGTGGGCTAAAAGTTGCACAGTGCACAACAGACCCGTAAGTATCTTATTGTCTTCAAGGTGCTTGTTTGTATTGATTGTATAGTAGACATATTAATTAGACCATTAACACATTGATGGCTCCAACTTTATGGTTTTGTTTTGTACAACACAGTTTTCGGTCACAGTTCTAAATGCTTTGTAGTTATTATTTTACAAAATAAAAACTTATTTAATCTACAATGCACGAGCAATCTGTTGTAAGAAATCGTGTTTTCTTTCATCATCTCAACCACACTTAAAAGCTAATTACCATCTGTTTCAGATCTTTACATTTGTAAAGTGACATTCGATTTAGATTCCATATAGAGTAACTTTTAATTATTTTTAGGGACTTGATAAAAGTGCACGATGGACCATGTTAGTGGTAAATGTCTGAACACTCTCGTTTGAATTCAGCAGCCTATGCTACGGCTTTGCAATAAAATGCACAACTAAACATATGACGATTGTTTGTTGTTTTGATGAGGTCTGCTTATGTTTAAGGATAGGCTGCATATCTCACAACGCTATGAACATTTTCAATACTAATTCTATCCCATTTCTTTGATCTACTGAAAATGTAAACTTGCAAGAAAAGCATTCCTATAAACAAATGACGAGTTTTTATTCTGATTACTGTAAATGCCTTTCTAAACAGACTCACAGGCGCAGCCGGCGACTAATTGGAGGAGATCAAAAATTTAAAACGTTGAAAATTTTTCCATGTTCTAATCTTTGATTTATGAAATGATGAAGCATCAATTCTTAGGGGAAAACACGCACTCTCGTGTTCGCTCATCTTTCTCGATGGCACAACAACGCAAGTATACTTGATAGGTCTGTTAAAATAAAGAGGTTTATTACCACTAGCGTCATGGCCTGTACAAACCTATTGCTTTTTTCTTCCGAGATTTCGTCTTTGGCCAGAGAACAATTTCACCGAGTTTAGAGGTGCTATCCTAAACGAATGATTTTATCACAATGCAACGGGCTTTTGTTTCACCCCAAGCTATGACCTGTGTGCACCCAATGATCAGCCCCACTTAATGAGCATTGTTTCTTACTTTATTCTCGTGATCGATATAAAAACAGAAATCCTGCTCAAACTCGCGTTACACGTTTCAGCGTCCTACTCGCATTGCAGTTCTATCGTAAGAAGTTGAAAATAGGCTGATCTGATTGTAATGTGGAGTTAGAAACCGATTGTGCAGCAGCTAAATGTGAGACCGTTTGAGGAAAAGCACAACCAGCCTTGGCAAGCAGAACCTCAATTACTTATTGTTGTTCAATAATATTGTCGTTGTTTCAAAACTCAAACGCTTCACATCCATTAAACAATAGACATATCGCAAAACGAAAGCAGAACATAAACATGATGAAAATTTATATAGAGCCGTTGTAAACAAAACACGTACATGGAATATAATTCGGTGAATCGAAATTCAAGGTAATAACATATTGAAAATACGAGGAAAGACAAAACCAAACTAACAACCAAATTAAAGCGTTGTTTGAAAAGTCGCACCGTTTCACAAGCCTGCATAGTCACATATTGAAGCCGAAATAGTAGAAAGAACAATGTTGCTATATGTTTGATGGAAATCTCACTGGCACTGCAATAACTGAACAATCAATAAGTGTTTGTTAGAGTAAGGATTTCAAACTCATTTAGAGATGCGGGCCACATTTAGATAGTTAGATTATACGCTGGCCAGACTAATTTGAGAAACTCAATTAAAGATACAATCGATACTACTACAACTAGGGATGGCTTATTTTTCACTTAAATGTAGGTGAAGGGTTTATTTTCGAGAACAATGCTTCCAAAACACGATATTTGGTGTTTTTCATCCAAAGTTTACTGGATATTTTTTGAAGATTAACGCATTCAAAACAAGATATTTCGTCGTTTATATCCAAATTTAACATTAATATCTTTTGTTTGAGATCACGACGCGGGCCACAGAACGGAGCATGGCAGGCTGGATGTGGTCCTGCGGTCTGCCAGTTTGCCCACCTGCGTTAGATGGTCAACGGATCAAAGCTCTCACAATCGCGCCGTCGAGCCCATTAAAAGTTTGCATAGTTGATTGCTGCAAAATTCACAAAACAACACTGTGTTTCTTTGATTGTGAGCCTATGTCTGCAAAAACACAAAGCGCAACCAACAAATGAAACGTTACATTGCAGAGTGCATGACAACTGGTGAAAGATTCCAACAGAACGTTTACAAGTCCTTTATAGAACTTGATTTGGTCGTTGAAAATGTATTCTCTCATGTTCACAGAACAAGAAAACAAAACTGAAAATAAAACTAAAAATAGGCTAGTGAACGAGGCTTACTTTATCCTACTATAAACAAACAACATATGCATCACTAGCAGTAGACATGTACCAGTAAATAGCTTACAGCTGAAAACAACAGTGCCATTCCAATTGGTTGAACACAATAAATAGCAAACACCATCAAGAATTAATTTTAACATAGTAGGTCATACAAACTTAAAGTCGATATTATTATTAGCTGACGTCTTTGGTGGCGAAAATATTCAAAATCCACACTGTTGTTTAAGCAAGCAACTTTGATAATATAAAAGTCATTTTGATTCGTAAAACATCTTAAATTTCGAACTTTTTCGACTTTCATAAAGCTCTTTTGTAAATGTGACACAATAAACTAAAATAATCAACAATAATTTCAGATAATACACATTATGACGATGTAATACTTCTAACGGCTGTACAAACGTAGCCAACTTTAAAACAAATAAATAGCTACGAGAGATCGGATACAAAAACCTTTAAGCTTTTTCAGATCGGATGCAAAATTAGCATTGCAGCTTTACAGAAATGGCAAGATCTTCAAACTTATATCAAACAGAAATAGGACTTAACTCCACGTTATTTACTACATTTATTTCATCAACTGTTTGGCTTTAAATTTGTTGTAAACTTTATCAAAAATCACAGTCAGATAGATATTGTCATGAAATAAGCGCTTCAACTTTCCAATCTCGACTTCAAATAAATGCTGGCTGTAACAAATACATAAACCTCGATTAAGTCGCCACAACACAAGCCAACTAAAATATATTCAAATTGTTCAAGTCTTTTCGTTCGGCAATGGGTCTACAGGTCAATTTATTTCACAGTTTTACTCAGGTTTTAGCAGATCATGTGAAAAAGAACAATTTTTCGCACGTCAACAAAATTATTTCACACGTTTCAAGAATCACTTGCTGTTATACTTATCTGTTGAACTAGCACATTAGGATTATATTTATTTAAAAGTTGATATACTGTAGTTGATTCAAAGGTATTATTTCAACTAACGTACATAACGGTAGTCCTATGTTATGATAAGCAATTATATCGTATATACCAACGAGATGGCGTAGTGGTTGGAGCGTCCACTTCGCAGTCGGTAGACACGGGATTCATTCCTCTTGTCGAGTCATACCAAAAGACTTTAAACAATAGTATCTATAGCTTTCCCTGGTTGGCGCTCAGCATTTATGGGAGGCTGTGAAGAACAAGACGGCGAGTTCGCTTGTTGTGTCTTTGGGCAAGGCACTTAACGGGAGGTCCGATCTTTATGTGAAAGACAGGTGGCTCAGACACCTCGGAAATAGCAACTGCCAAGCGAGTTCGGACATACCGTGAAAAATATACCGATACAATTCGCTTTCTCGTGAATGGAGGATAAATATAGTAAATATAAAAAAGAAAACTACAAATCATTTGTTCATTGATCTGTTCTGTAGACGGAGTAAATTGCAAACCATGCCTATGAAATTGATGCAAACGATAAAAAGCAACAGTATTTTAACCAGAACCGCTATTAAAACGGTTTTCATGAAGACATAAGAATATATAAAAAAAAACAGTTGCAATATTTCGGTTGACAATGCTAGCAGCGTTTAGCGAAACGTCCTAATTAAAATATGTACAGCAGTATACTGGCTCTGGTTTTTTTGCTGAAAATCGTCAAGAGATCCCAATCGTTTGCTCCTAAAAAACTTTTTGTTTCATATGTGGAATGTATCTCTAAGCAGAGTTATTATCTGCCTTAAACAAAACACAAGTACGTTGAGCTAAAACGATGTTTTCCTAGTAAATTTCATGTAAAGACCTTTTTTCAATCGTCTTCATTTTGGTCAATACATCACTGAGACAAATACAGTTTGTAAGACAAACTAAACACGAAATTCAAAAATAAGCTCGTTTGCTGAAAACAATCAAAGTGTTGATTTCTAAGATGGCGTTCTTGAAAATAACAACTAATCTTAAAAAATAAATACAAAATGATAACCTTTTCTATGGGGCAAAACAAACTTTGTGTGCTTGGACTTTGCAAACCGACTCAACTCTTTACTTCAAATTTTGTTCAATCGCTGTGGATATCACAACGTCTTGTGATGGAAGTGTCGAAGAATGTGTCGTCATAATCACGTCGTTAAGATTTTTGGTACCGCTCTCCAAGTTTTGTTTGGTCGCATTAATGGAACTTGCATCGAATGCAGATACAATTAGGCCGTTGATTGTATGCATTGAATGGTAACCATACTCGCAACTACTTTCTGACTCACCTGTGATTTAACTCATGGCCTTTGCGCAAGTATTATTATTTCAATAACAAAAATTATGCCAATCTCGATCTCGGTCTCGTGAAGTTAAAGCTTAAACTCGTAGCTCTGGACTCAATCTAGATCAGCGTTTCTCAACTTGTTTAAGTATGTAGCTCATGTTTAGCTACACAGAGGTCTTTGGTGAAGTTGAATGATATTTTCTCAAGTTTTATTGATGTTCACCTTGTTGCTTGGAATTAAAATAACAAGCTCGGTCGAGATACATTGGCTTTCAATTTCTACAGAAAAGTTAATTTTTGGTCTTGAACTTGGTATGGAACTAGCTGACCGTGATGTCAAGGGCCGAAGTTGTTTCGTTTTGTGTGATAACTTTAGACTTGACCACTTCCAAATGGCCTCACTCACCAAACGGAAACATGATAATTAATAGGCCATTTTTATTTTGACCTAAACATATTTGTTTGACCTTGGTTATTTTAAATTTCGGCTAAACGATTTTGGCTTATCATTGAAGCTTTGATGAGCAAACTTTGATTAAAATGTTGCAGAAAAGTTTGGAGAAGCTATAGATCGCATTTCAATGTTAGCAGTTAAATAAAATCTCAATTTGTCTTGTAGTGATGCACGACAACCGACACCAAAACCGGGCGCTTCTGCGTAGCAATTAATGCTTATAAAAACTGCTAAGTTACTACAATTCTATGCGTTTTGTTGTTAGTCTATTATGTGCTCAACAAGAAATCACACCGTAAAATTACTAGGATTATTTATTGTAATACAGCATCAAGTAGTTTTTGATATGCTCTGGTACAAAATTTATATTTTTTCAGCACTTTTGTAGCATAGAGAATGATCGCTCAACAGTAACGGAGGTTGCCAGAGGTTTTTGCAATAGTGCAAAGACAGTTGGGGCAATCACCAAACAATACAGTTTATTATTGCTTTTACATCAGAGTTGAATAATCGTTTCTTGATGTAAGCTTGAACTGAGCAGTGGTCATCATGGAAATGGATATTTTGCAATAATTCCTATGCTTGTGTCATAGTGCAGTCACTTGCTGCTTAGAACTCGACATTAGCTGCTGAAATTCGAAATTGATTGACGAACCAAGTCTGGCACCAAATTATCCACATTGATAGGTCCGTTTGCTCGGCTAACTAAAAACAATCCGCCACATGTTCAAGTGTCGACAATATTGCGAACAGCAGAAAAGTATTCACTATAGTACAATGCAGCTCTAAGTCAACTCGGCCATCTTGTAATCACAAGATCAGGAGGTGATGGCAGACCAGCTTATTGTTGGAGATGACAAAACTTATCCGAATATTGGTGTAAAGTGGCTTAACTCTCGCTGTAGACGAGTTACGGTTAAAAAAGAATGTGTAACGAAAAAACGCTTTTATAGAACTAGATTAAGTTCCTAACGAACATACAATCATGCATTAACAATAGAGATTCTGAAATGAATATTTTTTTAACAAACACGCATAAAGTGACGAATGTTAAGCTCAACTATGCATTTTTATTGTGACGATTATGATTTACTGTAAGAGCAGTTTGAATTAAAAGACTTTTCTAAACGCCATATAGGAAGAGAATATTGAAACTACTTATAGATGCTTTAAAAATCACATAAATAAACAAGCCATTAAATTTTTGTAAGTAGATTTTGATGAGAGGAACTGTTGACTTTATTCAAATGTTTGAGTCTATTTTGAGAATATAGACTAATCAAAAAGAGTTGTGAGCAAAGACAACCAACGTTGGTGTAAGTTTGATAATGTAACATAGCCTAGAAAAGTTTTTGACTTTAGCGGGACTTATAGTCTTAAATTGAAAGTTGAGGAAGAACGCTGAAGTGATGGATGTATTTAAGGGAAATAAGCCACAAAGTAGCCTAATCAGCACGGATGTGGCCTAATGCTAAAAGAAGGAAGTGTTGCAGCGCACAATATAGAAATATACATTGTTCATATACTCGTAATTTCAAAGTTGAGGAAGAACGCTGAGTTGATTGATGTATTAACAGGAAATCAAGCCATAAAGTAGCTTGATCAGCACGGATACAGTGCTGAAAGAAGGAAGTGTTGCAGCGCACAATATCGAAATATACATCCTTCATATACTCGTAACTTCAAAGTTGAGGAAGAACGCTGAAGTGATGGATGTATTAACAGGGAATAACCCACAAAGTAGCCTAATCATCACGGATACAGCGATAAAAAATAAAAAGGTGGGAACGCACAACATAGAATTATACATTCTTCATATACTCGTAAATTGATAGTTGAGGAAGAACGCTGACGTGATTAATGTATTAACAGGAAATAAGCCATAAAGTAGCGCAAAGAGCACGGATACAATGCTAAAAGAAGGAAGTGTTGCAGCGCACAATATTGAAATATACATCCTTCATGTACTCGTAATTTCAAAGTTGAGGAAGAATGCTTAACTGATATATTAACAGGAAATAAGCCATAAAGTAGCTTAATCAGCACTGATGCAGTGATAAAAAATGGAAGTGTTGCAGTCCACAGCGTAGAAATATACATCCATTAATCAGGGTAGCGTGAAGTAGACTTACCAGATTATTGCAATGAAAGCCCAGGACGCTTCAGAACAATAGGCCTGATCACAGGGTTTTGCTATAGCTAACCAGGTAATGCGCGGACATTATTTTACAGTAAATGAAGGTGTTCTCTAAAAGAAGAATAGAAAAAATGGTCACCGATTGCTTTGCTACCAAGTTTGTGTCCATTATGGCCCAAATCATCTTATCTCACCCGAAATGGAGGTGCTCTCCAAAGAAAAGTAGTCATCACCTGCTTTCCTGCTATTTTTCTGTCTCTTGCGGTCCAAATATTCGGCGACTTCGAGTTAGTTTTCAAAGTGTTTTTGCTTACATGGGCAATCATTTAATTAACCGTAGTTCGAGCCACTCTGGGTGACTGCATGAAAAACCGGGACTTTCGCTCAGCTGACCGGGAGAAGGCCTGAAAAACCAGGACTGTCCCGGCTAAACCGGGGCGTATGGTAGATCTAGCGTGAAACAATGTGGAAACGCCGTTCCCATACTACAACACCCCTGCTAATATCCCTCACTACTCATAACGATTTTGTAATTGTCGACCTAGTAATAAAACTGAAAGTTTTTGGCTGCAGGCATGTTCTTGGTTCCCAGTATAAAATTTGCCAGGGGAGGGCGAAGCGTCCCATAGCACTCCAACTTCGGGCCCCCCCAAAGTAAGCGCAAGAGCCCCTGCGCACAGGTCATATCACTTTAGAGGTGTAAAATTGAAAAGCTGCATTAAGAAAATACACTACAATTTGTACATAAGTAAACAGGCTAATGTCGGAATAAAGCATGCCGATACCGAAGGTGCAAGTCATAAAAAATTCGGCACCGATGCCAGAGTTCAGTAGGACATTTATGCAGACACTGCGAAACGAAAGCAATGACACTGAAAAACATGAAAAAGTTATAAAAACACAGTATCATTTAAATAGTCTGGAGCGAACCTTTTTGTTCGCAAATGCTGTTATGACATTGTCATAATCAAGAGATCGGGCGCAGTCATTTTCGATTGACAACATGGCTAATGAAGATAGTCTACTGTCTGTCATAGACGTTCTATTAAAAGTTTTGATCAGTTTCAATTTTCTGAAGCTTCTTTCAGCGCTGGCAACAGTCACGGGGCAAGTTAGTAAGATTCGAAGTGCGATGTACACATTCGGATACAATTTAAATAAATGAGTCTTTAGAAGATAGTTCAGAAAGTCTTGAGCCGTATTGAGATTGCGTTTTTTTTGTAAAATTAAAACAAACCGCTGTAGCTCAGCGCTCATTTCATCAGAATCAATGTCACCGAACTTTTTTTGGAACTCTTTACAGCAAGTAAGAAGAGCATTTTCTTGTTGCACAAGCAAAAGTTTGTCTCGTGTGTACAAAAACGAAAAGGCGGAAGAAACCTCACGTAACAAATTAAAGCGCTCCTTTATTGACATAATAGCCTGGTCTACTAATGGATAGAAAAAGTTGCTTTTAAATTTCAGTTCAGGAGTAGCTCGTTGTTCCTCTTCACCTTGGTAATCAAACAATCTTCTTTTCTTTCCACTACTTGACGGAGGAAAAGAAGAATCAATATCCAATTCCTGTGCTATTTCAACAGCAGATGTTGCGGCACTGTCATAACCCGTTGTGCAATAGTTTTGCAAAAACTTTTCAGTTGCCTGGATTTCCGTTTCCATTGTATGAAGGGAGACTCCATACGATTGAAGAATCTTGCTTGCTTTATTGACTTGGAATAGGATATCATACCAAATAAACACCGACAAAAGAAAACTCCATTTTGATAAATGAGCTATCAACGATTTTGTTTCTGAGGCAGCTCTTCCATCTTTTCTTTCTATGGAAATGGCTTCCAAGTCTATCAGTGCCAGCAACACCTCTTTTAAATTGTATCGAAGAGGTTTGATGCATTTAATTCTGCTTTCCCAACGAATATCAGATTGTGACTTTATGGACAGCTCCACATGTTTCTTCAAAATTTCCCAACGCTGAGCAGAGGAAGAAAACAGCACATACAACCTTGTAAGTACTCCAAAAAATGTCAATGCTTCCGTCGATCAATTAGCACTGTCAACAACAACTAAGTTAAGGGTATGGTTTGCACAGGGCACGTAAACAGCTTTGGGATTGATGTCTAGCATTCTTGCTTGGACCCCAGAATGTTTTCCTTTCATGTTAGCACCATTATCATATGACTGACCTCGACAATCAGACAATTCGAGTTGCAGTTCGGTCGCTTTTTCTAAGAAAGCGTCCAACAAGCCTTTCCCAGTACTGTCACTTATTCTCAAGTAGCCAAAAAATGTTTCTTTAACAACAGCAGCTTCTTCATTACATAGTACATAACGGAGAATGACAGACATTTGTTCATGATGTGACATATCTGGAGTGCCGTCGAAAATTATAGAAAAATATTTTGCCAATTTCAATTGCTGTAAATTTTCTTTTTCAACTTCTGTCGCTAGCAATTCAATTAGTTCATTTTGTATGGTAGGACTCAAATAGTGATCTTTAGTGTTTTTATTCTTGAAGCTCTTTTAGGATCGGATCTCTTCTTGCCAAAAGCTCAAATATACCCAGAAAATTTTCATTGTGAGGAGATCCTAAGACTTCTTCAGATCCTCTAAAAGCAAGATTCCTTTCCGATAGAAACAAGGCAATGTCGATAAGTCTCTCTAAAACATTTCTCCAAAAACGTCTTTCATTGAAAAAAATATTCATCTCGCGTTTGTCGATAGTGGATGAATTTCTTATCCCTTCAGCTAGCAACATCCATTGACTGCAGCATTCTTGGTGGGAAATGCCGTTTTCATGGTCTTTCAGTTTTTTCGAAAAACCCTCCCATGTATTTATACCACTACAAAAGGGGCTTAGTGTTTTTCCAAATAGCTTACAACAAAAGCAAAAAACTTGATCTGATTCCCCACAATAAACTAGCCACGACCGTGAAACACTTTCACCATTAGGTAACACACGTTTATAATGGTTGAAGGAAAAACGTCGCCTTGGAGTTGTGTTATTATATGGAAAATTCAGTATTAGTTGATGTGGTCCACGCTTTACTATATCACATCGTTGAGCATCAGAAATACTTTCAGGCCATTTACATGGGTCATCAGGGATAGGAGTAAATTGAGATTCAGTTATTTTTGATATTGAAGGTTGCGTATTGGCAGGTAAATCACAACTTACATTTTCTGGAAATTCACAATCACTTTGATGCTGATTGTCATAGTCTTCTTTTTCTTGTACACTATAGTTTTCTTCATCCCTCTCGGTACTAGTGCCAGGTCTACTCTGCTCAGTAATCTTGAAAAAATCTGTCATCTTGGGCAATTTCGCTACAGCATCTCGAGCAGTGGCTGCTTCTTTTCTCTTTTGAGCACCATGTTTTGAACGTTTCATTCTATACAATGTCAATAAAATACTTTATCTGCACTCTGCAGTGTATATATATATTGTCCCGGTATTTATAGCCAAACAGAATTCCAGATCATTCTATGATTGTTGCGTAACAACGGCATTGTTACGTCAATCGAATATTCAAGATTCTACCAGAAAATCAATCGAAATATTCTAGATTGTGCGAGATAAAATGACGTTGCATTCAGTTATGATGTCACAAGCCAATTTCTTCCTACAGTTTAAATCGGTTGTAAACAAGTCTGCTGAACTGAAAATAGTCACGTAGCCAAAAAGCAATTTCAGACTAACTTGGGCCCCCAAAGTTGGCCTGGGCTCCCCCCCCCCCAATTGTGGGGTTTGGGGAGCGGCTGCTACGTCTCTGCAGGGGAGGGCGAAGCGATGCGGAGCCCAGAGTCCATCTTTTACAATAAGTTAGGTTTAGGGTTAGTGGCTTACCTATTGACCAGAATTTTGTGCTAAAGAAAAGGATATTTGTTTATAAACCGTGCAAGATTTCACATTACTACCCGGTATTTGGTTCCACTTTGCTGCCCGTAATTAAAATGTCATAAAAAGTAAAACCACATGACGCTGAAACAAAGCCATTTAAAAGATGCTGGCAAACTGAAACAAAGCCATTAAAAAAAACTGGTGCACTGAAACAAAGCCATTTAATGGGAGTGCAAGCTGAAACAAAGCCGTCAAATGAAGATGGTACACTGAAGCAAAGCCATTAAAAGAGAATTGGCAAATTAAAATAAAGAAATTGAAAGAGGGTGGCAAGCTGAAACAAAACCATTAAATGAGGCTGGCAAGTTGAAACAAAGCCCATAAATAAGGTTGGCAAGCTGAAACAAAACCTTTAAATGAGGCTGACAAGCTGAAAGAAAGCCATTAAATAAGGTTGGCAAGCTGAAAGAAAGCCATTAAATAAGGTTAGCAAGCTGAAACAAAACCTTTAATCGAGGCTGGCAAGCTGAAATAAAGCCATTAAATAAGACTGGCAAGCTGAAACAAAACATATAAAAGAGGGTGGAAAGCTGAAACAAAACCATTGAAATAAGTTGACAAGTTGACAAGAAAAGGATGGCAAAATGAAGCACAGTCATCAAAAGAGGCTGGCAAGCTGAAACAAACCCATTAATCGAGGCTGGCGAGTTGAAACAAAACCTTTAGGAGGGTGGAGAGATGAAACAAAGCCATTGAATGAGGTGGCAAGCTAAAACAAAGCTATTACAGAAAGCTGGCAAGCTCTAAACAAAAAGATGGCAAAATGAAGCACAATCATCAAAAGAGAGTGGCAAGCTGAAACAATACCATTAAAACAAGGCTGGCAAGCTGAAACAAAGCCAGTAAAAGAGGCTGGCAAACTGAAGCAAAGTCATTGAATGAGGTTGGCAAGCTGAAGCAAAGCCAGTAAGCTGAAACAACGCCATTGAATAAAGATGGCAAGCTGAAACAAAAAAGAGTGGCAAAATGAAACAAAGTCGTTTAATAAGGATGGCTGGCTGAAATAACAAATAAAGCCATTAAAAAAGGCTTACAAGCTGATACAACTCATTAAAAAAGCATGGCAAACTGAAACAAGGCCATTAAATGAGAATGGCTGGCTGAAACAAGGCCATTGAGTGGGGCAGGCAAACTGAAACAAAGCCATTAAATGAGGCTAGAAAATTGAAACAAAGCCATTAAATGATGATGGCAAACTGAAACAAAGCCATTGAATGAGGCTAGAAAATCGAAACAAAGCCATTAAATGATGATGGCAAACTGAAATAAAGCCATTAAATGATGCTGGCAAGCTGAAACAAAACCGTAAAAAGAGGATGGTAAGCTAAATCAAAGCCTTTGATAATGGGTGGTAAGCTGAAACAAACCCATTAAAAAACGGTAGTAAGTCGAAACAAAGCCATTAAACGAGGCTGGCAAACTGAAACAAAGCCATTAAACGAGGCTGGCAAGTTGATAAAATCGGATAGCACTGTGCTCTTGGATACCATCAGCATCAGCACCCACAAACCGTCAAACCACTTCGATGTTTCGAAATAGTGAACGCTACTTTCTATTCGCTGGATATGGCCTATGGATAATGGAATACAGTTTATGCCTGTACAAATTCTGGCAACATTAGTTTTTTAAGCTTTCCACCATTTTGAGTGTTTTATATGAGACAAAATCGGCATTGGCTGTGCTCCGATTTTTTTGTTTCAAACAATCAGAAAGACTCCCAAGCGATAAACTCAACAAATCTTGCTCCAATCATACAAGTTGCAACAGGTGCCTACTAACTGGCAGAGCCATTGACCCAACATTGAAAGCGAATATAACTCATCAAAGTCGATATGACGTTCTTTTGACAATCTGGTCAAATTTGTCCATTGATTTGGTGATCTCTTGTTTGGAAACAATTATTTTATCAAGGAAACAGCGTTTTGCAAGTGTTCATCACGTTTTGACAGCTTCTCAAGACAATGGTGTTGTGAGTCACGTGACACATAAAGTACCGTTTAGGTTCCTGTTATTTAGCGGAAAACGGAACGTCTAAGCGTTTTAAAACTATACATCATCTGCATTACGAGTTGCTATTATGGCTCTATGTGATGTACGACGTCGAAAACCAAACCCACTTTTCCTAGTCGGAAGCTTTGTTCGGCTGTGACGACCTCAAGAATGTTTGTTGAAAAAGGCGATGACTTCAACTTTTTTTTAGTCAACATTAAATGAATTAAAACTATGACAAAGAGCGTAAACACTAACAGTTGTCTTTAGGCTTTCTCGTCAGATATTGCAAGATTGGCATCTGGCTGCTTTAGTTAGGTACCCTGTTTATAGGATTTGATAAGTCGAGCTTTTAATCAAAGCACTTTGTTGAATGTATTTACCGAAATATAAAAAGTTCGAGTTGTACTTAAATTCAATAAAATGCTTTTGTTAATGTATTTTTGAGTTATGAAGTTGTGTAAACCTGTAACGCCGTTGTTAGTAGCAAAATTTCATCGAATGAAATTCATTCGCTGGTTATGAAATATTGCTACTGTTAAGTGCAATACATAAAAAATTTAGCTAATTTTGAAAGCTCTCAGTACCGTATTTTTATTGAACTTGTGATTGACTATGAAGAAGCTCTTGGCATTTGTTCTTTTTGGATTGCTGGCAATTGGTTTGGATGATGCTTTTGCGTTTGATGATTGTCCAGAGTAAGTCAAAAATTGGCTTCATTTAAACAAAGGAAAAATACAACTTGCCGCCGCCTCTTTGTTTGTTTGTGATATGTCAATAATGATGAATTAATTTAATACTTATCATTTCTAATCAGGGCTATGTTTTGGGGGTGATTGTGAAGCGCCCGATTTAAGATTTTATAAAGAAGGCATCATAAAATTTTGTAAGCAATTGATTCAAAATTGATAATATTGCTTTGGTTTATTGTGTTTATACTTGCCGCCATCAATTGAGCAAAATGTAGTTTGCATTTAGTCGTGAGGACAGCCGCCGCCTATCAACCACTACTTAAACTCGGCAGCTAGGTTTGTCAAACCATGTTTTCAAACTAATGGAGACGTACAGGGCGCCAAAGACAAGATAGTCGTTTGTTCCTCCGTAGCATCGCAGGTCGCTAATGAAGCCACGCTCCATTTCATCATCACATGCAAGACGTCATCAATGGCGTCATAAGTATGTTGTATTGCAAGCATAGGAAATTTACGAACACAACTTTATAGCAAATCATACGAAAGTCTATATCAGTCCTGCAGTGATTATGATCGATACTACTGTATATAGAATAGAAATCTCTAGAATAGAAACTTCCTCTATCGTGCATTACTCACAGCGCTAGAGAATGAATAAAAAGGTCCGCCGCATTCGGGAAAGCAACTACAATTAAGTTGCGCTCTGGAGCTCGATCAATTAATATTTGAGAAAAAGTGTCCTCAGTAATGGTCTTCCAGGGCACAAGCATATTGTGGGTAAAACGTTGTAGATGACCCCAATTTGTTTAGTTCGATTTGATAAGAGAAATGCCGATATGCGGACCTATCCAACTCCGATATGTTTGGGTAATTCCGTTGCTGTTTCTATACACTCAGTAATATACGATTGGTATAATCAAAGTATATAAATTAAAATACAATACAACAAATGCATTTTGATACAAATAACATCATCTGTGTTGTGAAAGAACTAAGAATTAAAAGCAGCTACATATAAAGCAACAAGAATGCATGCCAAAAGGCGGTTGATCTTCAGAAAAATGATTTTCATGACATTAACATTGTCAAGTGAAACATTTCTTTTGTTGTATTAAGTATTAATTTAAATATGGGTTCCGTTGTATTACTAATAATGTCAAAGGGTTCCATTGCAAAAGAGTTTGAGAACCATTGTTGTAGACTATAATGTGAGTCACGTAAACGAAAAACCTAACGTCTGCATTTTAAAATCTTCACGTAACTTTGCCCCCAATAATCAATATTTGTGACCAAATTCAAAGTAACCTCCAAGGCAGGCCATCACTGGATAAATAATACATTTTCGTATTTTTGAATTCTCGGCGCGCTATTGACTTGCAGGCCAATGTGGTTCACGACATCGCCGCCGTTGTTGTTTGTAGAAAGAAATGAAACTTTCTCAATCATTTAACAAAGATCTATCTATAGTACATACTGCATGTGGTCGGTAGGTGGCGGCAAGTGTTAAAAGGTTATTTTGTTTAGGGCTTGCACACTCGAGTTTGCTCCGGTATGTGGCAGTGATGGCAACACCTATGGCAACGAATGTGGGCTAAAAGTTGCACAGTGCACAACAGACCCGTAAGTATCTTATTGTCTTCAAGGTGCTTGTTTGTATTGATTGTATAGTAGACATATTAATTAGACCATTAACACATTGATGGCTCCAACTTTATGGTTTTGTTTTGTACAACACAGTTTTCGGTCACAGTTCTAAATGCTTTGTAGTTATTATTTTACAAAATAAAAACTTATTTAATCTACAATGCACGAGCAATCTGTTGTAAGAAATCGTGTTTTCTTTCATCATCTCAACCACACTTAAAAGCTAATTACCATCTGTTTCAGATCTTTACATTTGTAAAGTGACATTCGATTTAGATTCCATATAGAGTAACTTTTAATTATTTTTAGGGACTTGATAAAAGTGCACGATGGACCATGTTAGTGGTAAATGTCTGAACACTCTCGTTTGACTTCAGCAGCCTATGCTACGGCTTTGCAATAAAATGCACAACTAAACATATGACGATTGTTTGTTGTTTTGATGAGGTCTGCTTATGTTTAAGGATAGGCTGTATATCTCACAACGCTATGAACATTTTCAATACTAAATCTATCCCATTTCTTTGATCTACTGAAAATTTAAACTTGCAAAAAAGCATTCCTTTAAACAAATGACCAGTCATTATTCTGATTAGTGTAAATGCCTTTCTAAACAGACTCACAGGCGCAGCCGGCGACTAATTGGAGGAGAACAAAAATTTAAAACGTTGAAAATTTTTCCATGTTCTAATCTTTGATTTATGAAATGATGAAGCATCAATTCTTAGGGGAAAACACGCACTCTCGTGTTCGCTCATCTTTCTCGATGGCACAACAACGCAAGCATACTTGATAGGTCTGTTAAGATAAAGAGGTTTATTACCACTAGCGTCATGGCCTGTACAAACCTATTGCTTTTTTCTTCCGAGATTTCGTCTTTGGCCAGAGCACAATTTCACCGAATTTAGAGGTGCTATCCTAAACGAATGATTTTATCACAATGCAACGGGCTTTTATTTCACCCCAAGCTATGACCTGTGTGCACCTAATGATCAGCCCCACTTAATGAGAATTGTTTCTTACTTTATTCTCGTGATCGATATATAAACAGAAATCCTGCTCAAACTCGCGTTACACGTTTCAGCGTTCTTCTTGCATTGCAGTTCTATCGTAAGAAGTTGAAAATAGGCTGATCTGATTGTAATGTGGAGTTAGAAACCGATTGTGCAGCAGCTAAATCTGAGACCGTTTGAGGAAAAGCACAACCAGCCTTGGCAAGCAGAACCTCAATTACTTATTGTTGTTCAATAATATTGTCGTTGTTTCAAAACTCAAACGCTTCACATCCATTAAACAATAGATATATCGCAAAACGAAAGCAGAACATAAACATGATGAAAATTTATATAGAGCCGTTGTAAACAAAACACGTACATGGAATATAATTCGGTGAATCGAAATTCAAGGTAATAACATATTGAAGATACGAGGAAAGACAAAACCAAACTAACAACCAAATTAAAGCGTTGTTTGAAAAGTCGCACCGTTTCACAAGCCTGCATAGTCACATATTGATGCCTAAATAGTAGAAAGAACAATGTTGCTATATGTTTGATGGAAATCTCACTGGCACTGCAATAACTGAACAATCAATAAGTGTTTGTTAGAGTAAGGATTTCAAACTCATTTAGAGATGTGGGCCACATTTAGATAGTTAGATTATACGCTGGCCAGACTAATTTGAGAAACTCAATTAAAGATACAATCGATACTACTACAACTAGGGATGGCTTATTTTTCACTTAAATGTAGGTGAAGGGTTTATTTTCGAGAACAATGCTTCCAAAACACGATATTTGGTGTTTTTCATCCAAAGTTTACTGGATATTTTTTGAAGATTGACGCATTCAAAACAAGATATTTCATCGTTTATATCCAAATTTAACATTAATATCTTTTGTTTGAGATCACGACGCGGGCCACAAAACGAAGCATGGCAGGCTGGATGTGGTCCTGCGGTCTGCCAGTTTGCCCACCTGCGTTAGATGGTCAACGGATCAAAGCTCTCACAATCGCGCCGTCGAGCCCATTAAAAGTTTGCATAGTTGATTGCTGCAAAATTCACAAAACAACACTGTGTTTCTTTGATTGTGAGCCTATGTCTGCAAAAACACAAAGCGCAACCAACAAATGAAACGTTACATTGCAGAGTGCATGACAACTGGTGAAAGATTCCAACAGAACGTTTACAAGTCCTTTATAGAACTTGATATGGTCGTTGAAAATGTATTCTCTCATGTTCACAGAACAAGAAAACAAAACTGAAAATAAAACTAAAAATAGGCTAGTGAACGAGGCTTACTTTATCCTACTATAAACAAACAACATATGCATCACTAGCAGTAGACATGTACCAGTAAATAGCTTACAGCTGAAAACAACAGTGCCATTCCAATTGGTTAAACACAATAAATAGCAAACACCATCAAGAATTAATTTTAACATAGTAGGTCATACAAACTTAAAGTCGATATTATTATTAGCTGACGTCTTTGGTGGCGAAAATATTCAAAATCCACACTGTTGTTTAAGCAAGCAACTTTGATAAATGAAAAGTCATTTCGATTCGTAAAACATCTTAAATATCGAACGTTTTCGACTTTCATAAAGCTCTTTTCAAGAAGTAAATCTGTAAATGTGACACAATAAATTAAAATAATCAACTTGTTTTTCTTTCGGCTTATTTCCGATCAGGAATGCCCTTTTTGCCAACAACCCAGATAGCCACCCCGATCTGTATCAGATCAAAAAGTGATCTGGCATCACCTGGCACGAAAGGCAAGCCTATGGCGCCAGATCTGCACCCGATCTGGAAATGGATCTGGCGTGCTAATCCGTACCCGATCTATACCAGACCACTACAGTTTGAGCCAGATCACAATAGTTAAGCCAAATGTATATCAGATCTGCACTACATCACTACAGCTCAAAGTAGATGTCTTTTGGATCTGTCCTCCTCGAACGATCTGAGCAACATATATGCCGATTTTGTTTTTAGCCAGCGAGATTATCCGTAACCAGTCAAAAAACAATCATGCTGTTTTGCAGTTTTAGCTTTATTTTTAAACAAAAAATCAAGCATAAAATAAACGATAATTAAGCAGATCATTCTACAGTTTTGTGCAGCTCAGAGCGCTTCTTTCGTCCCCCATTTCGATCTTTGGCACCATCGAGCCAATTGACCACCACTGCTCTATATTCCTTTTCTGTAACTTGAGAATGCAGCTTGCGTAACGTTGCTGTTGATAAAAAAAGTTCTAATCGAAAGCAAGTACACGTACTAAAGTAATTTATTTACCAAATATTATCTTGTACTACTGCAGCTGCTGAAAACTTTTTCTGCCGGAGGCGCCCTTGCCACTCAATTTGTAATTTAATGCCATTGAATGACCGAGCGTCTCGTTAAGCAAGTTTCTTGCCGCCTCGGACGAAGTTCTTCCATTGAACGCAGAAAGATGTTGAACCTTAAATAAAGTTCAACTGATTAACAAGCGAGCCAATCGATATAAATTGCACAATTAGCCAAAACATAAGATTACATGCAAAGCACTGAACAAAATCGAGTTTGCCTCCTGTGTTATGCGCAATCCCTTCTAAAAACTGCACCACAGGGGTTAAAAAAATTATAATCTTTAATTCAACAATTCTACTCTTTCGTCCCTTTACAGCATTTATCATTTGTTGATTTATAGCAAAAATCCGTTTGCCACACTTCACAATTTCGTCAAATCAAACCATGCATCAACTTGGTACTTTTCAAAACATCTGAAGTAAAAAGGTTTTTATATCCATCAGTCTTCAATAATGTTGCTAGTAGCAGCGCTCTTCTTTCACTTCCGCTTGTTAGCCACTAGACTTTCTATAGCTAGATATCACTTTTAATTCCAGATGTCCTTCCTGACGCATACCGATTGTGCTCTTATATGGAAATAAACACTAGCTTTTCGGGCAGGAATGAAGCGGGAATATAGATTAAACCGATAATACATCATGCACTGGATGATCATAGCTAAGCTGAGGGAGTCTAGACCGAGATGGTTTGGTCATGTGCAATGGAAACAAGAGGACTATGTAAGGAAGAAAGTGTTACAGATGTAATTACCAGGAAAGAGACGTAGAGGCAGACCCTAGCGATGATTTATGGATTTGTTGAATGAGGACATGAAAGTAGCAGGATGACTGTGGATGATGCAAACGAAAGAGAAGGTTGGAGAATGACAATCTGCTGTGGCGACCCCTAATCGAGATAAGCCGAAAGAAAAAGCACCAAATGCTCCAGGTAACCTATCGCCCTGCTGTGGCAAGGAAAGGGCTTGCTCTTTCCATTAACAAGAAGTTTCAGTGAGTTTGCTTCAAGGTGGAGTTATTTTATAAGTACTGTTTCCACTTGACAAGTTTAGAATGTAATTGGTATGAGCGCGAATTTTAGCGGGCAGCCAAATTTTTTGTGCGGAGAGAGTGAACGCTACCAGCAAGAGGACTACTTTCGAAAATAATTAACCACACGGCAGAACATGCTAGTGAAAATGAGCGTTTCGAGTTAAAATGACCTGCATACGAATTGATGCAAATAATCAAGAATGAATTTAAATACGTCAGAATGGTTGTTAATTAAGCAGACTGAACGAAAAAGAAGTGTTACAAACCACAATTTCTTGAAACGAGAAATCAACAGCTTTCCGTTCAAAATCGCGTAAATCTGATTCAGATTGAAGTGGAAAGATACTCGCAGCAGAGTTGGCAACCACTTTGTTATTTCCCGATTTTCTCCGCTGATCAATAGAATTTCGCATGCTTCTTGTTTCTGTTTTAAGCTCCTCCAGAACTTGAAATATTTTTCCTAAATATAGACATATAATTAGATATTTAGCTGAACCAGATCTGCATATACCAATTGGAGGTGTTGTCAAAATCCTTATTTGTCAAAATTTGTTAAATTTTGTTTAAAAAATTCCTAAATTTGTCAAAATTACACAAAAATAGCACTTTTACATATCGAAGGCAGAATAACTTAGTTCAGTTACGAGCTACTGGCACAAAACAATCAAGGCAGTAACTTTGTGAAATCAAACAGCATTTTCAAAGGTAGTTAAACAACTTACTAAGGATAGGTTCTAGAACGGAAACAGGAAGCATTGCACCACTTCTCGGAGTTGCTTGTGAACCTGTTAAACATGTATACTAATGATTAAACTACAACTAAAGATCTGTAAGTAATAGCTAATGGTATAAACTCTAGCATTAGATTGGCTCGCCTAGATACAGCCAAATTATCCATGTCACTGAAATCAAACTAAAAGGTCCAGAATCTGCATTGGTCAGTGTCAGCGTGACTTTTAGATGACAAGTATTTTTTGAAACAACTAAGATATAGCATTAACCGCATTGAGTAGTAAAAATTAGTTCCGGTGCCAAAGGCGTGGGGCGGTTCTTTGGCCACTCAGCGACGATCAAAAGGCCTCTATAGAGCGGTACTTTAGTTCGATTTTACATCGGGCTTAAATTGGAATTCACCGATTCCTCTCTTGGTATTCAGCATAACAGGATAGTGTGGAGAAAAAGACGGTAAGTTTGCATTTTGCACCATTGGGAAAAGCAGTTAACATAGTTCCTTCATTTTTAAGTGCAGACCGGTGGTGGGGCCATGCGTGGTGGTAGCCCAGCCTTGCAAAAAGACGTACACACAGAGAAGCCGAACAGGTACAGAGTCTAGTTCTGGAACGGCAGACTACGATTCGATTCAGTGCCTGGTCAAAATGTAGTTTATACGAATAACAAAACTCATGGTTATATTACAGTTACAACTAATTAATCTGCATAAGTAGTTACCATTTGAAATTTGGGAAGACATGTGAGAGTGATCTCTTGATATGGGAGTGGATTGAACTAATATTTGTTGCGAACTTTGAGCAATCTCAGTTTCATCTTCTTCATTTGACAATTTTGCAATTGCTGCAACAGAAAAATAACCATATAAAAGCATATTAAGTCGTGAAATTAAATTGTGGTGATGAGATTCTATAAAACTTACATAAGGTGGAAATGCAACAACAACCAGAGGGTCTGACACAAGCCCTAATCTTGACCACACACATGCCGTGTAACCTTAAAAACCAGGTACCAGTATTAATGTAAGCAAACTAAGGTGCTGCTTGAGGTGACAGGGCCAGGCACTAGTCACGTCGAACATTAGCAGCTACCAGTTCCAAAACCGCAAGACTTATTTTATGTGTTTGTTTTAACCCTGATATGTTCAGTCAAACAAGAGCCTCTGGGAGAGTTGCACATGCCAAAAGGAAGCAAGAAGAAACAGACATCATTCTTGATTACTAGAGTATACTACAAATGTCTGCAATCACACCCGGGCAACACATTTGAAGAAGCATCCTTGGCATAATACCACTGACGCATAGGATGACGGGTCATTTTAATACTGCGACTAGCACAAGGCCTGTCCATCACCACCTCGCCGACCATTGTTGGTAGGACATTTGTGGGAGTGCAATCAGACGCATAAGTCAGTAAAAGCAATAAATCGGTTGTATCTTTTCACTATATTACATAAGTAGTCAAAAGATTAAGCAACATTAGTTTAACGTAGCTTCATGGTGAACGTTTTCAAATCTATGCAAATAAGAAAGTATACGGAGGAGCTTGAACGTTACTGAAGTCAGTATCCATTTCAGGCAAACACTTACAGTCACTTGGTCGTGGAGGCGGATAGGGTAGCACCCTGAATAAACGCCTTGTTGAAACAAAATGTTTCTGTTGTTTGGGTTGTGGGCTCAAGGATTCAGAAGACATCGAACTTTCCTCCATAAATTTCCGTGTCCTTCTACATTAATTAAGCAATCAGAACTTATCACACATAAACACCACAAATTGTTGCAAAATATGTTTGTTGTAACAGCGAAATATGTTGTAGCAAACAACACAAAATCTATATAAGACATGTCTGTAAGTTTTAAAATACCAGCTAGAATCTAAACTGACAAAATTACTACCCATGAAGCCAGAAAGCATGTGCTTTTTTGTATCTATGCAGCAGTGAAGTTCAATTTTGGCAGCATACAACAAATGGTACAAAACAATCTTTTACAAGACCAAATTTAAGTCATGTGTTTAAGTACCTTCTTTTCCGTTTTGAACGGCCTCTCTCAACATCAGTTGTTTCAATATTGGAGGAATACTCAATTCGATGAAGCAATTCATTGGCAGCTTTCCAGTCACCTTAATTTTAAACAACCATATGCTATGAGGCTACACTATACAAAAATAGCTGTGCATTTAATACAATTACCACCAGCACATATAAAAGTTATAAAAATGTTTGGCAACACACTCACTTTTTGAATAACAGCAATTGAGATAGCAAAACCAATTCATTAATAGCAAAAGCTGTACTGTATATATTGCCTAGTTGAGATTTTGAAATGCACATCTGAAGTTTGCAGTACAAAATGCAATGAAAATCATAGATCCAGACTTAACTTTTCGAAATACATTTCACTTCAAGAAAACACATTGATAAAATATTTACCAGATCTCGCCCATTCTTTAATTCTATACTTCACCCAATCGCTACAAGGACTTTCCATTTTTCTGGCAGCTTTTTGACATTTTCCAATATCCTTGTATGGAGGCCAATATGCAAATTCTCCATCTACCCACGAACATGGGACTACTCCTAAACTTCCTTCATCAACAAATTCAACAACAACTAATGTACTCAACTCATTATCGTTTTAAGACATTTTAATTAATTTAGCAAGAGTTTTTTACACAAAACTCTGAAACATACTATTGGCATGAAAGATATCATTAGTCACACAACATTGTTCTATCTCAGGTTATAAGCAAGTCATGAATTGCAGCTATTGCTATGCTAAAACCTATTTTTGAATAGAATCAAACATAGAATTTACAATTATAAAAAAACATAAAGATATTTTGATCTCATAGTGGTGTTACTACATAAAAATCAATAGCAGCACTATACATATAGAACAAAACAGTATTTTTCATAACATAGTATAGTTCAGGAACATTGTTTAAGCAACTATCTGATCAATGGAATTACCACAAACATATCTTTATATGGAAGTTTAACATACTTGCATTTAATATTCTTAAGTGGGCAAACCTTTAAACGGCCAGACTCATCAGAAACCTTATATATGCCTAAATGTGATGAAGGTAGTGGATAATCAAAAAATGAAGATACCTTTTCAAACATTTCATATACTACT
Organism: Trididemnum clinides; assembly: GCA_963675345.1. Lineage (NCBI taxonomy): Eukaryota > Metazoa > Chordata > Ascidiacea > Aplousobranchia > Didemnidae > Trididemnum > Trididemnum clinides. The sequence goes on from OY776289.1 coordinate 12,347,677, forward strand.
TTTACCTCTTCACTTTTATCACAAATAATGTTTCGAATTAGGCACACATCTTGACCAATTTTAACACAATTGTCAGAATCTTTTAAAGAAAAATACATATTATCAAAATGTACAGAATTGAATTGAGAATAGGAACGATAGGCTAAAGGTAATGGACCAAAATTATGCTTGTGTTTTGGCTCACTTTTCTGTACCTTTGTTTGTGTCAACAATGCAAGCTTTGCATTTTCTGCAACACGTCGAACAATCTGAGGCAAAGGTTGATTTGGCTTTCGGATAATTTTCTTAAGTTGACCTAAAAAACTTTCAAAACTAATTCTATTTGAATAAGATGATCTGCTGAGTTTTATGCTAAGTTGGTAGTAGTACTAGGCTAATATTCCTATAGGCTAAATTTGAGAATATCTTGATTTTGTAAAGTATTGGATATCTGTCATGGCTGTGGTCGGAAGTAAGTATACCCTGGAGAGAGTGATGGAGGAAATCCAGACTATCAAGTCCACTCAACAAAGGTATGCTGAACAGTACCTGCAACCCCAAACTGCTGGTTCTGCCAGTTTGTCTTTTGTTGCAGGTGATGGTAATACTGCAAACGACACCCAAGGTCAGCAGCTCAAGAATATGGAAGAGGCTATCAACAGGTTGGAGAAGATCGTGAAGGAGGTGGTACGAGCGACAAGAGAGAATGAGATGAGAATTGATGACCTGGAACAGTACGGCCGACGCAACTGCCTGATCCTCCATGGATGCAAGAACATTCCAATGCAGGGGAGTTACGTCGATTTTGAAAAATATGTAACTGGAAAATTAAATGCTAGGCTAACACTTGATTATAAGATCAAATCTCATGATATTGATACATGTCATGTACTTCCTTCCAGGAAAAAGGGAGTGATACCTATCATCATCAAATTCGTGAGGAGATCAGTACGGGACCTGGTGTACAACAACAAACGGAGGTTGAAATCTGATGGAAGTGTGGAAAAGCTGTCGATCACAGAGTCCCTCACGAAACGTCGACTACAACTTGTGGTGGAGGCCAGGAAAGCATTTGGATTTTTCAATGTGTGGACGACCAATGGTAATGTATACTGCATCCAGGACAACAAAAGGTTAGTAATTGAAGACTTTGGTGATATTGATGCTATTGTTAATGATAAGATATAAATAGTTTCTAGCATAGGCGCCGAGTTTGTGATTTTACCGGGCATGCGCAAACTTTATGACGTCAAAATTAAAACATTACCGTTTGATTGTCTATGACAGGGGTGTCAAACATACCGCCCGTGTAAGGATTTCGTGCCACAGTGCGAGCGCCTGGTCTCCGAAGTTGGTCTGCGAAATTTACGTGAAAATGTTTGTAAAGTAATGGCCGACAATCTCCAGAAGTTGCGGCAGGCATGACGGGTTGCGGTGAGAGAGGCGATGACCTTTTTTTTGGAGATCAGCATTTCGGGCTACATCCCATAACTTCCGGAGATCGTTTGATCAAAGTTTGGGGACCATTGATATACACTCTTGCCTGCTTATGTTGTTTTTCAACTGACTCTAGCTTGTATTTGACCTCCATGTGTTGAGTGTAGTCAAATGTGCGGGCATGCGTGGCATGACCGCATGCCCGTAGTCGGCGCCCCTGGTTTCTAGATATTAGTACTAAATCCTGTATTCATTTCATATCATTAGTGTTGTATTGTTATGCATTGCTCATCATCATGCTGCTTCTGTGTAACTAGCGAATATGCCGGAAATATTTACATAATTTTGGCAACTGATAAATGCAAATTAGCCAAACTAAACTAAGTAGTTGTTACATAATCATAGCCTGGTCTACTAGCCAACTGTACAGTTTCTTCAGCAAGCTCTTTTCTTTACAGAACTTATTTTGCTCTGAGTTTTGAACTATCTTATGCCAAAACAACCTGATAAAACATGTTGCAATTGTTTGAAAACAGTTCGAAAAAACCAAAAATCATTAATCTGCTCACAATGTTTACAGATAATTCATGTTAAATGCACTGGTAAGGACAGTCAAACAAATAATAATGGGATAGGCACCTGGAAGTGTAACCTGTGCAATGATTTTTCTTTTCCCTTTTCTTCTTGTTCTGATGTTGAATTTGATGAATTGTACAAATCTAACCAAACAAATTCTAACGCTACCTTGCTATCTGCTTATGAACTAAACAAAATATTTGATGGCAGTCTTGGTGGTTTCAATGAAATCACATGCACTGAAAGTGATGACTTAACAGACGTTGATGAAATTTGTCTGTTTGATACAAATGATCGATACGTAACCAGTAGTAAAGCTCATACCAATTTACTGAATGACATTAATAATTCCTCAGATAACAACTTCACTGCTATTAGTCTGAATATAAGATCATTAAACAACTACAAAAATTTGGCAAAACTTGAAGGATTGTTATCATCACTAGCATTTAAGCCGAGCCTAATTGCTGTAACAGAAACTTGGCTAAAGCCAAACCAATCAGGACCACACACAAACTTACAGGATTACATATTCATATCTAACCCTCGATCAAATTTTCGAGGTGGAGGAGTAGGTTTCTATATCAAAAATGATGTGGTTTACTCTCGTCGTACTGACCTAGAAATAATGAATGAAAAAGTATTTGAAGCAATCTTTGTTGATATTATGTTCAAAAATAAAACAATAACTTGTGGAAATATTTACCACTCTCCTAGTAAAGATGCTAATGCCCAATCCTTGTTTCAATCAATTCTAGAAAATACACTGCACAAAATAAGCAAAAGGGAATGCTTATTGTTTGGAGACTTCAACATAAACCTCCTTGACTGCGATGAACCTAATGTTGGCAACTTCATTGAAGTAATGTTGGAAAATGGATATAGGTCATTAATCAATAGGCCAACTAGAATCACACAAACCAATGGCACACTCCTAGACCACATTTGGACTAACTGTTGCAATGCACAAAAACTAAAGAGTTGTATAATTACTTACTCAATATCTGATCATCTAGTAACAATGATATGCATGTCCATCAAGAAATCACAGACTAAAAATATTGAGTATTACCGCTCCTTCAGTGACACAAAAATAGCCTCGTTTACCCAATGTGTATCTGAACTTGACATTACTCCTATCTTGGAAAAGTCTGATCCCGATGATGCATACAATCAGCTGAAAAAGCAGTATATGACTGACTTTGAAAAATCGTTTCCATTAAAGAAGGTCAGTTTTAAAAACAAACCAAACAAGAGTTGGTTTGATAGAGAAGCTCAGGAATTGCTGGACAATAAAGAAAACCTTTTTAAACACTACATGAAAACCAAAACAAACCACTCAAAAACATTGTTTACCCAAGCTAGAAATTACTATTACAGAATCATAAAAGAGAAAAAACAGACTTATTATAAGTCAAAATTTAACATATTCAAGGATGATATAAAAAATACATGGCGTCTTATTAACAACTTGCTTGGAAAACAAAGAAAATCTGATTGCAAAAAACTCAAAATTGATGGTAAAGAAATATATGAACCACAGGCTCTTGCAAATCATTTCAACAACCACTTTTCCACCATAGCCTCCAAACTGATGGATGAACTTCCACCTAGTGAAGCCAAATACAGTGAATATTTAAAACCATCCTCACGCTCGACAATGTTTGTATGGCCTACTTGTCCCATGGAAATTTCAAATATATTGCATAGCATGAAATCCAAATTAAGTGCTGGCATAGATCAAATACCATCAAAGCTATTGAAGTCGTCACCAGATAACATATTAGTTGCACTAAGCCACATCTTTAACTTATCGCTCAGCAAAGGAGAATTCATTAATGATTTCAAACTTGCTAAAGTATGTCCAATCTACAAAAAAGGTGACAGCAGCAACATTAATAACTACAGGCCTATAAGTTTGCTATCAAATGTTTCAAAGATTTTGGAAAAAATTATGTATAGGCGTCTGTGCACATTTTTGGACCAAAGTAATTTTTTCTCTGTCCATCAATTTGGCTTTAGAAAACATCATAACACCTCACATGCAATAACGTTTATGGCACACAAAATAACCGAATCTCTTTCCCATAAAGTACCCACACTCGGCATTTTTCTTGACCTGTCTAAGGCTTTTGACACAATAGATCATGATATACTGCTTCACAAATTGCAACATTATGGAGTCAGAGGCATAGCTTATGACTGGTTTAAGAGTTACCTGACTGGTAGAACGCAGCAAGTGGAATGTAATGGCACTCTATCAACCATAATCAACCCAGTGACAAGAGGGGTTCCTCAAGGTTCAAATTTAGGCCCATTGTTATTTCTAGTTTATGTTAATGATTTCCAAAACTGTTTAAAATTCTCCGATCCCGTTATGTTTGCAGATGACACAAGCATATTTTTAGAAAATAAAAACATAGCAACACTTTATGAACGTGCTCAAGAAGAGTTGCACTATATTGACAAATGGATGGTAGCCAATAATCTTTCAATAAATGTATCTAAAACTAAATGCATTCTATTCAGATCCTCTAAATCTAAACCACCTCCTACTAACTTAACTGTTACACTTAGAAATATAAAAGTTGAACAGGTTACTACAATGAAATTTCTAGGTGTACATATTGATGAGCACTTAACTTGGACAGGACATATTAGACATCTTCAAAATAAATTAAGGTCCACTCTTGGCGTGCTAAGCAGAATCAAACCTTTTCTAAGGCAAGGCTCCATGTTAACTTTGTACCACTCTCTAATCAACAGTCACTTACAATATTGTATTACTAATTGGTGCATTGGAAATAAAACATTGATAAATAAACTACAAAAAACATGCAACAAATTCATAAGGATGGCATGCAACCTAAGGCACTACAGAGATGTAACTGATGTAAGAAAAACTCACCAGCTACTTACTATAAACCAGTTACTCACTAAGGAGATTGCAGTATTTATGTTCAAACAGAACTCTGGAAAAAATCCTGACGTATTTCGAAATGTATTTGTAAAAAGCATTTCACAATATAATACCAGAAATAGATCTAAATTAATACCAAAACCTTGCTCTAGCAGTTTAGGTCAGCAGTCTATTTCGTACCAAGGTCCCGCCATCTGGAGCAAATTGCCAATTTTTTTCAAAAATGAAAAAATGTCTGTTGTCACATTTAGCGCAAAGTTGCGAAATTACTTGTGCACAAACTCCATTGGTATTTGAACAGATTGCTGGTTCGCTTCTTTTGCTTACAGATAATGTACGCGGTGCGATCAAAGGAAACATCATCATCATCATGCAGGGCGATTCTTCTAAGGCTTCCAAATACAACAACCAATCATCAACAACTTCTTGTAACATTGGACATTGGGCAGCAATGGATTATAATAATAACAATCTAAGAAACATCGCCTCCATACGAAGAAGAAGAAGAAGATAACAATCGAAACTCATGTTACCAAATTACTACTACCTAAACTTGAATATTTTAGTATACTCTAACCTTATATTGTGAGCATCATCACCTTCTTAATTCTATCGACTGTAAAAGAATAGTAATACTACCCACATTTTAATATGTTACAACATAATAGGCCAATTTCTAACACAACGGTTGGCAGTTGTTAAATTCACAATTTATAGAACAGTGCTATTTTTATATGTAACACCACTTGGCAGAGCAATTAGTGCTTGAAACATGACAACCACATTATTATAATCAAGTATAGTATGTGCATTGCAGATATCATCTCTTAATGTAAAATAGGATTATCATCTATTTAAATGATTATGTTGTTGTGTCGTATGTTAACGCTTGGCTCCTCTCAACACTGCTTTCTCATCAAAAATACAGGTACGCGAAGTGAAGGTAAAATTTTACTCTTTTAATTCTGCAAGTAACAAACTACTAACATTCACGCAAACGTAAGAACTAGGGCTGTAGGACGAACTACTTATTGATGAACTGTTACTCTCAGGTAACACATTAAAACCTTTGTGTTGAGGTGAGCTAAGCTACGTGTCTTGTAAGTTAATAATGTACATGTGTTTCGTAGATCTTTTTTTTTTTTTTTTCTTTCTTTCGACCAGTTACTTAATGAAAGGGTTTCCGGACCCGGTGAGGTTTCATTTCCAGGGTGGTTTTTCTTTCCTCACCATGCTCAGATAAGCTAAAAAACAGCCTTATAGGCCGGTTGCGCCACCCATTGACCACCTACGTAACCGTGTCTCGCACTGGTCATCTTTCTGATCCTTACTATTTCGAATGTTCTTACTTCTTATTTACAAAATAATATGATCTACAGCTGTAAAAACTCCTGCGTTTTTGTTTTGTTCTATTTGTTTTTTTTTTTGTTTTTTTTCAATTCAATTAAACTGTTCTTTAATTGCTTGAATTTAGGGTTTAGCGGCCATGCAACTATTGCTCTAGTTTTATGGATCCACTGTTTTCATTTGCATGTTTTAACGTCTGACGTTGTGTCGCTTCTTCCTTTTCTTGACTCCATTTCTCTCATTATTATTGTTGTTCAGTGTCGTGTGTAATGGTGGTGGTCATGAATAAAAAAAAAGATACAGATACAGAAAACTAAAAGCTGAAAATGTATCCAAGGGTCCATATTTCTCCACATCCATAACCAAGTGTATCGAACAGTGCACATTATACACCACCATATCCTTTCCATAAAACCAATGAAATTCGTTCACAAATTCAACCAAAAGTTTACTTGCATAATCAGAGTGAGTTTTATAGTGAATTCCTGAAGAAATAAAAAATATTGCCACATATAGCAATAAAAAATGCATATAAAAAGCTTTGGGAAGATGTTTATGTAAGGCCACAATACCACTATATAACAGAAACTGTCTATACTCTGTGGCTTTCCACCGCTCCACTTCATACAGGGAACGACATTTTCTTCCAAATCCACGAGGAATATAACAATGAAACCTAACTAACATATCTGAAATAGACTTGATTTGCACAGAGCCAATTCGGCATTTGTTGCTTAATGGGCCCTTCATCCACAACCACAACAATTTTTTGGTAACACCAAGGTAAACAAGATGCATAGGATCCAACACAAATTGTGATACCAATCCTATACTCAGTTCCTGTAATGGTGAAGGTGTTAATCCATGATGATTAGCATCACTTCTAACATTAAAACTTTCATCTGTTCGAAGTGTTGCATAACAGTCGGGATAAGTAACTTTGTTGTGCCAAACACCACGTTGAGTGCAACGCTCACAACCATAATAAGCATTGTGCAATTTTGTTTGCTTTACAAATGCTCTAGCAGGAGCATCACATACAAAGCAAGTTATTTTAACCTGCACAATTTTGTTTTGAGATGTAAGTATACCATTTGCTTCAATACTTTTCATTTCTTCAACAAAGTCACTGAAATAACCCTTTACATCATTAGGTTTGCTTTCTTCGCAAAATATTCCAATAATAAAAGAAGGAAGATTTTGTCCAACTATCTTTTCCAGAATTGGCCAAAGCTGCTTTTTTGAGCTTTTGTACAAAGCCACACCATCAATATTTATCTGTAGATAAATCACACTGCCTGGAATTAAAGTACCATTTTCAATTATAGAGAGTAAATGTTTTGTGATTCCAAAATAATAGTAGGAACCACCACCAACATCTTTGACAACATAGTTTCTGGGGGTAGACAGTAAGGTTCTTGGGTCATTAGGTAAGTCAGAAATCAAAGGTTTAAGAATCAGAATGACATGCTTCAAAGCAACTTGAGAAATATTGAATTCAACAGCCCATTTAGATAACTGTTCCACAACATTTACATTGCTTTCAGAATGTACAAAACCATCATCACTTCCTAAGCTTTGATAAGATCCCATGCTAGAAGTACTTGATGCATCATCATCATGATCATCATCTATGTCCATTTCAGGAATAAACAATGACTCAAACGTCATTTTTCATTGAATAAGCATCATTAATAATATCACTAGAGGTGCTGCTACAACTTTCATTGTTTGTCAACAAAGTTGAATCATCTTTATTACATGATGTGTTGTTAAAGGAGGAAGCAGTAATTAATGGTTCCAACACATGTTGCTTGCAGTTACTAACTACGTTAATATTCATGGTATCAGCAATTTCATTAGCTTGAAATAGCAATTCCTTGACTTCTTTCATATGTGTTTCTGTATTGTGTAAAATTTCTCTTCGTTTTGTCCAATATGAGCAACCTCTTCGTTTTGTTGTTGATATACCAGTAGGTTTTATGACTACACTATCTATCAACTTTATTGATATAATCTCTGTAATAGCATGTGTGTACAACACAATTCAACATTTTGCACAATCTTGATTATGCAGCGTATTATGGCAATTGGTAAATGTATGGTCCAAGTGCTCAAACACAGCTATACAGCCTAATCAGGTTGTAATTGCTGCTTTAATTAACTAAATAGCTTGATACATTTCGAATATAGCTGAGATAGTATTTCTACCTTGTTAAAAAAGCTATTAAGGTTTGCTCATCAGCAAAGAAAAAGTGAATGTGCCATACACCTCTGTAATCTCACAACTCAAACATTGCCGAGGTATGACATACCGGTATGTATTTCAACCTTGTTAAAGAAATGAAATTCAGTCAATAAACTATGATAAAGTATATGCATCCCAATTTTTTTTCTTGCTTCTATACTAATAACTTCATATACCAATTATCAAACGTGCTATATGCCATCTTAACATTGCACTGATCAATGAATCAGGCCTTACATGTGCACATTAAATAGCTTTCCAAACCTTACCAGTATACACCTAGCAGCATAATTCAAACACTCCACATTTAAATTCAATTAAATTTAGAAATGACATTCTAAGATACACTAGATAAGATTATACCAACAATGTGTTACTATGACATTATGCTACACACTGATACAGTTAACAGTTTATTATCTTTCATTTGAAGCTAAATGACATGCTCCCAACTTCCGAATAACAAGTTTTCCACGATGATACTTCATCTTCCATACTACCCAAACCTTCCGAGCTTCACACAAATATTTAAAACCTATGTGAACATGATCGTTCACGAAACCAAACACAACTTGCCCATTGCGCACACGCGCGAAACTTGTTGAGTCACGTGATACGTGTAAACGCAATATTCACATTGATTCATGTTTTAAATAAAACATATAAAGTTCCAATAAATTTTTTTATTTTAAGCAGGATAACAAACGTTTACAACAAAAATATTTCCTAAAATGTGAATCGCCACATTTTAACAAAAACAATATTGTTTTGAAGTTGAATATTCCGGAAATAAAAAACTGCATATTTTTTCAGATGACTGGATTCAGTTGGTTTACCAATACTATGTCATGTATTCATACTGATAAAAAAATGTTCAAAGACACAAAAAATGTGTTATTGCACGTCAGTCTAGCAAATATTTTAAGACTATCATTACCGATCTGGTACGCATCTGTACCAGATCTGTCAAAAACCAGCAATTTTTTACTTTCTAGCCACATCTGATTCGGATCTGATTCAGATCTGTCTAAACAGGTTTACGTGGATGCCAGTTCTTGCCAGACAAAATGCAGATCTGGCCCAGATCATCTGGCTATCTGGGAACCTATTCTTCAGAGGGAAAACTGGGCCACCTATCTTCCACATAAAGATGGGGGCGTCCCGGTAAGTGTTAAGCCCAAGAACACAACAAATGAACTTGCCGGCTTGTTCTCCACAACCTCCACTACATGCTGAACGCCAAGCAGGAAAACAGTGAATACCATTTTTTAAAGTCTTTTGGTATGACTCGACAAGGGGAATGAACCCTAAGTCTACCGGCGGCGAAGCGGACGCTCTAACCACTACACCATCGCCTCGGTTAAAATTATCAACAATAATTTCAGATAATACACATTATGGCGATGTAATACTTTCAACGGCTGTACAAACGTAGCCAACTTTAAAACAAATAAATAGCTACGAGAGATCGGATACAAAAACCTTTAAGCTTTTTCAGATCGGATGCAAAATTAGCATTGCAGCTTTACAGAAATGGCAAGATCTTCAAACTTATATCGAACAGAAATAGGACATAACTCCACGTTATTTACTACATTTATTTCATCAACTGTTTGGCTTTAAATTTGTTGTAAACTTTATCAAAAATCACAGTCGGATAGATATTATCATGAAATAAGCGCTTCAACTTTCCAATCTCGACTTCAAATAAATGCTGGCTGCAACAAATAGATGAACCTCGATTAAGTAGCCACAACACAAGCCAATTAAAATATATTTAAATTGTTCAAGTCTTTTCGTTCGGCAATGGGTCTACAGGTCAATTTATTTCACAGTTTTACTCAGGTTTTAGCAGATCATGTGAAAAAGAACAATTTTTCGCACGTCAACAAAATTATTTCACACGTTTCAAGAATCACTTGCTGTTATACTTATCTGTTGAACTAGCACATTAGGATTATATTTATTTAAAAGTTGATATACTGTAGTTGATTCAAAGGTATTATCTCAACTAACGTACATAACGGTAGTGCTATGTTATGATAAACAATCATAACGTATATACCAACGAGATGGCGTATTGATTACAGCGTCCACTTCGCAGTCGGTAGACCCGGCATTCATTCCCCTTGTCGAATCACACCAAAAAAATTTTAAAAAGCAGTCTTGAAGTGATTATGGTCGATACTACTGTATATAGAATAGAAATCTCTAGAATAGAAACTTCCTCTGTCGTGCATTACTCACAGCGCTAGAGAATGAATAAAATGGTCCGCCGCATTCGGGAAAGCAACTACAATTAAGTTGCGCTCTGGAGCTCCATCAATCAATATTTGAGAAAAAGTGTCCTCAGTTATGGTCTTCCAAGGCACAAGCATATTGTGGGTAAAGAGTTGTGTATCAACCACTACTTAAACTCGGCAGCTAGGTTGGTCAAACCATGTTTCCAAACTAATGGAGACGTACAGAGCACCAAAGACAACATAGTCGTTTGTTCCTCCGTAGCATTGCAGGTCGCTGATGAAGCCACGCTCCATTTCATCATCACATGCAAGATGTCATCAATGACGTCATAAGTATGTTGTATTGCAAGCATAGGAAATTTACGAACACAACTTTATAGCAAATCAAAGGAAAGTCTATATCAGTCCTGCAGTGATTATGGTCGATACTACTGTATATAGAATAGAAATCTCTAGAATAGAAACTTCCTCTGTCGTGCATTACTCACAGCGCTAGAGAATGAATAAAATGGTCCGCCGCATTCGGGAAAGCAACTACAATTAAGTTGCGCTCTGGAGCTCCATCAATCAATATTTGAGAAAAAGTGTCCTCAGTTATGGTCTTCTAAGGGCCCTAGTCAATTACGGATAAAGAGTGATGCATGACCCCAATTTGTATAGTTGGGTTTGATAAGAGACATGCAATCTATCCAACTCCGATATGTTTGAGTGATTCCGTTGCTGTTTCTATACACTCAGTAATATACGATTGGTATAATCAAAGTATAAAAATTGAAATACAATAAAACAAATGCATTTCGATACAAATACCATCATCTGTGTTGTGAAAGAACTATGAATTAAAAGCAGCTACATATAAAACAACAAGCATTAAGCTATGCTGACACTCTACACAGCATCACATCCACCAATTACTATCTCTTTGCCCGCCACAACAATTCAGATTTTGTGGTTTGTTCTATAAAATCAAATTTAAATTGTTGTGGCGGCAAATACCTAGTATTTGGTGCATGTGATACAATGTAGAGTGTCAGCATAACTTAAGGTCTGTTGCCTTATATTTGGTTGTGTTTAATTTAAGTTCTTTTACAGCACTGATAACGTTACTTAAAGCAAAATGCATTTGTTTCATTGTATTTTCATTTTTATGCTTTGATCTGATTTGGTTCTAAACTAATTGTGTATGGCCTCAAGGTGGGGTTGAAAACAAATTAAAAACGCAATTTAATTCACGTAGATCAGTGATTGTCAATGTGGGTTCCGCGGAACTCTTGGGTTCCACGAAGCAAAGTCAGGGGTTCCGTAAAGCCACATTCGTAATGAATTCCGCAGTGAATTACGAAACATAGCTGCCAATCTTGCAAATATATCTCAAGATTGCATGCCGAAAAGTGGTCGATCTTCAGAAAAATGATTTTCATGACATTAACATTGTCAAGTGAAACATTTCTTTTGCTGTATTAAGTATTAATTTAAATATGGATTCCGTTGTATTACTAATAATGTCAAAGGGTTCCATTGCAAAAAAGTTTGAGAACCACTGATGTAGACTATAATGTGAGTCACGTAAACGAAAAACCTAAGGTCTGCATTTTAAAATCTTCACGTAACTCTGCCCCCAATAATCAATACTTGTGGCCAAATTCAAAGTAACCTCCAAAGCAGGCCATCACTGGATAAATAATACATTTTCGTATTTTTGAATTCTCGGCGCGCTATTGACTTGCAGGTCAATGTGGTTCACGACATCGCCGCCGTTGTTGTTTGTAAAAAGAAATGAAACTTTCTCAATCATTTAACAAAGAATTCTATCTATAGTACATACTGTATGTGGTCGGTAGGTGGCGACAAGTGTTAAAAGGTTATTTTGTTTAGGGCTTGCACACTCGAGTTTGCTCCGGTATGTGGCAGTGATGGCATCACCTATGGCAACGAATGTGGGCTAAAAGTTGCACAGTGCACAACAGACCCGTAAGTATCTTATTGTCTTCAAGTTGCTTGTTTGTATTGATTGTATAGTAGACATATTAATTAGACCATTAACACATTGATGGCTCCAACTTTATGGTTTAGTTTTGTACAACACAGTTTTCGGTCACAGTTCTAAATGCTTTGTAGTTATTATTTTACAAAATAAAAACTTATTTAATCTACAATGCACGAGCAATCTGTTGTAAGAAATCGTGTTTTCTTTCATCATCTCAATCACACTTAAAAGCTAATTACCATCTGTTTCAGATCTTTACATTTGTAAAGTGACATTCGATTTAGACTTCATATAGAGTAACTTTTAATTATTTTTAGGGACTTGATAAAAGTGCACGATGGACCATGTTAGTGGTAAATGTCTGAACACTCTCGTTTGACTTCAGCAGCCTATGCTACGGCTTTGCAATAAAATGCACAAATAAACATATGACGATTGTTTGTTGTTTTGATGAGGTCTGCTTATGTTTAAGGATAGGCTGCATATCTCACAACGCTATGAACATTTTCAATACTAATTCTATTCCATTTCTTTGATCTACTGAAAATCTAAACTTGCAAGAAAAGCATTCCTTCAAACAAATCACCAGTCATTATTCTGATTAGTGTAAATGCCTTTCTAAACAGACTCACAGGCGCAGCCGGCGACTAGTTTGAGGAGAACAAAAATTTAAAACGTTGAAAATTTTTCCATGTTCTAATCTTTGATTTATGAAATGATGAAGCATCAATTCTTAGGGGAAAACACTTACTCTCGTGTTCGCTCATCTTTCTCGATGGCACAACAACCCAAGCATACTTGATAGGTCTGTTAAGATAAAGAGGTTTATTACCACTAGCGTCATGGCCTGTACATACCTATTGCATTTTTCTTTCGAGATTCCGTCTTTGGCCAGAGCACAATTTCCCCGAGTTTAGAGGTGCTATCCTAAACGAATGATTTTATCACAATGCAACGGGCTTTTTGTTTCACCCCAAGCTATGACATATGTGCACCTAATGATCAGCTCCACTTAATGAGCATTGTTTCTTACTTTAATCTCGTGATCAATATAAAAACAGAAATCCTGCTCAAACTCGCGTTACACGTTTCAGCGTCCTTCTCGCATTGCAGTTCTATTGTAAGAAGTTGAAAATAGGCTGATCTGATGGTAATGTGGAGTTAGAAACCGATTGTGCAGCAGCTAAATCTGAGACCGTTTGAGGAAAAGCACAACCAGCCTTAGCAAGCAGAACCTCAATTACTTATTGCTGTTCAATAATATTGTCGTTGTTTCAAAACTCAAACGCTTCACATCCATTAAACAATAGATATATCGCAAAACGAAAGCAGAACATAAACATGATGAAAATTTATATAGAGCCGTTGTAAACAAAACACGTACATGGAATATAATTCGGTGAATCGAAATTCAAGGTAATAACATATTGAAGATACGAGGAAAGACAAAACCAAACTAACAACCAAATTAAAGCGTTGTTTGAAAAGTCGCACCGTTTCACAAGCCTGCATAGTCACATATTGATGCCTAAGTAGTAGAAAGAACAATGTTGCTGTATGTTTGATGGAAATCTCATTGGCACTGCAACAACTGAACAATCAATAAGTGTTTGTTAGAGTAAGGATTTCAAACTCATTTAGAGGTGTGGACCACATTTAGATAGTTAGATTATACGCTGGCCAGACTAATTTGAGAAATTCAATTAAAAATACAATCGATACTACTACAACTAGGGATGGCTTATTTTTCACTTAAATGTAGAAGCAGGGTTCATTTTCGAGAACAATGCTTTAAAAACACGATATTTGGTGTGTTTCATCCAAAGTTTACTGGATATTTTTTGAAGATTAACGCATTCAAAACAAGATATTTCATCGTTTATATCCAAATTTAACATTAATATCTTTTGTTTGAGATCACGACGCGGGCCACAAAACGAAGCATGGCAGGCTGGATGTGGTCCTGCGGTCTGCCAGTTTGCCCACCTGCGTTAGATGGTCAACGGATCAAAGCTCTCACAATCGCGCCGTCGAGCCCATTAAAAGTTTGCATAGTTGATTGCTGCAAAATTCACAAAACAACACTGTATTTCGTTGATTGTGAGCCTATGTCTGCAAAAACACAAAGCGCAAGCAACAAATGAAAGTTACATTGCAGAGTGCATGACAACTGGTGAAAGATTCCAACAGAACGTTTACAAGTCCTTTATAGAACTTGATTTGGTCGTTCAAAATGTATTCTCTCACGTTCACAGAACAAGAAAACAAAACTGAAAATAAAACTAAAAATAGGCTAGTGAACGAGGCTTACTTTATCCTACCATAAACAAAAAATATATGCATCACTAGCAGTAGACATGTACCAGTAAATAGCTTACAGCTGAAAACAACAGTGCCATTCCAATTGGTTAAACACAATAAATAGCAAACACCATCAAGAATTAATTTTAACATAGTAGGTCATACAAACGTAAAGTCGATATTACTATCAGCTGACGAAAATATTTAATATCCACACTGTTGTTTAAGCAAGCAACTTTGATAAATGAAAAGTCATTTCGATTCGTAAAACATCTTAAATATCGAACGTTTTCGACTTTCATAAAGCTCTTTTCAAGAAGTAAATCTGTAAATGTGACACAATAAATTAAAAGAATTAACAATAATTTCAAATAATACACATTATGACGATGTAATACTTCTAACGGCTGTACAAACGTAGCCAACTTTAAAATAAATTAATAGCTACGAGAGATTCGATGCAAAAGCATTTGAGCTTTTTCAGATCGGATGCAAAATTAGCATTGCAGCTTTACAGAAATGGCAAGATCTTCAAACTTATATGGAACACAAATAGGACATAACTCCACGTTATTTACTACATTTATTTCATCAACAGTTTGGCTATAAATTTGTTGTAAATTTTATCAAAAAACACTGTCGGATAGGTATTATCATAAAGTAATCGCTTCAACTTTCCAATCTCGACTTCAAATAAATGCTGGCTGTAACAAATAGATGAAGCTCAATTAAGTGGGCACAACACAAGCCAATTAAAATACATTCAAATTGTTCAAGTCTTTTCGTTCGGGTGTTGGGTCTGCAGGTCAATTTATTTCACAGTTTTACTCAGGTTTTATCAGATCATGTGATAAAGAACAATTTTTTGCACCTCAAGAAAATTATTTCACACGTTTCAAGAATCATCTGCTGTTATACTTATCTGTTGAACTAGCACATTAGGATTATATTTACGTATTTAAAAGTTGATATACTGTAGTTGATTCAAAGGTATTATCTCAACTAACGGACATAACGGTAGTGCTATGTTATGATAAACAATTATAACGTATATACCAACGAGATGGCGTAGTGGTTGGAGCGTCCACTTCGCAGTCGGTAGACCTGGGATTCATTCCTCTTGTCGAGTCATACCGAAAGACTTTAAGCAATAGTAACTATAGCTTTCCTGGTTGGCGCTCGGCATTTATGGAATGTTGTGGAGAACAAGCCGGCGAGTTCGCTTGTTGTGTCCTTGAGCAAGGCACTTAACGGGAGGTCCCATCTTTATGTGGAAGACAGGTGGCTCAGACACCTTGGAAATAACAACCGCCAAGCGAGTGCGGACATACCGTAAAAAACATACCAATACAATTCGCTTTCTCGTGAATGGAGGACAAATATAGTAAATAAATAAAACAAATCATTGGTTCATTGATCTGGTCTGTAGACGCAGTAAACTGCAAACCATGCCTATGAAATTGATGCAAACGGTAAAATACAACGGTATTTTAACCAAAACCGCTATTAAAACGGTTTCCATGAAAACATAACAATATATAAACAAAAAACGTTGTTCTAGCAGTTGCTAGACCTAGTGCACCTGCGACAACCGCCACTCATTCACGAGTGATACGGCTTCGCAAAAAACTTTTGTTTCATATGTGGAATGTATCTCTAAGCAGAGTTATTATCTGCCGTGACCAAAAAACAAGTAAATTTCACGCAAAGAACTATTTTCAATGATCTTCATTTTGGTCAATACAATACTGAGACAAATACAGTTTGTAAGACAAACTAAACACGAAATTCAAAAATAAGCTCGTTTGCTAAAAACAATCAAAGTGTTGATTTCTAAGATGGCGTTCTTGAAAATAACAACTAATCTTAAAAATAAATACAAAATGGTAACCTTTTTTATGGGGCAAAACAAACTTAGTGTGTTGGACATTGCAAACAGACTCAACTCTTTACTTTAAATTTTGTTCAATCGCTTTGAATATCACATCGTCTTGTGATGGAAATGTCGAAGAAGGTGTCGTCATAATCACGTCGTTAAAATTTTTGGTACCGCTCTCCAAGTTTTGTTCGGTCGCATTAATGGAACTCGCATCGAATGCAGATACAATTAGGCCTTTGATTGTGCGCATTGAATGGCAACCATGCTCGCAACCTCTTCCTGACTCATTTGTGATTTAAACTCATGGCGTTTGCGCAAGTATTATTATTTCAATAACAAAACTATTATTTGCGCAAATTATTTCAATGCCAATCTCGATCTCGATCTTGTGAAGTTAAAGCTTAAACTCGTAGCTCTGCACTCAATCTAGATCCATGTTTCTCAACTTGTTTAAGTATGTAGCTCATGTTTAGCTACACAGAGGCCTTTGGTGCAGTTAAATGATATTTTCTCAAGTTTTATTGATGTTCACCTTGTTGCTTGTAATTAAAATAACAAGCTCGTTCGAGAAACATTGGTCTTAAATTTCTACAGAAAAGTTATCTTTTGGTCTTGAACTTGGTATTGAACTAGCTGACCGTGATATCAAGGGCCGAAGTTATTTCGTTTTGTGTGTTAACTCGAGCCATTTTTTTGACCTAAAAATATATTTTTGACTTTATTTTAGCAAAATTTTGACTTTATTTTGACTTAACCGCTTTCGCCTATTATTTGTGTCTTGTTGCACTTTTTTGATTAAAAATGTTTTATAATGCGCAATTTACATAAGTTTTTAAAGAAGAAGGTAGCCTACTTTAAACATTTTCTCAATCACTCAGTCTTGAAACTAATGCAACAAAGCGACGCATGACGTCAAAACCTAGGATAATGAGCCATTGTGTTTACCGATATCAATTACTGTGTAATACAAAAAATGCGTTGTTATCGCAACTGTACTGTACATTAACAGTCTGTCTATGATGTTTCTAACGAAAGCCACACAGTATAATTACCAGAACGTTTTATTGTAATACAGCATCATATATTTTTTTACGTTCTGAACATCAAAATTTCTGTCTTTTCTCAATAATTTACTGAGCATACAAAACAATCTCTCAACAGCAGCAGAGATTGGCTGGGCTTTTTGCAATAGTGCGTAGCTTGTTGGGTCAATTGTTTATAAATCAGAGTTGGATAGTCGTTTTTTAATGGAATTTTTAATTGCGTACGGATCATCATCGAATTGCATATTCTTCAGCAGTCCGTATGGTTCGGTTATCGTGCATGCACTTCCTTCTAAGAACTCTACGTTGGCTGCTAGAGTCCGGTACTGACTTATTTTAACCAAGTCCGACACCAAATCTTCCACATTGATAGCGTCTTTTGCTCTGCTGACTAAGAGGCCTGCACTTGTCCAATTGTTGACAATGGTGCAAACAGCTGGAAGAGTCTTACTGTAATATTATAAGGCAGCACTAAGCCAAGTTGCCCGTCTTGTAATTACAGGGCCAGGAGGAGATGGCAGACCAGCATCATGAAAATCTTTCTTGCGATCTTGGTTTTTGATTGTTGCTGCCTTGATCGTTGCTATTATTTCATCAATATTTTTAAAATGAGCACGCACACTTATAGCGCAGTTATGTAGTAAGTGCGCAACGCAGGTGACATGCATCAAAGAAGGGTATAATTCCTTTAATGTCTTTCCAGCCAAAGACATCTACCGAGCAGCATCAGTCAAAAACAATGAAAAATTCTCGCGTTTTATTTTACGTCGTCGCAATATGTCATCCACAGTGTGCAGAATAATACTGCTATTAACATTGCTACCGCTGTCAAGTGAGTGGCTATCAACGAGGAATGTCTGATTTGGGGCATCTAAGCTGCCCACAAGCACACTAATATACTTTAGTTTAGCAATCACTGCTTCATTCACAATTAAAAAAATTTTTTTGTCACGAAGTAATTCTTGAATTTGTTCTTCTTTTTGGGATGCTAATTTAGCAACACATGCCCGGGCTGCAGTCTCCAAAGGCAATACTTTTCCCATTGTAGCAAACAGAGACTTTAAAAAAGAATGGTTCAGTTTATGAAGTGGGATATCTGCAGCTAAGAATGAAGCAACATCCTGTTCCTTGAAGTTTACTTGATCGAGTTGTAAAAAGGTTTGCTTACTTTGGGATTTGGTCTTCGTCTCCAATTTTCTTAGGTGTTGCTTACTTTTTCGGTGGCTTTCCACAAAAACTTTTTGTCGCATTTGACTAACACGTCGCAAAGGTTGCATCGCAAGTCGCGGGCAGGAGTTGCCGAAAACTCATCCGGATATTTCTGGAAAATTTGCCTAACTTTCGCTGTAGAAGATTTGGCTTGTTTAGGCATTCTTTGCTTTGCAAGCTACGACTTAAAAAGACCACGTGTAAAGAGCCCAAAGGTATTATAGGAATAAATTAATTGTCTAACAATTATGTGTTTATGCATCAACATTGACGATTTGATGCATAATAAGTGCTATTTCCTTGTCAATTACCGCATGCATTTTTACCATTGCAACTATTTGAGAAGTTTAAAATCAAATAAAACTGCGCATAAAATTTTAATAGCAGATATAAAAAAATCTAAATTTGTTCGTTTTTGTAAGAAAATTTTTGATGAAGACAATTTTGACAAGTTTTGACTTTATGCAAAATTTTGACTTTATTTTGACTAATAAAATCTACCAAAACAGACTCCTGAACACCTGAAACAAACGTTAGTACACGTTTGATCACGTAACAAGGTCCTGAAAAAATTTTGACTTTATTGACTTTAGCGGGCCCTAGTTATAACCTTAGACTTGACCACTTCCACATGGCCTCACTCACCAAACGGAAACATGATAATCAATAGACTATTTTTATTTTGACCTAAACATATTTGTTTGATCTTGGTTATTTTAAATTTCGGCTAAACGATTTTGGCTTATCATTGAAGCTTTGATGAGCAAACTTTGATTAAAATGTTGCAGAAAAGTTTGGAGAAGCTATAGTTCACATTTTTTTGTTAGCAGTTAAATAAAATCTCAATTTGTTTTGTAGTGATGCACGACAACCGATCCTAAAACAGGGCGCTTCAGCGTAGCAATTAATGCTTATGAAAACTGCTAAGTTACTACAATTCTATGCGTTTTGTTGTCAGCCATCATGTGCTCAACAAGAAATCACACCGTAAAATTACTAGGATTATTTATTGTAATACAGCATCAAGTAGTTTTCGATATGCTCTGGTACAAAATTTATATTTTTTCAGCACTTTTGTAGCATAGAGAATGATCGCTCAACAGTAACGGAGGTTGCCTGAGGTTTTTGCAATAGTGCAAGAACACAGTTGGGGCAATCACCAAACAATACAGTTTATTATTGCTTCTACATCATAGTTGAATAATCGATTCTTGATGTAAGCTTGAACTGAGCAGTGGTCATCATGGAAATGAATACTTTTCAATAATTCCTATGCTTCTGTCATAGTGCAGTCACTTGCTTCTTAGAACTCGACATTAGCTGCTGAAATTCGAAATTGATTGACGAACCAAGCCTGGCACCAAATTATCCACATTGATAGGTCCGTTTGCTCGGCTAACTAAAAACAATCCGCCACATGTTCAATTGTCGAAAATATTGCGAACAGCAGAAATGTATTCACTATAGTACAATGCAACTCTAAGTCAACTCGGTCATCTTGTAATCACAAGATCAGGCGGTGATGGCAGACCAGCTTATTGTTGTAGATGCCAAAAACTCATCCGAATATTGTGTAAATTGGCTTAACTCTCGCTGTAGACGAGTTACGGTTAAAAAAGAATGTGTAACGAAAAAACGCTTTTATAGAACTAGATTAAGTTCCTAACGAACATACAATCATGCATTAACAATAGAGATTCTGAAATGAATATTTTTTCAACAAACACGCATCAAGTGACGAATGTCGAGCTCAATTATGCATTTTTATTGTGACGATTATGATTTACTGTGAGAGAAGCTTGAATTAGAAGACTTTTCTAAACGCCATATAGGAAGAGAATATTGAAACTATTTCTAGATGCTTTAAAAATCACATAAATAAACAAGCCATTAGATTTTTGTAAGTAGATTTTGATGAGAGGAACTGTTGACTTTATTCAAATGTTTGAGTCTATTTTGAGAAAGCAGACTAATCAAAAAGATTTGTGAGCAAAGACAACCAACGTTGGTGTAAGTTTGATAATGTAACATAGCCTTGAAAAGTTTTTGACTTTATCGGGACCTATAGTCTTAAATTGAAAGTTGAGGAAGAACGCTGAAGTGATGGATGTATTTAGAGGAAATAAGCCATAAAGTAGCCTAATCAGCACGGATGCAGTGATAAAAAATGGAAGTGTTGCAGTGCACAGCGTAGAAATATACATCCTTTAATCAGGTTAGCGTGAAGTAGACTTAACAGATTTTTCCAATGAAAACCCCAACAACAGGCCTGATCAGAGTGTTTTGTAGCTAGCTAGGTGAAGCGCGGACATTATTTTACAGTAAATGAAGGTGTTCTCTAAAACAAGAATAGAAAAAAAGGTCACCGATTCCTTTGCTACCAAGTTTGTGTTTATTATGGCCCAAATTGTCTTATCTTACTTTAAATGGAGGTGCTCTCCAAAGAAAAAATGTCATCACCTGCTTTCCTGCTATTTTTCTGTCTCTTTCTGTCCAAATATTCGGCGACTTCGAGTTAGTTTTCAAACTGCTTTTGCTTACATGAGCAATCATTTAAATAACCGTAGTTCCAGCTACGTTGGCTGACTGCATGAAAAACCGGGACTTTCGCTCAGCTGACCGGGAGAAGGCCTGAAAAACCGCGACTGTCCCGGCTAAACCGGGGCGTATGGTAGGTCTAGCGTGAAACAATGTGGAAACGCCGTTCCCATACTACAACAGCCTTGCTAACAACCCTCACCACTCATAACTTTTTTGTAATTGTCGACCTAGTAATAAAACTAAAAGCTTTCGGCTGCAGGTATGTTCTTGGTTCCCAGTATAAATTTTGCCAGGGCACGGCGAAGCGACCCGGAGCCCAGAGTCCATCTTTTACAGTTTAGTTCTAATAATAAGTTAGGTTATGGGTTAGTGGATAACCTATTGACCAGAATTTCGTGCTAACGAAAAGGATAATTGTTTATAAACCGTGCAAGATTTCACATTACTACCCGGCATTTGGTTCCACTTTGTTGCCCGTAATTAAAATGCCATCAAAAGTAAGACCACATGGCGCTGAAACAAAGCCATTAAAAGAGACTGGCAAACTGAAAGAAAACCATCAAAAAAGAGTGGCGCACTGAAACAAAGCCATTTAATAGGAGAGCAAGCTGAAACAAAGCCGTCAAATGAAGATGGCAAGCTGAAACAAAGCCATTAAAAGAAGATGGCATACTGAAACAAAGCCATTAAATGAGGATGACTGGCTGAAACAAAGCCATTGAAAAAGGCTGGCAAACTGATACAATTCATTAAAAAAGCATGGCAAACTGATACAAAGCGATTGAATGAAGCTGGCAAACTGAAACTAGGCCATTAAATGAGACTAGCAAGCTGAAACAAAGCCATTAAATGAGGCTGGAAAAATGAAACAAAGCCATTAAATGATGATGGCAAACTGAAACAAAGCCATTAAATGAGGCTGGAAAAATGAAACAAAGCCATTAAATGATGATGGCAAACTGAAACAAAGCCATTGAGTGAGGCTGGCAAGCTGGAACAAAAACCATTAAATGAGGATGGCAAACTGAAACAAAGACCTTAATTGAGGCTGGCAAGCTAAAATAAAGCCATTAAATGATACTGGCAAGCTGAAACAAAACCGTAAAAAGAGGATGGTAAGCTAAAACAAAGCCTTTGAAAAAGGGTGGCAAGCTGAAACAAAGACATTAATAGACGGTGGTAAGTCGAAACAAAGCCATTAAACGAGGCTGGCAAACTGAAACAAAGCCATTAAAAGAGGCAGGCAAGTTGATAAAATCCGATAGCACTGTGCTCTTGGATACCATCAGCATCAACACCTCCAAACCGTCAAACCACTTCGATGTTTCGAAATAGTGAACCCCACTCTCTATTCGCTGGATATGGCCTATGGATAATGGAATACAGATTATGCCTGTACAAATTCTGGCAACATTAGTTTTTTAAGCTTTCCACCATTTTGAGTGTTTTAAATGAGCAAAATTCGCATTGGCTGTGCTCCGATTTTTTAGTTTCAAATAATCAGAAAGACTCCCAAGCGATAAACTCAACAAATCTTGCTCCAATCATACAAGTTGCAACAGGTGCCTACTAACTGGCAGAGCCATTGACCCAACATTGAAAGCGAATATAACTCATCAAAGTCGATATGACGTTCTTTTGACAATCTGGTCAAATTTGTCGATTGATTTCGTTTTCTCTTGTTTGGAAACAATTATTTTATCAAGGAAGCAGCTTGTTGCAAGTGTTCATCACGTTTTGACAGCTTCTCAAGACAATGGTGTTGTGAGTCACGTGACACATAAAGTACCGCTTAGGCTCCTGTTATTTAGCGGAAAACGGAACGTCTAAGCGTTTTCATACTATACATCATCTGCATTACGAGTTGCTATTTTGGCTCTAAGTGATGTACGACGTCGAAAACCAAACCCACTTTTCTTAGTCGGAAGCTTTGTTCGGCTGTGACGAGCTCAAGAATGTTTGTTGAAAAAGGCAATGACTTCACCTTCGTTTTTTTAGTCAACATTAAATGAATTAAAACTATGACAAAGAGCGTAAACACTAACAGTTGTCTTTAGGCTTTCTCGTCAGATATTGCAAGATTGGCATCTGGCTGCTTTAGTGAAGTACCCTGTTTACAGGATTTGATAAGTCGAGCTTTTAACAAAGGCGCTTTCTTGAATGTATTTACCGAAATATAAAAAGTTCGAGTTGTACTTAAATTCAATAAAATGCTTTTGTTAATGTATTTTTGAGTTATGAAGTTGTGTAAACCTGTAACGCCGTTATTGGTAGCAAAATTTCATCGAATGAAATTCATTCGCTGGTTATGAAATATTGCTACTGTTAAGTGCAATATATAAAAAATTTAGCAAATTTTGAAAGCTCTCAGTACCGTATTTTTATTGAACTTGTGATTGACTATGAAGAAGCTCTTGGCAATTGTTCTTTTCGGATTGCTGGCAATTGGTTTGGATGATGCTTTTGCGTTTGATGATTGTCCTTTGTAAGTCAAAAACTGGCTTCATTTTAACAAAGGAAAAATACAACTTGCCGCCTCTTTGTTTGTCTGTGACATATCAGTAATGATCAATTTATTCAATACTTATCATATTTAATCGGGCTATGTTTTGGGGGTGATTGTGAAGCGCCTGATTTAAGATTTTGTAAAGAAGGCATCATAAAATTTTGTAAGCAATTGATTCAAAATGATAACTTTGCTTTGGTTTATTCTGTTTACTTGCCGCCATCGATTGAGCAAAATGTAGTTTGCATTTAGTTGTGAGGACAGCCGCCGCCTATCAACCACTACTTAAACTCGGCAGCTAGGTTTGTCAAACCATGTTTTCAAACTAATGGAGACGTACAGGGCGCCAAAGACAAGATAGTCGTTTGTTCCTCCGTGGCATCGCAGGTCGCTGATGAAGCCACGCTCCATTTCATCATCACATGCAAGATGTCATCAATGACGTTATAAGTATGTTGTATTGCAGGCATAGGAAATTTACGAACACAACTTTATAGCAAATCAAAGGAAAGTCTATATCAGTCCTGCAGTGATTATGATCGATACTACTGTATATAGAATAGAAATCTCTAGAATAGAAACTTCCTCTGTCGTGCATTACTCACAGCGCTAGAGAATGAATAAAAAGGTCCGCCGCATTCGGGAAAGCAACTACAATTAAGTTGCGCTCTGGAGCTCCATCAATCAATATTTGAGAAAAACTGTCCCCAGTTATGGTCTTCCAGAGCACAAGCATATTGTGGGTAAAGAGTTGTGCATGACCCCAATTTGTATAGTTGGGTTTGATAAGAGACATGCAACCTATCCAACTCCGATATGTTTGAGTGATTCCGTTGCTGTTTCTATACACTCAGTAATATACGATTGGTATAAAACCAAATCAGATCAAAGTATAAAAATTAAAATACAATAAAACAAATGCATTTCGATACTAATAACATCATCTGTGTTGTGAAAGAACTATGAATTAAAAGCAGCTACATATAAAACAACAAGCATTAAGCTATGCTGACACTCTACACAGCATCACATGCACCAATTACTATCTCTTTGCCCGCCACAACAATTCAGATTTTGTGGTTTGCTCTATAAAATCAAATTTAAATTGTTGAGGCGGCAAATACCTAGTATTTAGTGCATGTGATACAATGTAGAGTGTCAGCATAACTTAAGGTCTGTTGCCTTATATTTGGTTGGGTTTGGTTTAAGTTCATTTACAGAACTGATAACGCTACTTAAAGCAAAATGCAATTGCTTCATTGTGTTTTCATTTTTATGCTTTGATCTGATTTGGTTCTAAACCAATTGTGTATGGCCTCAATGTGGGGTTGAAAACAAATTAAAAACGCAATTTAATTCATGAAGATCAGTGATTGTCAAAGTGGGTTCCGCGGAACTTTTGGGTTCCACGAAGCAAAGTCAGGGGTTCCGTAAAGCCACATTTGTAAAGAATTCCGCAGTGAATTACGAAACATAGCTTGCGAATATATCTCAAGATTGCATGCCGAAAGGCGGTCGATCTTCAAAAAAATGATTTTCGTGA
Organism: Trididemnum clinides; assembly: GCA_963675345.1. Lineage (NCBI taxonomy): Eukaryota > Metazoa > Chordata > Ascidiacea > Aplousobranchia > Didemnidae > Trididemnum > Trididemnum clinides. The sequence goes on from OY776289.1 coordinate 12,373,436, forward strand.
CATTAACATTGTCAAGTAAAACATTTCTTTTGCTGTGTTAAGTATTAATTTAAATATGGGTTCCGTTATACAGTATTACTAATAATGTCAAAGGGTTCCATTGCAAAAAAGTTTGAGAACCACTGGTGTAGACTATAATGTGAGTCACGTAAAAGAAAAACCTAAGGTCTGCATTTTAAAATCTTCACGAAACTTTGCCCCCAATAATCAACATTTGTGGCCAAATTCAAAGTAACCTCCAAAGCAGGCCATCACTGGATAAATAATACATTTTCGTATTTTTGTATTCTCGGCGCGCTATTAACTTGCAGGTCAATGTGGTTCACGACATCGCCGCCGTTGTTGTTTGTAGAAAGAAATGAAACTTTCTCAATCATTTAACAAAGAATTCTATCTATAGTACACACCGTATGTGCTCGGTAGGTGGCGGCAAGTGTTAAAAGGTTATTTTGTTTAGAATCTGCATACTCGGCTGGGCTCCGGTATGTGGCAGTAATGGCATCACCTATAGCAGCGAATGTGAGCTAAAATTTGCACAGTGCTGGATAGACCCGTAAGTATCTTATTGTCTTCAAGGTGCTTATTTGTGTTGATTGTATAGTAGACATTGGTTTTGTACAACACAGTTTTCGGTCACAGTCATAAATGCTTTGTAGTTTTTCTTTTACAAAATAAAAACTTATTTAATCTACAATGCATGAGCAATCTGTTGTAAGAAATCGTGTTTTCTTTCATCATCTCAATTACACTCAAAAGCTAGTTACCATCTGTTTTAGATCTTTACTTTTGTAAAGTGACATTCGATTTAGATTCCATATAGAGTAACTTTTAATTATTTTTAGGGACTTGATAAAAGTGCACGATGGACCATGTTAGTGGTAAATGTCTGAACACTCTCGTTTGAATTCAGCAGCCTATGCTACGGCTTTGCAATAAAATGCACAAATAAACATATGACGATTGTTTGTTGTTTTGATGAGGTCTGCTTATGTTTAAGGATAGGCTGTATATCTCACAACGCTATGAAAGTTGTCAACACTAATTCTATTCCATTTCTTTGATTTACTGATTTAAAACGGCAAGAAAAGCATTCCTATAAACAAATGACGAGTTTTTATTCTGATTAGTGTAAATGCCTTTCTAAACAGACTCACAGGCGCAGCCGGCGACTAATTTGAGGAGAACAAAAATTTAAAACGTTGAAAATTTTTCCATGTTCTAATCTTTGATTTATGAAATGATGAAGCATCAATTCTTAGGGGAAGACACGCACTCTTGTGTTCGCTCATTTTTCTCCCTGGCACAACAACCCAAGCATACTTGATAGGTCTGTTAAGATAAAGAGGTTTATTACCACTAGCGTCATGGCCTGTACAAACCTGTTGCTTTTTTCTTCCGAGATTTCGTCTTTGGCCAGAGCACAATTTCCCTAAATGTAGAGGTGCTATCCTAAACGAAATATTTCATCACAATGCAACGGGCTTTTTGTTTCACCCCAAGCTATGACATATGTGCACCTAATGATCAGCCCCACTTAATGAGCATTGTTTCTTACTTTAATCTCGTGATCGATATATAAACAGAAATCCTGCTCAAACTCGCGTTACACGTTTCAGCGTCCTTCTCGCATTGCAGTTCTATTGTAAGAAGTTGAAAATAGGCTGATCTGATGGTAATGTGGAGTTAGAAACCAATTGTGCAGCAGCTAAATGTGAGACCGTTTGAGGAAAAGCACAACCAGCCTTAGAAAGCAGAACCTCGATTACTTATTGTTACTCAATGGTATTGTCGCTGTTCAATAACACCATCAAGAATTAATTTTAGCATAGTAGGTCATACAAACTTAAAGTCGATATTTTTATGAGCTGACGTCTTTGGTGGCGAAAATATTTAATATCCACACTGTCGTTTGAGCAAGCAACTTTGATAAATTAAAAGTCATTTCGATTCGTAAAACATCTTAAATTTCGAACGTTTTCGACTTTCATAAAGCTCTTTTCAAGAAGTAAATCTGTAAATGTGACACAATAAATTAAAAGAATCAACAATAATTTCAAATAATACACATTATGACGATGCAATACCTCCAGCGGCTGTAAAAACGTAGCCAACTTTAAAATTAATAAATAGCTACCAGAGATCCGATGCAAAAGCCTTTAAGCTTTTTCAGATCGGATGCAAAATTAGGATTGCAGCTTTACAGAAATGGCAAGATCTTCAAAATTATATCGAACAGAAATAGGACATAACTCCACGTTATTTACTACACTTATTTCATCAACAGTTTGGCTATAAATTTGTTTGAAATTTTATCAAAAAACACTGTCGGATAGGTATTATCATAAAGTAATCGCTTCAACTTTCCAATCTCGACTTCAAATAAATGCTGGCTGTAACAAATGGATGAAGCTCAATTAAGTAGGCACAACACAAGCCAATAAAATATATTCAAATTGTTCAAGTCTTTCCCTTCGGGATTGGGTCTGCAGGTCAATTTATTTCACAGTTTTACTCAGGTTTTAGCAGATCATGTGGAAAAGAACAATTTTTCGCACGTCAACAAAATTATTTCACACGTTTCAAGAATCATCTGCTGTTATACTTATCTGTTGAACTAGCACATTAGGATTATATTTACGTATTTAAAAGTTGATATACTGTAGTTGATTCAAAGGTATTATCTCAACTAACGGACATAACGGTAGTGCTATGTTATGATAAACAATTATAACGTATATACCAACGAGATGGCGTAGTGGTTAGAGCGTCCACTTCGCAGTCGGTTGACCTGGGATTCATTCCTCTTGTCGAGTCATACCAAAAGACTTTTAAAAATGGTATCTATAGCTTTCCTGGTTGGCGCTCGGCATTTATGGGAGGCTGCGGAGAACAAGCCGACGAGTTGTGTGCATGGGCAAGGCACTTAACGGGAGGTCCCATCTTTATGTGGAAGACAGGTGGCTCAGACACCTTGGAAATAGCAACCGCCAAGCGAGTGCGGACATACCGTAGAAAACATACCGATACAATTCGCTTTCTCGTGAATGGAGGACAAATATAGTAAATATAACAAACAAATCATTTGTTTATTGATCTGGTCTGTAGACGCAGTAAACTGCAAACCATGCCTATGAAATTGATGCAAACGGTAAAAAACAACGGTATTTTAACCAGAACCGCTATTAAAACGGTTTCCATGAAAACATAAGAATACATAAACAAAAAACTTTTTGTTTTGATATTTGGAATGTATCTCTAAGCAGAGCTGTTATCTGCCTTGACCAAAAAACAAGCACGTTGAGATAAAACGATGTTTTCGTAGTAAATTTCATGCAAAGAACTATTTTCAATGATCTTCATTTGGTCAATACAATACTGAGACAAATACAGTTTATAAGACAAACTAAACACGAAATTCAAAAGTAAGCTCGTTTGCTAGAAACAATCAAAGTGTTGATTTCTAAGATGGCGTTCTTGAAAATAAGAACTGATCTTAAAAATAAATACAAAATGGTAACCTTTTTTATGGGACTAAACAAACTTAGTGTGCTTGGACCTTACAAACCGACTCAACTCTTTACTTTAAATTTTGTTCAATCACTGTGAATATCACAATGTCTTGCGATGGAAATGTCGAAGAAGGTGTCGTCATAATCACGTCGTTAAGATTTTTGATACCGCTCTCAAAGTTTTGTTTGGTCGCATTAATGGAACTCGCATCGAATGCAGATACAATTAGGCCTTTGATTGTGTGCATTGAATGGTAATCATGCTCACAACCTTTTTTTGACTCATTTGCGATTTAAACTCATGGCGTTTGGGCAAGTATTATTATTTCAATAACAAAACTTATGCCAATCTCGATCTCGATCTTGTGAAGTTAAAGCTTAAACTCGTAGCTCTGCACTCGATCTGAATCAGCGATTCTCAACTTGTTTTGGTATGTAGCTCATGTTTAGCTGCACAGAGGCCTTTGGTGCAGATGAATGATATTTTCTCAAGTTTTATTGATGTTCACCTTGTTGCTTGTAATTAAAATAACAAGCTCGGTCGAGAAACATTGGTCTTAAATTTCTACAGAAAAGTTATCTTTTGGTCTTGAACTTGGTATTGAACTAGCTGACCGTGATATCAAGGGCCGAAGTTATTTCGTTTTGTGTGATAACTAGAGCCTTTTTTTGACCTAAAAAAATATATTTTTGATTTTATTTTAGCAAAATTTTGACTTTATTTTGACTTAACCGCTTTCGCCTATTATTTATGTCTTGTTGCACTTTTTTGATTAAAAATGTTTTATAATGCGCAATTTACATAAGTTTTTAAAGAAGAAGGTAGCCTACTTTAAACATTTTCTCAATCACTTAGTCTTGAAGCTAATGCAACAAAGCGACGCATGACGTCAAAACCTTGGATAACGAGCCATTGTGTTTACCGATATCAATTACTGTGTAATACAAAAAATGCGTTGTTATCGCAACTGTACTGCACATTAACAGTCTGTCTATGATGTTTCTAACGAAAGCCACACAGTATAATTACCAGGACTTTTTATTGTAATACAGCATTATATATATTTTTTACGTTCTGAACATCAAAATTTCTGTCTTTTCTCAATAATTTACTGAGCATACAAAACAACCTCTCAACAGCAGCAGAGATTGGCTGGACTTTTTGCAATAGTGCGTAGCTTGTTGCGTCAATTGTTTATAAATCAGAGTTGGATAGTCGTTTTTTAATGGAATTTATATTGCGCACGGATCATCATCGAATTGCATATTCTTCAGCAGTCCGTATGGTTTGGTTATCGTGCATGCACTTCCTTCTAAGAACTCTACGTTGGCTGCTAGAGTCCGGTACTGATTTATTTTAACCAAGTCCGACACCAAATCTTCCACATTGATAGCGTCTTTTGCTCTGCTGACTAAGAGGCCTGCACTTGTCCAATTGTTGACAATGGTACAAACAGCTGGAAGAGTCTTACTGTAATATTATAAGGCAGCACTAAGCCAAGTTGCCCGTCTTGTAATTACAGGGCCAGGAGGAGATGGCAGACCAGCATCATGAAAATCTTTCTTGCGATCTTGGTTTTTGATTGTTGCTGCCTTGATCGTTGCTATTATTTCATCAATATTTTTAAAATGAGCACGCACACTTATAGCGCAGGTATGTAGTAAGTGCGCAACGCAGGTGACATGCATCAAAGAAGGGTATAATTCCTTTAATGTCTTTCCAGCCAAAGACATCTACCGAGCAGCATCAGTCAAAAACAATGAAAAATTCTCGCGTTTTATTTCAAGTTGTCGCAATATGTCATCCACAGTGTGCAGAATAATACTGCTATTAACATTGCTACCGCTGTCAAGTGAGTGGCTATCAACGAGGAATGTCTGATTTGGGGCATCTAAGCTGCCCACAAGCACACTAATATACTTTTGTTTAGCAATCACTGCTTCATTCACAATTAAAAAATTTTTTTGTCACGAAGTAATTCTTGAATTTGTTCTTCTTTTTGGGATGCTAATTTAGCAACACATGCCCGGGCTGCAGTCTCCAAAGGCAATACTTTTCCCATTGTAGCAAACAGAGACTTTAAAAAAGAATGGTTCAGTTTATGAAGTGGGATATCGCAGCTAAGAATGAAGCAACATCCTGTTCCTTGAAGTTTACTTGATCGAGTTGTAAAAAGGTTTGCTTACTTTGGGATTTGGTCTTCGTCTCCAATTTTCTTAGGTGTTGCTTACTTTTTCGGTGGCTTTCCACAAAAAACTTTTTGTCGCATTTGACTATCACGTCGCAAAGGTTGCATCGCAAGTCGGGGGCAGGAGTTGCCGAAAACTCATCCGGATATTCCTGGCAAATTTGCCTAACTTTCGCTGTAGAAGATTTGGCTTGTTTAGGCATTCTTTGCTTTGCAAGCTACGACTTAAAAAGACCACGTGTAAAGAGCCCAAAGGTATTATAGGAATAGATTGATTGTCTAACAATTATGTGTTTATGCATCAACATTGACGATTTGATGCATAATAAGTGCTATTTCCTTCTCGATTACCGCACGCATTTTTACCATTGCAACTATTTGAGAAGTTTAAAATCAAATAAAACTGCGCATAAAATTTTAATAGCAGCTCAAAAATTCAAAAAAATAAAAAAAAATCTAAATTTGTTCGCTTTTGTAAGAAAATTTTTGATGAAGACAATTTTGACAAGTTTTGACTTTATGCAAAATTTTGACTTTATTTTGACTAATAAAATCTACCAAAACAGACTCCTGAACACCTGAAACAAACGTTAGTACAAGTTTGATCATGTAACAAGGTCCTGAAAAAATTTTGACTTTATTGACTTTAGCGGGCCCTAGTTATAACCTTAGACTTGACCACTTCCAAATGGCCTCACTCACCAAACGGAAACATGATAATCAATAGATTATTTTTATTTTGACCTAAACATATTTGTTTGATCTTGGTTATTTTAAATTTCGGCTAAACGATTTTGGCTTATCATTGAAGTTTTGATGAGCAAACTTTGGTTAAAATGTTGCAGAAAAGTTTGGAGAAGCTATAGTTTGCATTTTTTTGTTAGCAGTTAAATAAAATCTCAATTTGTTTTGTAGTGATGCACGACAACCGATCCTAAAACAGGGCGCTTCAGCGTAGCAATTAATGCTTATAAAACCTGCTAAGTTACTACAACTCTATGCATTTTATTGTTAGTCTATCATGTGCTCAACAAGATATCACACCGTAAAATTACTAGGATTATTTATTGTAATACAGCATCAAGTATTTTTTGATATGCTCTGGTTCAAAATTTATATTTTTTCAGCACTTTTTTGGCATAAAGATTGATTGATCAACACTAACGGAGATTGCCTGAGGTTTTTGCAATACTGCAAGAACACAGTTGGGGCAATCACCAAACAATACAGTTTATTATTGCTTCTACATCATAGTTGAATAATCGTTTCTTGATGTAAGCTTGAACTGAGCAGTGGTCATCATGGAAATGGATATTTTTCAATAATTCGTATGCTTCTGTCATAGTGCAGTCCCTTGCTTCAAGAACTCGACATTAGCTGCTGAAATTCGAAATTGATTGACGAACCAAGTCTGGCACCAAAAAAATCCACATCGATAGGTCCGTTTGCTCGGCTAACTAAAAAAAGTCCGCCACATACTGTGTGTGCAGGAAACTCGCTGGAAGGGGGAGAAAGCAAGATGCATAGATGGAGGATATAAAATGTGGTATTGTGGAAGCGAAAACAAAAAGAATGGCGAGTGAATCATATTGAAAAAGGAGCATATGTGGACAGGGTAGTGGAGTTGTGGAGAGTAACAGACAGGATAATATGCTTAGAGATGGAAATTGATGGTGTTATGTTGAATGTTATCAGTGCGTATGCGCCGCGGGTGTGGTGCATGCGTGAAGAAAAGGAAGCATTTTGGCTGATTGATCTAGATGAGACAGTGGAAAAGATACCAAAGAATGAAAGAATTGTGGTGGGAGCAGACCTGAATGGGTATGTAGGAGAAGGGAATAACGGTGATGAAAAATGCATGGGCACACGCTTTTTAGTCCCTTAAAAGCGAAATACTTGGTGCAAAGGAAGACTGGCAAAAAGTAGCTGAGATGATACGGAGCATTGCCAGAATGGAATTGGGTGAAACATGAGAAAAAATTAGTACAGCAGGTAGACGGGAGATGTGGTGGTGAAACCAAGAAGTCCAGGAGAAACTGAAGATAAAATAAATGCTAAAAAGGTATGGGATACCATGAGAGATGGTAGAAGCAAGTTGGCCTATAAAACTATAAGAAAACAAGCTAAGAGAGAAGTGGCAAACGCAAAAACAAGGCATAAGAGGAACTGTACGAAAAATTGGAAACAAAAGAGGGAGAAAATGAGTTGTTTAAGATAGCAAAGCACAGAAACAGACAAAGCAAGGTTGTACAACAAGTAAGAGTAATCAAGAGTAAAACTGGAGAGATACTGATGGAAGAAGAGAAAGTGAAACAGAGATGGAAGGAATATTTTGACGACCTACTAAACCAGGAAAACCCTAGAGAGAGAGAAGAGAAATGAGAACAGAAGAGACAAAAAGGGACGTGGAAGATATCTCTGTAGAAGAAGTCAGGACTGGGTTGAGAAAGATGAAGAAGGGAAGGGCGCAAGAACCTGATGACATACCGTGGAAGTATGGATCGCTCTAGGGAATAAAGGTGTGGAGTTTCTAGTGAACTTTTTTTAATAGACTCCTACAAGGGAGAAGATGCCAGATGAATGGAGGAGAAGCGTGCTTGTACCTTTGTACAAAGGCAAAGGAGACATCAAAGAATGTGGAAATTACTGGGGGAATCAAGTTGATGAGTCACTCTATGAAACTGTGGGAGAGGGTAATAGAAGCAAGGATAAGGAAGGAGGTGACGATTGGTGAGCAACAATTTGGGTTCATGGCAGGAAGGATTACCACCGACGCAATCTTCTGTTTGAGGATGCTGTCGGAAAAGTGGACTGAAGGGCAGAAGGCAGTGCACTGTGCCTTTATTGACTTGAAGAAGGCATACGACAGGGTGCCCAGAGAGGAACTGTCGGAATGCTTGCGGTTAGTTGAAACATCAGAGTGCTATATAACAATTATCAAGGACATGTATAACGGAGCGACAACAACTGTGAGAAGTGCAGCAGGGTTGACTGAGGAATTCAAGGTAGGTGTTGGACTTCACCAAGGCTCAGCATTCAGCCCATTCCTTTTTGTCATCATCGTGGACAAGCTGACAGAGGACATCAGGAAAGACGCACCATGGGATATGCTGTTTGCAGATGACATAGTGCTGTTTAGGCAAAATTGCAGGAAGTTAGAGGATGATCTGGAGATGTGGAGAAATGCACTGGAGAGAAGAGGCCTGAAAGTGAGCCGGAGAAAGACCGAGTATTTGAAGGCTGGGGATTTGGATGATGGAGAAGAGTTGAAGCTGCAAGGAGAAAAGCTAAAGAGAGCAAAAAAATTTAAATATCTAGGTTCGACAGTTAGTAGCGATGGAAGATGTGAGGAAGAAGTGAGGAGAAGGATCCAAGCAGACTGGATGAGTTGGAAGAAGGTGTCTGAAGTTCTGTGCGACAGGAAATTATCAGCAAGGGTTAAGGGTAAAATGTACAAGAGTGTTGTCAGACCAGCCATGCTTTATGGAATGGAAACGGTGGCAGTGACGGAAAGACAGGTGGGAGAAATGGAAGTTGCAGAGTTGAAAATGGTAAGATGGGCACTGGGAGTGACAAGAAAGGACAAGATAAGAAACGAATACGTGAGAGGGACTGCGAAAATCGCAAAGCTAGGAGACAAACTTCGGAATGCAAGGCTACGCTGGTATGGCCACGTGAAAAGGAGAGAAGAAGGCTACGTGGGAAAATCGATGATAGAGATGGCGGTGCCATGTACAAGGAAAAGAGGAAGGTCAATGAGAAGGTGGATGGATTTGGCAAGAGAAGACATGGAAAGGATTGGAGCTAAGAAAGAAGACGAAGTCGACCGGGAGAAGTGGAAAATACTTTCGCGCTGTGGTGACCTCAAATAGGGAGAAGCCAAAAGAAGAAGAAGAAAGCCTGCTTTGGAGGTTACTTTGAATTTGGCCACAAATATTGATTATTGGGGGCAAAGTTTCGTGAAGATTTTAAAATGCAGACCTTAGGTTTTTCTTTTACGTGACTCACATTATAGTCTACATCAGTGGTTCTCAAACTTTTTTGCAATGGAACCCTTTGACATTATTAGTAATACTGTATAACGGAACCCATATTTAAATTAATACTTAATACAGCAAAAGAAATGTTTTACTTGACAATGTTAATGTCACGAAAATCATTTTTTTGAAGATCGACCGCCTTTCGGCATGCAATCTTGAGATATATTCGCAAGCTATGTTTCGTAATTCACTGCGGAATTCATTACGAATGTGGCTTTACGGAACCCCTGACTTTGCTTCGTGGAACCCAAAAGTTCCGCGGAACCCACTTTGACAATCACTGATCTTCATGAATTAAATTGCGTTATTAATTTGTTTTCAACCCCACATTGAGGCCATACACAATTGGTTTAGAACTAAATCAGATTAAAGCATAAAAATGAACATACAATGAAACAATTGCATTTTGCTTTAAGTAGCGTTATCAGTGCTGTAAAAGATTTTAAATTAAACACAACCAAATATAAGGCAACAGACCTTAAGTTATGCTGACACTCTACATTGTATCACATGCACTAAATACTAGGTATTTGCCGCCTCAACAATTTAAATTTGATTTTATAGAGCAAACCACAAAATCTGAATTGTTGTGGCGGGCAAAGAGATAGTAATTGGTGCATGTGATGCTGTGTAGAGTGTCAGCATAGCTTAATGCTTGTAGTTTTATATGTAGCTGCTTTTAATTCTTAGTTCTTTCACAACACAGATGATGTTATTAGTATCGAAATGCATTTGTTTTATTGTATTTTAATTTTTGTACTTTGATTATATCAATCATATATTACTGAGTGTATAGAAACAGCAACGGAATCACTCAAACATATCGGAGTTGGATAGGTTGCATGTCTCTTATCAAACCCAACTATACAAATTGGGGTCATGCACAACTCTACCCACAATATGCTTGTGCCCTGGAAGACCATTACTAAGGACCCTTTTTCTCAAATATTGATTGATGGAGCTCCAGAGCGCAACTTAATTGTAGTTGCTTTCCCGAATGCGGCGGACCATTTTATTCATTCTCTAGCGCTGTGAGTAATGCACGACAGAGGAAGTTTCTATTCTAGAGTAAATTCTATTCTATATACAGTAGCAACGACCATAATCACTGCAGGACTGATATAGACTTTCCTTTGATTTGCTATAAAGTTGCGTTCGTAAATTTCCTATGCTTGCAATACAACATAAAGACAGTCCCGTAGCACTCCAACTTCGGGCCCCCCCAAAGTAAGCGCAAGAGCCCCTGCGCACAGGTCATATCACTTTAGAGGTGTAAAACTGAAAAGCTGCATTAAGAAAATACACCACAATTTGTACAGAAGTAAACAGGCTAATGTCAGAATAAAGCATGCCGATACCGAAGGTGCAAGTCATAAAAAATTCGGCCCCGATGCCAGAGTTCAGTAGGACATTTATGCAGACACTGCGAAACGAAAGCAATGACACTGAAAAACATGAAAAAGTTATAAAAACACAGTATCATTTAAATAGTCTGGAGCGAACCTTTTTGTTCGCAAATGCTGTTATGACATTGTCATAATCAAGAGATCGGGCGCAGTCATTTTCGATTGACAACATGGCTAATGAAGATAGTCTACTGTCTGTCATAGACGTTCTATTAAAAGTTTTGATCAGTTTCAATTTGCTGAAGCTTCTTTCAGCGCTGGCAACAGTCACGGGGCAAGTTAGTAAGATTCGAAGTGCGATGTACACATTCGGATACAATTTAAATAAATGAGTCTTTAGAAGATAGTTCAGAAAGTCTTGAGCCGTATTGAGATTGCGTTTTTTTGTAAAATTAAAACAAACCGCTGTAGCTCAGCGCTCATTTCATCAGAATCAATGTCACCGAACTTTTTTTGGAACTCTTTACAGCAAGTAAGAAGAGCATTTTCTTGTTGCACAAGCAAAAGTTTGTCTCGTGTGTACAAAAACGAAAAGGCGGAAGAAACCTCACGTAACAAATTAAAGCGCTCCTTTATTGACATAATAGCCTGGTCTACTAATGGATAGAAAAAGTTGCTTTTAAATTTCAGTTCAGGAGTAGCTCGTTGTTCCTCTTCACCTTGGTAATCAAACAATCTTCTTTTCTTTCCACTTCTCGACGGAGGAAAAGAAGGATCAATATCCAATTCCTGTGCTATTTCAACAGCAGATGTTGCGGCACTGTCATAACCCGTTGTGCGATAGTTTTGCAAAAACTTTTCAGTTGCCTGGATTTCCGTTTCCATTGTATGAAGGGAGACTCCATACGATTGAAGAATCTTGCTTGCTTTATTGACTTGGAATAGGATATCATACCAAATAAACACCGACAAAAGAAAACTCCATTTTGATAAATGAGCTATCAACGATTTTGTTTCTGAGGCAGCTCTTCCATCTTTTCTTTCTATGGAAATGGCTTCCAAGTCTTTCAGTGCCAGCAACACCTCTTTTAAATTGTATCGAAGAGGTTTGATGCATTTAATTCTGCTTTCCCAACGAGTATCAGATTGTGACTTTATGGACAGCTCCACATGTTTCTTCAAAATTTCCCAACGCTGAGCAGAGGAAGAAAACAGCACATACAACCTTGTAAGTACTCCAAAAAATGTCAATGCTTCCGTCGATCAATTAGCACTGTCAACAACAACTAAGTTAAGGGTATGGTTTGCACAGGGCACGTAAACAGCTTTGGGATTGATGTCTAGCATTCTTGCTTGGACCCCAGAATGTTTTCCTTTCATGTTAGCACCATTATCATATGACTGACCTCGACAATCAGACAATTCGAGTTGCAGTTCGGTCGCTTTTTCTAAGAAAGCGTCCAACAAGCCTTTCCCAGTACTGTCACTTATTCTCAAGTAGCCAAAAAATGTTTCTTTAACAACAGCAGCTTCTTCATTACATAGTACATAACGGAGAATGACAGACATTTGTTCATGATGTGACATATCTGGAGTGCAGTCCAAAATTATAGAAAAATATTTTGCCAATTTCAATTGCTGTAAATTTTCTTTTTCAACTTCTGTCGCTAGCAATTCAATTAGTTCATTTTGTATGGTAGGACTCAAATAGTGATCTTTAGTGTTTTTATTCTTGAAGCTCTTTTAGGATCGGATCTCTTCTTGCCAAAAGCTCAAATATACCCAGAAAATTTCCATTGTGAGGAGATCCTAAGACTTCTTCAGATCCTGTAAAAGCAAGATTCCTTTCCGATAGAAACAAGGCAATGTCGATAAGTCTCTCTAAAACATTTCTCCAAAAACGTCTTGTATTTCATTAAAAAAAATATTCATCTCGCGTTTGTCGATAGTGGATGAATTTCTTATCCCTTCAGCTAGCAACATCCATTGACTGCAGCATTCTTGGTGGGAAATGCCGTTTTCATGGTCTTTCAGTTTTTTCGAAAAACCCTCCCATGTATTTATACCACTACAAAAGGGGCTTAGTGTTTTTCCAAATAGCTTACAACAAAAGCAAAAAACTTGATCTGATTCCCCACAATAAACTAGCCACGACCGTGAAACACTTTCACCATTAGGTAACACACGTTTATAATGGTTGAAGGAAAAACGTCGCCTTGGAGTTGTGTTATTATATGGAAAATTCATTATTAGTTGATGTGGTCCACGCTTTACTATATCACATCGTTGAGCATCAGAAATACTTTCAGGCCATTTACATGGGTCATCAGAGATAGGGGCAAATTGAGATTCAGTTATTTTTGATATTGAAGGTTGCGTATTGGCAGGTAAATCACAACTTACATTTTCTGGAAATTCACAATCACTTTGATGCTGATTGTCATAGTCTTCTTTTTCTTGTACACTATAGTTTTCTTCATCCCTCTCGGTACTAGTGCCAGGTCTACTCTGCTCAGTAATCTTGAAAAAATCTGTCATCTTGGGCAATTTCGCTACAGCATCTCGAGCAGTGGCTGCTTCTTTTCTCTTTTGAGCACCATGTTTTGAACGTTTCATTCTATACAATGTCAATAAAATACTTTATCTGCACTCTGCAGTGTATATATATTGTCCCGGTATTTATAGCCAAACAGAATTCCAGACCATTCTATGATTGTTGCGTAACAACGGCATTGTTACGTCAATCGAATATTCAAGATTCTACCAGAAAATCAATCGAAATATTCTAGATTGTGCGAGATAAAATGACGTTGCATTCAGTTATGATGTCACAAGCCAATTTCTTCCTACAGTTTAAATCGGTTGTAAACAAGTCTGCTGAACTGAAAATAGTCACGTAGCCAAAAAGCAATTTCAGACTAACTTGGGCCCCCAAAGTTGGCCTGGGCTCCCCCCCCCCAATTGGGGGGTTTGGGGGGGCGGCTGCTACGTCTCTGCATAAAGACGCTGGTAAATGAATTTTGAACACCTGTTACGGTGTTGTAGAAGCTTGTAAATAAAATTCCGAAGCTTAATACCATATTTTAGAGGCTTTTGAATAAAATTCCGACACTTGTTTTTTGCTTGCAGATACTTGTGAATGAAATTTCGACACTTGAAACTCACTTGCTCATGCTTTCGAGTTTTTCACTGTAATTACCGCATTTTAGATGCTTGTAAATATAAATCTGACACCTATTACTCGCTTGTGGATGCTTCTAAATGAAGTTCCGCTTATTGTTTGCTTGCAGATGCTTCTACATAAATTTCCCACACTCATTGCGTTAATTCAGAGGCTTTCAAATGACTTTCCGACACTTTTTAGTCCCTTACAAATGCTAGTACATGATGTTCCGACAGTTATTGCCGTATTTGAGATGCTTATATATAATATTCCGACACTAACTACTCGCTTGCAGAAGCGTGTAAATATAATTCCGGCCAATGGCGCACGCAGAAAGTTTCCGAGAGGGGCCAAAGTTTTCTCACAATCGTGTGACGTCACAAATCAACTTTGTGGGGAGTGTCGAAGGCACGACCATTCTAGGGTGGTCCGGGGGCATGCCGTTGTGTTCATTGCTTTTTCTAAAACTGCTTGGTTTTGCTTTACATTTTTAGCGTCGGAGGGGGCCATGGCACAGTGGCCTCCCCCATCGGTACGCTAGCGATTCCAAGACTTATTACTCACTTGCAGATGTTTGTAAATAAAATTTCAATAGTTGGCGTATTTCAGAGGCTTGTTGATGAAATTTTGTCTCTTATTACTCACTTGCAGATTCTTGTAAATGATATTCTTAAACTTTTTCCCGTATTTCAGATGCTTGTAAATAAATTAACGACAGGTAGTTTTCTGTTTTAGATGCTTTTGAATGAGTTTTGTGCACTTATTGCGTTGTTTTAAAAGCATTTTGATGAGTTTACGACGCTTATTGGTTTTATTCCGAGGCTTGTAGATGAATTTCTGACACCTACTACCCTATTTCCATTCAGCAGCATAGTAATATATTCCTTCGACCTAGCCTATTTGCTGTTGTTCAAAAAGCTCGTAAATGAATTTCATTTCCCATACACTTTTGTTTGTTTGTTTTTTAATATTTAGAGATTTTTAAAGTGTTTAAAATGTTTACATTTGCATTGCAATAGCTGTGACAGTGTAATATAATTATGCAGTCTATCTTCGTTAAGAATACGTTTAATTGATTAGAATTCACTATTATTCCAATAATTCCGACGATTCCGACGATTCCGACGATTCCGACTGTAGCAACTACAACTACAAACTAAAAACAGAAAGTCATCAACCACATTTGGCTTTAGATACGGATCGCCATCTAAGTTCAGTAGCTATCACGACAGAAGTGACTAGTCGCCATATAGAGTGCACTCATTTTAACTTGGATTACAGTCGGATGCCTGCCGTTGCGCTACAATGGTGACCCCGTGAAGAAGCTACATCTTCCCCGATTTAGTTTTACGGAAACGTCTTCAGTCAAGCAGCACAAGCCATCGTCAAGTCACCGAGCCCTAATGTTAAGACCGCCTTCCAATTGAAGTCTTGGCAGGAATCTCACTTACTTCGGCCGGCATGTCTCTTTTTCTCAGCGTTGGCGGGGAAAGCATGTTGCGACCTCAGCAACCTCCTCCGTTTCTTCGCACGTCTCTGCTAGCTGCGCGTGCTTCAGGAGGGGGATTGTGCAGCAACTACAACTACAAACCACAAACAGAAAGTCACCAACCACACTTGGCTTTATATGCGAATTGTCATCTACGTTCAGTAGCTATCATGATAGAAGTGACTAGTCGCCATATGGAGTGCACTCATTTTAACTAGTGAGAGAGAGAATTTATTTGATTTTGCTTTGCGCACCGACACAATAATCAGATTAATAATACACAAAAAAAAATCACTAGTACCAAAAGCCAGGGAGCATCGAGGAACCTTTCGGTTATCGAGTCGAGATGCTCCCTGATCTCAGCAGATTGAGATATAAGCGAAATCTATGACACTGTTATAACTCTTTCGACCCCGCGTGCATTGTGAGAAAAATGTCCGCGAGGTGGCAGAGCGAAAAACTGTCATAATTTGTCATAATCAGTCATAATTAATCATCATAAAATATCCAAGTTTGTTTGTAAATCATTACTCAGCTGTTTACTTCTACATTAAGTGTGATATATCGTTGAAATTTTCATTTCTTGAGGATTTCAAATATAATAAAAACAAAAAAATTTTTTTTGAATATGCAAATTTTATGCAAATTAGCCCTCCCAAAACAGGTGCTGAGTTGTCTTCGAAGTTAAAGTAGTACCCTCACCTCAAAGATCACTACAGATTTTATTTTTCTACCAATTTTTTTAGAAATGGTCGCAAAATGATGATAAGGACATAAGGTTTCAAGATACATCAATCAAAACTTACCATAAAGCCTAGGTTTTCTACAGTTTGCTACTTTCTGAGGCACATGATTTTTTTGTTAACCGGTACTGACCGGTACCAAATTTTGGTAGTCAAATGTAGTATCTAAAATATGATCAGTCATTATCTGCTAGAGGTTAGCCTAAACCATGTAACATTATGTATTTTTAAACAGGGAATTTCTTCAAGATTCAGAAAATATCAAGTTTAAATAGAATATGCTGTCACTGACAATGAAACAGCAACTTATTTACACCCTTCCCATTTTTTGAGAAACAAGGGGGGTACAGCAAACTTTGATTTACAAAAGCCAAACTTCTGCTGCTTTTAAACTTGTATTTCACTTTTTGTCGCCTTGGAAACTTAATACAAAATGACGACTTTAGTAGTGAAATATTTGCACTTTATTTTATGTTTTTATAGGGTGTAGTTTTTCTAAAAAGTATAATTTAGTGAAGGTAAGTCAAAAAAATTTGGTGGCGTTTGAACTGATATGATGTACAGTACCCATTTTTGATCAGTAAATATCATATATTGTTTAGCCTAGACTATTTAAAGTTATATATTGCTGGAAAGCAAATTTCCTAAGCTTTCAAATGTAACCGGTATTTAGCAACATATTGTATACTTTACGCACTAAATTTACTTTTATCTACTTACCATTCAAATTTATTTGGGGGTTTGAGACCCCTAAAAAATTTGGAAATTCAAAAAAGTAAAATTTATGATTATCGCTTCAAATTTTGTCAAATGATGCCCCAAAAGAGTAGTTTTCAGACTGTGTCAATGACAAAGGGTTTGGTTTTGTGGTAAATATGGTATCTTAATTTGAATTTAAAGTAGTTGGCTTTTGCACGTGTCTGCTGAGAATTTTGCAATTTTTGTTGTCTGCAACTGGGTTCTTGGTCCTTTTAATACTTTTTGGGTATAAAAATCCAAGAATTCGGGCACAAATGATACATCTTCGGATGCGTGAGGAAATAAGCGTGATCTTTTGAAACTTTTATGAAAATCGGATGAGAAATAAAGTCACAAATCGATTTTTTATTAAACTAATTTTGTAACTCATTTTAAAAAAATTTGAGGGAAACTCTTATTTTATTTTGCCGGTAATATTACCATCGCGGGATCGAAAGAGTGAGCATCGAGGAACCTTTCGGTTATCGAGTCGAGATGCTCCCTGATCTCAGGAGATTGAGATATAAGCGAAATCTATCAAATGACACTGTT
The DNA here is from genome assembly GCA_963675345.1 of Trididemnum clinides. Taxonomy (NCBI): domain Eukaryota; kingdom Metazoa; phylum Chordata; class Ascidiacea; order Aplousobranchia; family Didemnidae; genus Trididemnum; species Trididemnum clinides. Next base: position 12,391,205 of record OY776289.1, read on the forward strand.
ATAATTTGATTACATTATGTAAAAAAAGAGTTGAGTTGCACTACAATCTGATGCCTGCCGTTGCGCTTCACGACTGTTTCTTCCATTAGATTTGTTACATATTAGACGTTTGACACAGTTTCGACATTTCGTAAAATTAGTGAGTTTTCTGACATTTTCAACAATTCTGAATTCATCAACCCATTAATGCCCAATGTTCCAATTTTGGAACACATTTTCAAATGGGATTTAATGTAACTTGTAATTGGAATTTTCATACAAACGAAATATAGTTTCAAAGTGCTTTAGTTGCCATTTCCAATGACATTATTTATCGTGCACTGGAGCGTATAATTGCCCTGGGGTCAAGGTTGAATCATGACACTTTTGTGACCAAATTAGCGACATTCATGTTTAACTTTACTGCGCAGATGTGTAACACTTTTTCAACCAAAAATTTTGTTTACATGCATGATTATATTCCATCCTAACATGTCTGTAATTTTGAAGGCATAACTTGATCTTTTGGCAGTTGTTTTTTGGTATTGTTTACCAATGTTCCAAAAATGGAACATTGAGCTGTTCAGACTAGACTCTTTTGTTTATTCAAGCGAGTAGATATCAACCGCGCTGCTCTTGGGGTCGTAGGCGGTTACTACAGTAATTAGCAAACGACCAGTCATTCAGATTTAAGGCATATGCAGATTTTATCATTAAACTGCAGTTATTAGCGAAAAACCAATCATTCAGATGTAAGGCATTTGCAGATTATATTATTTTAAACGTGTAATACAGTTTTATATGACGTATTATCCTATAGGAAGGTTGCACGCACGTGATCAAATGTCATCAAATTGCGCTTTCGAATAATCTGGCTGACCAGATTCAGAGATTTTGCATTGAATGGAATAGGAATGATGTCGTTTTTTGCAAATCAAATAAAGAAACGCGAGATTTGTTAAATGAAGGTTAAATATGTTGTTTTACTGATGTTAAGGAATGAATCTAAGGTCAAAGTAAGATAAGAGGTGCTAAGGTTTGCTTATTATTGCTAATAGTTGGGCTAATTTTATGGGCTAAACATGCAGGCCTATTTGTAGCCAGCTTCTGTGAAGGTTTCATATTCAATTAATTAGCGTGTTTCGGAATGCTGAGTTTAAGTTAATTGTAATGTGTAACTTATACAGTATATTTAGTGGCATAAGCATTCTGAAAAGTTGAAAACTTAAGTTATACTGTAGCCTAAATGACAGGGCAGATTTCTGTACAGTTTGTCATATGCTGGATTAGTTATTGTTGGATAAAATCAGTAAGTTTTTGAAATTTTTTGTCAATAGTAATTGCAGGCCAGTCATATTGATATGTCAGATGTAATTGTGTGACCTTAACTACTCCTTAAACAATTGTTTGGGCTATTACCTAGGCTGCTGGACCAAGGGTAATGTAAAAATTACCGTACCAATTTATTCATTCAAGCGTATGAGCTCATGCTCTGTTTGCATGTCTTTCGTCACACTGGGTCACCACGACGGGTAAAGTGCTTGGCCCCAGCACCTGTTTGCCACATAAAGATGGAGGCATACCGTTAAATACCTTGCTCATGGACACAGCAAGTAAGCTTGCCGGCAAGCTTACCGTACCGGTAGTAATGATCAAATAATGGATGTTTTTGCTAATGTACCGACTGGTATCTAATTGGTATAGTTTATTTTTAAGTGAGGACCAAATGGTATTTAGATGGCACTTCTCTTAGGGGCATTTTTTAAAAATTAGCACACTGTGCTAGGCTTATACTAGCCAACTGAAAGACCAAATCTCAACCAAATTGCTTTTTGTCAAATTTATTTGTTTCCGAGAATCCAACTAGCAATAATTCACTCCAAATTTTAATTATTTTTTCATTAGTTTTCAAAATAGCCCCAAAAGTTGGTGTTTGCCCTATATCTCTCCAGCATAAATTAGAGCTTTTGGTCAGCCACTTTTTTTGGCGCGAAATGTGTGACGTCATATGCAACCTTCCTATTGAAGTTTCATCAGCCATCTTTCTATCATTAACACATAGTTTATTTTTACCAAGAATCTGTTTGAAGAGTAAATTGTGTTTTGCAGATTTATGAAATATTAGCTACTCATTAATGTAAAATAATAAAATGTCGAAAAAATTTATCACTCTTGATGAAGCAATTCAGTTTGTCAATGATATAAGTGACGACGAGAAATGCGAAATAGTGGTTTTGACTCCAGAAAATCAAGGCGAACTTACAGACGAAGAAAACGATGAGGAAAACTTAGTTGAATAAAACCTTGGTATGCAAGATGTAGTTGGACAGTTAGAAGTTTTTCATTCTGCGTTACAAGTAGAGGGTCAGGATAATAATATCACATTAAAACCAAAAACTTCAAAAAGACAGAGTGAAGTTAAGTGGCGGAGCAAGAAGAAATTTGAAATACAGCTTCCAGACAATGAACTTGGTACCCTTGAAGAACAACATCCCGAATTATGTCGTCTTTCCCCACACATCATGCTTCAACAGTTTTTCAGTCAAGATGTTTGCTCGCTTGTTTACTCCGTGTCGGAAAGGTATACTCAACAAAAATTACATCATGATTTCAGTCTTGTTTCTTGTAGAGTTAAATGTATTTTTCGGAATTATACTTCTCAGCGGATATTGTACACTTCCTCAGGAGCGCCTATACTGATGTAACGATGAAGATGTCGGTAATGATTTGGTTAAAAAAAAGATGTCGAGAAATAGATTTCAGGAAATAAAACGCCACTTGCATTTAGCTGACAACGACAATTTAACAAAAAACAACAAGTTAGCAAAAGTGACCATATCTAAATCTAATGCAGAGAAATTTTGCTCAGTTTGGAGTTTTTTCGAAATGCCTTTCTGTTGACGAGTAAATGGTACCATATTACGGACATTTTTCTACTAAAATGTACAAGAAAAACAAGCCGGAAAAATTTGGAATAAAAATCTGGTTTCTAGCTTTTTATTTCAACCAGGTCAATTCGTTCTTTCGACAATTTATTCTTCAAATTTAACGTTTCGCTCCCCTTAGTTACCGGGGAGCTTCTTCAGAAAACGGTGGATGTTAGTAGTGTAACATATAAACTGTACAACATAAAAATATAAAGACAACCTGTATTACTAAACACTAAAAATTATTTACCAACAGGGCAAGCAATCACGTAATAACGAAAACATTGTTACATCACAGATACAGGAGTGGGCAAGTAATAAGTGTTGTAAAATACATAGGACATTATATAAATAAATAAATAGACTCGGTAAAATATTTAAGAGTGCTCAATAACAAAAACAGTTAGAGCAAATTAATATAACCGTAAGTAATACTGCATTCTCTGTTTGTTTTGGGTTCATTTTTCGTTTTTTTTTTTGCAGAAATACCTGAGGAGCCTTAACGGCGAAACAGGCTGTAGTATTTTTGCTAATAAAAATATATATTAATTTGCTCTAACTGTTTTTGTTATTGAGCACTCTTAAATATTTTACCGAGTCTATTTATTTATTTATGAATTGCTCCTTTCTTCATGATTGTTGAGCACTCTTCTCGGATTATTTACGCCCTACGCGATATGAACCTCGAACAAATTAACTTGGGCTATTCACTCAAGAATATCCCCATACCAAGCTCAAAGCAGTACATGAAATGCCTTATTGAGAAAGTAGACAGCTTTATCAGACGAATCCGTTGGAAAGCGTATTTTTTTGACCACCCCGACTCTTCTAATTCAACTGATAACTATAATTTTAAGTCAGAACGCTGTCCCCCTCAACATGATGGTCTTATTCCATTTGAAAACGATATCTATGAAATGATAAGAACTATCAAATTCAGACCTATTTGTAACAACTTTCAATCAATGCTTAAACGAGATGTAAAGGAAATTAATTCTTCTAAGACGTTGTTTGTGCCGTCCGATAAAACCACCAACCTTTACAAGGTCAACAAACAAGATTATAAAAAGCTGCTTCTAGACAATGTCACTGCCAGCTACCAAAAAATTGAACACTCAACAATTAATAAGATTAACCTGGAGGCAAAAATTATCGCAACAAAACTCAATTTGGATGACAGAGTTGAAGCACTTTCTGAACGCAATGCTTTCATTACTTTGAAGGATCATAAACCAAATTTTCCAAACAGCCCAAAATGCAGACTTATAAACCCCACCAAATCTGAAATTGGCAAAATCAGCAAAATTATACTGGACAATGTTAACAGCAAAATTCGGGTCAATTCTGATCTCAATCAATGGCGTAACACTTCAGCAGTAATTTCTTGGTTTCAAGCAATACCAAACAAGCGCCATTCCAAGTTCATGGAATGGCGCTTGTTTGGTATTGTAATCTACAAGTTTGATATTGTAGATTTTTACCCATCCATTTCAGAGTCTCTTTTATGGAAAGCATTACAATTCGCCAAAAATTTCACTGTCATAGATGAAGAATCATTACGTATTATAATGCATTCACGCAAATCGCTACTCTTTTGCGATGGCAAAACTTGGATCAAAAAAGACGACCATATGTTTGATGTCACTATGGGATCGTTCGACGGAGCTGAAGTTTGCGAGTTAGTAGGTTTGTTTCTGCTTTATAAAATGAAACATCTATTTGGCTGTAATTGTGTTGGTTTGTATAGAGATGATGGGTTAGCTGTTCTTAATAATATTTCCGGACCAAAAAACTGACCGCACTCGAAAACAATTGATCAGGCTATTTCAGGATTATGATATGAAAATATTGGTGGAATTAAACCTGACTCAGACTGACTTTTTGGACGCAACTTTGAACCTTAAAACTGGAAAATTTTGGCCATATAGAAAACCGAACGACAATCCACTTTGCGTAAACAAAAATTCCAATCACCCTCCTTCGATAAAGAAACAAATTCCATCTGTGGTGAATGACCGCCTTACCCAACTCTCATCATCTGAGAATGTGTTTGATAGAGCGGTACCGATATACAATAAAGCTCTCCATGAAAGTGGATATGATATTTATTTGAAATATCGGAAAGAAGCAAAAGCAACAAAAACAATTAGCAACAGAAGAAGAAGAAACATAGTTTGGTTCAACCCTCCATATAGTGAAAATGTTGAAACAAATATTGGCCATAAATTCCTAAACCTAATTACAAAGCATTTCCCAAAACATCACCGGCTTCACAAGATATGCAACAAAAAAAATATTAAAATTAGTTATAGCTGTATGCCAAATATGTCCGCGGTCATCTTGCGCCATAACAAAAAGCTTCTTTCCGCCTTGCCAAAGACCGATAGACCTCCCACTGCCGGTCCAAAATGTAATTGCAGAATAAAAACAGCTTGCCCACTTGACGGAAAATGCAAACAAAAATCAATTGTATATAAAGCAGAAATATCCTCCGACAATACCATCAAAGTATATTATGGATCCTGCTCTACTGATTTCAAAGCGAGATTTAGCAATCATAAGCACTCATTTACCCACCGCAACAAAAGAAACGCAACCGAGCTATCAAAAGAAGTTTGGCGAGCAAAGGATAATGGCGTTGGGCCGGCTATAAAATGGTCCATTGTTTCTACAGCACCATCATACAAATGTGGAGGGAGCAGATGTAACCTGTGCCTGGCTGAAAAACTTGCCATCTTAAGCGGCGACAGAAAAATGATGCTAAATAAACGATCTGAAATAGTGAACACATGCCGCCACAGAAAAAAATTTAAATTAAAAAGTATCAGATTGGACGGTTCGTTGTAATTTGCGTGTTTTGTTCTTTTACTTTTGCCGTTTTTCTTTATCCTTTCTTTTCCGTCTATTTTCCCAACTTACCGTTTACCATATTAAGCATATACCTGTTCCCATTGTTACGTCACTATTACTCTCACATCAACCTCCACAGTTCTTGGCTACCCAAATGAGTTTACTGTTTGCAGGAGAATCAGCAGATTATTCTTTAGTATAGTTTCTGCTAGCTACCGTACTATTTCTGATTACTCCCCCCGATCAACCGTAAGTAATACTGCATTCTCTGTTTGTTTTGGGTTCACTTTTCGCTTGTTTTGCAGAAATACCTGAATAGGTTTTTAAATAATTGTTTTTTAATAAATAGGTTTCCTCTGAAGATGAAAGGTAAAGTTTATTGTTGTTGCGTAAGATCAGCAATACTGTATGGAAGTGAGACATGGTGTCTAAAAGAAAATGAAAAAGCAATTTTAAGGAGAACGGAGAGAGCTATGGTGAGAGCCATGTGCGGTCAAAAAATTGTAGACAGAAAGACGACTGAAGAACAGATGGATATGTTAGGGTTGAAGGAAACGATAGACCGGTTAGCAACAGCAAATGGAGTTAGATGGTATGGACATGTACTGAGGAGGGATGACGATAGTGTTTTGAGGGTTGCTCTGAATCTTGAAGTGACTGGCAAGAGAAAGCGAGGACGACCGAAGAAGACCTGGAAGAAGCAAGTGGAAGAGGAGACAGAGAAAGTTGGTTTGAAGAAGGAGGATGCTCTGAGACGAGATAAGTGGAGGGACGGAGTGCGAGAAATTGCAGAAGGAATGGGGTAAATCCGGCCATCTCTGCTAAAGGGAAAACACCGGATAAAAACTGAATAACTACTACTACTACCTGAGGAGCCTTAACGGCGAAACAGGCTGTAGTATTTTTGCCAATAAAGATATATATATTAATTTGCTCTAACTGTTTTTGTTATTGAGCACTCTTAAATATTTTACCGAGTCTATTATATATTATATTTATTTATAAGACATTATATATAGGAGACAAACACACTATAAACAGTTGGAAAATTTGCACCATTACTGCGATTAATTACATTACATAAACAAGCCTTTTGATTAATCAAAAAACTTTCCGCATCGCGACGTCTGTATGCATGTGATTCTGACTTCAATTTTTTGACATTATCCCAATCTATTCTATGATCGAAATCCAAAACATGTTGACTCAGCGCTGAATTTTTAGTGTTAAAAGTCTTGACCGCACCAGCATGTTCCCGTTTTCTGGTTCTAACACTACGTCCTGTTTCACCTACATACACAGCATTGCAATCCCGGCAAGAAATTTGATATACCAAACCACGCTTTTGTTCAAAATTAATAGCATCTTTAGGTTTGCGAAACAACGAAGACAACGTGTGATGTGGTTTTAAAGCCACTCCGATACCAACTTGAGTCAAAATTCGGCTAATAGGTTCGGAGACACTTTGCACGTAGGAAATCGAAGTAAACTGTTTCAGTTTTTCTGTTTTTCTGATATTATGATTTTGCAAGCACTTTTTGAAACTGCATTTGTTACTCCGTTATTTTTTAAGGTTTTTGTTATTTGATGAAACTCTTCAATCTTTTTTTCGTTATTGGATGTGATGTGTTGGCTCTGGAGAATAATGTGGGAGCCACGCTAATCTTTTGATTAACCGGGTAATGAAACGAATATTGAAGATACCTGTCCGTGTGTGTTGGTTTCCTGTATACGCTTGTTGCAAAGGATTCATCTTCCATCTGTTGTGCGCTTACGTCCGAAAAGGCTAATTGTCCTAATTTTTCCAATTCTTTAGTAAACTTTATTGAAGTAGACATTGTATTTAAGTAATCATGAAAGGGCTCGACCTCAGTTTTTTCCATAATAGCATACACGTCATTCTAGCTCTTCTCAAGAATATCCTTACGCTTTTGAAGTTTATACTGGAAAGAGCGATTCAAATGAAGGACCACTTGCAGAAGAGTTGTGAATGAGCTGACTGAGGTATTAGCAAAAAAATTCAAGATACATCTTCTACTTTGACAACTTTTTTGGCTCTACAACTCTTTGCAAAGACTTGGCTGAAAAAAGTCTTTGCTGCACTGTACTGTTCGACAAAATAGAACAGAAAGTTGTCCCTTCTCTAATCCGTCTACCATGAAAAAACAAGAGCGTGGAGCATTTGGTGATGGCAAAGAAATGAATTTCTGAACATGAATTTCTGGCAATGGCAATGAATTTCTGAGGTCGGTCTTTAGCGAGCTCATAAATTACGTAAAAAAGCTTAGTCTCCACTTCCCAATTTTCCATTTTTGGAAGAAAAAAAAGATACTCAAAATAATAAATTTAATATCTTTTTAGTATGGATATATTGTTTAGCGTATTTCTGGTTTGCAGAATTGAATGTACACGAAAATATTGCGTTTTACTATACTTGGGATTTAATGGGTTAAATTAGTGAGACTCGCCAGAAAGCAACAAATTGATGTAATTGTTGCTGTGTTGCCAGATTAGATGATATGTCCCACATAAGGCAACTTTTGTAGCTTAAATTTCTTGCAACAAAATTTTTGTGGTCAACTTTTTGCGCAAGGTTGTGAAATCGCTGGGCTAGGTAAGCTTATATTATTGTTACGTTGGGCTAGTTTTATAGTACCAGTACTCAATTGTGATTGAAATTAGCTGGCCAATTTGGAACTAATAAAATTGCTGACTAAAGTCGTTCGCAGTCTGCAGGCTATAGTCCATAATTTTGTTAGTTCTGGCCAACTTATTTATTCGAAGGCCGTTGTGTACAATATACAAAAAAAAATTGCTGATATCGTGCTTAGAAAAAGAGTGATAGTGATCTCCTAAAAAGGCTAATAAACCAGGATAAAAGGTAGGCAGTGGCTATTTTGCCGTTGACGGCAATTTACCCTCAGAGACTATTTTGCCGTGAGTTATTTGTGATTGGTCAATCTAAATGACATACTAAACATGTGACTTTTGGTCGTTTCTGATTGCTCAATTTTAAAAACCAATTAAAAAAATTTTGCACCCCCAAGTCTCTATCCCCCACCCTGTAACTTCCTTCCAGTGTACACTGCCCCGTACATTTACATACTGGGCCTGCCCCTTCAGTGTACACTGCCTTTCTTTAAATCTCAAGACCAGCGCACTATCTACTACACCACAGCATCACTGGTGTAGTTATAGCAAATAAAGCTATATAAACACACGTGAATGACTACAGCAAAATAGATTCCAAGGGCAAATTGCTGTCGACGGCAAAATAGCCACTGCCTAGAAGGTAACATCTAGCTGCCACAACCTCAAATTAAATCAGTCCCTCAGTTTTAAATTAATTGATTGAAGAATTTAACAATGTTACCATAAAGGAGTAAGTGTTGCTCTGTTACATTTTATGTTAACTGGTTAAGTGTAACGATGTTTTTACCAGTACTTTATTATCAATATTTTCATCCTTTATCCTAATCAGTTAAACAAACTGCCAAAGCAAAGTTCTTGCCGTTGTTTAAATCTTCTACTCATGTAGCTTACTGGTATGAGCTCATGCTCTGGTTTCAGTTTTTTGAAATGCTGGTTTACAGTGACTTGAATACTTGCATAGGTTGTGTGTTTTATTCAAGGACACAAGCATACTTGCAGTCACCTGAGTGGGGGCAGTAAAGTAATATTAAAAAGTAAAAAAAATGTTTTGCAGTGTTTTTAGGTGCATAGCTTAAGATGGTTTTGAGGCTTTGGGCTATCCAATAACTATAAATGATTTTTACTATTTAATAATGAGTTTGGTAGTGTTTGATATATTGGCTTAGCTTAATTAAGGCTGCTGGAATTTCAAATAATCTGACTGCTGCAATGTCATCTGTTGACACTACTACTGGTATGCCTACAGCTACTACCAATTTTCAAAATGTAACATCACTAAATGAAACATCTTACAATAGGTAGGTGCTAACAACGCTAATCAATTTCTGACCAGTGAAAACTGCCTTTCAATATAAAAAGGCAATGGCTATTCTGCCATTAATGGTATTTTATCCTTTTAATCTATTTTGTCATTAAACACTTGCCATTGACCAATTAAATATGTCAGTCTTGGTTGTTTGTGATTGGTCAATATCTATGGTGTATTAAACATGTGACTTGACAAAAATTTTATCCCCAGGGTGCACTCCCCCCCGTGTACACTGCCTCTGTTGAAGTAACCTACTTACAAAGACTTAAACTTAAACTCATAACAATTGCATGCTAAGGCAGCAGCACTATTACACTGCACCACAGCATTACTGTGTGTGATAGCAGATGTGCTTATATATAGATCGCCACAAATATTAAACAACAAAATAGATTCCAAGGTCAAAGTGTTGTCAATGGCAAAATAGCCACTTCCATATAAAAAAAAAACATGGCAGCATATTTAGAGAACTTTTGTAAATGCAGATTTTATTCCACTATTTTATTCATGAACTTCTCTGGTTATTAAGCCTTTGATCATTGCATAAATTAATGCAGTGCTAGTACGGTAGTTGTGTTGGCAAGTCTTGCCTCTGAAGTGAGCATGTAACATTTCTTGACTACTGTCTATACTGTATAATAACTTCTAAGGTTATATTACACTGCTAAAGCTTGCAGGTATGGTTTATCTGAGCAGGAAATTTTTTTACATTGCTCTCAGTCTTCAATTACTTGCTTGATAAATTTACAGAAAATCCTTTAAGCTAGTATTTAAACTTTTAATATGTATTGGGGTGTGGTATGGTAAAGTATAAAGCAATCAACTTGCAAGCTTTTATTAAAGGCCTGGGATGTATTCATGCTAGCTCTATGGTAAAGTATTTAGTAGTCAACTTATAAGCTTTTATTGAAGGCCTAATATGTATTCATGCCAGCTGTATGGAAAAGCATTTAGTAATCTACTTATAAGCTTTCATTGAAGGCCTAGTACAGTAGGAAACACTGTTTTGATTGGGAAATTGTTTCCCAATTGGGAAGCCGTTGCTTGATCAGGAAAAAGTTGTTGCTTATTTAGAACCATCAAAAACATTAAAATTATTTTTTCCCTAAAATGCTGCAAAACCGCCTCTTAATTGTTACCATCGTAATTCTTGTCAAAAAACAATAAAATTGACCAAGGCGAAAAAAATTCACCTTTGTCCACGAGGTGCAATTTAATTACAAAGAAGGAAAAAAGAGCATGAGTAAACACTAAATAGTCTTCTGCTGGGTTAATGTCTTGTTGAAACCAGGTAAGTAAATCTGATCTCATCCATCAATACGATGATGAATACTCCAGGCAAGAATTAGAATTGTGAAGTTTATAAGATGAATAAGTTAGGTTAATGTATTAACACTTTCGGTGCGTCATGTTTTCGAGACGTCATGTCTGCAGGGCGGACAGTTTTCGCTTATACGTGCGCGCAGTGTGTTGTTGAGATAAAGCGTACAAAGCAATATTTTCTAATTTCTAAAACACTGCAAACTATCTGTTAGTGCTAAACTTAGTCCACAAAAAGACAAAAGCACGAATAAATAAACAGTCAAACAAGTGAGAAAATCAAAGATGTTTATTGTCTGTTACAATCATGTTGTAAAATATTTCTTCTTTGCATGATAGTCGCCAAAGCAGGGAGCTTTGCAGAGTGGAATGCCACACTCCTTACAATAAAATCTAGTATCCTTACGAATACCATTTTTAGTGCACAACCTTCACTTTCGCTGTGGATACTTCTTTCCATCTGTTGCTGGAAACGAATTTATGTGGTGGGCTTTGAATCCACCAAAAAGTCGACTTGGTGGGTCATTTCGAGGTGCTTTGGGTGGTGGAGCTTCATCATCAGAGGTGTCTGAAGAGCTAGCTCGGTCAAATGAGTGGCATAGTTTTTTGTATCAATCATGGGTCGATCATTCACAAAGCACAAAGACGTAGATTTTACGTCCCTGCAGAAGCATTTGAATTGATACCCGCACCCAACTGATGAAATTTTTTCTCGGACGTAAATCTACGTCCTTTCGCACCCAACGTATTGTTGCTAAAGACGTAGATTTACGTCCTTCCGCACCGAAAGTGTTAATTAGTGTTCACTCTAAGATTTTAGTGAGTGCAAAATTGCTAGCAAATGTATGAAAACTGCCGAACAAATTTTGGCAGACCATTACACCAGCCCTAGCAACATACTATGAAGGTGTAAAAAAGATATTTGCAGTAGTCCACTGCTATTTATCTATTGTATGCGCTAAGCTAACATTGCATATTTTAGTTTATCCATAATTTTAGATTGTGTACGATGCCATCTTTTGTTCATTTATGACACTTTTATTTAGTTCAGTGCTTTTCAACTGTTTTTGGCATGTGGTCCAATTTCGAAATGCACAGAAGTGTGTGGATCAGTTATACATTTTGCTCAATTTCATGAGTGACCTCAAAAAGTTATTGAATAAATTTTAGGTTTGTTGTTCAAATAAACTAAAAAATCAAGTTTTCAAAAAAAATTTTTACAAGTTCACTCGATGTTAAGGCTAACTGAAGTACTGGCCCAGTGTAGACCAAGGTCTAGCGATTGATAGTCATTGATCTAGGCTATTATGTCTGTCACAAATGATCCTTTATTTATCTGATTAAGACGCCAGTTTGCTCGTTTTCTCTAGTTTACTTTTTTACGTCTTTTGCACCACTCAAGTTAACTGCACATCACAAATCTTTAAAAATGATCTAAAAACAAGTTTGAGTGACAATTGTATGGTTGTCTGCGCCGAGTTTTCAAAATTTTTGGGGGAGAAGAAGCAAAGCTGTGTTGTAATAATTAGTGAGATTATGCCAGCTCTCAGAAATGTTCACAAACAAGTAGCTCGTCGGTTTCTAAAAGGCAGCGGCAGCAAAATACTTGGCTATTTTTGCTTGATAAGTTAATTCAGATTAAGTTTGGTCACCCAAATTCTGCAACACTTGCAAAAATAATTAGTAAGGATTTCAGAATATCTAGTTAATGGTACATTTACATAAAATTAATCCTTTGCCGATGCCCAGCATGAGCATGAGAAATATTGCTTTTATAGAAAATTGAATGTTGGGTAGGTTACGACAACTATGACACAACAACAAAAATACTTGCAAACTTCAGTTGTTGCTGGATTATGGTGAATGAATTAATTAGTTACATTTCTCAATCATAATCAATTGGACAGCAGGATTTTGCAGTGCAAGTAAACTTTCGATCTAAAATTGGAAAGTATTTGATAGTCAAAGCTGCACAACTTAAAAGAAGAAAATTAAGATTTTTTTGTACGATGCAGTAGTTATCGTATGTGCATCTTGCTTTCTTCATAAAACGCATCTCAGAAAATAATGTTATTGATAAACGTTAACAAATCTTACCTGAGTCTTGTCAACTAATTTTATCAACCAAGCAGGAATACAAATGAGTAAATTTTATGAAGCTTTATCCCAGATGCGAAAAAACCATGAAGTCATTACCTGGCTAGGTATTGTGGCCAGAATAGTGGTTGAGAGGCCTAATAAAAAAATTGAAATGCTAATATTTGTGACTATATGTAAAATCTTTAGAATTTCACTGAGAGGGGCTGACTGCAAAAAACTTTAAGGTATCATATATTCTTTAGGTAAAACCACTTAGTTTTACTGTATTTGCCAGCAGGCTACCTTCCTTGGAAATAGTTTTCGGTAGATGTGTACAGGCAGGGCAGATGCAAAAGCTGCGTGTGCACAATTTCACGTCAAAAAGTTTACTTTATGCAATGCACAGCTTTCTGTTAGTTTCTACTAAACTTATTTAGCAATTTTTCATTGTGCTGGTAAATTAGATTAGATAATACACCTAAAGGTTGAATTAAAAGACAATTTTGAAATGGTGCATAGTAAACGAAAATTTTTTTGAAACTCCATAAACTTAATTTACCGTATTACAAATTACCTTTCAAGCAATTAACTCTTTTGCTCCCGCGTGAAAAGTGAAAAAAAATGTCCCTAAGGTGGCAGCGCGAAAAACTGTCATAATCAATCATAATTAATCATAATTATGTACATCAAGTTTGTTTGTAAATCATTACTCAGCTGTCTACTTCTACATTAAGTGTGATATATCGTTGAAATCTAAATTTCTTGAAGATTTCAAATAGAAAAAAAAATTTTTTTTTGAATATGCAGATTTTATGCAAATGAACCCCCCCAACTGGGGGGTAATTGTCTTCAAAATTAAAGTAGTACCCTCAACTCAAAGATCACTACAGATTTTATTTTCAACCAATTTTTTTAGAAATGGTCGCAAAATGATGCTAAGGAAATAAGCTTTCAAGGTACATCAATCAAAACTTACCAAAATGCCTAGGTTTTCTACAATTTGCAATTTTCTGAGACAAATGACCTTTTTTTGACCGGTACCGACCGGTACCAAATTTTGGTAGTTAAATTTAGTACCTAAAATACGATCAGTTATTATCTGCTAGAGGTTAGCCTAAACCATGTAACATTATGTATTTTTGAACAGGGAATTTCTTCAAGATTCAGAAAATATCAAGTTTAAATAGAATATGCTGTCACTGACAATGAAACAGCAGCTTGTGTAAACCCTTCCCATTTTTTGAGAAACAAGGGGGATACAGCAAACTTTTGATTTAGAGAAGCCAAACTTCTGCTGCTTTTAAACTTGTATTTCGCTTCTTGTCTCCTTGGAAATTTGATACAAAGTGACGACTTTAGTAGTGAAACATTTGCACTTTATTTTATGTTTTTATAGGGTGTAGTTTTTCTAAAAAGTATAATTTAGTGAAGATAAGTCAAAAAAATTTGGTGGCGTTTGAACTGATATGATGTACAGTACTCATTTTTGATCAGTAAATATCATATACCACTTAGTCTAAACTATTTTAAGTTATATATTGCTGGAAAGCAAATTTCCTAAGCTTTCAAATGTAACCGGTATTTAGCAACATATCATATTTTTCACGCACTAAATTTACTTTTATCTACTTACCATTCAAATTTGTTTGGGAGGGTTTTGAGACCCCAAAAAATTTGGAAATTCAAAAAAGTAAAATTTATTATTATCGCTTCAAATTTTGTCAAATGATGTCCCAAAAGAGTAGTTTTCAGACTGTATTAATGATAAAGGGTTTGGTTATGTGGTAAAGATGTAATCTCAATTTGATTTTAGTGTAGTTGGCACGTGCTTAGAATTTGGCAGATTTTGTCGTCTGCAACTGGGTTCTTGGTCGTTTTAACCCTTTTTGGGTATAAAAATCCAAGAATTCGGGCACGAATGATACATCTTCGGATGCGTGAGAAAATAAGCGTGATCTTTTGAAACTTTTATGAAAATCGGATGAAAAATAAAGTCACAAATTGATTTTTTAGTAAACTAATTTTGTAACTCAATTTAAAAAAATTTGAGAGAAACACTGAAAACACGAGATCATCAATCGATGATCGCGGGAGCGAAAGAGTTAAAATAACAACACTCTAAATTTTAACATAAAACGTTTTTAACTCTTTTGCTACCACGTGAATAAGCGAAAAAAAATGTCCGTAAGGTGGCAGTGCGAAAAACTGTCATAATCGATCATAATTATGTACCTCAAGTTTGTTTGTAAATCATTACTTAGCTGTTTACTTCTACATTAAGTGTTATGTATCGTTGAAATCTACATTTCTTGAAGATTTCAAATAGAAAAAAATTTTTTTGATAATGCAAATTTTATGCAAATGAACCCCCCAACCTGGGGGGGGGTTGTCTTCAAAATTAAAGAGGTACCCTCACCTCAAAGATCACTACAGATTTTATTTTTCTACCAATTTTTTTAGAAATGGTTGCAAGATGATGCTAAGGAAATAAGCTTTCAAGGTACATCAATCAAAACTTACCTAAGAGCCTAGGTTTTCTACAATTTGCAACTTTCTGAGACAAATGACCTTTTTTTTGACTGGTACCTAGGGATGGGCAATTCAGAATAATTTACTATTCTAGAATATTCTAGAATAGTTAAACCGAATCCAGAATCCGAATCCGAACCTTTTTTTGCAATTAGCACAATCAGCATGACAGCATTTATTACAAGTTTACAACAACAAAAGCATAATCAGATAACGAGATTATTGTAGTTCACTACATTTAAACTTTCTACATCTTTGCCTGTGTGTGCGATTTAGTTTTTGGATCATTGCATGCAATGAGTGTTCTCTTTAAACGCGAAAAAAGTGCAAATTTGCGTAAACATGTCCGGCGGATTTGCAGTTATAACTCCAAAATGCGTGAAAAAGTCTGGCGGTATTTGTTAATTTTTCGCAGTTGTTAAAATCTTTGGAACCAACTGTTTCACGTTAGAGACAGTGAATAAGAAATGAAGGTTGAATCGTCGGTTTTTTAAAGAAGTGCAACGTCTTGCGTAAACAACGCGTGATTCTGACGCAACAGCAAGTGAGGACGACTAAAAATCTTTTGTATCGAAAATTATCTCTCAAGTAATTGACGCAAAGTAAATCAAAAATTCAATCGTAGCTAAAAAGCAATAATACCAAAGAGCTCTCAAACATCAGTTTAACGCAAGACATCATTTTTTTGAGGGAAGTTTAAAGCTGGAAGTGGTTAAAATGTGTATTTTTTTCTTTACGCTTCAACGCCAATTTCAATAGTGCTTGATGAGATAAGAAAGTGCATAGCTCTCTGTTTCAATTTAGCACAAAAAACACCATTTATTGAAGGAATTAATCGGTTTTTGTAAAATACTAATAAATAACCTTTTCACTCTTGCCAATTATGAAAACCAAAAGTAAAAAAAATATGACTTAAGTTCTGATCAACCTCTAATGTGTGAAGCAAAAAAAAAGTGGATTCTAGTTTTGATCCCTTTAAAAGCGTATATATTAAATTGTAGCGTTTTTTTATGTAATTTACTTGAAAGGTAATTTGAAATACTTCTCTCCCCCAGAAATTTTGAAAGCTCTGCACTTACACCAATAGAGTTGTTGTTTGGACTTGCTTTTAGATTTATCTTTAAAGATCTTTAACGTGCAGTTAACTCCAGTTCTTGCTTCGAAAGGCGTAACAGAGTAAACAAGATACAACTCGCAAGCTGGCGTCTTAATCGAATTAAAAAATAAAGATTGTTCGTGACAGATGATGATGGCCTAAATTAGAGATTTTCAATCGGCGAACCATGGTCTTTATGGGGCCAGTACTTTATTTAACCTTCTCATTGAGTGAAATTGGAAAATCTTCATGATTTGTTTTTTTATTTTATTTGGACAGCATTCCTGAAATTTACATTGACAACTTTTTTGAGGTCGCCTATAAAATCAAGAAAAATTAATGATCGGGCCCCATGTCTCTGCGTTTTGAAAATGGGCCACATGAAAAAAACGGTTAAAAAGCACTGAACTAGGTTTAACATGCCATAATTGAAAAAAATACAACTGAGGGAAAAACAAAGGGTGCGGTTGTACGCAAATCAATGTTATAGGTAAATTTTAAGTATCCAAAATACTGGAATTCTGCAGGGACTGAGGGAAACGTTACGTTATTAAAAGCAGGTTGACGTCATAAATAAAGCCATTAGACTAATTCTACTTTACAATAAAAACGTGGAAACAGTGCTCGTGCAGCTTACAAATCACTGACGCTTCAACTGCTTTTGAAAAAATTTGGGACAAAAGATCGGCAATCTAAATTGGGGTAAACGACATTTTTTATTAGCTTAGCGTACATACTTGCAGCAGTACGCTATCACAGACATGTTTTTTTACAACTTTAAAATACGCTACTTGGGCTGATGTAGCGGTTTGTTCAGCAATGTCCACCAAAATTTGTCCGGCGGTTTTTGTACATTTACTAGCAATTTTGCACTTGCGCCGACGGTTATACACTTACTAAAATGTTAGAGGGAACACTGCATGTAATTGATACTTTTACAAAAGGAAATCTGTGACCAAGCAACGTGATAAAGCTTGTAAGCAGGATATAAACCGAATTCTATTCTTGGATTTGGATAGTTTGGAATTCGAATCCTTCAGATTCGGTATTCTGAATTGCCCATCCCTACCGGTACCAACCGGTACCAAATTTTGGTGGTTAAATTTAGTACCTAAAATACGATCAGTCATTATCTGCTAGAGGTTAGCCCAAACTATGTAACATTATGTATTTTTGAACAGGGAATTTCTTCAAGATTCAGAAAATATCAAGTTTAAATAGAATATGCTGTCACTGACAATGAAACAGCAGCTTGTTTACACCCTTCCCATTTTTTGAGAAACAAGGGGGATACAGCAAACTTTGATTTAGAGAAGCCAAACTTCTGCTGCTTTTAAACTTCT
Source organism: Trididemnum clinides (assembly GCA_963675345.1). Lineage (NCBI taxonomy): Eukaryota > Metazoa > Chordata > Ascidiacea > Aplousobranchia > Didemnidae > Trididemnum > Trididemnum clinides. The sequence goes on from OY776289.1 coordinate 12,409,289, forward strand.
ATTTTGCTTCTTGTCTCCTTGGAAACTTAATACAAAGTGACGACTTTAGTAGTGAAACATTTGCACTTTATTTTATGTTTTTATAGGGTGTAGTTTTTCTAAAAAGTATAATTTAGTGAAGGTAAGTCAAAAAAATTTGGTGGCGTTTGAACCGACATGATGTACAGTACTCATTTTTGATCAGTAAATATCATATATCACTTAGCCTAAACTATTTTAAGTTACATATTGCTGGAAAGCAAATTTCCTAAGCTTTCAAATGTAACCGGTATTTAGCAACATATCATATTTTTCACGCACTAAATTTACTTTTATCTACTTACCATTCAAATTTGTTTGGGGGGTTTTGAGACCCCTAAAAAATTTGGAAATTCAAAAAAGTAAAATTTATTATTATCGCTTCAAATTTTGTCAAATGATGTCCCAAAAGAGTAGTTTTCAGACTGTATTAATGATAAAGGGTTTGGTTATGTGGTAAAGATGTAATCTCAATTTGATTTTAGTGTAGTTGGCACGTGCTGAGAATTTGGCAGATTTTGTTGTCTGCAACTGGGTTCTTGGTCGTTTTAACCCTTTTTGGGTATAAAAATCCAAGAATTCGGGCACAAATGATACATCTTCGGATGCGTGAGAAAATAAGCGTGATCTTTTGAAACTTTTATGAAAATCGAATGAAAAATAAAGTCACAAATTGATTTTTTAGTAAACTAATTTTGTAACTCAATTTAAAAAAATTTGAGGTAAACACTGAAAACACGCGATCATCAATCGATGATCGCGGGAGCGAAAGAGTTAAAGGAATCTACAACTATAATTTACATTTTTTTCTTGTGTCAAGGATCACTTCAGTGATGACTGGTAAGCTCTCACAGCACATACCTGTCAGCTACAATTTATTTTTTTTTTAATTCTGGGGGAGAGTTTTAAAACTAAAATTAATTAGAAATCATATTTTATTATACTTTTGGTTTTCATTAATGGCACTTAAAAGAGTATATATTTGTAATTTACAAAAGCTGAACCATTTCTTCAAAAAATGGCGGATTTGTGCTAAGCTGAAACCGAGAGCTATGTTCTTTTTCATCGTAACAAGCACAATTAAAATTAGCGTTGATATGTAAAAAAAAATATTTTAGACAATTCCAGTTTGAAACTTCCCTCGAAAACTGATGTCTAGTGTTAAAGTGAAGTTCATAGTTATTTGCTATTATTGCTCTTTAGCTACGATTGAAATTTGCTGGGAAAGGTAATGGAAAAAAAACATTTTGATCTTATCACATGTTAATTGCTTGGGAGATAATTTGTAATGGAAAAGAAGTGTGGCAATGCTGTGAGCAATATTTAAGTCGCCGTCCCTCGCTATTGGGTCACAGTTGTGCGATATTTATGTGAGACATTGCACTGCCTTATATAAGCGTTGGTCCACACTTGGATTTCTAAACTCTACAAAATTTTGCTTCATCACCTACTTTACAACTGGTACCCCATAACTTTTCACTGTTTCCAAGGTATTAAACAAATGGTAGAAGATTTTGCTAACCAAATTGCAAAAATTTTAACAAACAGAAAAGTTACCAAAAACTGCTGGATTTGTTTTACGCACTGTTGATTTTTAACCGCGAATCTGCCAGATATAATTTCAAAAATTTGCATTTTTTTTTGCATTTAAAGGGAACACTGGTATTAATGCAACTAATGGGCTTAGGATCTGTAAGATTCAAGCTTTGTTTTAGTGGTTCTAATACACAGTTGGCTGCCTGTAGGGTGATGGCATATATCAATGGAAATACAGTTGAATCCGGTTAATTGCATACCGGATAATAGCATAATCCGTTTTGTCGCATTAAGATCATAAATCCCAAACCACAGTCAATCATTTGTTAAAGAAAAATTTCGGTTAATCGCATACCGGTTTATTGCATAATCTGCTTAATTGCATAGAATTGAACGGCATTTATTCGATTACTGAATAAAATTATGCAAAATATTAGCGACAAAAGCACGACTTTTAAATTCTGAATGAAAACAAACTGTTTCAATTTGCAAACAGATGAGTCGATCGCCAGCATCATAAAATAAAAGGCCGCTACTGATTAGAGATCAAAAACAACACAGTGTGTGATGCGATTAATGTTCTTCAAAGACAATTACCGATTCAGGACAAAAACACGTGGCTATCATTTCGCAGTCACTGTTATTCGCACTGTTTTTGTTTCATTTAGCTTTTATACAGTTTGCGAGACAGAGCAATTTTAAAATTTCAAAATGAGTGAAGCAAAAACAAGTAAGCTTATAAAGCGCAAATATCTATCATTGGCTGACAAAATCCTTGTCATTGATGAACTTGAAAAGAAAACATCGCAAAGTACAGTCGCCAAAAAATTTGGAATATCGCAATCAGGTGTCGCAAATTCTTAAATCAAAAAAAAAGCTTTTTTCTGCTCATCGTAGCAACAAAAATCCAACTCGTAAAAGGGCAAGAAAAAGAACCCAAGAAGACGTAGAGGATGCCTTATTACAAGGGTTTAAACAAGCCAAAAGCAGGGGTCTTATAATCACTGGCCCAATGTTACGTGAGAAAGCAAAAAACTTTGGAAAAATAATGAACGTAAATTTTGATCCGTCATCCAGCTGGGTCACTTGCTTGTGAGAACGCAATTTAATCGTTTTTAAGCGTAAGCATGGTGAAAAACAAGACCATGATTCTGAAGTGGCTGAAAATTGGATAGTGTCAGTGTGGCCAAAAATACATGAGCGCTGTTCTGCCTCAGAAATTTACAACTGTGATGAAACAAGGCTTTACTTTCGTGCACTACCACAGGGAACTTTGTGCTTTAAAAATGACAAACTCTGGTAGCAAGAAGTCAAAAGACTGTTTGACCGTCCTACTTACTGCAAATATGAATGGTTCAGACAAGTTACGGCCATTTGTCATTAAAAAATCGGCAAATTCCTGCTGCTTCAGGGAAATAAAGAAACTCCCGGTAATTTACAAATCCAATAAAAATTCCTGGATGACTGCAACACTCTTTCAAGAATGGTTGGAATGGTTTAATGATCGCTGGAGGAAACAGAGAAAAAAGTTTGTTTGCTGTTAGACTATTGTACTGCCCACAAAATTGAAAATAATGGACTACAATTTATTGAACTTTATTTTTGCCACCAACTACAACTTCATATATTTAACCACTTGACCAGGGCATTATGAAAAACTTCAAACACTATTACCGCCGTCAAATGTTACAAAAAATTGTGCTGACAATTGATGCAGGTGAAAACTGCACTGCGACAGACGTGGTTTGGTCTATTTCTGTATTAGATGCAGTAAATTTTATGAGCGCTGCTTGGAATGATGTGTCTGCAGACACAATTCGAAACTGCTTTTTTTGCAGTCTAACACCAGCAACACCCGATGAACCTTTTTTTGGATTTATGGTCAATGAAGTTCCACCCTCATTTACGCAGGAAACATATACGCAATACGTTAATCTTGATGATGGCCTTGAAGTTGCAGGTGTTCAAGATGATACTGATATTTGTGCAGAAGTTTTGCATAATAAACAAGTTGAAACAGACGACGTCAATGAAGAAAGCCCTGTCGATGCAACTGCTCTGACTCCACCAAAAAATAAAGAAGTGCTCCATGCACTTGATACAATTAGGCGATGACTACAATTTAAAGGGAAGGATATGGACATATTTCTTCACTTGGAAAAACAAATGCAAAATAGCATGCAAAATAACATCAAACAATCAACAATTGCGCAGTATTTCACTTTAAACGAATAAATGTTTAAGCCTTAATTTGTGTGTTTTGTTTAGTTTTTGAGGAAGGGTAGGATGATCGCATTGCGCTTCCTTTGAAGTCTGATGTTTAGACGTTTTTTAGTGTGACGCTCGTTGCGGGTCAATTGAACTTAGCACTTCCGCATAATTTGCTTAATTGCATAAAAAGGTTTGTCAAATTGGCTATGCAATTAACCGGATTTCACTGTATTAATAAGAGACAGTTAAATATGTGCTGACTCCTACATAGCAATGTTTGATTAGCGGTGTTACCTATAGCCTGGGTTCAAACTCCAAGATATAGCTGATTCAAGATATTAGTTCTTATTCTATCTCAAAATCATTTATTATGCAGTTTGTTTTATATTTTAGGTATATCTGGCTATGAGGATCATTTATTCTTGTAAACTGCTGATCTTGGCTCTACATACCTAGTTTTTTTTCATGTTTTCATTGTCTGATCTTGCTAAAGTATTTGTTAGTTATCTTGGAACAACTTTTGTTTAAACCAGGGGTGCAAAAACATGGTCGCGTCGTGTGACCACAAAGTTTGCAGTTTAAATATGCGACCACAAGGTTTATGTGTGTGACCAGAAAAGTTTACGTGCACCTGATGAGGAAGTTTTGCAATGATATGAAGACCAAAGTCAGCGAGTGCTTCAGGTTGATTGCCAAAAAAAAGGTTAATCGCTGTTGCTACACTCATCCTGCCTCTCGGTTTAGGTAAATTCGAGCATGTCCTTGAGGTCCTTGATCTCCTAAAAAAAGATCTCTTGTTGATAGTTTTGTCAATGAAATTTTTGCCTTGGGGATTTATTGAGGAAAGCATCAGCAACTATCTGGCAATGCTGGTTTGTGCATGTGTGAGCAACCAACAATCTCTCCACGTGATTGAATTCCAAAAAAATTTTTGCATCCATGGTTTAAATTTTCACCAGTTTTTTCCGATGTAGTGCAACCAAGCAGGACAATATCCATATAGTGCCTTTTTCAAGTGCTTCACAACAAAGCTGTTTTGGGGTTTGAACTTGTAATCTCATCACCATAAACATTGAACATTGCTTTATGCCACTAGACAACGTTACCGAACTTTTTCATGTTGTCCAAATAGTTCATGACTTAAACATCTTGGTGATTTCAGAGAACCCCCTTTTACTTCAATCTCTGAAGATGAAACCTTCGATGAAACTATACTTCAAGAGTTCAAAATTGTATCAATCATTAATTTGGTGTTGAGGGGAGCTAATGGTTCTAAAAAATGACTAGCAACACTCTTGTCTCATATCCCTTGACAATTGCTGAAGGTTATTCAACATATTGACTTTTTTTTTGATGAAAAAGTCATATAGAGATCGCTCTCAGTGTCAGAACCATCCAAAGTGGCATCAACTTTATTGCTTTTGCTCATTTGGGTTCGAACAACTAACACACTCCAAGTGAATATTTCCATGACGGTTAGCTACAAATTTATTTTTACACATAGATCGCACCAAGTTCCTTTTTACATCTTTTCTAGACTTGAAATTGACTAAATGGCTCTTGTTAGATGTGTGCAGGATAGACTGATACTTCTTGTGTTGGCCTTTTTTTGTTTTGGATTAGCTTTCTTTAGTCTTGTTTTTATCGTGCAATCTTAAATATTAAACTAGGCCAAATTGTGCCCTTGTAATCAATACTTTTAACAAAATACAATTACAACTACAATTCAGTAACTATTACAACATTAATGGATGGAACCTAAAAGTATATAAATTGTCTCAAAATATTCCCTTGTATTATTTACAAAATTCCAGTAGAGACAAGAAGTCTTGGATACCAAAAATTTGTGATGAGCAGATATAAATGCAAATCATTCCATATAGCAACAAATAAGTTTTTATTTTTTATTTCTCGAAAAGTTTCTGAAATGTATACTACTTAACACGTACTCATTTTTTACTACCTGCTTTATTGGCAAGTTAAGAGCTTAGTAATGTAAAATCTTGAGTCCAAGGCTCCATATTTCAAAACAGAAAAGTAGCAGTATTTTGTTCATAATTATTTGCCAAGTACTTATTTGTGGAACGGTTTCATACTAAAGCAATTCAATTTTATATAAAATTTCATCCTTGTCAATGATTTTTAAAGTGACAACTTGGCCGATATTTTCTTGCATAAAGTTATTTGAGATTGCAATCCAAATTGCATTTCTTGATAAAACAAAGAAAGGAATTTCTGCTGAAAATTTGTTGAATAGCGACATTTAGATTAAAAATGCCAGTACTCAACTACTTACAAATGAACTTATTACTGCAAAAGATACTACTGCTGTATCAAAAGAAAAAAAAATTGAATAATGCAAGTCAGCTTATTTTTGTTTGCCCTTTAACGAGTTCCAAACGAAATCAAGTTGTAGTTCAGTGACTTTTTTTGAAAATTATCTAAAATTTGGGAAGGTTTTGCCCAGTAGTAGATGATTACCTATTTTGGAAGAGTGGGAAATTTTGAAAAGATTAAAAATGAAGATTTGTTTGGGAAGCAATATGGATTTTTGCGATACCGTGTGAATGCAAAATCTAGGTCTTCCTAAGCAAAAATCCTAGATGCAGCTTTGTGGTATGTGGCACTAGCCTAAAAAGTTTGATTAACACTAGACTAGACAGCTATTCTTCACATTCCAAGGATATTGTTGGTGAGGTGTACGCATTCATGGTCTTCCATCCTTGATATTTCTGTTGTCCTTTTTTGGATGCAATCAATCAAACAAATTCATTTTAATTCTAAACTTATACAGTAAAAAAGTAAACCACTGTCATTCTGCCAGAAAAAAAAGATCTGCTTTTATTCTCTGGCAAATTTGCGATAAAAATTGAGCAACAACAAAGAGAAGGAAAGGGCTCCATTCATGTGCATGCATCTAACCTATTGCTGAAGCTTTGCAAAAGTAGTTTTTGAAACACTGCAAATAAAAAGTTGCAGACATATTGCAAAGTTTCATGGTGAGACTGCCATGAACTGCTCATCAGAATAACTACAAGCTCGTGAGATAATGAATAACCAAGCAAGTTTATATAGTTATTCTGATGAGCAGTTTATGGCGGTCCCATCATGAAACTTTGCAATATGTTAGCAAACTCATATTGTAAAATGTCAAAATTTTATTGAAATCCGTTAATGGAAAAGGCATTTAATTTTATTATAGACTGACCACAAGCTCTTTATGATTGGCCCCCATTCTGTTTAGGAAGCAATACCCCCCTCCCAGCCATTATCACGCAAGTGTGTAGTTATTCTAATGAGCAGTTCATGGCAGTCCCACTATGAAACTTTGCAATATGTTAGCAATTTTTTATTTGCTGTGATCCAAAAACTACTTTTGCAAAGCTTCAGCAATAAGTTAAATGCGTGCAAACGATGGTGCCCTTATCTTCTCTTTGTTGCCTCTCAATTTTTATTGCAAATTTGCCTGAGAGTAAAAGTGGATCTTTTTTTTCTGGCAGAATGACAATGGTAAAAAATAAAGTCTGAAATTTAGCTAGCTCAATTGAAACAACAAGCTTATCAGCAACTTGGTGGCTAGATTAGTTACAAACTATGTTTATTTTCCAATCCGGAAATCAAATCTGACGTCAACTTACATCCCTTGATAAAGATTGCCTGTTTGGGAAACGGTTTCCTGATTAGGAAACGATTTCCCAATTAAAACAGTGGTCCCTATTGTAGTATGTATTCACGCTAGTTTATTTCCAAAGTCAATTTTATGTCCATTTTCCCACATTTTTTGATTTAGATGTGCTGATTTAGTGTGTGTTTACCACTACACACTCGCTTTGAAATCAGACTGAAACAATGCACCCCTTTATATTTCAGATGCTTATTTGACTAATTCCAATGGCACTTTTGTGGGTTAGTATCTAAGCTTTTAGTACCAAAGTTCACAGTGATTACTTCTACATCACAACAGCTGTTGGTTAAAGTTCAATGTCAAAATTATTGAACTTTTTTATCATGAGCTATGTTTTTGTTTTGCAGCACCACCTCATCTGATGTTAAATCTAGTAACACTGTCATTATTATTTCTGTTATTTGTGGAGTACTATTTTTAGTTGTTTGTGGAGTAGTTTTCTATCGGATAAAATCATTGCGAAGGTATGATATTATCTATGGTTTAGATGTAATTGCATTTGGTTAATGTTGGTTTTGCTTTGGAGCTTGGGTTCTCGTATTTTTTGGAGTTTCTTTTTGTTGATGCAGTAACTTAATTTTTTTTAATGTGCATTTGAAAAAGAAACTACCCAGGAGTTAAAATATAATACTAGTTATGTATCCAAATAATTTGTTAGGTGATAGAGAATTCTAATGTATAGGTCAAAAACGATGTTTTTTGAATCGTTTATGGTGTTTTCTGAGTTGTTAAGGTATTGTCTTTAATGAGAATATTCCAAAAGGGTTTGGCAAAATAGATTTCTGCAAATGTGATAGTGTGTATCAATGTGTAAAAGTTTTGTTAAGATAGTATTTCATTGCAGTTGAAAGTAGATTTGCTCTATTTGTTTTTACTTATCACATCATTGATGAAAATAGTGGAACAAAACTGAGCTCATATTATTTAGAAAAGAACAAAATGACTTAATCTTGATTATTACTACCTGGTACAATGCAAAATTGCATTGTTTGGTAACAACAAGAGGCCTAGAATGCAGATAGAAAGAGTCCCAATAATTTAACATCTTTTTGTGTAGTATTTTTAATATAAATGTAGATGTAACTGTGTTTTTGATGTTCATGAATATCTAACCGCTGTTCTATCATTGTTGTTGAGCACTTTACCATCAAAGTGTGAATAACTTGCTATATATATCATTTCAAAAGTTAAAAGTTGTTAAAAGCAAAACTAGCTATAGTGTCCAGACCATCAATAAGGCTTTCAAGAATGGATTCAGCTGTTGCTATAGCCCCACCAGCAGCTTGGTTTTTTCTTGAAATTTGAGGTTAGTCTATGTTATCACAGTTCAACTGGTTTATCATCAAGGTTTTGTTCCAAGCACATCCACTCGCTAAATTGTCAAACTTGCAGTTTAATTGTCTTGATAGCAATTCAATGTTGTTGTTGTATGCTATTTGTAATAGTGTTATTACTTGTACTTTACTTTTTGCATACAATTTAAAAACGATGCTCTAGTTCAGAAATACCTCTTTCCTATTAGGCAAGCCTTTTCATGCATGTCAGTTATTAGGATTTTTTGTCATAGTAGTAGAATCAGTGCATCAACAAGCATTTAGTATGCTTCGCAGTTGTTAGATCAACAATTTAATTCCACATCACCTCACACTTAAGACTTTTCTATCATGCACAGCTTTCTCCTCAAATTTAAAGCTGTAACAGAAAAGAAGTGTGAAGGCTTCTGTGATATATGTTGCTTGTCTGTTTGTTTCAACTTTCATTGTGAGTGATCTTAGTGTTGCAGAAGACTTACACAATGTGTTATGATTTTATGAACGTGGCCCCGCTGCTTCATGGTCTTGCATAGGTCATGCTGAATAAATAGTTGGGCCTTTCAGTTTGTGACGAATTACTTATCAGGCGAAATAAGTATTGTCTGTTAGAAATAAATTTTACTGTAATTAGCTATTGCTTTCTGTTATTTATTAATGAATAGCGCCATGAGATAAACCTTCTCTTAATGAACTACGTGAAACTGGACGTAATTTCCCTTGTTTCGACGTCATAAGTGTATGGTCTACTGTGTGACTGTTGTATGGTGATTTGTGCTGCATATTTTTATTACACTGTTATGGTAACATCAACAACAAATTGTTTCTTTCATGGCAGTGGATGATGGTTAGTCTTACTTTTATTAGACTTCACCATATTAAAAAAATTAAGAATTGGTTCTTTAAGGCAATAAATAAAATCAGAAATCATGGCGGGTAGCCCAACAATGGTGTGGGAATTTCATTAGTTAAAATTTTAATGTATCATTAGTGATGATTCTTTGTCAACTTGATCAGAAAAAAAAAAGAAAATATAACCGATGAGGCTTTGATAAAATTTTGTTGGCTTATACACCCTTGTGCAAATTAATTGAAACAAACATCAAAAACACCAAAAATTTAGTTTTTTTTAAATATTTTATTCAATGATTGTTTCAGTTCACATATTAGTACATAATATGACCACCGCGATTATTAAGAAGCATTTTGATGCGTTTGGGCATTGAGTCGACCAATTTCGAACAATATTTTAAGATTTGGGGGTCCTTGTACCACACTTTAATTAGAGCCTGAATAAGGTTTTCCTTCAAGGTGCAGTCCATTGTACGAAGTCTTTGCTTGCAGATGGACCATAAACTTTCAATTGGATTTAAATCGGGAGAGTTTCCCGGCCACTCCAGCACTTTAATGTGGTTTTCATTCATAAATTTTTTGACTTGTTTCGATGTGTGACATGGGGCTAAATCGTGCTGAAACACACCAGATCCATCTGGAAACAATCGGTTCATCTCTGGAATGACTCTTTGTTGAACCACTTCAATATATTGCTGGGAGCGCATCATACCTTCAACAGGGTGCAAGCTACCAATGCCATTGTTATCGCACCAATGCGCATTTTTTAACTCACTGATAATCAAACTGCAGCCCTGAGAACAGGAGTCTTAATGCACGTATTGTTTTGTCGCGCTTCACTTTGTTACAATTATCTATTTCTACACTCGGACCTAAGCACACAAAACGCGTGGCTTCAGGCTCTTACTAATTATGTATATAAAGAAAAAGAAGTTACTTCAAATTCTATTTTTGGTTCTTGAATGTTGCTGGTTCAATCGTTGTGGATAAAAGTCTAGTCAATTTTCTCGCGCTGGCCTATTCAAAGTTTTTATTGTTATTCTGTCATACCCATTGATTTTAAACTGGTGGTTGGATAGAGAACAGTGCAAGGAAGGTCCTGGCCGTCCGCCTGTGACAACTATAATAGAAGATTCATCCCCTTCGAGTGGTGAATCCTTAACAGCCATAAATACTGAAATATCCCCAAAACATCTTTTTTTGAGGATGTTTTACGCACTGGTCAATGTGGGCATTGCGAATCTTTTCGTTTTGTGATTTTCGAACATGCTGACTTCTTTGACCCTGGACAAACATGTGAGTTTCATCGCTGAAAATCACGTGCCTCCAGTCTTCCTTTGTCCAGTTTTTGTATTTGAGTCCCCATTTGTAGCGTTTTGTCTTTATTATTTTTGTAAGGAGCTGCTTTTTAACAGGGCGGTATGCTTATCTCCCAACCTCCAGGAGGCGCCTAGGAACTGTTGAGGAGCTTATTTCGATTCCTTTTTCCCCCAAAGTAGTTTTTATGGCGTCACTTGTCTTGGATCTTTCACACTCTCCCGTATCAGATAGGTGTCATCTTTGGGGTAGTTTTCCTCTTGCGACCACATTTGCCTTTGCGTTTTGGGGTAACAGACCCTGTTTCTTTCTTCATTTTCATAATACGACTTATTGTAGATATACTGACACCAACAATCTTTGATATCTCCTGGTAGGTCTTTTCTGTGTTTTCACGTAAAGTTAAGATACTAGCACGCTTTCTAGAGCTAACATCCATCTTTTAAAACAACTATATAATATTCTAACTTCTAGTTACAAATTCTACCTAACCAAAAATTTTAAAACAATGATTGTGAACACATTAATGACGTCATAATAAGATTTATTAAGTCATTAAAATTTTATTTTAATAAAAAATAATCTAACAAACATTTTCTCCGAAAAAGTCAACATTTGTAATCAATTTACGCTTATTTCAGCTAAAAAATGAGGATATATAAAAGTTTGGATGTTTGTTTCAATTAATTTGCACAAGGGTGTAGATTAGATTGCACTGAGCAGATTGATACAAATTTAAGTAAAACTGGTGAAGTTTTTTTGCATTTACGACCTTTTAAAAATTGGTGATTTTGTGATCATTCAAGCATAGCTGCTACTGAAAATACTTACAACGATCTTGTAACTAATCTGGTACTAATTTTTTTGAAAGTAAAAGTTTCGAATTTAGCTAAGTGACAACTTGTAGGTCACTTTGCTTTCATACAAATTTTTAGCAGCCTCAGTCATGCTTGAGTGATTTTACAGCAAATATAATTTGGCCACCTGTATAGAATTGCTTGACCGTGACCAAACTTTGAAGTGTTATTGTGAAAAAAGCCATATTTTGAATTTTTCAAGTAAGATATCAAATAAAAGGCCTTGGCCTGCTTATTGCAAGTGTGCAAAAAAGTGCGTGTATTTTGATTAATTAATACAAAGTACAATCAAGCAAAATTTATACATATTATTGATATACCATATATATTTGAGTATAAGACACATGCTCATACAAGTCGCACCCCTATCTCAGGCTTGTGGAAATGGTACAAAATTTGTTTTTACAGGTTTCATTGATAATTACCATGTGCAAAAAGTAAAATCTTTCAAAATCACTGTGAGAGCTTTCATTAAACAATTTATCTCAGGCTTCTTTTGGGACATCCTCATCAGCATCCCATGAAGGTGGCAAGTACTCAACTTCTTCACAGTCCTCATTATCGCTTTTCATATTTTTCTCCTAAAGATGATCATCTTCAGAGGCATTATATGCACTTGCAATGCCTGTTGTGATTTATGGTAACTGCGCATGCATGCAGACACACATGCAAACATGCGTCATGTATTGAGCTCAATTGTCTATGTGCATAAGCCACCGGTAAGACCTCTTGCAGCAGCATGCATTCCTATCTATTTATTTCATGTATATACAGTATTCAGGTATAGATTGCCTATTTGTGTATAAGTCGCTCTCTGACTTTTTTGGGTGATCTTTTGGTACAAAAAAAAGGCGACTTATACTCGAATAAATGTGGTACTGAAAGGGTGGAATATTACATAAACTACAGACACTGAAAATGTTCTGAAGTTGATCATCTTAAAATCATCCTAATTTGTTACCACAAAAGGAATTAGTATAACCGACAGTCATACCCACCCAGAGGAATATGATATATTCTGATATTTTAGACTTTGTCTAAAAATGTCCATTTTCAATTCAGTCTGATACATTGTGTTCATTGAACAGCACTCGTTTACACTTGTTAATGCTTCTTTGTATAAAAAGCAGGTTTGCAAAAATTTTAGAATTAACTTAAAATCCTTTTGGAAATGGTTTACTTAAATTCATAATGTGAAAGCGGAAAGACAAATTGGGCTGGTAGTCAAGGCCAATTATGAACATTCAGTAGAAAGCATGATTTAAGTATTTGAATAAAGGTCTTATGGGCAATTAGAAGACACTACAAGTACAATTTGTCAGTCATTTTCATGTCTGTACTTGAAAGGTCTTTGTTTATCTCATGTGAATGAGGTGTTAGGTGATTTCATTTGGCTTAGCTCACGACTGACAGTTGCCTTTGTAGCTTCACTTGGAATGATAAATAATAAATATGCTTAGTTCTAAAGAATACAAAACGATGCCTGGAATTAGCGATTGCGTCAGCATTAGAAAAAATACTGCAAGCAAAAACAACTCATGTTATGCACTTTAAAGGAAATGCATGTTGCTTTTCATGAAAAATATTCAGATGACAAATTAGCTTTTCAAAATTTTGCAATCTTTGTTCCGAATGGTGTGTCAGTGCAATGTGTTCAAGGACCGTTCAGTTTGTTTCTGCACTATTCACCAAAACATTATTTTTACCAATTGGTGCTGCTGAAATTGAAGAAATATGCCATTATATAGTTTGCAGCAATTTAAATCGAGATAGCATGCTAATGAAATGCAATCAGTGCTCAAAATCAGAAGAGCTAAAGTCTTTTATGGAACAAATTTGAAGATGTCAATGAGTTACTTACATTCAAACAATGAACAGCTGTAGACCGCACGGAATCGAGGCAGTGGTCGCCTAATTACGGCCCGCAGGCCAAATCCGGCCCACAAAGTCTGTTTTTATTAATTGAAAAACAAATGTACAGCGCAGCGTTTCTTTGATAGAGCCACTTCAATCCAATCATTTTGATAGGGAAAATCATAATTTGTGACAGCGAGAGAGGTGATGACCTTTTTTTTCTTTGGAGATCTATTTTTCGGCAATATTACACAATCTTCGACGATACTGACCATTACTTTCTACCTGCTTTGAGTTAACTTTGGCCCACGGGTCTTTAAAATATCGGCAATGTGGCCCTCCATGAAAAAAGTTTGGAGACCCCTGATATAAGGCAATTGCTGTAAGTCAGTGTATTGAAATGTTGGTTGAAAAAATTATTACGGAAAGTTGATGTCATACCTATATCGTGAAACAGCAACTTGCATATTTGAAAGAAAGAAAAGAAGATCTTGACAAAACTTCAAATTTGGTACTTTAGGATTTTATTTAGAATTATACTTTTCGCTTTTTAGCTTAAGTTCAAGGCTATCACTGGTCTCACAATGATGTTTTCGTGCACCCATTTGTTTGTTATTATGAAGAGCAAGAAAACAAACAGTGCAACTTCAATTTCTGCTTTCTTTCTGGAGCCTTGTAGCTTGATGTTCCTATTGTTCACCTCATTGAGGCTAAGATAGCAGAATATATAAAACTACTGTTCTTCACAAAGCTAAAAGCACATTATTTTTATATATAACTAGCAGATTTACCCGTCCTTGATCGGGTAAAATGGCAGATTTACCCGTCGTTGATCGTGTAAAATGTAAAGACTGATTAAATTTTTACATTGAATAACCATATTTTAATGTGTTTTCATGATTTTTATTTCATCGTACAACAGTACAAAAAGGCCTCTAGTAGAGCCCCATAGGCTCGTAGCCCCCCCATAGACGAATCTGACCGAAATGAAAATACCGTACTTGGCAGATTTACCCGTCGTTGATCGGGTAAAATGTAAAGACTGATTAAATTTTTACATTGAATAACCATATTGTAATGTGTTTTCATGATTTTTATTTCGTCGTACAACAGTACAAATAGGCCTCTAGTAGAGCCCCATAGGCTCGTAGTCCCCCCATAGACGAATCTGATCGAAATGAAAACACCGTACTCGGCTTCCCTGGAAAAAGTTATAGTTACCCGATCTACGACAGGTAAATCTGCTAGGGATTTTTAAAGTACAGTCTTGCTCATAATCGTCAAATTTGGATTTTTATTTGTCACAAATTTTTTTCTGTTTGTGGTACCTAACAAAAACTTTAAACTTTCAAGGGGGCTTTCTGCCCCCTAATATAGTTGAAAAAGGCTGAAATTTTGGAAAACTTTCTAATTTAGTGTCTTATACATATGGTTTAAATTTCATCTAAATTGAATATATTTGAATTTTCAAAGGGGGGTTCTGCCCCCCATAGCTCCCTTAGGGGGGCACTTAGAGGTTCGGAACTACTTCCGTTGTCTTCCTCGGAGAATTTTACATAAGAATACACTTTTAGTTTTTATGTAAACTTTTTAACCTTTCTACCTATAGGGAACACACACACACACACATACACACAGACATTCACTTTTATATATATAGATGTATAGTGACAATTAAAATTGGAAACACTAATCAAACCCTAGCACGATAGTCTATCCAAGCGACTTTACTCCATATCAGTAAATGTTGGAAAAGAGTCTGTTATTAATAAACAGTGGTAGATTCTATTTGAATAAGAAACTGAAGATGCGTTAGCGAAATTAATTTTTCTTATGGCAAATAAATGTCTAAGCTGACTTTATTACTGTTAAATAGCAGACTCTTTTCCAACATATAATGTATAGGTACAGTATAAAAATACGTCATATGGATATAATGTACTGTTTCATAGCCATATTATATAAAAATTTCACGCAAGTGAAATTCGCAGACGTTGAACGTAGCTGCTAATACTGCCTCAAACACCGAACGCTTAACGTAACGTTGTGAGCGGTTCGTTCTGGCTCGTGACCATTGCATTCAGTCAATATGCAGCATTTAACGTGTAGCATGGCTGCAGCCAATGTTAACAGGCTAAGAGTCTGGGAATAGCATCTTTATTCGTTTTTATGCCAGACACAGGCGGGCTGGATGAAACACTGTGGTGGGCCGGATCTGGCCTACAGACTATAAAATGCCAACCCCTGAGTTGAAAGATCGTTGTATGTATTTTTAATAACAGCTATGCTTTGGTGATCATAAAACCACCTATTTTTAAAAGGTCGTAACTTAAAGTTACGACCTTTTAAAATAGGTGGTTCTGTGATCACTAAAGCGTAACTGCCATTAAAAATTTTACTCGATTTACTTGACCAATTTCACTCAAAATTGTATCAATTTGCTTAGTATAATCTACTGTGTAAGCTGACAAAAATTTCATCAAAATCTTAGTACCATAGATTGACAAAGAGTGACCCGTAGTCCAACTAGCGTTTTTCAGTCAAGGCCAAGAACATTACGGGAAATAGCTTGTCCAGGTTGTTGCAAATTTTAGCATAATTTATAGTTACGAATAATATGCGCAGCGGTATGAAAAAAGTTGTTTTAGGAGCGTTCGTTTTAATGGAAAAAAAGGTCTTTCAAACAAGTTATCAGCTATAAACATCTTTATTTGGTCAATACAATTTGATAAGCAACTGCTTTTACACGTTATGATGTCTTTTATGCTGTTGCGTTTCATTTTTTTTATTCTTACAATTATTTGTAGTTAATGGTATGCTCTCCGATTTGTGTTACGGATAACTGATTAGACTTCACGAAAAGAAGATTTTGAATACGTAAATTTTTTTGATAATCATAAGAGGATATGGATCTCTCTTCCGTTTTCCTAAATACAAGCTTGGTCGTGTGTTTCATGTAAAACTACATATCGCTTAGGTATTTCAAAGCTTGTGTTAATTTAGTTTAATCAAAATAGTATGATCCATTTGTAATGACAAATATTGTGTGACTCATTAATGTTCTTAGTGTACTTAACAATCGTTTTGTTATATCCCTTGTGTTTCATTAGAATGATTGAATTGTAAGTAAATTAGATCGCATGGAACTGAATCTGAACAAAAGCAATGCTTTTTTTTATTTATTGAGACAACTTCGTGTTGTGAGCCAATCGATTCGACAAAACTTTATTGTTGGTCAAAAACCACGCCCACGTCACGTTACTCACACGCAGATTGGAAAGTTTTTTGAATCGTAGTCGTAGTCCTTATTCTGCTGTTATGTTGTCCTTTGTCGCTGCACTTTGTTCTGTAATTAGTTGTTTCACGCGTAACGCTGTAGTGGTTAACGCATCCTCATTGCAGTCGGTGAACTGGGTTTAGTTTTCTGGGCGAGCCATATCAAAGACTTTAAAACCCTATTCGTAGCTTCTCTGCGTAGAGCTCAGCACGGAAGTGATAATGTGGAGAAAAAGCGGGCAAGTTTGCTTTTTGTGCCTGTAAGTGAGGTTCTTGACGATATACCTCTATTTTTATGTGGGAGACAGGTGGTGGGCCAAGCCGTCTACCCGCCACAGTGACCCCGTCGACAAAGACTACCAAACAGACCATGAACTCGTATGCAATTGTGCATGACTCCGCATAAACAAAGCTCAAAATAAAACGACAAATTTTTATTTCCGAAACTGATGAGTTTAAACGACAAGTAGTTGTGTTTACTCTTACCACTATTTGAAATAGAACTGCTTTTTGTAATGGATATGGAAAAGTTACTCAGATATACCTCAAGCGGCATATCATATCAAACTAGCCTTGAATCCGAGATGGCCGAATTGTATTATGCTTGAATACTTATAACACAGAGTTGTCTCAATAAATACAAAAAAGCATTGCTTTTTTTCAGGTTCAGTTCCATGCAATGTAATTTACTTACAATTCAATCATTCTAATGAAACACAAGGGATATAACAAAACGATTGTTAAGTATACTTAAGAATATTAATGAGTAACACAAGCTTTGAAATACCTAAGCGGTATGTAGTTTTACATAAAACACACGACCAAGCTCATATTTAGGAAAACGGAAGAGAGATCCATATCCTCTTATGATTATCAAAAAAATTTACGTATTCAAAATCTTCTTTTCGTGAAGTCTAATCAGTTATCCGTAACACAAATCGGAGAGCACACCATTAACTACAAATAATTGTAAGAGTAAAACAATGAAACGCAACAGCATAAAAGACATTATCCTATTATGGTATTCCGAATTCTATTCTGATCTAAACACGCAACTCCTGAATACTTATCCAGCTCCTGCTGTGCTAAAAAAAACTGAATCCTGATCCGGCTTCTAAACAATAACTTTAGAATTTATTTACTGTTTTACATTTACATACAGTCACTGTAGAATTGACCATAGTAGTATTTTTCGCTTGTGATATTCTTGAAAAATTGTACCCCTGATCAAGTTCTAAATCCAAATTTTTTCTAAAATCCTGCCGGATCCGTCTTCTTGGATCCTGACCCTAGCCATGCCTGCCTTGAACGCAAATTGCAGACTGAAGCTCCATCACTGGCAAGTCCGACTGTCATCAGTGAATATCTATTAAGGTGGATGCGAAGCCATTTTATAAAACGGCACCTACAAATGTTCTTGCTCTGCCACGTATAAAAACAGGATTTGATTGGTATAAATTGCACCGGCGTAACCATGAGATTCTTTGTTTGTCTATACCAGGAGTGGGCAAAGTTTTCAATAGAAGAGCCAAGTGCGGAAATGTATAACTACGGGAGAGCCACAAATTCCATTTGAAGTGTTAAAACAAATACAACAAACTAAACAAGCTTTATTCAAAACAATTTAATAGAAACAAACACAACGATACAAGATATTACAGTTTTTGCGAGATTTTACCAGCATTTGATCAACTGTGGGTTTTCATTCTATTTGCTAGCTTCTGAAAATCTGGGCGATATGATGTCAAGGCTGTGCGAATTACGCTCAAGTTTTCGTTTGCAAGATATTTTGATTTTACAAATTTCATTACAGAGAATAAAGATTCACAGCAGTATGTTGTGCTAAAAACGGAAAGGAGTCGTGCACTGGTCTTTTTAAGTTCTGGATAATGACGCTCTGTAACCTTTTGCGAGAGCTCCACTGTAGAGCGGCACTTATTAAAATATTTTAAAGCCAGATCTTGCAACTCGATCAGTTCCATTTCTGCTCCAGATACGTCTGTGACGAAAGGTTGACGAACCAGTCAGCCATCATTGATTATTTGGATGTCAAATGGATTTACAAGGAACGTAAAGCATGGCTTAAGCTATTGCAAATCGTCAAATCTTGCTTGAAACTTTTCCAGCAGTCGTTGGAATTTATCTTCCTATTCATGCTTTGTGGTCTGTTATAACTTTTGTAAAGGCTTTCACTGTCATTTTGAGGTTGGAAAAATGGCGGAAAGTTTTTGACATTATGTCTCTTTGAAAACTTTAATTTGGTTCTGGAAACTAAAACGATTTGAGCAAGGTCTGATGTAATCTTTTCAGTACCCTGGAGTGCTAAATTGAGAATTTGTAGATGTTTCATTATATCAGTGAGAGACATCAGGTCTTGTATCCATACATTATTTTTTAGCTGAGGATAACATTTTGTCTTTTCGTCAAGAAAAAGATTGATAAGCTTTAATAAATCAACAAACCTACTCGGTACATTACTTGTTGACAGTCATCTTACAACGCAATATAAGGAGAGGTCACTGGGCTCATCATCTAACTCCAACTCTTCTGCAAAGTTACGGAATTGCCTGTGGTTTTTCCCATTTACGCGTATGAAATTTACAGTTTCGAGGTCAGATTTCATGACATCTTCATACCTAAAGTGTTTGAGTGCAAGATGTTCACGATGGATGATGCAATGTATTGGAAGGAACTCTGGAAAGTTGGGATCGACTTTATGAATTCAGTTAATGCGTCACGTTTACCCACCATTGGTGGTGCACCATCAGCCGCAACACTGACGAGTTTGTTAAGAGGCACATGAAGTCTTGTTAAAGCTTCGTTGAGTGCCTTTTAGTGTCAACTCCACGAGTTGTTTCTCTGATTGCTTTGATAGTAAGATCAGATGAAACTAACCGATCAAATATGGCTAGTTGCGTGTTATCTTGTATGTCTGTTGATTCATTAAAAGCAATACTAAATGCAAGGGAACTTTTCAAGCCACTTTGAATTGTAACTGCAATATCTGCACTTATCTGAGAAATGCGCATTTAAGTAGTTTGGCGCGAACATTGCATTTGCGCTATTAAGCGCTGAAGCTTTTCGTTGTTGGGATCCAACACTGCGACCACATCTAATATATAAAGCGCAATTCTGTCTGTCTGTGTGTTTGTTTTAACTCCTCTGAAACTGCTACAGGTACAAGCATCAAACTTGGCACGATTGATCACCACCCCGTGGTGAGTGTCACAAGGGTATTCGTGACGTCATAATCAAAAATAATTGTTTTAGAATTTGCATTACTTGACAGAGGACAACCGATTTTTGCTCACAAAAACCAGCTTCCGACTTCCTTACATTTCAAAAACTCATTTGTTTGGGGTCTAAAATGACGTCACAATTAAAGATTCATTGCACAATTTGTTTTGTTTTTTCTCAAAAAGTACTGATCGCACAAACGCGATTAAACGTTCTTTTACAAGATATTGATAAGCTGCTTTCGATAAAAACAACTTTACAACAATTATTGTTTATTTGGCAATGCTACGAGCAATTCTTTATTTAAGCACTTTAAGCCCTCTTCAATTTTTCTTCTCTTTTTCCCTTGCACGCTTAAACTGGCTCTATGATGTCATGATATATCTCGTACGATTAACACAAATGTTCGCTACCGCAGATCAATATATGTTTTTAAAAATTGCAACCTTTTTGCAAAATCAGTTTACTAAAAAACTGATTTGTGACCCCATTTCTCAACCGATTTTCAAAATTTTTTTAACAAATTAAAGGTTACGAGGTGTGTCAAGAAAGTTCCAAGACTAGAGCAGTTAACATTTTATATGCAAAAAAATCTACAATCTACGCTCACACCCTTCAAAGTAGTCCCCCTGCTTTTCAACGCAACTCTCCATTCGTCGCTGCCACGATGCCATGCAGTCCTGGAAGGCCTGTTCCGGGATGGCCCTCAGTTTCCTTGTCACGGCCTCTTTGATGGCTTCCGCCTCCGTGAATCTGATCCTTTTAATGCCTTTGAGCCACGGGAAGAGAAAAAAATCATATGGGGCTAAATCCGGGCTGTAGGGGGGCTGGTCAAGCACTGAGATGTTTTTTTCAGCCAAAAAACGGCAAACAGACAGGGCCGAATGCGCTGGCGCGTTGTCGTGAAGGAGCAGCCACGTGTTCGAATCGAACAAGTGGCTGTGACGGAGCCGCTAAAGATACTGTTTTCAAACTAGCGTCGCAACGAGAATAATGAAGCTATCGGGACTGCGATAACGGCTATATTCTGCAAACATATTGCATAATACGATGATGTAATCGGGTTTTAGATAGCTGAGTCATAGCGCATACAGCAAACCCAGTCTCGGAACTTTCCCGACACACATTGTATTTCAATGCGATTCTGATAGTATACAATATGTACAATTAATATTAGTTTTTATACTGAAAAACTCGAACTTTAAGACCTGTGGTGTAACCTCTACCTGTTCCGAAAGTAGTAAGTTCAGTAAAAACAGGTGACTTTAGTACTATAACGTTATAATAAAATACTAACAATTATTGTCCTTTGAAGGCTTAGGAAATTTCTTTTCCAGTAATAATGTGACTGCAATTACTTGACACTAAGGATTAGTTTATAATGGCTGATCAAAACTTGGTTGCTATACATGATGTTTCATTTTTGGTCGAACAATTATTCTACTTGACCTAGCAAACTTGCAATTGTTAGACAAAGTTAGCTCTTTAGTGCATTTTGACTACTTTTCGTCACAAGGATGGTTTACAGGCATTATCTGTCGACGCTTTCAAAAACATTCATCGAAAACTAAAGTCTCCAAATGTTTATGAAATGCAATCCATCGGTTAGAAACACACAAAATTTTAGTGCCTGCAGTTCACAAAATTGCTATTTCTAGAAAGACTAAAACCTTTGGTACATTTTGGGTATTCTTGATAGCATGGATCTTTGGCATTATTATCGATCAAATTATTCAAAAAGATTCATCGAAAAATGAAGTCTACAAACTTAAATATGTAGCTTACTCTAAGCGAAACGCTTGGTGATCACCCAAGAGAAAAAGGAGAGAGTAAAGAATAAGATGGTCCTTTCTTATGGTTTGCAACAAAATGTAAGTGTCAAGCTACATATGATCTAAATGTTGAAGCAATTTTCTTTGCAATTGGGCGAGGCTGCCACAGCAGCCAGCTGATTTGATGTTCTTAAGCTTGACATTATTAATGGGGGCTCCCGCTACTGCTACAACTCAACTGTGAGTGCTTCATATCGAATTAGTTTGCTCTTTGCATGGCAGCGTTTATGCCAGGGCCAAGGTACATGCATGCAGTCAGAGACGTTACTTCATATTAATTTGCCTACAGTGACGAAAAAGTGATAGGTAGCGATCCTAATAATAGTAATGGCTCAAAACGCATTGTGAGATCATAATGTTAAATGCCATCGCAATGCTTGCCACTACATAGTGAAAACAGCAGTACGCAGCAAAATTATTCATATCAACTTGATAGCAAACAGAAATGGTAAAGCCCATTACTAATATTTGTAATTGCAAGGATATAAGTACAAAACACTAATCTTCATTTAAAAGTAGGAAGGTCTGGATTAGGGACAAAGTTAAATGGAATAAAGTCGTAAAGAAAAGATCAAAATTAAACAATAATAGCATCAATCTGTAACACTGGATTGAGAGGGAATGTTTTTGTTTGAAAAGAGCGTAATAGGCGCCTATAGCAATAGGTTATATGACTTAAAAAAAAGCCATAGCCCCTTTTTATGCTGTGGCCGAATTAAAGCAAATAGCGCAGGCAAAAATCTTAATGTCACAAATATTAACTCTTTCGCTCCCGCGATCATCGATTGATGATCTCGTGTTTTCAGTGTTTCCCTCAAATTTTGTTAAATTGAGTTACAAAATTAGTTTACTAAAAAACCGATTTGTGACTTTATTTTTCATCCGATTTTCATAAAATTTTCAAAAGATCACGCTTATTTCCTCACGCATCGGAAGATGTACAATTTGTGCCTTAACTCTTGAATTTTTATACCCAAAAAGGGTTAAAATGACCAAGAACCCAGTTGCAGACGACAAAATCTGCCAAATTCTCAGCACGTGCCAACTACACTAAAATCAAATTGAGATTACATCTTTACTACAATACCAAACCCTTTATCATTAACACAGTCTGAAAACTACTCTTTTGGGGCATCATTTGACAAAATTTCAAGCGATAATAATAAATTTTACTTTTTTGAATTTCCAAATTTTTTAGGGGTCTCAAAACCCCCCCAAACAAATTTGAATGGTAAGTAGATAAAAGTAAATTTAGTGCGTGAAAAATATGATATGTTGCTAAATACCGGTTACATTTGAAAGCTTAGGAAATTTGCTTTCCAGCAAGATAGAACTTAAAATAGTTTAGACTAAGTGGTATATGATATTTACTGATCAAAAATGAGTACTGTACATCATGTCAGTTCAAAACCCCCAAAAATTTTTTGACTTACCTTCACTAAATTATGATTTTTAGAAAAACTACACCCTATGAAACGATAAAATAAATTGCAAATATTTCACTACTAAAGTTGTCATTTTGTATCAAGTTTCCAAGGAGACAAGAAGCGAAATACAAGTTTAAAAGCTAGCAGAAGTTTGCCTTTTCTAAATCAAAGTTTGCTGTATCCCCCTTGTTTCTCAAGAAATGGGAAGGGTGTAAACAAGCGGCTGTTTCATTGTCAGTGACAGCATATTCTATTTAAACTTGATATTTTCAGAATCTTGAAGAAATTCCCTGTTCAAAAATATCTAATGTTACATGGTTTAGGCTAACCTCTAGCAGATAATAACTGATCATATTTTAGGTACTGAATTTAACTACCAAAATTTGGTACCGGTCGGTACCGGTCAAAAAAATGGTCATTTGTCTCAGAAAATTGCAAACTGTAGAAAACCTAGGCTATTAGGAAAGTTTTGAGTGATGTACCTTGAAAGCTTATTTCCTTAGCATCATTTTGCGACCATTTCTAAAAAAATTGGTAGAAAATAAAATCTGTAGTGATCTTTGAGGTGAGGGTACCTCTTTAATTTCGAAGACAACTCCCCCCCAGTTGGGGGGGTTCATTTGCATAAAATTTGCATATTCAAAAAAAATTTTTTTTTTTTTATTTGAAATCCTCAAGAAATGTAGATTTCAACGATATATCACACTTAATGTAGAAGTAGACAGCTGAGTAATGATTTACAAACAAACTTGAGGTACATAATTATGATTCATTATGATTGATTATGACAGTTTTTCGCGCTGCCACCTTACGGACATTTTTTTTCGCTTTTCACGCGGGAGCAAAAGAGTTAATCCAAAAAAGGGAATGTTACTAAATCATTTCATTGCTGCTCTCATAAATGTTTGTTCTGTGAAGCTGGCGCAGCTGCATTGATTGATACCTTTTAAATCGGCGCGGCTGATAATGTGCCTTGCCGTGGTAAAATCGCACCATACTCAGGAGAAAACTGTTTTTTATTGTGCTTGGTAATAGCTTTATAGAGCTACCGGAGTCAAATCGGACAATTTGGGAAAAGTGAGGACATATTTAACTTCTACGAGCATACTTTAGAAGAAAATTTGAGGCGAAATTAAAATTAACAACGTCACTGGGTTAAATCACACCGCATGGAAGATATTATTGGTATTTTGTTTTATGATAGCTTTATAGAGCTACCAGGGTCAAACTAAATATTTGGGGAAAAGCAAGGACTCTTAACTCCCCAGGGCACGTCAAGCAGGGAGAAAAGAGCATACTACATAATGCGTAGCCAGCGACTGTGTGAAATCGCACCACATGAAAGACATTTTTGCACCTTTGCTTTAGAATAGCTTAAAATAAGAAATGTGATCCCTACTTCCTAACTACGGAAAACGCAAGGTTTCCTTGGGTTCGTGTCAGCAATGAACAGAGCTCAAAGACCTAAGGCATAGCCAGAATCTTGAAACGAGATATTCTTTTAGGAAAAAAAGCACAAAAAGTCGTGAAAATCTAATGTGCAGAAAACGCATAAACTTTTGGTAACTCTTCACACAAGAGCCTGATAGGAGGAGCAGGCTTGGCCGGCTGAACCGACGATCTCGATCCCGACGTTACTATTTTTGGGGGTTCTTCGGGCGACGCCGTTGTATATACAGTAAGCGCAGCTTATTATGACCACGGATAATATGACCAGCCGCTTAGTATGACCAATTTGGTACGGTCCGGAATTTACGGCGTCGATTCAGGTGCGGTTATGGCGGCTTCGGTTTTTATGACCATTCGGATATTATGACCAAAATGGCCTGGTCCCAAGGTGGTCATATTAAACGGCGTCTACTGTACTATAAAGCAAAGATTTTTTTCATGCTGATATGCTATCTGTTAAGTTATTTATGTCATTTTTGTCCTTACTTAATAACATCGTGATAAAATTCCAAGTTTAAGAAAAAGTCAACATAAAACCACAACCATAAGAATTTGTAAAAGTGAATATAGAGAGTCTCTCTATATTCAGTTTTACAAATTGTAAGAGCCGCTTTTGTGGCTATGCCGGAAACAAGACAAATAGCGCAGCCAAATTAGGAACTTAATACCACAAATATAAATGGGAAAGCGGCAGCACCACATCAAAAAAATAGGCTTACCAATAAATAGTTTTTTTCTTTAATCGTGAAAGCAACTACCATTTTGTCGCTACAGTCAGTTTTGATATGTACAATCCCTTCTCTCTCAGAAGTATTAATATTAACAAAAATTTGAGGCAAGGTTCTTTGTGAGCATTGCCAGTCATGATTAAGAGAATATGATGATCACAATTTCGTGTGCAAGATTTTTGAAAGTGCATAAAAATAATTTCACTTTTCGGTACTGCTCACACAAAAACCCCATGCGTGAAGCCGGCGCACCCGGTTGAACCGAAATGCTAAACCCCTTTATTACTGATAAAGGGCCCCTGCCGGGCGACGCCGGCTGGTCAGTTATATATTTCTTCACGGATTCACAATCTGAGTTTGGGTTTTTAAAACGAGCAATGTTCCAAGACTTAAGAAAAGAAGCTTCAGTCGTTGCATCAAATTCCTTGCTGAATACTGACATAAACCGCTGTTGGGTTGCTATCGCAGATTTTAACTCAGTTGACTTGCTTTTTCTTACTTCCGATTTTGGTGGAAGCTTGCTTGTAAAGTTTGTGTGATTCGTTTCATCATGGCGTTTTTCGTTAGTGCCTTCGTTGTGGACCAAGCAGCTTATGGCAAATTGTACACAAAGGTTTATTTTTATGAACACTTAATGCATAATTTTCTTGCAGCTCTACATTAAAAAAACTCTGTTTCAGTCGTTGCATCAAATTCCTTGCTGAATACTGACATAAACCGCTGTTGGGTTGCTATCGCAGATTTTAACTCAGTTGACTTGCTTTTTCTTACTTCCGATTTTGGTGGAAGCTTGCTTGTAAAGTTTGTGTGATTCGTTTCATCATGGCGTTTTTCGTTAGTGCCTTCGTTGTGGACCAAGCAGCTTATGGCAAATTGTACACAAAGGTTTATTTTTATGAACACTTAATGCATAATTTTCTTGCAGCTCTACATTAAAAAAACTCTGTTTTCTCTTCGTATTTTCGTTTTTTTGTATTCGCTGATGTCATGTCACTTCGTTTCAGAGTGTATTTAATATACTTGTGACTTCGACTTCAGTATAGTTAACTGACTGTTTGAAATAGCACGCAACTGTAAATTAAATCTAGATTTCTGATTCTGACCAATATTCCTACTTTATACTTCGCACTGCAATGCTTACTATGTACGAATGAATGATTTCCACGATATAATCTGACTTAGCACCGGCTGTTCTTAAAAATCTTCCCTTGACGTAAATTTACTGTGAGTAACAGTTTATCAAGAATTAATGGCGTCCTACCTTGGTGAATACTAAACGAGCTATTACGTCGGATAGCTTTAAAACTAACTATTGTAACAATACATATGATATCATTGTTCAAAAGAAGAGCCACAAATGAATGGTCGACGAGCTACCCTTTGCCATCGTTGGTCTATGCAAAGTTATTTTACCAACAAAACCGCTCTTCGTGTAAATTTGAACAGATAAACAAAGAATGTTGATGCTGCGTCGGCAATTTACGCTTAATAAGAACCAAGCATTGGTGTCGTCTTTACACCCATTCGAATGTTATCCCAACGTAACCTTTGTCCCATCCAGGGCTGGGGAGCTGGCCTAATATGGACCAGGACTAAAATTTTCAAATCTATGGCTCCTGCTCCAGCTCCGGAGCTAGTGTTTAGATTCAGGTGGAGTCAGCTCCAGCTCCAGTCAAGTTTTCAAGGATTTACTAATGTAGTCAAATGCAATATATTTTTAGCCATGGATTTTACCGATAATATAACTACATGGTAAAGGAATATCCAGCAATAGTTTTGAAATAGCAATGGTTTTTAGATAAACACTCAGATCAGTGAACATAAAATTGAAATGCATCTGAAAAATCAGTAGAATTACAGTGCTACAGCTACATCTTTTCTATAGTTGGATAGGGGCTGCCAAAAATTTTGATAGCTCCAGCTCCAGCCCCGGCTCCACTAACATCTAAAAATAAAGCTCCAGCTCCGGCTCCTTCAAAAAATTCCATCTCCCTGGCTCCCAGCTCCGGCTCCCTAGCCCTGGTCCCATCACTCTACGTCTGTGTACAAAGCACCTGAAAGAATAGAGTTAAATTAAATTAAGAATTTGACGCGCCTGGTGATAGTTACACATGTCTCATTTTTTCGCTGATGGCGTTTGTCATTGATAAATTGATTGTGTTTTATCAGATTAAACAACTTGCGTCGTCGTCTAGTATCGCTGAGGCGCTTTGACCCAACATTAAATCGTGAAGGATTGGCAGATTTGTCAAAAGTTCAGGTACGTTTTGTTGCACGGTTTGCATGCCCAAGTTTTGCATGCAAGGCTCGTGCCAGACTATGTTCACCGAATATCTGGTATTGTAAATGAACTTCTTATGTCACAAACTATAGAAGAATATTCGTTAGTCATGCATAAAAATATTTTCGACGGAAAAGACCGTTGACTTGAAGACATTTCATTGATCCAAACTTGAAAGCATCAAAGCAAATTTGAACATATGTCACTGAATCTTAAACGCTTTCTTACCATATCAAGCAATATCTTTCCGCGTTGGCACGCTTTGATTTGGATACCAGTATGGTCTTGATGAATCTTTGAAAAGGAAAATTTTTCATAAATCTTGCACAATTTCAAAATAACAAAAAAAATAGGAACTAACTGGAACGCCGAAACTTTTCGTTTCATAGGGACTTCAGCGAAAGAGTTGGAATTTTAAACTTTACTGTTTTTCAGATATTTTCGTTGTTTATTTTCATGCTTGCGTGGTGATAAAATTCCCGTATTTTCTTAATAACTAATCATTTTTTAGAGTAAATTACGTTGGTTTCTACTTTGCTGATGCTATTTTGAATTAGCTGTGGTATTGGGATCTATATTTAAAGGCGACATAATTTAATTTTTGTTTTTTATATTTTCTTAAAGTAGTTAGGCTTGCCCACTCCATAATCATGCATTCAAATATATATTCTTGATGATTATTTTGCTGTATGTACGCTATCAACAGTTAAGGCATATTTAGTAAAAAACATTGTAGCCTACGCATGTAGAACGTGCCAGTGAAAGCGGCTAAAACCGCAGTGTTTTTTCCAAGCAGGCTTAAACTGTGGTAGGCGTTTGCTGAAGTTTAAAAATTTGTCATTTGTTAAGTATTCTTGGCGGCGTTTGAAAGGCAACTTACAAGCATTTTTTTTGCCCAAAAAAATCTTTCCTACACTCCACGCTCATTTGAACACTTTCGTATGTTGACATTATGATACATGAATTTTCTTACAAGCGCCTCGTAGAACATCACGTAAGAATGTTATGGGCCTTGATACAAGTGCATTGACTACAAGACACGTACTTGAGAAGAAATGCTTTATCAACCTGCCTGTAATCACGCGTTTACAGAAACGCTTCTACTATCACGTCATGCAAGCAATTTTGCTTCTGTGACAGAAGACTGTGATGCTTCGAGGCAGTATTACATGACTAACTGCGAGACCATTTTACTTGCGGAATAAGTTTTGCACTCAAAAGAGCAATGTGAACGTTCATAGAAGAGTGGAACATTTCTAGAGGATGCAGTTACTTCTGAAACAGCGTTGTGCTGAGAGCAGATTCGGCTTTACCGGCACAGTTCATATTTTCGCAGGCACTGCGATCTTGCTGGATAAGTTGCCGTAAATGCTTTCCCCAGAGTCTAGCAACGCGAATCCTCTGTGGGCATAGAACTCCAGTAGGAAGTTGCATCTAATTGCAGCCAGCTATTGACCACGCTTTTGTAATCATTGTAGACCCCAGATGAAAACGAGAAGCACGATGCTCTAATGATGTTTGCCACGCACGAATCGAAGCCGCCCACCCAGGACAATACAGTTTGTTAGCTGGTTGTTTGTTGTGTTCAAACAAGAATACGTACAAAACCAACTACAACGATCAAAAGGAAAATGATCAACTACACTTTTGTGATTGCTAGCTCATGCTATGACGCTTACACATATTCGATGTCGTGTTCTTATGAAAGTTGTGTAAACTGCAGTGTTTTAAAGTTAAAGCAAAGCTTTCATTCGTGTCGAAGCGAATGAGTCTTGTTTGTTTTGAACGTAGCTTGACTATTGCACTTCTAATCTACAGATGTTTGTTGTGATGTCTCATCAGTTGTCTTAGCTCACTACAAAGTACTTGTCATTGCGATGCTCACATTGTACTTGAGCTTTCGATAATTTTGGAAATTTTTTTTGTTTGCAATGCTGATATTTAAAAGCACTTTGATAGCGGTACTGATAACTCGGAAGCCGGTCTGAACACTAGTTGCTTTGCCAACAAATAACCGTGTAGCTAAACTGAATTAAGGAACAAATGTTTCTCACATCTCTACCTATTGCTGCTTGATTTTAGTGTCTGAATTAGTGTTAATGACTGCATTTTATTCTTTTAATCATATTCCTGCACTGTGTCTTGCAGCATATCGTTGATCAATATTTTTTCACTGTACTATATCCAATTTTTGTTGTGTTCCACTGTTTTCTGTAATGAACTAAGAATTCTGTGCAAATTTCAATTCAACTGCTTCATACCGTCTTACTGTAATTTCAAGGCTGCAAGTGTAGCTAACCCTACTGTGGTAACTATGCTGCAAAATTTAGCGTGTTTAGCTAGATGATCCTGATTTATACCTTCAATTTATTTCCAACGTAACGTTTTTATTTTACCTTATTTCGATATTTGCGTATGTGACGATTCGCACGTTTTATTGCGATCAGAGTCAAAAAACTCGCTTTTGAATCAATGCTACAAAAGCAGGTGTTAACTCGTTAGTGGTAGAAATACCTTAACAACTTATAACTCCGTAATTTCACCTCAGTTCCTCTGGTGTTTACTACCGTAAAATGTGTCTATATTTTTTTTTGTTTTTAAGAATGAAAGTGTTGTGAACAACAGAGCATCAGGCCATCAAACAATTTATTTTAGATGTAATGCCGTACTTTGTTCAGGTTGGCTTATCCAACTGCTTTTTTGAGATGTTAACGCAATGGCTTTTTGTGATCTTGTAGCAAAAAAAGTGAAAAAGAGATCTAGTTGTCTGATTGCTGACAGTGCTTCAAATGGTGACGTAACGGCAGGCTGAACGTCTTCTATAGAAATCACGTCATCATCTTCGTCTTCTTGATCATCGACGGTTGTTAGTTCATTCAAAATGTGTGTCTGTAATCGTTTCACGTGTTAACAGTCCATCGTCGCTTGTAGCATAATCAGTAAAGCCAAGTGTTTCAGAAATTAATCCACCCGCTTAAAGTCTTTCCCATATCCCAACAACTTCATCATCACCATCATCCTCGGTTTGTTCTTCTTGAACTTGGTTGTCTTCTGCTTGGATAAAGTTGACTTTTTTGAAGCAGTTTTTTATTGTTGCTTTGCTGACCATATTGCAGGCATTGCTGAGAAGTTTGTTCCTTCTAAAACATTGATCGTAAAGTATTTTTCTTCAAAGGCTTCCAAGCGCATTTTCGCTAAATTTTTTCGATAATGTGATTTGAGGCATCGAATAACCCCAGCATCCATTGGCTGGGTTCTTGCTTTTGTATTGGTTGGGAAAAAGATTAGCTTGATATTCGTGAGCCCTTTAACTTTGAGATGAGCTGTGCAGTTGTTAAGCACCAGTGCAACGTTTCGGTTGCTTTTTCGCATTTGCGAGTCTAGTTTTTTTACCCACGTTTCGAAAATTGCTGCAGTCATCAAAGCTTTCTTGTTCGATTCATATGGCAAAGGCAGTTTCTTGATGTTTTTGAAACATCTTGGATTGGCTGATTTGCCAATAACAAGAAGGGGCAGCTTTTCCCCCAACCATGCTCGCTGTCACTAACGCAGTTAATCTTTCCTTCGAAAGTTTTCCAAACATGAGTCCTATCTGGTAAGCATCGATAAAACAACCCGGTTTCGTCTGCATTAAAAATGTCTTAAGCCTTGAATTGTTTTAAAAGAGCAGGAAGACAGTTTGTTTGCCATTCATCTACGTCATTTTGGTCAACGGATTCTGCCTCACCATGTAATTTTTTGCACACTATATCCTTTCTCATCTTCCACCGATTTATTTAACTCATACTTAATTGCTTGGTATTTTCACAACCGCAAACTTCGGGATATTCTTGAGCTTTCAACAGTAACATTTCCCCACTGACTGGAATTTTTTTGTCTCTTGCTTGACTAAACCATTTCACCAAAAGCTCATCCACAGCTTCGAAATTATGCTTACGCTTTCGTTTAGTTTTGCTGCTGCAACCTGCATCAAAGTCTTCGATTAATTATCTTTTCTTTATTCTTCAAAATTGTGATTAAGGATGTTCTTGAAATTTCAAGTCCCTTAGCAAGCATTGACACTGGCGTATCATTTCTCCTGTTCACCTCATTAACGATGTCATATTTTTTCGATAACGGTAATGATGTTCTTTTTTTAGGTATCTTTCTGCACTGTACTGTAAATAAACTAGCCGCAGTCACTACGTATAGTGTAGTTTAAATACTGTACAGTACACAGTAGAGCAAAGTCGGACTCTTTATTAGGTCAACAATGGTCTTTTATACGAACTCAAAGCGAGTTGCATGCAGTCTACGCGTTTTCAGTGTGTGGTTGTCACTCATGAATGGTTATTAAATAACGCTTTGCGTAACTCACAAAAAAACGTTTGGCACGCAGCGTCAATGCGTACAATGAAGCGTTGGTAGCAAATGTGTTAACTCTTTCGCTACGTTTCGCCACTACAGTGGCGCAAATTTTGTGGAAATTGTACGTTGCGCCACTTCAGTGGCGTAGCTTTTGCTGACGCTTGTACGTACAGCCACGCTACTGGCGTCTGAGTAATCGCTTTTTTTCTTTCACCAAAACGAGAGTGAGTTTTTTTCCGCATTTGTGTTAGCGACTACTACTTCCAGTGTTCTGTACTCTTTATTTTTATAGGTTTAGGTTAAAGTCGAATGTGAAAATAAGTACTGTAGTGCTGTAACTAGCTAGTGTAGTATGGAAGCCAGGAAATCGCAATCACGCATGTCAGCCTTAGAAGCACAAAATTTGATTTCTGCTTTGATGTGTGAAGACCAACCTGATAGTGATGTAGAACTGTTTGGTGATGAAAATTCGGATTATGATACTGACGTAAGTGACGTTCATAGTGATATCCTAAATAGTCATAGCGAAACACCAGTACAGGTTGCTGCTGGTGCATCTAAAATTCAAGATTTTTCCGTTGCTGATCTTATGTCTGAGAGTGATAGCGATTCCAACCAAACATCAAGTCAGGTTGCTGTGTCCAGCGCTGCTTCTGTTACTCAAGGTGGCTCCACTGCTGATATTAGCTCTTCTGATTCTGCTAGTGACAATCAAGCTACTGCTCCTGGAAGGCCAACGCAAAATCCTCTCCTGGATAGTTGGAAACAAATTTCAGAAGCCGATAGTGACATCAACGTTTATGCTTTCAATTTTGCCAAAAACAGTGGGATTCAAATAGGCGTCTGTAATGATAAATGGGAGGCTGTTGAAATTGATCCAAATGGCACCCTAACACCATATGATTTTTTTCAATTGGTATGGGATGAAAACGTGGTTGATGAATTGGTCAGCATGGTGAACGAGTACGGAGGCAGAAAGAAACAAATGAACATGCCTTCAAGAAGGAGATCTCTTTTTGCTAAATGGACAGACACTAATGCTGCAGAAATGATGAAGTTTTTGGCTGTTACAATTCAAATGGGAATACATAAGCGACCATCTGTCAAGAAATACTGGTCAGTAAAAGAACAATACCATACACCATGGTTCAATTCCGTATTTGCACGAGAACGGTTTGAACTTTTGTATCATAGCATGCTTCATGCTGCACCTGTGTCTGCAGAAAAGACGCAAAAAATTTTGCCATTTTTGAAGAAGCTTGTTCAAAATTTCCAGGAGGTTTTTTATCCTTTCCGCAATGTGTCCATTGATGAAATGGTTGTAGGATTCAAAGGGCGTGTGAAGTATATTCAATACCAGAAAGCCAAGTAAGTTTCATTTGAAAATCTTCGGTCTGTGCGACAGCTCAACTGCTTACGTTTACAACTTGCTGCCTTACTTTGGCTCCCAGACAGTGTACACTCTTCAAGATGAAAAGGCTAGCCAAGCCAAACAGTCTTCCATGACCTTCTCTCCGTTCTAGATGATGGACACCATGTCTTTTCTGATAGATACTACACAAGTTTGGATGTGTCAAAGTACTTGGCAGAAGAAAAGAATATGTATTTTACAGGAACTCTGAACACCAACAGAAAGGGGCTGCCAAAGGAAGTCAAGAAGATGAAAATGAAGCATTTAGAGCGAAAATTTTTTTGTGATGAACAAGGTGCTGGTCCACATATTGTCGTTGCCTGGAGGGATAAAAAGGCATCCAAGCCAGTTGTAGCTCTCTCTACTTTCCACAATAACGAAACTGTTCAAAAACAGAGGAGATTTGGACATACTGTAACTATGCCAAAGCTGATTGCAGATTACAATGACAATATGAACGGTTGTGATCGTGCTGACCAAGCAATTGGATATTACTGCAACTTTGATCGAAAGTCTTACAAATGGTGGAAAAAGCTATTTTGGTGGATCCTGGAAGTTGCTCAATATAATGCTTTCGTCCTCTACAATCTCCACCAGGGATCAGGAGAAAAGCGTTTGACATTACTGCAGTTCAAAGAAGCGCTGATCCAGGCTATCACTAATGAAGCAGCCGAATCCAGCGAAGAGCCTATTCTCAAAAGAAAACGAGCTGGACGTCCAGCCGATACACCTGTGCTGACAAGATTGAAAGACACCAAACATCTTGTCACTGCTGTTGAAAAACAAAGAGAATGCAGAGTGTGTAGTTTCGCAGTTCAGAACAAAAGAAAACGTACAAGCTATGTGTGTTCTAGTTGCCCAGAAAAACCACACCTGTGTCCCAAAGACTGTTTTTTGAAATATCATACCATGACCAAATACAGAAAATGAAGAAATTGGTTTGACCACCAATGAAAAAAAGATACTTCATAAACAATAACGACTTGTTTTATTGTGATTTGTGGTTCTAGGATTTGATTGCTTACTGCATCAATATTGTAGTGCGTAAAATCTACAAAAATGCAAAAAATCGTGAATTTTTGCCAAAATGCCGATAGGGATGTATATAAACTAACTAATTTTGAACAAAAATGATTGTTATTTGCTTGCTTGACCGTTTTTTGTGATGTTATATTGATAGAACGATAATCCATGCCAATATGACATGAATATCTTGAAATTTATTTTTTTGTGATTTTTTGCCAAATTAATTCCGTACAGCAATGGAGAAAAATTACGTAGCGAAAGAGATAAACAAAAGGCAATAACTGTCGCAAAATAAGATAATTTTGTTCGCGGGGATGAAGAAGTGGCGTCGTTAATAGCGAGTTGTCGTAAAAGCGGGTGTCGCTAAAGCCGAAGTCAAATGTATATAAAAGATAGGAATTCTGCCAGGACCAACAGAAATGCGTTGTTAAAAGCGAATTGTCGTTATATCCAGTTTCTACTGTGATATATCTTTCCTGCTTATAACCTATTTCACAAATTTTAACAATGCACAACGCATTAGTTAATGCGCACAGTTGACCGGTACTTTCTTTGTGTACTGCACTAGACATAACTTGTACAACACTAGACCTGACTTGAAGTAATTGAAAACAGATCTGGCAGACTAGTGTCACGGTCCAAATCGCAATAAAATTTTAATCAGCATTCTTATTCTGAGTCTTAAACAATTTCTGTGGACGCGATACATTTTACTTTTTGACATGTAATCGTCAGTCCCGTAGCACTCCAACTTCGGGCCCCCCCAAAGTAAGCGCAAGAGCCCCTGCGCACAGGTCATATCACTTTAGAGGTGTAAAATTGAAAAGCTGCATTAAGAAAATACACCACAATTTGTACATAAGTAAACAGGCTAATGTCAGAATAAAGCATGCCGATACCGAAGGTGCAAGTCATAAAAAATTCGGCACCGATGCCAGAGTTCAGTAGGACATTTATGCAGACACTGCGAAACGAAAGCAATGACACTGAAAAACATGAAAAAGTTATAAAAACACAGTATCATTTAAATAGTCTGGAGCGAACCTTTTTGTTCGCAAATGCTGTTATGACATTGTCATAATCAAGAGATCGGGCGCAGTCATTTTCGATTGACAACATGGCTAATAAAGATAGTCTACTGTCTGTCATAGACGTTCTATTAAAAGTTTTGATCAGTTTCAATTTGCTGAAGCTTCTTTCAGCGTTGGCAACAGTCACGGGGCAAGTTAGTAAGATTCGAAGTGCGATGTACACATTCGGATACAATT
This sequence comes from Trididemnum clinides, assembly GCA_963675345.1. Lineage (NCBI taxonomy): Eukaryota > Metazoa > Chordata > Ascidiacea > Aplousobranchia > Didemnidae > Trididemnum > Trididemnum clinides. Next base: position 12,445,211 of record OY776289.1, read on the forward strand.
CAAATAAATGAGTCTTTAGAAGATAGTTCAGAAAGTCTTGAGCCGTATTGAGATTGCGTTTTTTTGTAAAATTAAAACAAACCGCTGTAGCTCAGCGCTCATTTCATCAGAATCAATGTCATCGAACTTTTTTTGGAACTCTTTACAGCAAGTAAGAAGAGCATTTTCTTGTTGCACAAGCAAAAGTTTGTCTCGTGTGTACAAAAACGAAAAGGCGGAAGAAACCTCACGTAACAAATTAAAGCGCTCCTTTATTGACATAATAGCCTGGTCTACTAATGGATAGAAAAAGTTGCTTTTAAATTTCAGTTCAGGAGTAGCTCGTTGTTCCTCTTCACCTTGGTAATCAAACAATCTTCTTTTCTTTCCACTTCTTGACGGAGGAAAAGAAGGATCAATATCCAATTCCTGTGCTATTTCAACAGCAGATGTTGCGGCACTGTCATAACCCGTTGTGCGATAGTTTTGCAAAAACTTTTCAGTTGCCTGGATTTCCGTTTCCATTGTATGAAGGGAGACTCCATACCATTGAAGAATCTTGCTTGCTTTATTGACTTGGAATAGGATATCATACCAAATAAACACCGACAAAAGAAAACTCCATTTTGATAAATGAGCTATCAACGATTTTGTTTCTGAGGCAGCTCTTCCATCTTTTCTTTCTATGGAAATGGCTTCCAAGTCTTTCAGTGCCAGCAACACCTCTTTTAAATTGTATCGAAGAGGTTTGATGCATTTAATTCTGCTTTCCCAACGAGTATCAGATTGTGACTTTATGGACAGCTCCACATGTTTCTTCAAAATTTCCCAACGCTGAGCAGAGGAAGAAAACAGCACATACAACCTTGTAAGTACTCCAAAAAATGTCAATGCTTCCGTCGATCAATTAGCACTGTCAACAACAACTAAGTTAAGGGTATGGTTTGCACAGGGCACGTAAACAGCTTTGGGATTGATGTCTAGCATTCTTGCTTGGACCCCAGAATGTTTTCCTTTCATGTTAGCACCATTATCATATGACTGATCTCGACAATCAGACAATTCGAGTGGCAGTTCGGTCGCTTTTTCTAAGAAAGCGTCCAACAAGCCTTTCCCAGTACTGTCACTTATTCTCAAGTAGCCAAAAAATGTTTCTTTAACAACAGCAGCTTCTTCATTACATAGTACATAACGGAGAATGACAGACATTTGTTCATGATGTGACATATCTGGAGTGCAGTCCAAAATTATAGAAAAATATTTTGCCAATTTCAATTGCTGTAAATTTTCTTTTTCAACTTCTGTCGCTAGCAATTCAATTAGTTCATTTTGTATGGTAGGACTCAAATAGTGATCTTTAGTGTTTTTATTCTTGAAGCTCTTTTAGGATCGGATCTCTTCTTGCCAAAAGCTCAAATATACCCAGAAAATTTCCATTGTGAGGAGATACCAAGACTTCTTCAGATTCTCTAAAAGCAAGATTCCTTTCCGATAGAAACAAGGCAATGTCGATAAGTCTCTCTAAAACATTTCTCCAAAAACGTCTTTCATTGAAAAAAATATTCATCTCGCGTTTGTCGATAGTGGATGAATTTCTTATCCCTTCAGCTAGCAACATCCATTGACTGCAGCATTGTTGGTGGGAAATGCCGTTTTCATGGTCTTTCAGTTTTTTCGAAAAACCCTCCCATGTATTTATACCACTACAAAAGGGGCTTAGTGTTTTTCTAAATAGCTTACAACAAAAGCAAAAAACTTGATCTGATTCCCCAGAATAAACTAGCCACGACCGTGAAACACTTTCACCATTAGGTAACACACGTTTATAATGGTTGGAGGAAAAACGTCGCCTTGGAGTTGTGTTATTATATGGAAAATTCATTATTAGTTGATGTGGTCCACGCTTTACTATATCACATCGTTGAGCATCAGAAATACTTTCAGGCCATTTACATGGGTCATCAGGGATAGGGGTAAATTGAGATTCAGTTATTTTTGATATTGAAGGTTGCGTATTGGCAGGTAAATCACAACTTACATTTTCTGGAAATTCACAATCACTTTGATGCTGTGATCGTCATAGTCTTCTTTTTCTTGTACACTATAGTTTTCTTCATCCCTCTCGGTACTAGTGCCAGGTCTACTCTGCTCAGTAATCTTGAAAAAATCTGTCATCTTGGGCAATTTCGCTACAGTATCTCGAGCAGTGGCTGCTTCTTTTCTCTTTTGAGCACCACTTTTTGAACGTTTCATTCTATACAATGTCAATAAAATACCTTATCTGCACTCTGCAGTGTATATATATATTGTCCCGGTATTTATAGCCAAACAGAATTCCAGACCATTCTATGATTGTTGCGTAACAACGGCATTGTTACGTCAATCGAATATTCAAGATTCTACCAGAAAATCAATCGAAATATTCTAGATTCTATATATATAATACATGAGTTGCTAGTTGCTAGCCAGCAATTTTCAAGGTGATCTCCTAGCAAGAGGGATCTGCCTCCAGCATCAAAGTATAATAGAAAAATTTGCTAAAAAATGATCACCAGCATCATACGGTACCATACAGCAATCCATTACATCATGTCAATAAGCTGGCAACTAGCAACTCATGTATTATTGATAAGTCTTGACAATGATCCTGCACCCCTATTAGGGCTTACCGATGTGACTTGTTGTCCATGTCATGTGTGTGTGTCCTTGAATGTGACACCCATGATATAGGTATTGCTGTATCATATTGTTTTGCATTACATTTTCCTTTTTTTTTTTTTTTTTGCACCCAATGGCAAATTTGTTTTTTTAGCATATTTATTATTGAGTGTTTTTTACACCCGCCTGATGAGACCCAACAAGGTCGAAACCGGTCGCGGGTTATTGACATGATGTAATGGATTGCTGTATGGTACCGTATGATGCTGGTGATCATTTTTTAGCAAATTTTTCTATTATATTCTAGATTCTGCGAGATAAAATGACCTAGCATTCACTTATAATGTCACAAGCCAATTTCTTCCTACAGTTTAAATCGGTTGTAAACAAGTCTGCTGAACTGAAAATAGTCACGTAGCCAAAAAGCAATTTCAGACTAACTTGGGCCCCCCCCCAATTGGGGGGTTTGGGGGGCGGCTGCTACGTCTCTGGTAATCGTAATTGCTCTGCTTGCTAAATCTGTAATAAAACAGTTCATTATTAAAACAAGGACACTCGGTTTAGCAATGGTTTTATATTAGCGCTAAAAGTAAAGCACCTTCTTAACAGCATTAAAAATAAAATAGAAGTGATTGCCGCAGCTTTCAAACTTAATGTATTCAGAAATTTATAGATGCCTAGTATAGGTCCCACAAGTGTGGCGGTCTTAAGCTATGGTTTATTAAAAGCCTCTAGCTTCTTGTCGGTCACCAACTGCACTGAAGGTCGAAACAGTGTCACTGACTGCAGTTTGTTAAGTGCATCGGCTAGCCTCTTCCATTACCATAAGCAGGGATGTATTGGAGGGGGATCGCCGTCCACTGCCTTTTTTAGAAAACGCTGGACTAAAGGCACATTTTATTAATATTCAAAATTTAGGGCGCGATTTGTCCACCTACTTTATTATTTAGTAATAACCGTCTACCTACTTTAGTTATTATATAGCAATACACACTGACTATAAGGGTAGATATGTTTTGATCCTCAGGATACGGTAAGCTTAAGCCCGTTTATAGTTGTACCCACATTAATATTGCTTAAAGAAGTAAAAAAAAGGAGCCTTTGTGAGGACGAACATACGACCACTGCCACCATAAACCGCATTCTATAACCAATAGCAGAATATTGAAGAAATTCAGTCATTAATTTGGTGCGAAAACAAACAAATGTAATATTTCAAGTCGTCAGCAAACGTTTCGACAGGCGGTAAAAGAGGACAATACAAACTGCTTCAGCTTTCACACGTTGTAAGAAAAGCAAACTTGCCAACAATATTATGATTGAAGTACAGTTTTTAACGTGGTTGCTGCATTTTGGTTCACGTACGTTATTAAAGTCTAAGATAAAAACTTGAAGATACTGCAAAAAGCAACAGTGCGAATAACAGAGTCGTATACAAAAAGAATACCAGATTTAACAACATGCCCTATAAAAAAAGAGCCAGCACATAACAGGGTTGTACTATCACGCGGTAAATCAAGCGTTCTCTAAAGAATGGCATCAGTTGCTTTAGAAAGGCCGGCCCAAATCAAGATAATTAGTGGTTAACATTTAAGCCTCGACAAATGCTTTTCAACATTTTCAGAAAGTAGATAATTTACTCCTACATACGATAATACTGTAAATGGCAAATCCTCTAACAAAAATAGCTTCTTCAGATTAACCATCTTCTTGAATATAGCATTATTGAAGAAAAGTGTACGGCGTTATTTTAGCGAACGACGCTGCTAAAGAGACGTAGATTCTTCGACGTTTCTTCGCATGACATTTGTTCCGTCTTCGCAAGGGCGTCACTTTGACAATCTTTCTCGGCCCATGCCACTAATAATGCGTGTTCCGGAGCTCGGAAAACGTCAAGTCCAGAAACCAAAGCTTGCTCATAGAGCTGAGCTCCACTGAAATAATGAAAAATTTTGTCAGCTCTAACCTCAAGTAACAAAGTTAAAATCCATGGTTATGGGTAGTTGAAATTGTCTTATTAGCGACTAAGCTCGGCGGTATAGTATTTTAATTAAAACGCACGCCTCAAAAGTATAAGATCCGAGTTCAAATTCCAGCTCGTGGAAATTTCAAAAAAACAGCTCTTCACGTGTATCCACGTTAAAAGGTAAACATTCGTATATAAGGAAAGGCAAGAGAAAGGGACTGGCTCCCTCATTCTCATCAGCGTCGTGGGCCCAGGAAAATGGTAGCCTTAACTTCCCATCTCCAAAGCTCGAAATTTAGCATGAGATTTCATGTACAAAATATCACACCGACTACTTGGCAAATTGCGACGGATGTTGACAATGAAGTCCGGTATATCTGGTCAAGAAAGACTTAGCTTGGCATACACGTAAAGCCAGCATTATACTCGCAGTTCAACCATACCTTGCAAATGCTTCCCCTCCACTTGCTCGTACTATATCTTGTTTATAACCACAGAAGATGCTATAGTCAAACGATCGCCAAAATCCATTTGAGCGAGATATTTCATGAATGCTGGAGTCCTACAATTAAATTATCAACGCATTAAGACACAGGCCAAATACGGTGAGGTTTTTGTGTTCTTGTTGAGTACTCTTAGGATAAACACGCGGCATGAAACGTAACTTTCAGGTCCTTAACGCGTACTAATTAAGATGTATAGGGCAATGGCAAAACGGTAGTTCAATTCGAATCAATCACAAACGTAAACCAGTGGCTCAACCATCAAGGCATGCTTCCACTAGTTGGTGACCAATATTATAAGATTCTTAGGACCTGCTGGGTGAGCAGCTTCAGTACTACAACCTGGTGAATACAAAGCAAAGGCTTTTCCGACAAGAGAGATCCAACGTTTTAAAAACGGTTTCATCTCCGTGAAAAGAGGTGGCTGCAATCACCTCATGAACCTTAAAAGTTTATAAGCAACATAGCATCAGTTTGGTTTGCTGACGGAATCTTTCTGTTTTAGTCTAATCTGTTTAATCACTTGCCTTCTCCGTGTCATGTTTGGTCGTCCACACCCTCTTCTTTCAACCAATTCAAAATCAATCGCACTGCTTAGCACAATATCATTACACCCCTCAAAACATACCCACACCATTGGAATCAATTTGCTGTTGCTAGCCTATATAAAGTTTTTTCCAAATCCTGCAAATTCATGCTTTTTACCACTACTTTTCTCAACTAATGTAACTCCACACATTGCTGTTATCACCTTTTTATAATTTCTTCTCAAAATTGGCACCTCATTCTCCCGCTGAAATCCTGTCTCGCTGCCGTACAGCATCGCCGAACTTCACAATTTTGTCCTTTCATTTTTAACGAAAGCTTTCTTCCATTTAGCTATTCCCCATATTCCAGAAATTTTATTTACCCAATTTTTGTTCTTGCTGTCACCGCCGCTTCACTTTCACCACTGGCATTCAATCTACCCCCGAGCAAAAAAAACTCTTTATCAGCTCCACCTGCTCATAAAATGTTAACTCTTCGGTTGGTTCGACAATCCCTTTCATTGCTTCAACACATCTCTCACCAATGAAACTTCTTGCCATAGTTAAGGTCGCTCTCTTGATTTTGGCACCTCTACCATGCATTCATTTACCACATTTGATGCACAGCACTTAATTTGCCATCACTCTCTTGCCGCACCTAGCACGTGGATCGACTTAGTTCTTGATTATTTCTCCTTTCCAATCACTTACCATCATTTTACTGTTCTTGACGTTAACCTTCCTCTTATACGACTCTTTCCATTTCAAAAACTTTTCTCTTAAGTTCTCCATACCTTCACTCATTAAAACCAAGTCATCTGCATACACAATTTCATCTATCAAGCACTCTCTCGCATTCTCCGCAATTGTATTCTTTACATCAGTGGTTATCAAACTGTGCGTCGCGACGCTTCGGTGCGTCGCTTCAATTTTCCAAAGGCGTAGCGGGATATTTTGGCTTTGTGCCATTAAGTCTAGCTTTTATTGCGTCAAAAGAACTCTGATCGTAGATTCCTTTCTTTTGACATATTAATAATAGTGTTTTTAATACACTGTTGCAACGGTTGACTTCTTATTCAAAAATCAAATTGCAGAAGTTTAACTTAAATGACGAAAAATATATAAAGAATAAAGCATTCAGTTGTATGTTGGACGAAAACAGGAAAGATGAGTTACAAACTTAGAAGAGCGTAATTTTACGATTGAAGATGACAGACCAATCCAAAATCTCGGGAGCATAAGGGCAGTTATTTATGTAAATTACGAGTCACATTTATCTCGCAATACGGCAAACTAAACTGCAGGATGCTGTCTGGTGCGTCGCAAAGTCTCGCAAGTTTTTTTAAATGCGTCGCATCGCAAAAAGTTTGAGAACCACTGCTTTACATCAACAGAACATACTAGAATAATAAAAACACTTACATCATTCTGTAGCTGTTGAAAAGGGGATGGAAAGTAGAGACGTTCCCCGGGCACAGTGTTTAATCGAGCGTGGTGAAGAAATTCGGGAGACATCTAGGTTAAGAAACGGTTATATACAGGGTGGGCCATAAATAACGCACCAAAGCATATAAAACAATTCAGATAATAATAACAAACGTTTTGGGCCATAAATAACGCACCAAAGCATATAAAACAATTCAGATAATAATAACAAACGCCATGTTGTTGTTGTTGTTGTTTACCCGACCCCTTCCGAGGCATGGGGGCATGGCGGAAGACCATGGAGCCCCAGAAGCCGGGCAACTCCCCAGGGTCTGGACCAGAGGTCATAAAGAGACAGAGAGTCGCCAAAGAGTGAGCGGCGCAAAGAGTCCGTAGCTGGACAGTGCAGAATGAGATGAGAGATGTCCTGGGACGAGTGTCCACAGGCGCTGCAAGAAGGATTCTCGATTCTGCCAATCCTGGAGAGATAGGAACCTAAAAGAAGGCTGTGTCCATTGCAGCGAAGACGAGAGAGCACAAGTTCCTCAGTGGAAATTGAGGGAACCTGTGTGTCAAAATACTTTGAGGAGACAGTACGCCTCCAGTCCGAGATAAGACGAGAGTGGATACGAGAGATAAGAGGAGAGAGACTACAAGGGATTGCGGAGGGCGCAAGCAGCGCTCCCCGTCTGGCAAGCTCATCAGCTGTGTCGTTCCCCGGGAGAAACGAGTGTCCGGGGACCCATTGTAGCCTGATAGAACAGGAGGAGAAGAAGGACAGTTCCTGCCAGATCTGCCACAGAGTTTGAGATAACAGGAAAGGTGGAAGAGAGGACAGGGTGGCGAGGACAGAACGAGAGTCAGACAGGAGAAGAAGAGAAGAAAAATGGCAGACTTTATGGTGTTGCCGAGACCAGCAAAGAGCGTGCAGAATGGCGCAGGCTTCAGCGGAAAAACTGGGCCTGCCGAAAAGGAAAGAGTGGCCTCAGTGCCACAGAGAGAGCAGTTGGCAAGAACGCCGGAGCCGCCCTTGCCAAAAGGAAAAGGAACAGAGCCGTCTGTCCAGAGTACCAGATCATGAGGAGGAAGAGAGTCAAGGTGGGCGAGAGCCGCACCTTGGCGAGAGTGAGGGGGATCAGAGCGAGAGCATGGAGTGGGAAGGGTGGACTCCACCGTGAACGAGGGCAGATTCCAAGGAGGACAGGGAGGGCAAGCAACAAGAGCCTCCCTAGAACAAGTAGAAGAAAGCATGAGCGGGTGAGTGGACGCAAAAGCTCTCCAGGACGATCTGCAGAGTCTTGGTTTCACTCCTAGTCTGGCCAAACCTGAGATGGGAAAGGAGGTTGGGAGACGAAGAGCCCGCTCATGAGAAAAAAGAGTGAAGTGAGTCAGAGTGACTCGTAGGGGAGGTAGAGAAGCCTCGGTGAGTAGTAGAGGGATAGGGGACGACGAGAGGCAGCCGGTGATGGCGCGACTGGCCGCTCGGTGAAGGCGTTCCAATTTGGTGATATTGGTAGCGCTTAGGAAAGGAAACCATCCGGGTGAAGCGTAAGTGAGAAGGGACCGAAGAAAAGATTTATACAGAACAGAGAGGGACTCCTTAGAGGGGCCCCAAGAGGAAGCAGAGATACAGCGTAAGGCCTTGAGACGTGGGAAAAATTTGGCCTTCAGCGAAGATACATGCCTAGAAAAGGAAAGAGTGCGGTCGAAGGTGACCCCAAGAAAAGTTGGAGTGGGATTAAAACGGAGGCGGGAGCCGAGTAGGAGGAGGTTGGGCTGGAGGTTAGCCTGGTGGGGATCCACTGAAAAGAAGGAGGCCTCACATTTGCTCGGATTGAGAGGAAGACACCAGTACTCAGACCAGCGCTCCAATCGAAACAGAGCTCCTTGTGTGGCCTCCACCGCAGTGGGGACCGAGGGGGAGGAGGACCAAATGGCCAGATCGTCAGCGTAAAGAGAGCAGCTGACGGAAGAAGGCAGAGAAGCCGGAAGATCATTAATGAAGAGGGAGAAAAGTACAGGGCCAAGAACGGATCCTTGCGGAACACCTCGACGGACTCGAAAGGAGCGGCTTTTGTGATTTTGAAAAACCAGAGAAGCGCGCCTGTCAGAAAGGAAAGATTGAGTCCAACGAGCAAAGCAAGGAGGGAGGCCAGCCGAAATGAGTTTGTGGAAAAGGGCGGGGTGCCAGACAGAGTCAAAAGCTTTAGAGAAATCGATAGTAGACAGGATCGTCCGAGAGCCCGGCCTGGGTTTGTTAAACCCATCCGAAATGGACTGAGAAAGGTACAGAATTTGATCAAGTGTAGACCGTCCAGGGCGGAAACCGGCCTGGCGGGGAGAGAGAATGGAATTAGATTCCAGAAAAAAGAGAAGACGGGATAGTATGATGCGTTCAAAAAGCTTTGATACGCAGGAGGTGAGAGAGATAGGCCGGAAGGAAGCAGGAGAGTCGAGAGTTTTTCCCATCTTATGTATGGGAATAATAGATGTCTTCCAGATGGAAGGAAAGGAATGTGAAGACCAAGAAAGATTGAAGATGTGAAGAAGAAAATCCATGCCAGAGCGAGGAAGATGCTTTAGCATGGGATAGGCAACTTTGTCTGGGCCAGTGGCAGTGGATGAGGAGAGGTTGGAGGCAGCCGCAAGAAATTCAGCGGGAGAGAAGGGAGAGCAAAAGGACGAGTGAGACTCCACAGAGCACGTAGCTCGGCGGAGCTCAGTGAGGTAGCCTCTGGCTCTGCTGCGCAGGGCCTTTGGCTGAGACACGGAAAAGTGAGACCTCAGGTAAGCGGCATAAACCGAAGCCGATTCCCTGGGAGAGGAACAGTTAGGAAAGTTAGGAGAGGAAGAAGACGAAGAAGGAGAGCCAGCAATAGAGCGAAGAAGAGAGTGCACAGATTTAGGATTAGATTTAGGTGAAAGAGAAGTGCAGGTCGTCTGCCATGCCTCAGCCTTGGCCTTGGCAATGACCGACGAGGCACGTCGAGAGGCGGAGATGTAAGCCTGTCGATCTTCATCACTTCTGTGAGCAGTAGCGAAAGTCTTGCGTCTTTCACCAACCGCTTCTTCCACCTCAGCAGACCACCAGGCTTTAGGAGGGCGTTTGATGCGGCCGAAAGGAATGGAAGATTTGGCCGCATTCATTGCCAGATAGGTAAAGAGAGCAGCTGCAGAGGAAAGAGAAAGAGACGAGTATTCCTCTGCAGTAGGACAGTGAGAGTCAAAGTAGGAGGCAAAGTCATCCCAGCGAGCTTTCTGAAAATTGAAGGAAGGGGGGCGCTCGTTGGGGTGAAAGACCGGAGAGAGGGATAGAAAGAAGAATTGGTAGGTGGTCAGAACCCAGGTCCTGAAGCACCTCCCAGGAACAAGAAAAAGCAAGAGTAGAAGGAGCAAAGGAGATGTCAGGAGAGGAGCGACTGCCGGAGGAGCGATGGAAAAGGGTGGGTGTGTCAGGGTCATTGAGGGGGAGGAGGTCTGAGGAGATGACCCAGTCGAATACTTCCTCCCCACGGGGGTCGGAAGTACCTCTTGAGTCCCAAAGCGGGTGATGGCAATTGAAGTCCCCCAGAATGAAGAGATTTCTGGAGGAGGGAAGAATTGAGGGAGAGAAGGAATCGGTTCTGCCATCCGTTGGGGAGGAGCGAATAGGGGGGGCATACACATTAAGAAATGACACCGAGGAGGATTTGTTTAGAGAGATGTTGACCCCTACATAATCAGAGTAGGGATCGAGCGAAGAAAGAGAGGTGGTAGAAAGTTCAGAAAAGGATAGGCCCTGTCTGACGAAAATGACAACGCCGCCACTGGCATGCGAGGCATCAGAAGAGAGAATGCCAGACCGGGAGTGAGTACGATCAGAACGCAGAACAGAGAATCCAGGAATCCGGAAAGAGGAAGAGGAGTTAAGATTGGATTCCTGAATGCAGATAAGATCGACAGGATGGGATGAAAGAAAGTGAAGTAGTTCAGTGCTCCTGGCTCGAAGACCTCCAGCATTCCATTGAAGAACCCTGAGAGAGTCAGGGGGAGGAGAGGAGGCAGGAGGTGCAGAAGTATAGCCAGGAGCAAGGGACGGTGGTGGAAGGGTAGGGGAAGGAGATATAAGATGGGCAGATGGGGGATAAGAAGTTTGGAGACGAGGGTGGGGCAAGAGTGCAGCATTAGCAGAGGGGGGGCCAGATTCCACAGTGGAGGTATACGTGCCGGAGGAGTCCGAGGAGGGGGAGTCACAGTGTTACGGCAGGGGGGGCAGCTCCAAGAGTGAGAGCTGCCAAGAGCTCTGAAGTTAGATAAAGAAAGTTGTGAGCACCTTAGATGGACCCATTTGGAGCAAGCGCAGCATTGCACCGACTTGCCCCGCCAGGTCACATTTCCAGCGCACACAGAGCAAGGAAAGATGGGGCCAGGGTTAGGATGAACGTTACCGCTCATCAGGAGAAGAAGAAGAATGAGGAGACGAAGGAGGGCAAGAGTAGGGCAGGAGAGAAGAAAAAGTAAGAACAGGCGACCGATTTTAAAGATGCTGTGTGCTGCCCTTCTGCGGTCGTTCAGGGGGCAGCATAGCGAAAAAATGAATGGGGAGTGCCCGGGGTAACTGGGACCCTCGGGAAGGCCAACAGCCATTTCGACCCAACCCAAACGGGGCCGGGGACCGCACCACCACGTTGAGGCGGCTGTTGATTGGTGCAGTCATCGGCATCGACAAACGCCATCGGCACCAGACATTAACACTAATTCAACTCGTTCTTTAATTGTTAAGTGCATACCCTAAAAATGATATAAATTTTTTTTAAAAGGCAAATCATAACTAAAAAACTTTGATTGAAATTAAATTTAACAGTTATAGCAACTGATATTGAAATTAAATTTAACAGATACCCAAAGAAAAGATATTTACATTATTTCACATCACAATTTATTTTAAATCTTTGGTGCGTTATTTACGGCCCACCCTGTATACTGAATATGTTGGTGGAACAAAATGTCGCTTAAAAAATAGCTGTTTCGCCGAAAAATTTTCTTGGTATTCTCATCAGCGGGGATATTGCGTCATTTAAGAAGCTTGCAGACTTACCGTGCGTCCGAATTCTCAGGAAATAACAACTAGCTCTTCCGTTTTGATGCGACGCAGCCACTAATGAGAGCGTCATGAAAAGTAGACGGCAAAATAACTTTTTTTAAGCTATATTGGAACTTTTGAAACATATTTGGCACAGTGACATTAAACGGCGTAGCCAGTATTATTAACTAAGGATTCAAGCGAAACATAATCCGATGTCGCCAACTCAGCGCATTTAAAATGGACGCCTTAACCCGAAGGTTTTAAGCTGGAGGGTGAAACCTCCACGGGGAGGCGCAATACCATGGCCCCCTTTACATCATTTAAAAAAATTTGATAAAATCAGCGCTTTAAAAAACTTAAATCTCCAAGAAATAATCTTCTTGTCATTTTGAAAGGTAAATATGAAAAAATGAACACTTTGAAAGCATTGGCCTTCAAATAAAGTTTGTCATGAATCAAAGAGGAGGCACGGCTTTTGCTGGTATTGTGAAAAAAAGCACGCCTCAAAGAGGTTAAGAACTTCTGCTGTAACCGCAAAGCTATTAAGATGAGCAGAGACCAGACACTGGAGGTTATTTTCTTGCATATTGTATGTCCGGAAAAGTGGAGTTCTAGGCTAAGAAACGACTGTTTTGATATATTACACATTTTGATGCAAAAGCGGTTGCCAGTGACAGACACGAATAACATCAACCCTAAACGATTCACGACTTCAACTGATTGATATTCGCAAAGCAACAAGTCGCCAACGATAGCTCAGAACAAGATTGTGCTTGCCTACTAAACCTTGCCGCAACAGATTTTAAAGCAAGCTTTAGTTTCGCGTTGTTAAGCTTTTGAGAAAAGTATTTTGTAGAAGCTTCCGCTGCTTGATTGGTTGTTGTTGCCAGTTTACTTGTACATTCCCATTACAGAAGCTTTCCTCTGCTTGATGGTAGCGGCTGTAATGGAAACGCCCATTCCCAGCAGTATTCAGTAACTTCTAAGCTGGCCCAAACGCAAGTTGTTTTCATGTATTCCGAGACCGGAGTCAATGATGAATAAACTATTGTTACAAATCATGAAACAGGTTTTCACTACCTTTACAAGTAGATCAGTGGAACAGAGCAGGGTGTCGGGAGGTAGAGCTTGCACTGCCATCGACACACCACTGATGTATGAATAAAGACGAGACCCACCGTTGATCCAACTGCAAAGGAATGCAACGTCAAACGATCTATTTTTGAATGGTTTCAACGAACCGCTTGAAATGGTTAACACGAGGATGAAAGATGTTACTTGCTAAAAATTAGCAACTAGTTTAAAGCGTTCTCTCGCTCGTAACGTGCTTTAAGTGTTAGTACTGCTTAATATAACTCACCGTAGCGATAGGTCTGGATACTTTTGCTTGTATAAGTTTAGTAGCTTCAAACTTTGCGAGTTCTTTTCATTTGTGGCATTTGAAGGTGGGAAATACAAGACGACGAGAAGAGCGACGTCATCAGCACGCTCGGCAGACATGCACGCCTTCAAGCGATAATTGTTTGATTTGAAACAACAAACAACACCGTTGAAATTTAACTTTACTTCACTTGCCGCAGATGGCAAGACTCGTTTTTCATGGAGTGAACGAAATTATGCCACAAAAAATTCACTCTTTGATCAATCAAGTGATTTAAAGCTCTTTTGCAACCATTAAGACTGAACTCACACAGCCGTGATCACATTAAAATCGCAGGTCAAACAAGAACAGCCAAGTCACATAATTTAAACCAAGCTGGGTTTTTCAAAATATAAGAAATATTTATTCAGCTGCATTTTATCCACTGGTCTCAGAAACACTTTTACTTCATGTTTTGCCCACAAAAATTTTGGAATTCAAGTTATAAAACATCTACACCGCTAGCACTGTGGAAAAGCAGCGAGAATCGCAGTAAACTTCCTCAGGAGCACATCAACGAAACACGATCGGTTTTAAACTCGCAAGCCTACGATGGCAAACGGTTGCTTTAAAGAGCAGAGTATTGACAACATTTCTTGACTACCTGCTCAAACATTTGCATGAATTCTTTGAAATGATCCGATCCGTCCTGCAGTGGTAGAATGAAGTTGATTTTGACAGTAGGTGCTAGCTGTGTCGAAACGGGTCGCATTCTGTCGTACGGCTGATCAATGTGAACAGTTGCCACCTGCACCATTAAATAACATAAACAACAAAACTTCCGTTTTTGAAAGCCAACAAGCTGTTTGCACTGTGACTCGATATTTAAAAAGCAGAGATCATAAAGCAGTTCTTTCATTGCAGGTTAAGCAAAGAACGACACTGTTTGCGACGTAACTCGATATGCACAACTTAAATCGATATATATAATGAATTACTATGGACCCATCACTTGTCCGAAAAAATGCAACCTTGATTCGTTCATAGGTCGACTATTCGTGCAAAGACGAGTGCAGACGCGAAAAGGCAGCACGTTATTTCATAAGAAACTACTGTATCTCTTCGCTTCGCTTCTAGGCAAAGCACAAAGACTGAAAAAATTAACCTTAACTCCACTAAAATCAAAATTATTTTCCGACAATAAGCTGTAGCTTGATAACACCACATGTACTTACCTCCTCATCTTTCCAGTTTACGTCCACCATATATTGGAAACCAATACCAGGCACTACTCTTCGAAATACAGTGTCTATTGATAGGCTGTCAGTCCAACCGTATTCTTTCTACACAAGAAACTCGCTTATGGCTATTGTCACACAACTCAAACCCAAATTACAAATTACAGCAATATTGGTGACACGACAAGACCAAAATCGAATTAGTGATCGAAAATCAACGAGCTCAGCACATAAAGCATAAGCTGTGTAGTTTCAAGCTGGCAAACTAAGGCCTTAAGCAGCGTCGGCAAATCTTTGTTAAAGTGGCCCAAATTTACCTTTTAGTCAATGCTTAAAGGCTCACCCACACTGTTAGGAAGCTGATGAAGACAAAGGTTTGAGAACATCTAAAATTGATCACAATGATTCAGTTAAAGATCTTTTTCTTTTTTTTATAATGAACTCTTTGAAAGTGAATGTTAGCGCCACTTCGCTCTATGTGTACATTGATCCTTTGATAATGTGTAGAGTTAGTGCTTTCCGGTTACCAGATACTGTTCTTGGCGTGGTTAGCGATTACGTAATTTCTTTACTAGTCGCTATCCAGTTACTCTAGGTAGAACCTGTGCTAATTTAGTGTAATTAGTAGTGATGTATCTATTCATGATATAGTTAGGTATGGTAGCCTACAATGTATGGTATTTGAAGTGTGCTTCGTAGTGCTGGGCCTGGCTTACCTAGGCCTAGCATCTTTATCTATTTGCCTTTCTCCTTGCAGCTACAGGTTCAAGGTGTTTTAGTGGTAGGTTTTGCATGCATTGTTTGCGCTTACGATAGTTAAAATAGTGTTGATACCGGTGACCGTCTACCGTATCTATTGTTGCTGTGGAACCCAGCCTGCATCACCCAAATTAATAATAGTGTATTGATTCACGTGGTGCATGCTGCTGGGTGCTGTTGGGGCATTGTAGTTGTTCACAGTAGTATAATATATTCGTTGATATCATATTCGTCTGCTGCTGAGCTGATACCGTGCCCATTCCCCAGGCTGCTTTACCCCCTGTAGCCCTATCTCAGATAGAATACGACAACTAGAAATCGATTAGCTCGTAGCTAGAGCTAACATAGCTAAAACACCATTGTTTGGTGAAGTTGTTGCTGATTGTTGTTGTGGAAGCCTATCGAATCAGGCTGTTTGTTTATCTGGTCTGCTGAATTTGTCAAGATTTGCTGATTGCTCGTTACTGCCTTCTGAAGAAGCTTATTGTATCCTTCTGAAGAAGCTTATTTATTGTATCTGTGTTTGTATAACCATGGGGTCAAATAGTGAAAGTGCTGATTCTGTTGCTAATTGTGTCAATCCCCATTGTGACAGTAACTCTCCGCCTAGAGTTTCGGCGCGTGACTTTAGTGTGCTTCAAACTGAAAATCTGAATGAGATACTAGTCTGTGATTTACCATCTGCTGTTGTTGTGAGTTCTGATACCTGTAGTGTGCAGGCTCGTACTGATGTCTCTGTTGGTGATGCTGTTGAGAACATGAGTTTCAATTTTGGCACAGAACCAAAGAGCAAAACGTATAAGATTGCATCAGAAAAGGCTTGTTCAGTTTCCTCAAAGTCCTCAACCACGAGGCGAATTACTGAAGTAAAAATCAAAAAGGCACGCCTTTGGAAATTAGAACAAGAGCACAAGCTCAAACTTGAGATCTTGCGTGCTAAGGCAGATCTTGCAGAAGCTGAAATAATGGCTGAAGCTGAATTACAAGATGTTGATCAAAATCTAGGTGAGCTCGAACAGAAGACAATGACTCCACAAGAAAGGGTTGTTAACTTTTTGGATAGTAAAGATGCGGTTGCCCAGATGTCTCGTTCACCAGTTGCACATTCTGGTTCCCATCTTAGGCCTGACGCCCCAGTATGGGCTCAGCCTCAAGTTAGCACTAGCACTGTCAGTGCTGGAGGTATTCAGGGTAGACAGTCTGCTGCTGTCTATAGTGAGCACCAGCCCCCTACCTCGTGTGTACAAGCTTCATGGGACCCAAGTGTCCTATATCGCAGCAAGTTCCAGCTACCCACGGTTGAATATGGGCCGGCAGTTTGTGATTCTGGTACCCTATGCAGTGCTACTTCCCGACCTATGAATCTTTGGCATGGGCCGGCTGTTGATGGTTATAGAAGACCCTGTGATGTTGCTACAGCTCCACGTGTGAATCATGATGGAGCTAATCAGCTTCCCAATACTGACAAATCTGTTGACTCTAAGATGACAGTTGATGATCTTGCCAAGATCCTGATAAGATGTCGAGATGTGCCCACGCCTTCTCTGGAGGATCGTTTTGATGGTGATCCTAAGCTGTACTATCGTTTCATGTATCAAGTAGAAGACAGAATTCTGAGAGTATATGCGGAATCAGATCCTGGTCATGCATTACATTTACTTGCCGCTGCTACAAGAGGGCGGGCTCGTAGAATCATTGATAATTGTATGTTGAATCCATCACCTAGAGATGCACTTTCATGTGCGCTGCAAGACTTGAAAGCTGCGTTTGGTTCTCCCCAAAGAACGGCTAGTGCTCTGCTGCAACAAGTTCGCAATGGCCCTGTTGTTCGTGCCACTGCTGATGGTTTGGAAGATCTTTACATTGACATGATGGCATGTAGACAAGGAATGCTAGCAGCTGGTGCGTATGATGAGTTGAATGCTTATGCTACAACAGAGGCAATCTTTTGGCGCCTTCCTATGGACCTGCGCAAGCAGTTTGTGCGATTTACTGTTGATCATAGTTCTCCATCCGGTCGTGTACGGTTTGATGATGTGTTGTTGTTTGTAGACCGGTGCAAGAAGGAAGCTAGCTCAACCTTTGGTCGACTGCTTCATGAGCCACGGTCCACTGAGAGTAGCTATCCTCGCAGTGGTGGGAGCAGATACACTAAAGCAAAGTTTACAAGGACCCAAGCCCTGAGAAGAACGGATTTAGCTTTAAACGAAATGAGTCCTCAGGATGCAAAGGTTAACGTTCAATCTCGTGACCCCAAGTCGAAGCTTTGTGACTGCGGAAAACCATCTGAGCATGCACTTTGGAAGTGCAGTAAGTTTGTTGCATTATCTGTTGAAGATCGTATTGCTGATACAAAGTTACAAAGACGCTGTTTCAATTGCTTAAGTGAGGGACACTTTATTAGAGACTGTAAGAGTAATCGTCGTTGTCAGAAATGTAATGGTGCTCACCACACGCTCCTTCACCGTTTTGATATTTCTGAGAAAATCTCTACCCCTGAGACTTTAAACAAAAATGACGAGACCGATGCTGCTGTGGCATCAGTGGTGGGAGCAGAGCCTACTTGTAATCGTGCTGCCCATGCCAATACAGCTCGCAGTGCACGGGGCAGAACCAGGTTGAAGGTTTTGCCTGTAAGAGTTACAAATATGCGATCTGGTCTCGGACGTGACGTCTTAGCCTTACTGGATGATGGTTCGGACACTCACCTTATCTCGAAGAGCCTATATGATGAGCTGTCGCTTGTGGGAACTCCCATACGTAGTCATCTTTGCATGGCTAATGGGGAACACCGCACATCAGACACATTTGAAACACAGATTGAGATTCGTGGTCTCAACGAGACTGCATCCTTCACTTTAAAAGGGGTGCAAGTGGTTGACAGACTATCAGATTTACGTTCCAGTATACCGTCTGCAAGTGATTTTGAGAATTATCCACATTTATCTGATGTTGATATACCATTGATTGACCGAACTACTGTTGATTTGTTGATTGGTTTGAACTGTCGCATTCTGCATGAGCTTATTGAAAGGCGGGATGCTGGAGAAGAGAAACTATGTGCTGGGAGAACAGTTCTTGGCTGGTTTTTGTATGGTAATGACTGCTACAGTCAATCTTCAATTGAAGAAAATGTTGTGTGCCACATTGTAGGCCTTGACGATCGATCTGCTGCAGACTTGTTGAAATTGGCTGTGGTTTCTCCTGCCAATAAAGGACAGTGCCCAACTTGTAATGGCACTGGGGGGCCCACACCAGACGTTGAGCTTGATTACCGAGCCCCTTCAGTTAATGATGATCGGGCCACGGCTATCATGGACAGTAGTTGTAACATAATTGATGGGCATTACCAGATTGCCCTGCCCTGGGTTTCAAACAAGCCTGGGCTCCCTAACAATCGACCAATCGCTTTGTCACGATTGAGTAGCTTAGGGCGACGGCTAAAATCTAATCCGAATATCCTTGCAAAGTACACTCAAAAAATTAATGAAATGATTGAGCATGGATATGCAGCTTTGGTGGATCCGGATGTTCAACAAGGAGAAGAAGGTAAGGTTTGGTACATTCCTCACCATAATACAAAGGGTGAGAAGTTTCGAATTGTGTTTGATGCATCCTGTTGTTATAAAGGTGTTACATTAAATGAACGGCTCTTACAGGGACCCAATAATACAAACTTATTACTCGGAGTTCTTTTGAGATTTCGTTTGCATGAATATGCTGTCGTGGCTGACATAAAGAGCATGTTCCATCAGGTGCGGGTAGATCCTTCCGACAGAAGTGCTCTAAGGTTTTTGTATTGGCGTGATGGAGATCCTGATGAAGTTGTAAATACGTATGAAATGTCAGTACATGCATTTAGGCTGACTTCTTCGCCGAGTGTGGCGGGATACGCACTTCGACGAACTGTTGTGGACAATCAATCAAAGTTTTCTGTTGAGACTCGTAATACTGTGAATATGAACTTTTATGTTGATGATCTTTTGAAAAGCGTTGCGACCTCTGAAGGTCTTGTTGCATTGATTGACGAACTGGATAAGTTGTTGACATGTGGTGGTTTTAAGCTTATGAAGTTTTCCAGCAACCACCCTGAACTGCTAAACGGTGTTGCTAGCGAGCGTCTATTGCCTCGGTACGCTGAGCTAGATTTGCGATTTGAGGACATTCCCGAGCAAAAGACTTTGGGTGTGTGCTGGTCACCAAGTTCGGACTGTATTCACATATCTGCAGCAAATGGTGATTATGTGCTTACGCGTCGCGGCCTGTTGTCTTTTCTTAGCCGATGGTACGACCCCCTTGGGATAGTTTCGCCCTTCCTGTTGCCGGCAAAATTAATTCTGCAAGGTCTTTCACGTTCCAATCTGGGTTGGGATGATAGCAATTTGCCGTATGTTGAAAAAATGCGTTGGCTGAGGTGGATAAAGGGCTTGCGTAATTTAGATGGTATAAAATTGCCGCGTCGATTTGCTGGACTCACAGATGCAGAATATATACATTTGCATTGCTTCACTGATGCTAGTAAACATGCTTTCGGTTTTGTTTTTTATATGCTAACTTGCAATAAGGGGCGTTTTGCTCTTTCATTCGTGATGGGCAGATCTAGAGTGCTCCCTGCTGAATGTACTACGACTCCTCGTGCAGAGTTGCATGCCGCCTACGAAGCGGTAAAAACGTCGTCTGTTCTGATTCGTGAAATTGGTTGCAAGTTTGATTCTGTTGTATTTTGGTGTGATTCACAGACTGTACTCGGTTACGTTAAAAATCCTGACAAGAGATTGCCGGTTTTTGAGGCAAATCGTGTTAAACGTATACTTCAGGTCACTAATTCGACGCAATGGCGGTGGGTGGACACGAAGAGAAATCCTGCAGACCTTTTCTCACGTGGTTTAAAACCGTCGTGTGCAGAACGTGCTCGAGAATGGCTTGAGGGTCCCCCCTTTTTGTTGCAAGGGGAAGAGGGTTCGTCTATGGCCACTCGGACCTTATCTGTTGACACTGAAGGTAATAGTGTGCCTGACAATGTTGGTGAATTTTCTGAATGTGCTTATGCTAATGTGAATGTTGCCGAAATTACTGTTTCTAAAGGCATTTTATCTGAAAAACTGATCGCTCATTATAGTACGCTCCCAAGATTGGTGAGAGCGGCAGCATTGTGGCTACTCTTAAAGCGTATACTGCGAAATAAGAGTTTTGAAAAACTGTACTCCCTCTGTGGTTGTATCTGGTCCTATTTCTGCAAATGAATATGCTGAAGCCCTCAGGGCTCTGATTTGTGTTGCACAGCGCACCGCACTTCCTGGTGTTGCGGATGCCTTAGAATGTGGAGATATTAAAGTTTGTGATACATATATTAAGGGCGTTTGTCGTCCATTGCTTGCTTATTGTCCATATGTGGAAGAAGGACTGATTAGAATTGCTGGTCGATTGCATAGATCGGACTTATCGTATGATTTCAAGCACCCTATAGTGCTACCACGACGTCATGCATTAACAGGCTTAATAATTATGGACTTGCATTGTAAGATTGGGCATTTTGCTAGCGGGTTTGTCATGAATGAACTCACCAAGAATTACTTTGTTTTGGGTGGTAAACGAACAGTAAAGCACTACATTCGATTACTCTGCATGAACTGTCGCAATCGTGATGCCGCCCCTAGCGCCCAGCTTATGGCGCCACTCCCGCTTGCCCGCATTGAGTCACGGAATCGGCCCTTTACAAACACTGCTGTCGATTACTTCGGGCCGATTCTAGTCCGGCAAGGCCGAAATAATTTGAAGAGGTATGGCTGCATATTTTCATGCCTTGCCACCCGAGCTATTCACTTAGAGGTAGCCGAAGATTTGAGTACTGAATCATTTCTGATTGCCTACCGTCGGTTCCTTTCCGTCACTGGAGGAGCCACCCGAGTTCTGTACTCGGACAATGGCACGAACTTTGTTGGTGCTCATGCAGAGCTAAAGCGAGGGCTAGCTCGATTAGACAAGAGATTGATGACTGCTGCTATGGCGCAAAATGGTGTCGACTGGAGATTTAATCCCCCCTTAGCATCCCATCAAGGTGGGGTGTGGGAATCAATGATACGTCTTGTCCGAAAAACTATGTCTGCTCTGCAAGAACACAAGAAATTGCGCACGTTGACTGAGAAGGGCCTGGAGACCCTATTTCGTGAAGTACAACTGATATTGAATAGTCGCCCCATTACACGGGTCAGTGCTGATCCCAATGATCTCCGTGCACTGAGCCCACTTAGTATTTTGACTGGTTGCGTTGATCCTGTACTGCCTACTGATGTGTTTGTTGCTTCTGACGGTATGCGCTCTTCTTGGAGAGCCTCTCAGAGACATGCTGATGAGTTTTGGCGACGCTGGTCTGAAGAATACTTGCCACTTCTACAAAGGCGCGCAAAATGGTTGCAATCGCAACGTAATATTAAAAACGGCGACCATGTGTTGGTCGGTTCAAATGATGTGAAGCCGCGTTGCGTTTATGATCGCGCAATTGTCATTAATGTTAGCCCTGACAAATTTGGGCATGTGCGGCGGGTTACAGTACGTGATGCAAGTGGCAAAACCTATGAGCGTGACATAAGAAAGCTGTGTTGGCTGGAAGGCGATATTAATGATCACGCCGACCAATGATTGCCACCTTGCATAACCCTTTTTACTATTGGCTGCCACTAGGCAGATTCGTTTATGCCATGGATAATCATGTTTTAGTTTGTGTCTTTACGTGCTAGTTATGCTGTTTCTTCGTTATTGATTGTTAATCATTAGCCTCGTTCTAGTTTGATCCGTATATCATTGAATGTGGTGCCAAAACATCACAATACCTTACTCTCTTACGAGGCATGTGTGAATTTATGTTTCTTGTTTCAAATTTTGTTCGTGTGCTAACTTACCTTGTGCATCGATCTCCCATGTGACACCTAGTGATCAATTGTTGATGCATCTCGTAGCGCTTTATCTGTGAAAGCTCATTTACCGTCGCTGGTATGTAATTCGCTTTGGGCCGGCTATGTTAGCGCCACTTCGCTCTATGTGTACATTGATCCTTTGATAATGTGTAGAGTTAGTGCTTTCCGGTTACCAGATACTGTTCTTGGCGTGGTTAGCGATTACGTAATTTCTTTACTAGTCGCTATCCAGTTACTCTAGGTAGAACCTGTGCTAATTTAGTGTAATTAGTAGTGATGTATCTATTCATGATATAGTTAGGTATGGTAGCCTACAATGTATGGTATTTGAAGTGTGCTTCGTAGTGCTGGGCCTGGCTTACCTAGGCCTAGCATCTTTATCTATTTGCCTTTCTCCTTGCAGCTACAGGTTCAAGGTGTTTTAGTGGTAGGTTTTGCATGCATTGTTTGCGCTTACGATAGTTAAAATAGTGTTGATACCGGTGACCGTCTACCGTATCTATTGTTGCTGTGGAACCCAGCCTGCATCACCCAAATTAATAATAGTGTATTGATTCACGTGGTGCATGCTGCTGGGTGCTGTTGGGGCATTGTAGTTGTTCACAGTAGTATAATATATTCGTTGATATCATATTCGTCTGCTGCTGAGCTGATACCGTGTCCATTCCCCAGGCTGCTTTACCCCCTGTAGCCCTATCTCAGATAGAATACGACAACTAGAAATCGATTAGCTCGTAGCTAGAGCTAACAGTGAATTTTCTTGGTTATGAGCAAAATTTTTGTTTAAATCGATGCTTTGACTAGTTTTTAGAAGTGTCGGCGACTTTTTTCTTTTTGACATCAACCTTGAAAAATGATACTAATCAATGATCTTTGATTCTACATACCACGCCGTCCACAATTGTAGGCTGTGCACGGTCCACTAAACAATCAATAAGCCCACAACTGCGCCACGGCCCACAGCTTACCGACTACTGGAACGAGCACATACGCATGGGAGAACGAACCAACCAATTATATGCAAAGTGATTAGGAGGGGTTTATAAAAAGCGTTTGCAAAACAACTTTAGGTTAATATGCTCTAAGATCAAGTTTTCAAACATACATTTGATATATAAAAGCAGTGGGTTTTTTACAAACTAGCGTAAACGGAACCAAAGATCAAGTTCAAAAAATCGTCATTACATGGCGCGTATCAACCTTAAGCTCCTCTCCAAATACAATCCATGAACTTTTCGTAATCACTTGATGTCATGAACTAAATAACAGCCGATGTTTTATGCGTTTTGACGATCACTTCAACTTGATAGCAACGCAATTTGTGACCTAACGTGCAGCGCAAGTGCAAAAAGTGAGCTTGAAATGGTCTGACGTCAAGTTAACAGGTGACTCATATTCGAATTCATACCTTTACTTCTTCAAGCGCAAAGGCTTTGACTTGTTTTAATACAGTAATATCAGATTCAGTTAAGTCTCTGCTTGGTTCCGAACCTTCAACGGTGTAGATTTTTTTCGATCCTTTATCTAATTCAATTCGATCCCAAGACACAATGTCACCGTGCTGATACCTGAACAATGAATTCAAGCCATAAATAAACAATCTCACGCTTAGCAGTATGTCCACGCATTGTTCGCTACAGCCCAAGTTTTCGGCAATCGCATTCGTCAAATGTACGTCAGGGCACATGCTCTCACCCGCCACACAAGAGCAGGTGCACTTCCCGCTTACGCTGACGTTACTGGGATTGAATTTTGCACGCGCGCCGAAATTTACGTTTCAGCGTATGTGAATAATTTTTTCATGAAGTTAACCAGATTAAATTCGAAAAATGTTAGCTAAACAAAATCATGCTAGACCTATTGTTGATCGAAGTTGCAGGCCAACAGCAGTTACGTTTGCCTACATATCTCAAGCCAATAGCAATAACACAATTAGCACTTCCCCGAGAAATGCATATAATCGTGAATTCTATAAGTTTTGTGAAATTTTCAAGTAGCTATGCTGGAATGTGACCGGCAGTAATAAATATTTGATTGTTGCGGTCCTTTTGGTATTATGAATAGCGCAGACTTGTTTTCACGTGCCACGCACAATTTTTGTTTTGACGAGTTTGACAAATATTGTCACCACATAGAACACGTTTCAAGACAACAGGCCGTGATTCACATTGACAACAAGCATTTAGATGTGGAACAACATAGCCTCACTTATTTTTATATCCATTTCTTCCCAGTATTAATCTGTCATCTGCCATGCTTCCTTCTTTTACCAAAACTCGATCCATATTTTGTACGATGTAGTGATATTCATTGTTCAACCTTAAAATAGTTTCGTGTAACGTTCCAGAATACACATATTTAAGGGGTCGCAATCTACCCCAAGCAAGGATGCAATCACCAAAAGTCGTTTGTAAGACACAAAAGACATTTAGCATGTGAAAATTCGCTTGCTGATTAAAGTCTGATGAAAAAGCGGTAAACCGAGACATCGCATCGTCAACGTTAATCCTTAAGTCCCAAAACAATACTAAAAAACATCATTGCATTGGTAATCACATGAAGTAAATGGAAGACTTCTTTACAAAAGTTAATTTTGTATTACTGCTCATGTCAGTTGCAATGGCAGCGGTGAGTTAAGTTGAACCTTGAGAGTTGACTCTAGGGGAGCTACCACTTGTATTCCACTTTGTTTTAGGGTGGGAATACCACTCCATATTAATGACCGCCGCTTCCCTCTAACTCAATCAGCACGTTCCTACTCGTTGCTCTACATCGTATTTTAAACCTACGGTAAAGAAAAAGCAATCGCCAGCTATAATCAGAAACGGGCTGTCCACAATTAAAAGCGCAAAGCGCGAGTTGCGCAATTTTGAACCATAAACTGCGCTTTTTTAAATGATTCCATGTCTTTGCGGATGTTGCGTAAGGCCCCTACAAAAATACTTTACTCCTGCGCTTCAATGCGATGTGCACTTCAAAATAAAACTGTCACTTGCCCTTATTTGCGATACGCTTTTAAGTGCTTTTGATTTTGAAAAGAGCAATTAAAAGTAGTCCATTTATTGTTTTTCTGAATAATTCAAAAACAAAAATGCAGTTTATGCTTGATGGACTGCTAATTGGAGAACTGGTAAAATAAAAGAGACCAAGTCAAATAGAATCGCTTCCATTATTTCATCATCGAGCATGGGTTGAGGTAAAATTAAGGGCCAATAATAGCTTTCGGAGTTTAGCCTTAGTAATTGAGTGCTACCCAGAGGGTTCAGAGATTTAAAAACCAAAAGTCAATCCTCATGATCCCATAAATTTTGAGCATTTTGTAAAAATTAAGATGACAAGCGTCAAAACAAACATCCGCTCGCAATCAAATAGCATTAGTGAATAAAAAAATTGCTTGCGTAAGTAGCGGTGCGCTTTTGAGAATCACTACAAAATACTCAGCTTTGTTAACAACACAGGTGAAAAACCGCATTACAATGATTACAAATGCAATTTAAAAATTTTTTCTGATGCGGCGTTTTTCAATGGGAGTACCAACGCTAAGTAAGAAATGAATATGTATGAAAATCAGCACATGTTAGCATAATAAAAGACAATGTGATGAATTGGGCAGATTCTGAAAAAACAACTAGGTTGAGAAAAAATGATAGAAAAAGACCTACCAAATAAAACAAAACGGGAGACACAAAAGGTTTGCGAATGCGGTGAGAGATGATATGCAGGTGGTTGGATAGATGAAAGAAGAGGATGCGACAAACTGAAAAAAATTGAAAAGAAAGATCTGCTGTGACGACCTTTAACAGAAAACAGCAAAAAGAAAATGATAAAAGATATCGAGGTGACACGATTGATGAAAGTTGCAATAAATCGCAAAAAAATAGAAAAAAATGATCTGCTGTGGTGGCCCTTGACGGAAACCAGACAAAAGAAGAAAATTATGTTCAACACGGTAAACTGTGAAGCGGTCTCAATTAAAAGGAACGCCGCTCATCTTGACAAGACCACTGTGTAGGTGGTCTGCTACGTGAGCAACAGCTACTAGGCATACCTTTTGGTTTCGTTCAGTTGCTGTGATACGAATAAATAATGCAGTTTCATCAACGATACTTCATCACTTACTGGATGAACTGAAATGCTATGCTTGTAAGGGCAATTTTCGTCAAGAGGGTTATGCAGCTCTTTGTCGTTGGTTTTATAAAACACATCCTAAATATGAATACGGTTGAAGTGTAGACACACATCGCAACCTTAAACCAGACAACTTTTATATTATGTCGAGTTAAAGATAAACCTGCTAAACTCGCTCATTAACGTGGAGGCGCAATGTGACATGGCTCTGGTTCGTTATATACCAAGTTCAACATTACTAATGCTCTTAATAAGTCACTGCGCACTTCGTAAGGAAACTGTAAGGCAGGGGTCACCAACTTTTTTGAAACGCGGGCTACTTTTTGGATTCTCATTATGGCGGGGGACTAACAGTTTGATATCGTTGATATATATACTCTATACCAACAGTGAAGACCCATTTTTGGAGATCATGTGACGAGTGAACATTTTCAGAAAAGGCTGCACATAGAATTTACTTTCCCAAGCAGAATTGGGGGTTCAGACCTATTTTTTCTTTGGAGATCTACCGTCAACTTTGAAAAAAATTTGAGATATTTTTAAAACAGGCTGGAGTGATATCGTCTTTACGGGCATCCTGACGCCCGAGGGGATACGGTTGGTGACCCATGTTTCAAAACATTTTTCCTGCTTGCATACAAAGCTTGTGATAGAAATGCATTGTGTCACCAGTAATTGGGGACTGAACAGACTATACCACGCACAACAGAGTAGCGCAAATTTTTTTCGCAATAAGAAAAAAAAACATGAAACTATTTCTCTCTTACCCTCCTTCCCCACCCAACCAACATGCAACTACAATCAAATAAGTATCTACTGGCTAAGGCTGCTCTCAATTGCCGCTATACGATTACGCTTTAATCGTGGTAGAGGAGTATTTGCCAGCATTTTAAAAGAGTCTAAAATGGCCCATCGGTTTCTTCTACGTCACTCATATGTTACTACTACTTCATACATTTCCATTTGCCTATTAAGGTCTGGCGCTCACGCAGAAATATTAGGGTTCACCAGTTGTCTGCAGTGGCGCCCGTTTTTATCTCTACCCTTAGCATTTTAGACTTCTATATTGTCTCTCTTCATGTGATCCTGCACTGTCTTCTACATCGTTTTCTTTGGTCTTACTCTTCTTATATTTCCAATAGCCTTTTCTCGCACTATCCTCGTCAAATTCTACACATTCCTACCTTCAAGATGCTCCAGCCATTTCCTGCGGTGTAATGATAATACTCTGCTTGATTAAGTAAATTACAATAACAACTAAAATGTTCCATCTTAGTTTACACAGGCCTGCCCCAGCAAAAAAAATGGCAACAGTTGCTCTTAGGTCAACCTTTTGGCAAATCAGCAATTCATTTGAACATGTGCCAACTTTTCGTCTTCATTTTCTTCAGACCACTGCAGTAAACATAATACATCTTGCACTTTGCCAAAAAAATTACCTCTTTAAGAAAACGTCAGATCGACTTTTTAAACGGGGCACATTTAATCACGAGTCGATGTTTAGGTACGCGCGGAATTCCCAAAACACTTTACTGAAACATTGGGTCAACCAACATTCTGACGACAACAACAACAAAACACAGAACGCCTGGCCTAAATTTTACCATTTTAATAGTAAGTATACTCTAGAAATAGTTTACTTACAGCACCAGCACTTGAACAGGTTTGGTTTAAAAATCGCAAAATGCATCTTGATAATTGGAGACCAGAGGCTACGTTGATGCTGGTGTAATCCCGCTGACAGACGGTGATATGAGGGCACAGGCGTTGTAAACCATGCCTGGTTATTATGAAGCCAGGACCAATGTCACACTGATTAATAGGATCATTTACAAACGATCGTTCGTTTTCATCGGTTGCTATTTTTCTCCCTGAAAACATGAACTATTAGATCACATTGGTATTGTCTTGAGTAATGAGTATGTGAGCAATGTTTTATCCTGTCAATCATTGCAAGACCGTCATAGTTGTACGGTATATTACAACTTGTGTTCCTACGTATTTTGAGAGTGGCCTTTACTCCTGATACTGTACACAAGTCAAGCAAAAAAATTTTACAAAAAAAGCTTAAAACCATTAATAATAATCTTAAAATCAATGTGGTGTATAGTCCAACATCAGTCCGACATTGAAACTCATGATCTCACGGTTTCGTAATGTTGTACATTCAAGACATCACTATAGCTCATTTATCTTTCGCAGCTTACAACACCCAATATAAACTCATGCTTTGATCGATTTTTGTCACAGCACCATTCTGCACTTCAAAGTAGATCAAGGGAAAAAGCTAGATATAGTAGAAGTCAGATTTCTGCAGCAAGCAGAAATCAAGAAAGTGGAGGTCAGATTTACATCTACGGTCTGTATGTTAAGATGTTTCATTAGTAAACAAATCTTTGACAAATTATTTACAGCGATCTTTGACAATATTAACCGCCAGCACGAATCAACAGCTGCCTCAACGTGGCAGTGCGGTTCCGACCCCGTCGGCTTGGCTCAAAATGGCTGTTGGCCTCCTCGAGGGTCCTAGATACCCCGGGCTCTACCTAAACCAAACATATTTAGCAGAGCTGCACTCTGAACATCTGCAGGAGGGCAGCA
Organism: Trididemnum clinides; assembly: GCA_963675345.1. Lineage (NCBI taxonomy): Eukaryota > Metazoa > Chordata > Ascidiacea > Aplousobranchia > Didemnidae > Trididemnum > Trididemnum clinides. The sequence continues at coordinate 12,474,334 of OY776289.1, forward strand.
CGCCGTCTCTCTCTAAAATCGGCCGTGTGTCTTTTCTTTTTTCACCCTCCAGCTTCTTACTTCTTGCTTTTTTTATATTTTGTCTATTGCTGATGAGCAGCACCGTTCATCTAAATCCTGGTCATACCTTCCCCTGTTCTGTGTGTGCTGGCAATGTGGCCTGAAGGGGCAGGTCAGTGCAATGTTGTACCTGCTCTAAATAGGAACTTTTAAGAGGCACCTTCCTTTCTTCCCTCCATTAACACCCTTTCCTACTCCTATTTTTGAAGCTGTCCTCCTTCCTGCATCTCGACTTCTCCTTGAGGTTCCCACTTCACCATGACTGTGTCATCTTCTCTTATGCCAACCAGCATGTATACCTCCATTGAGCAGGACAACCCACGTAACCACTCCTAGACAAATGTAGCTCTTCCTCCTCATTCTTGCTTGCAAACTTACTACTCTCCCATCAGCTCAGTCACAATTCCTCCTTAAATCTCTTCCCAACTTTCTTTCCCTTCTGGCTCTTCCGCGCCCTCTGTTTCCCCTTCTTCTTCTGATTTGCTCAGGATTCTCCAATGGAACACAAAGTCTTTGTGCCAGAAGTATAACAGTTCTTCACTTTCTTCCGCTCTTTTCTGTTGATCTTACCTGTATCCAGGAATCCAACCTCAGCTTCTTCTTCCTCCTCCTTCCCTAACCTTGCCAACTGCTCTTCCCCCAGGGAGACGGCCGTGACTTATATAAACTACCTGAAATCTCATTTTGCTGTTTCTCAGCCAAAGGTATTGCATAGCGGAACAAGAGGTTACTTGTCTTAGCTCTGTCAGACCTCAAGCTTTAAAGGGTCCCATTCTTCTTTCTGCTCTCCGTTCACCTCAACTGAAATTCTTGTGACTGTTCCCAACCTTTCATCCTCCCCGCTACCAGCCCAGACAGAGCTGCCTGCTACATGCTGAACTATCTGCCTTGCTCTGGCATGGATCTTCTCCTTCACGTCTCTAATTTCTTCTGGTCTTTGCACTCTTTTCCTTCCATCTGGAAGGCAACATCTATTATTTCCATCCACAAGACTGGAAAACCTCTCGACTCACCTACTTTCTTCCGACCTATCTCTCTTACCTTCTGCATCTCAAAGCTGTTTATGTGCATCATCTTATCTAGTCTACTCCTCTTTCTGGAGTCTCATTCCATTCTCTTTTCCGGCCAGGCTGGTTTCCATCCTGGTTGGTCTACTTTGGATCAAACTGTATATTTTTCTCAGTCTATTTCGGATGGGTGCAACAAACCCTGGATGGGCTGTCAATAGTAGGAATCAGACAACCCTTGTTACTATTGACTTCTCTAAAACTTTTGACTCTGTCTGGCAGCCTACTGTCTTCCACAAACTTATTTCGACAGGCCTCCCTCTTTGCTTTTTGCAATGGACTTAGTCCTATCTTTCTGACAGGCATGCTTGCGTGGTTTTTCAAAATCAAGCAAGTCACTCCTTTTCAGTTGGTCGAGATGTTTTGCAAGCATTTTTTAGTCTAGTTCTTTCTCTTTTGTCATAAATGATCTCCCTACTTCCATCAGCTGTTCCGTTTATGCTAACAACCCGAGCATCTGGTCCTCCTCCACCACGGTGCCTGCTGCTACAAACACTACACAAGGAGCACTGATTCAAGTGGGGCACTGGTGCTTCCTCTCAATCCAAGCAAATGTGAGGCCTCCTTCTTTTTGGTGGATTCTTATCAAGCCAACCCCCAGCCCCTGCTCCTCTTATTCAACTCCCCTCTCTGCTTCAATCCTATGTCAGCTTTTCTTGAGGTCACCTTTGACTGCACTTTTTTCTTTGCTGGCTCAGGGATCATTGTTTAAAGCCAAGTTCTTCTTTTCCCTATGCTTCTTCTCCTCTCTGAGGCATCCCTTCCTCCCCTACGAGTCATCTTAACTCATTTTGTTCAGTCATCTTATGACGTATATTCCAACCTCCTTTCCTATTTCAGCTTTGGCCACACTTGGAGTGAAAACAAGATCCTTCTGATCCTCCTGGAGAGTTTCTTCGTCCAATCACTGACTCATGCTTGCTCCTACTTCTTTTAGAAAAGTTCTCTTTGCTTGCTCACCCTCTCCTCCGTGATATTCTCCTTTCTTCACTGTGGAGATGACTCTTTCCTCTCCATGCTCCCACTGTGGTCCTCTTCTTTCTCATCAAGGTGCAGCTCTGGCTCATCTTGACTCTTTCTCCCATCTCATAATCTGGTGATCTAGACTGGTAACTCGGTTCTTTCTCCTTTTGGTAAAAGAGGCTCTGGCATTCTTGCCAACTGCTCACTTTGTGGGAATGAGGCCACCCTTTCCTCTTTGGCAGGCCCAGTATGTTCAAGCTTTGCGACTGAAACCTGCATTATACTGCAAGCTCTTCTTTGCTCTCAGCAGGGCCAACAAGGCAGTCACTTCTCTTTTCCTACATTCATACTCTCGCTTTGTCCTTGCTATGCTTTCCTCTCCTACATCCTTCCTTTTATCTCACACTCTCTGAAATATCAAGCAAGAATTATTCTCTTTTTCCTTTTTTTTCTATTGTCAGGTAACAATGGGTCTCAGGTCACTCATTTCTATCAAGGAATGACTTGGCCAATCAGTTGGCAAGGTAGGGTATGCTACTCCAGTCATCTACTGTACCTTGTGGTTTCTCTTCTCTTACTTCTCATATGCACTCTTCTCCTTTCTTATACTGGATATGTACTGTCTCTTTGACGCCAAGGTTCCCTTGGAGTCCACTGAGAAACTTGTGCTCCCTTGTCACACTCGTTGTGTCCTCTGCTATCTTGCTGCAACAGACACAGCCCTTCTGCTAAAGTCTTACCTCTTCAGAATTGGCAGAATTGAGAATCCTTCATGTAGCGCCTGTGGTCATCTGACCCAGGACACCTCTCATCTCATTCTGTACAGTCCTGCTACGTACTCTTTGTGCCACTTGTTCTTTGACAACTCCTTTTCTCTCTACAACCACTGGTCCAGGCATTTTGGAGTTGTATGGCTTCTGGGACTCCATGGTCTCCTGCCATGCCCCTGACTCCTTGAAAGAGGTCAGGTAACAACAACAACAACAACAAAATTAACCCTAAATTCATAAAAAAGTATTTTTTGTATACCATATATATTCAATTGTTAACCGTGGTTTACATAATTTTCTGCTTTCATTTTGAGCAGTTTACTATTAAGGGCGGTTTACATTCAAGGGTCGTTAATAATTTTTATACAAAAGATGTTGTTAGAAATTCGTTTGATACATGTGGCTAAACGACTGATGAAGCAGCAAAAATCCCTTGTCTACCAAATAGAAATATCAATCCAAGTGCCCTTGATAGAACCATTGATGAAGCTACACACGCTATTATTGATGATGACATTGATGCATGAATATGATGTTTGGTAAATAAATAAAAGTATTGATTTAATACTTTTGTACCTTTTTAATCACATTTTACTAGTAAATCACAAGTTACAGAACTTTTGTTTTGTAGTTGTAAATGCGGTGTGCTTTTCAGGGCGGTTTATAATCAGATAAATGCAGAACATAGACCCTGCTTTTACAAGCAAGGTTGAAGTGCTTTGTTTCTATTTGTTGACTATGCGTTCACTACAGCTTGCGTTTTTTGGAAAATACTACGACTGCAGGCTTGCATAAATCACTATGGAAATAATGGCCGATAAGCAACGTGCCTGCTCCTAATTACAAGTTGACTTCAACCTATGAAAGGTGTAATGATTAGTCAGAAGTGCAGTTGTGTGCATTAGTTATCTGTCAGCTTTGTGCTAAATTAATCGATAAAATTAAACAAGTTTGCGGAAGGAGATTAGTACATACATTGTGCTATGAGAAAAGTCGACAAAGATGGTAAGTGTTCAGATATTCTAGTATTCAGTCTTATAAAGAGGTAACTTTCTAAACTTGGATTTAATTCTCATTCTCTACTTTTGCATTACCAAAATTATTTGTGTCAGATTGGAAATCACGAAGGTGTGGGTTCAAACACCACTAGAATCATAATAAACCTTTTGCCCCGCTTCATGGTAAGTGTAACTGACTCCAATCACTAATTTTGTGCAAAGCAAAATTATTAGTAATTATTTCGTGATCAAATAGCTGTAAGCAATAACTCAAAATTATCAGCGTTTTTGGCAAACTAAACTTGATCAAAAAGATGACAATAATATCATACTCTACAAAGGTCGCTCATTCAGTTTACATCAGAGTACAGTTAGTTTGTAATGCATATCATAATTTCCTTTTTGTTAGTGTAGCGATGAGGTACAATTCAATTAATCCTGTAAATTAATTGTATAGAATTACTCGTCCATTATACCCGACAATAAATCAGTCTCGTTATCATAATTCACACATACGACAGAAAAGCATTAGTTTAAATAACGCAGTGGTAACACAAAACTTTCAAGATTTAAAACGTTACTGTATGAAAATTTTGGGGACAAACTTATGGATGCATTCAAGAATAGAAACTTTCAAGAGTTTATTGAAAAGGTACGCAATTTTTGAAAGGCCAATACTCAAGCTATAGTGTAAAGGTCTGAAAACAGGTATTCCAAAAAATGTACGGTATATTATTTTTTTTTTTATTACTACTCTGTAAAATTTGTGATGTCAAAAGATATTCATAATACATATATTTGTACACTTGTCCCGTTTGATAATGCTATAACTTGATCATTTGATATGTCTTGCACTCCGTTCTAAAAATCGGGTTTTCTCAAATCTATTGTTGCTTTTAAAGCAAAAAACAACGAGCATTACTATCCAAAAACCTTTATTATTCATTTGCACTGTACCCACATCCTTGCCAAATTTAAAAAATTTTAAAAACTTATTGCAACTGCAAATTTGGTAAATCCAAATTTTAAAAACTTACTGCAACTCCAGCATATTAGTGTACACACTGCTAAAGAAAATGCAATTGACCAATCTATTTGACTTCCCTGTTTTTCGAAAAAAAAGAACTTACCTATCCATAGTGTATTCGACTCATCCAAATGGTTTGTAAAATTGAGAAGTCTAGGGAGATAAATGTAAGTATTGCTAGTTGTCACAAAAAAATGATGATGGGTATCAATATGTTGGCTACAAATGTCGGTTAAAGCTCGGTAGATCATTGCGGCTGTTGGTTCAAAGGGATTAGGAGATGATTCTGAAATTTAAAGCCAAAAAACAGAACCTAAATCAGTGATTCTCAATCTGTAAAGGCACGTCATGTTGCTATAACTTAAATCAACAAGCATCTCTGAAACGAGTAGACAAGGAAAACAAGTAGGCAAGTCCTCTTGTCGTTTTCTTGGGAACAGCACTTTACGGAATTCCTCTATGTGGCAAACAGGTGCCAGGATTATGCAGGTAAACCGTCAGTCTAACTGCTGGCTCAATCTAACTGCATACTGGCAAACAGAGCCACTAAAATACACATAAATGATCTCAGAAAAATCTTGCTCAGAGTTTTTTGTCGTTCATGAAGCAAGCTCTCTTGAAATCGGGAAGAAATTTGCTAGGCTACAGATTTTTATTCAATAAAAAAATGGGCCATGCATCTCAACGAATTGAGAAACACTAGCCTAGATCATCTGAAAACTAGAAAAATCAGTAGCTCCAGATATTTGCGGTACTCAATACAACCTCCAGTTACACATGTCAACTCAGCTAAACCAACTAAAAATCGCCTATATAGTCTAGACACAAATTTTATTGCTCTAATAAACTGATTTGATTTGGAGCAAACTGCAGTCACCAATTGCATTGAAGAGACCCGAAAGGTCGAAACAGTGTCTGCAGTTAGCTCAAAGTGCATTGCTGGCCTCCTGTATTATAAGAGCTTGATTTGGTTTTGTTTTGAAACAAAGCAAGAAAAATCAATACAAAACTAAACCAATTTCTAGTTCGATTAAGGTTTTAGTTCCTATTGTCATGAAAAAAATACGGGATAGCTGATACTGTTCTTATGACATTTTGCTCATTTCGCAGAGTAAAACTGCAGCGAAAGCCCAGCTACTTTCATCTTCAAAATTACTGATACGGTAGGAGTTCGTGTAATTAAAGAGCTGAAATCATGGGCTAGATAAAAACAAATGTTTATGCACAACGAACTACAGCTACTTGCTAATGTATTTATTTCCATGTCATTTGTTTAATGCTCAGTCAGCTAAAGCTTAGTTTCCTGTACTTGATGGTACGCAATAAAAACTGTTCTAACAAAATAAAAGTTTCACTAACCTGATACATGAAATACTTTTACTCCATTTTCATGTTCAACTTCAACACCCATTGGAGCATATATTGTTATGTCACCGTTTCCTCGCTTAACCCAGTCTAAAAAAGGTTGGTCAACAATTCAAAGGCTAAAACATATTGGTTACAAGTTTGTCACCATGCACAATGCAAAGTTGTCAAGTAGATTCCAATGATATAATGTAGCTCTAGTTAGATGCATTATGATTGTCTGTATCGTCATGATTAGGTCATAAAAATTTGAACACGATAGAGTGTAACGCAAAGAAAAGTTTGTGATCCAGAATGAAGCGCAAGGTGATATTTGTCTAAATTCTAGATACATGGTCTGCAGTGTATTTCCACCACAGTCACATTACCAGCAGAAAAGAGTGCCATAAAATGTTTTTTTAAGAGCTCAGCAATGCAAAACCTATTTTAGCATCAAACTAATAACTTTTCATAAAAATATTAACTTACTATTCAGTGCCACTGCCGTTTTTCTTTTATCTTTTTCAGATTTAGTTCGTGCTTTAATAGAAGTTTTACCGATATGACATGACGCTTTTATTTACTAAGCTGCAAATGATTTTTTCCACAGTCGACTGTACATTGCAAACCAACATGCTCTTTACGCCAAAAGTACCTTTGAGCCATGTTTTGTGATGATGTTGCACCATATAAGTAGCATCAGAAGAAGGATGAATTATAGCCACAAAAACTTTCTTTTTTAACTTTAACTCTTGTGATAAATAAGATGGAACATGAGGTGGTGATAGGTTGTGTTCCCATGCTGAATCCTAACAAAACATTTAAAAATAAGCTCATCTACAAATGCTACAAAACAATCTGTACATGAAGCATTGTTAACCTCAACTGGAACGACATCAGGCTCAAATTCAATTGGGATAGATTTGTTTCCAACACTATCAGCATCAGTTTCTTGTGTGTCTTGTCTCAGTTTTCGCTCAATAACACCATCACCTACAAATACAAAAATACCTATGACCACCAAACTGCAGCTTAAGTTTTGAAAAGGAGAAACTCTCTCTTTCACGATTAGCATAATGAAGATATAGGAAACAAAATAATTGTATGAACACAATGAAACTAAATAAAAAAGCAGTACCGGTACAAAAAGTATCAGCATTTTATTTTTCCGGTTTTGATATGTTCAATAATATCATTACGTCTGACACTCTTTGATTCAGCAAATCTTAACTACAAGCCATCAGCAAAAACGCTGAAAATATCACAACTAGGATTTACTTGCAAAGGAGCAGGAAGAATTGCAATAATAATTAAGCAAAACTTTTCTGAAAGGTTGAATGAGCCATCCCTTTAAAAAAGAGATTTTTTTGCCTTTTGTATCACTGTATCATCGCAGTGACACTAATGAATGTCAAATCAGCTTTGGAATCAGAGTTTCAACATTTCGCTTTAATTGGTTGGTATCATTTCATAAATTTACAACTTGTTGGCGTCCTGCAAACTGAGAAATCATCATATAATGCTTTTCTCAAAAACAAACGACTAAGTCATCAACTGATTTGGATGCACAAACATTTGATCATCACCATCATAAAATGACCCACTCACTTGAACATGTTTCTGACAAAAGTACGATTCGAATTTTAGGTTTGTACGTGGTTGATTGCACCACTAACTAATATGACCAGAAATAGAAGATTAATACCAGAAACAGAATAGCAATTTTATTCACTAATAACCCACCGATATCTTACAGAAAAAACTATTTAACAATGCAAATATACAATCACTTAAATTCACCACAAATACCTTCTTTTAAAGCCTTATTTTCCACAGACTTTTTCTCTACTTTCACGAATTCAATTTCAACGTTTTGTGTTGTTACATGCAGGATTTGCCCAATGAGTGTAGGCGATGCAAAAAATAAAAACAAAAAAATGGAAATGAGTATTCCACAACCTATTCCAGCACAAAACGGCAAGAAACTATGACCAATCTTACGACTATGCTTTGAAGAAGCCATGCCATCAATTAACTTTCCAGCTCTAGAAGAGAGATTTAAGTATTAAAACATCAAATTCTACATCAGTAAGCTAAAAAAGCAATAGATAAATACAGTACAATGGGCAACATATCATAATTTCTAATAACAACTTAAAGACGGACTAAAGCAATACAATGACACCAATAAGTCAGTTATATAATATTGGGATAACCAACCAGTATATATCAATGGATGCGAATCTTGTTTGCTCCAATATAACACAAGCAAGCAAGTCAGTGCAGCAACAATGCTGGCATAACACAGAGCTTTTGCAATTGATAGATTGCAAGCTTTCTCACCTGATTTCTGCATTGATAAGTCCTTAGCAAAAGCACTGCAGGCCAATATAGTCTTGATGGGATATAAAATGCACAAAGACAAAACAGGTAAAAAAACACGCTGCTTAGTGTATAATCATAAGACCTTTCCACAACTGTGATAAGATCATGTAAGCAACGGATTCTTTAACTACATGAAGTTATTGCCATCACACTAAAAATACCAAAGCACAAGCTTTGCAAAACTACCTCATCAGTAACTCATTTAAGAAAGTACAATGTCAACCGAATACAGAAAAACACACAATTCACAGTAGGCCATTTTGCATTTTTCTGTATTCAATAGACTGTCAGGATCAAAATCAAAGTCAAACATCATCTAAAATTAAGAATTGTGATAATCGTTTTACATTGTTTAACTTGATTTGATGAAAGTTAGGCTAGAAGTTGGCAAGTGTACATCACATAGCAGAAGAATGCAATACCGTGTTGACAATACTTCTTAACAGTAGACAATATAGATGATGTTTAAATCAGGCAATCTTAAATTGGGGGAGAGATTAAAGATTTACAAGGGTGCCGGACCATAATGCCATGGTATCCTCTTAAAGGAGATTGATAAAATTTGTCAAAATCAGCGTTTCAAAGTAATTGATCTCCTAATAAAGATCTTTATGTTTTTTAAGAGCAAAAAATGACTTCTTTGAAAAACTTAAAATTATGAAATGATGTCAGCATGCTGTATTAGAGAGCAACTAACAATCACTTTGAAAAAATATACCTTCAAAAAAGATGGTCGTGCTATTTTGGAATAAACATAAAAGTCACTGACAACTGCATGGAACAAATCATCACCAAAAAAGATTTTCATATATTAATTGGGGGCACAGGTTTTTGTTTACATTGCCATGCGGAGTATATCTCAAAAAAGTTTAGAATCCCTAGTCAAAATTGATAAGCGAGATAGGGTTGCAAGCAAGGAATTAGTTGAAATAATAATAAAAATATTTTGTCAACGCATAGTAAATTAGATGGCATATGACATCACCATTACCAAAAACTGGTTCCTCGTGAATTCTTCATCTGACATACACTTTAACTTCCTCTAACCCGTTTTTTTCTGGCATTTATTTGCACAATTATTTTAAAGAAAGAGGCACGTTGTTTGTTTCCTGACACGTCTAAAAATATTGATGCACTTTATCTACAGCTGATTATCCAGATTTTAGGCAGTTGCTGAGTTACGAAAAATCTGAATAGAACACCAACATGAACTCCAGCAAAGTAATGGCTATTTTTCACACCACAGCACAAAAGGAAACCATCATTTTGAAAATTTATAGTATCAAATATAAGTATTTGATTTTTCTTAAACAGCAATATCACAGCATTTTACAAGTGGGCTCAAAAAACGTTTTGTTTTTAGCAATGAGGATGTCAATAAATAAATTTGACACAAATGAATAAAATCTGGGTAAGCTGAGTTATGTTCACTTAAAACATACGAACTACTTTGTAAAATTTCCATAACTTGCAAGTAATGACCCAAATTTAGTTTATTAGCACAGCATTAGCCACAGATATCCATGATTAGTTTCATACAATCAAAAAACATTCAAATAAGCTTTAACAATGTCAATCCAGAACAGGAGCAACAATTACACAAAATCCACGCACATATTTAAAGATTGGCTAAATAGTAAATACACATCAAAGTATTGTAAGAAACTGAAATACACAAATAGCTCAGTTCAAAGACACAAACATAACTGTAATTGTCAAACCTATAATTCGAATTCTTTTATTCTAGCAATGTCATTAAGCAATTTGCACGTTTCTATTCAGTTTGGCTCTCTCTACTTCACTTTAAATTTATTTCAGTTTAGTAAATGTCATTTTGGTCACTCCTGCTTTTCAATTCCAAACAAAAAACCACGCATATGCATCACACAACTAAGTTTTAAGTACATTTATTCTGATTAATTCATTTTAATGTAAATTTATTGTCAGTGAGCACGTTTTTTTCTGTCAAAGTAACAAAAGAGATAATCAAAATATCAAAGCTGAAATATTGTGGAAACACATTAAAAAACTATGACAATCAAACGAGAAAAAACAAGATATACAATTTATAAATTAAAGAACAAAATGATCAGTAGGGGCAAATTGCTGAATAATTCAGCATTTGAATTATACAAAAATAAAGTGTTTGTAAGCTCACAATAATCAAAATGCCAGTTATGCTTTTCGGCTATTTTTCTTCTCTGGGTGGGAATAACTGTTCAAAAATTTCTTTGCACTTTGGTATTAAAGCAGAAACTGGGGGAACTTGATAATGTTGTTCAAGATAGATTCCAGAAATTACACCAATACTAAAAGTTATTATTGCACGAAGCATGATTACTTTATAAAGTAAAAATATTAGTAGACCCTAAATCAAAAACTCTTTTAGATTACAGTATCAAATCAATTGTAGATTGGCCAAACAGAAATAGCTGTATTTTTTGAATTTTTTTGTTCTATCCTAAACCACTTGTACACAGAATTGGTTCAAACTAAAAAAGATGGATGATTAAATAGATCCACATCTAACTGATTTGAAGTGTAGCTAACTAGTCCTGGATTGTAATCTGCACAATAATGTACCAGTAGTCCACTTGAACAGTACAGGCAATGCTATTCTGCATTTTACCCGTATGTTTTTCCAATTCAAGCTTTTTCTTACAAGTATTGTCATACTTTTGATGCCTGTCACAAGAAAACCTTTTGTCAAGGTGCAACTAAAACACAAAAATATTGCAGAATTCCATGAACTAATCCTAGCCTTAACCATAACCTTAATGCTAACACTTAGCGCAAAATCATCAAGAGAAATCAGCATCTACTAGGTAAATTCTCCCAAACACATTTTGCCTTGCAGTTTCTTCATTTTGTGGATTATGATGAATGACTGAATTTCAGGCTAAGGCAAGTGTTAGACGCAAACAAATGAACTTTAAAAAAACACAAGTAATAGGTAAGCACAGCATTATAAATTTCTAATAAATACAGTATCCACACAACCCTGTGGGCCAACACATTTGATATAAATACAGAAAACCTTATGTCAACACAACAATAAAATATAGAAATGCGAATTTACTAACATATACATAAACACTGGTGGGATTACAAAAAATTGTAAAATTACAATCATTATCAGAAATAGGGGAGTAATTTTTAGACCAATTTGGTTATGGAATATTGAGATGCATAGTGCACCTTAATTCAGTGATCTAATTTTATGCAATTGGGTGATTATATTTTATTCATTGACGTTAATAAATATCCATAATTCTGTGATTTTCATGTTTGAATCAGTAGTTTTTTGTATTTCATAACCCCATATTTTGTTGTGAATTTTAGTAATGCTGTAATTCAGTAATTCATCCTGCGAAATGAATTTCTCTGATTCAGCAATTCCACTTTTCCATATGAATTTCTTTAAATCTGGATTTACAAATTATAGTGTCACTCTGATGTCATTTACAACGCAAAATTGAATCTTGTTGAATATAAACTGTGCAGTAGCTTTCAATTAATTCACAAAAGAAGAGAGGTCACAATAATTACATTTTAAGTTAGATTGCATAGTATATCAGGATACTACCACACTCCCTTGCAGAAAATTTGAAGACTAAATCTAGTCCTAATTCTTACAATAACTAAACCTAATCCTAACCCCAACTCTAACACTCATTAGAGATTTTGTGCATTTCTGCATTTCAGTTACCTCTAATTCTCTGCAACACTTTCCTGTCACATCCACATTCCAGAATATTGCAACAAGTCATATCAAAATATACAGAACAAATTGAATAATCTCAATGTAAATTTTCAATACCACAAAAAATTTAAGAAACCCCAATTTAGTTGAATAAGTCTTTCTTTTGTTTACATGATATCAATGCCATTAAAATGCAAGCTACACAATGCTACATTTGTTCACAAACTGAAAAACAAGTTTTTAAAATTTTTGAAGAGACATTACTGAAATTGGTCTGTGCAGTAGTTCATGTAAATGGTTCTTGTTCTCAACACTAGTATATGGAAAAGCAGAATTAAGCAATTATGAAAACTCATACCAAAAGTACTGCACTGAATCAAGGAAAGCTATACTAAAATATTGAAATGCCATATATTGCATTGTGAAAATACAGAACTTCAAGAGGCAGAGGGGAAAAGAATGAAGTGGCTCAAATACCAGAAGTTGTATCAAACACACACAAACACCATGCAGCAATGCTTTTGAGAAAGCAATTGCTCAGACCTCGACATTGGGCAAGCACATTTATGCATAACCTACCAGACAAAAAATTTGAAATAAAGTTTGATCGTCAATTGGGAAGAGCCAATGGAACTCCATGTAAGTGCACTGCATCATTGGTATTTTTTATTTATTTATTTGCCATATTTATCCTCCATTCACGAGAAAGCGAATTGTATCACTATACTTTGGACAGTAAGTCTGCACTCGCTTGGGAGTTGCCTTTTTTGAAGTTTATGGGTCACCTGTCTTCCACATAAAGGTGGGGCGTCTCGTTAAGTGCCTTGCCCAAGGACACAAGCGAACTTGCCGGCTTGTTCTCCACAACCTTCCCTAAATGCCGAGCGCCAAGCAGGGAAGCTGTGAATACCATTTTTTAAAGTCTTTTGGTATGACTCGACAAGGGGAATGAACCCCAGGTCTACCGACTGCAAAGTGGACGCTCTAACCACTACACCATCGCGTCGGTTAAATGTTTATAAGAGGCTAACAGGATTAAAATGACAGAAACAAACTAATCACTCAAGAAAATTAGCATAAATAGTAAGCTACCATTTTTTTGGACCATAGGGCACACCAGACTATATGGTGCAGTATCAATAAATGTCTTCTAATGCATTTATTTTCATACATAAGGTGCTCCAAACCATAAGGTGCATTTAATGAAACCAAAACTCAATGCATTTTATCAATACCATTCCATTTTTTAGAAAATTAAAGGATTACAAGTGGACCTTATGATCCAAAAAATATGGTACTACCTGATGGAGATTGACTTTAGACTGTCACAGGCCATGTATGGCAAGAAATACATCAGTGTGAGCATGCAACTTTATGTCACCTAACCCCAACCAATTTGATGTTATTCCTTACCTTCTTAACATTCAGAATAATTCCAACACAACAAACATTCATTAAAAAAATTAAATTACAACGTCAATAGGAACAATGGTGTTGCAGTTAACGTGAAAATCTGAAAATTTTTGATATGGTGTTTAACAATGTGAACCACTTACTATATAGAACAAAATACAGTTTTTCTCCTTTGGTTAATAACAACTACACAAAAAACTGGCTTTGCATAAATTTAACCTCCTCTATAAGTTTTTGCTCACCTCCCCTATAATGTGATTTTACCTCTTCTAGGGAGGTTGGCCTCACTGGTTGGGAATGACACCACTAAAGCATAATTTTGTGTGCAGAACAACTTTAGTCATTTCAGCCATTGCTGCCACTTCACTCTTGTGTACTCTGCCACTTCACTCTTGTGTAATCTGCCACTTTATGATTAACAGTAGAATTTTTTTGAATGGGAAAAACTACCAAAGAAATCGGAAATTACAGAAATAGGTATAGAAACTTATGAAGTAAAAAAAAGCAGTGGCTATTTTGCCATCGACAGGATTTTACCCTTACAGGCGATTTTGCCTCTAGTTATTTGTGATTGGTTAATCTTAATGATGTATTAAACATTTGACTTTGTTCATTTTTGATTGGTCAATTATAATAACTGATTAAAAAAATTTTACACCACCAGTTGTCTGCTTCCCCACCCTGTACACTCCTCTCTAATGTACACGACCCCATATATTCACATACCAGGCCTCTCCCTCCAGTGTACACTGTCTTTCTCTTAGTGCCCTGCCAGCCAAGACTTCAACCTGCAACCTTTGTATTATATGACCAGTGCAATATCCACACGCCACAGTGTCACTGGCATAATTGTAGCAATTATGGCAATATAAACACACGAGAATGATTATGGCAAAATACCGGTAGTCTCTGAGAGTAAAATACCATTGACATCAAATAGCCACTTCCTAAAAAAACATTAAAAATACATTGTGGTACAATCACCCAACTAAATAACACCATATAAAACAGTTAAACTATGCCTTTCAATATTTAATACGGTAATTCAGCTGTTCCAAAGATTAGTCTTTTGATTGACAAAAGTTTTCGAAGATCAGTTAGTACGGTATTTCCTATGTATTTCTGTAAAATTGCATGTTCATATGTTACTCAGTTACTGTTGCTTTTAATGCTCTAACTTTATGTATCAAAGTGCTAGCAACTTTAGGAATTATGTTTTAAAAAATCAAATAGTATCTATTCATGAGGTGATAACATACAACAATATTGAGAAATATTAAATACAATTTATTTGATGGGAAGATGGTTTTAATTCTATTTTGTCATCAATAAACTGATTAAGACTAGGCCATTATACATATTATATTTTAGTTTAAACAGAAGCAAGAACCAACTCTCTCCTCACTCCACCAAAATTTCGAATTATTCTCGAGTAGATGACAGACACTTCTATTCGCCCAATATCCTATAAGACCAAGGCAACATCTTACTCGCTTCTACTACGCTAATCAACCAAACTTTGCAATCAATGGAAAAGAGCGCAGCAGTTAATCAAAGAAAAAACTAGGCAAAACAGCAATATCCAAACTTCCAGTAATCCACTTATTCCAGTTTTATCAAATCATTTTTGGCTTGGGATCTTTTTACTTTAAAACAGAATTTCCGTAACGAAATCCGGGTTTTCTTACCCCATGAGTGACTAAATCAAATTGATTTACAAAAAATCATACCTACAATATTTCATTTTGTTCCAATTTTTTTCTTTGAAAGCGTAAAGAGCAGTGTACTGGTGGCGCCTCATTAACCTATATTCGTAGTTTTGAACGTTAGTCTGCAGACTATTGGTGTTGGAAGAAAAATTATTTTTTGCTTCAACAGCTGGTAATCAATGAATATTCTCTACGACCAATCGTAGTGTATGTTTAATCACAATTCGGACTTATTGGTATCGCATTACTCTAAACAGAAAATTAAATATTGTTTTAAGCTACCTGTACCTCTATAATTATAACTCCCAATCTATAAGCAAAACATGAGACAAGACATGGTGCTCACAGTCATTTTTGGGCAAATCTAGTTCCAACTTTCATTGTACTAGTCCATGTCAGACACAATGCACAGTTTCAGAATAACTGGAAAAAAATTAACCAAGTGTAGACCTAAATAGTGCTATTACCTCTTAGCTTTATTGGCCTACGTCTGGTGCAGCCTACAAGAACTACCAGTTTATACTACAATTAATTAAATCAAACCCGAAAGTGTCAATAAAACTGATTGTACAAGACTAAGATAAAAGCACACAAGTCCAAGTCCATTGCCTTCGTTTAAGCCCACACCCTTGCTCACCAGTCAAACAATGACCATTGGCTAATAGAAGTAACTTGACAGCATCGCCGCTTTTAACATTAGCTAAAATTTTTACCGCTTCTAGCATAGATCATACAAACTTGACCAATTTTTAACTGCCATCATGAAATAATTACTACAATCCTTGTCATCAAATGCGTTGAGAGGCTGAGCAAACCTTGTACCAAAGTTGGGAGACTTGTTGTTTTCTTTTTCCAAAGATCCATTTTATTTGTTTGTCCAACTGATGATCTTCTTTGTTGGTGATGAGCGATTGCTTTGGCCCTTTTCGTTTGCAGCTGTAGCGGTTGGTTGGTCTTTGATTGCTTCTGGTCAGAGATTACTGTTGCCAGAGAAGCATTCGCGCTACACGTATATAAAAGTTCTCTCACCTCCCCGTCCAGTTGTGGCCGAATTGATTTCTCTCTTCACAGCGAAGTGTCTTGAGAAATATCCAAAAGAATTATTGCTATTCAAAATGACTTAATGTCTAAAAACAGTTACAATATACTGACACCTTCTTATTCTACTTGCTTTCTTTTTCTCTCTCTGCCGTCACATGTTGGCTGGAACATCGCGTGATCCAGTCTACTGTGACGTCACAATACTACAATAACACCATAAGTAGCATCGGTTTTTGACCTAATGCTACACAGCCTTTGTTTTAGTAGAGTTTTTGTAGAAAACTTGTTGAAATTGATGTTGCTCTAAAATCCCAAGTTATTTCTTTATTTTGGCCTTTTTTCTGGCAGGTCAAGCTTATCAGAACATTTCAGCTTCTGATAATCTCCAACACCACGCTGCCAAAAAACACTTAGGCCCTGATTATAGTGCATTTCCTGCACCCATCTGTCAACACTACTGCCTGTCTAATAACGATAGATGTCAAAACGCTATTTGCTTGTTATGAGAAGATATCTTTCACCAAACTCATATAGTGGATTTAATAACCAGAGGGTCGTTGCACCTTGTTGGCAATAAGTTTTTGTCTAGTTTAATACATTTTTGCTGACAAGCATGTTGGTACAGAAATTTCATTCGCATAGATATTTATACGATGCTTTACAGTAGAGGTTATACTATGGTTCAAACATCCGATTTGCGGGCAAAGTGCATACCAAGAGCGCATACTTTTTTGCGAATAAAAAGTACAAAAACGTGATATCTAAGAAAATTAAGATCTACACACCTCAAATTAGGCCTAACTGCGTAACCTTAGATAAATTACTGGGCCAGTGGTTTCCAACATTTTCACCAAGTTGCCTTTTTGCCCGGTTTGAAATTATTCTTTACCTCTGATACATTCACATTAATTGCAACACAATGAGCACAAACCGTAAAAAACTTGAATTACGTTTTGTGCAATGTCAGAGGAAACACTGTTTTTGCAATTTGCGCGAAACCAAGGAAATTTCAGACACGGTATTTAACAATGCAAACCACATATCGTATTTCACAAAAGGCTACAGTCATTCTCTTTTTGTTAACAACAACCATTGTAAAAAATCGACCTCGCCCAAATTCAACATCTTCTGTAACTTGTGTTTGCCTACCATAAGATGTGTTTTACCTTCTTTAGAGAGGTCGGCCTCCCTGGTCAGGAACTATTGATCTAAGGCAGGGGTGGCCAACCCGCGGCTCGCGAGCCACATGAGGCTCTTTGCTTGGTTTCCTGCGGCTCTTTTTCACAAGCCTTGTTTCTTCTACCAGCAGCCTGGTTCTATTCAAAATCTACCAGTAGCCTTGATAGTTCTGTGGTATTTTTTGTACATGTGGATTGGCCAATTGTTTTTGCGTTTTTTTAGCTTTTAGTATATTGAGTAATAATTTAGTATATTTTAGTAATAATGGCGAGAAAAAATGCGCAGCAAAACGAAAATATGAGGATGAACACAGGGCGTTTTTAACAGAGTGTGAGAGCTTGTATTTTTTTGTTGAACGTAATAGCAAAACATTCTGCCTTATATGCCAGGTGTCATTAGCGCATTTCAAAGCTTCAAATCTTCAGCGCCACTTCAGGTCACTCCATGCTAACATCAACCGTGAATTTCCGAAAGGGACCAAACTTCGCAAGCATAAGTTGATCGCTTTGAAAAGTCAAGCAGAAATGCAAATACAGGTTTTCCAAAAATTCACGAAGCACTCAGATACTGTAACGCTTGCATCGTATTTAAGTGGCTTGGAACATTGCACGGGCCAAAAAATGCCTCTGTGACATAGTTGGAATCTTGTCTTCTGAAAACAACAAACTGAAAAGAATGTTATCAGATGTCCAACTGTCCCGCCACACTGTTGAACGCAGAATATCTGATGTTAACATAGTTATTGAATCACAGTTGCATTCTGACTTCCAAGCTTGCGAGTATTTTAGTGTTGCATTAGATGAGAGTTGTGGCATACAAGACAAGCCTCAATTGGCAACATTTGCTTGATTTACTTCAACGGATTGTTTGATCAGTAGTTGGCAATTTATTTCGCTTCTGTTTTCTCAACACAAAAAAACTCAACGATAGGATAAAAACAACGAGCGAAAAAGGAATGCAGGTGACAAAACGAATTGACGTTAAACATACCCAAATTTTTTAAGATTAAATTAAAATAATTGTAGAGAGGGGCATGGTCACCGCACCTGACAAAAACATCAAGCAAAAAAATTGAAATAAAAAAAAAAAAAAACACAACAAAAAAGAAACTAAAAAAGCAATCAGCCAAATAAACAACATTTTACCCTATGTAAAAATCCCAATAGCTAAAAGAAATACATTCCTCTCAGTGTCAAACTGTTGTTACCCTAACGAGGGGGGCTAGCAGGTACTACACCTTGCCCAAGGGTGACCTGGGAGCAACGACAGTTAAAGAGTTAGCTCCATTACACTCTAGGCAGGACCCTGTCGCCGGATGCAGTTATAGTCTTACTGCCCAGGACTATGCAATTTGCAGATAAGTAGTAGCACTATAACATTGCGTTTGAATTTTTATGACCTGATTTTAATCACGTGATTGTGGATAATTTAAGTAAACCATTGGAAGTGTCACTGTCTTTTTTACTCAAATAAAAATTAATCATTTATTCTAATGAACAGATTGAAGTTTCATGGACCTATATCGCAGGTGAATTTTCCTTATTCTTCTTCTTCATCCGAAATTATTTCGAGGAGCAGTTGTCGCCTGAAGTTGGAGTATAAGACAATCATTAGCTCTTTTTAATTGGTAGTTCGAGAGTGATTGGCAGATTCTGAAAAAGAAAGAAAAACAGCAAATACCTATTCTTTTACTTTTTATTCTACTTTGCAAGCTCGTTTTACAATTAGGTATATCTTTAAGCAATCAAAATAAGTAGGTTTCCAGTCTTAAAGCATAATAAATATTAATCTACTGATTTATAATATATTCTTTAAAGCATTTGATGAACCTGGGAAGTGATTTGATATCTTTAAGTGCTACAGGTAGTTTATTCCATAACATTGGGCCTCTAAATTTCAGTGTTTGTTGTGTGAGTTTTATTCTGCAATATTGAGGGCACAATTTGGACTTGGATCGAGTACGAAGAGTGGCTTTCTCGCTAAGAAAGTTAGAATCAAAGATGTTTGAAAAAGCAGGAGGAAGAGATTTATTAAAATATTTGTGCATAAATTTGGCAATTTCAAGTTGTTTAGACTGTTGTATTGTTAGCAGATTGTGTTGTTGAAAATCGTTACTGTTTTTTTGCTTGGTATTAATCAAATTAATTGCTTTGGTTGAA
Source organism: Trididemnum clinides (assembly GCA_963675345.1). Taxonomy (NCBI): domain Eukaryota; kingdom Metazoa; phylum Chordata; class Ascidiacea; order Aplousobranchia; family Didemnidae; genus Trididemnum; species Trididemnum clinides. The sequence goes on from OY776289.1 coordinate 12,494,152, forward strand.
ACTTTTTGCAACTTTTGAATCATAGATGCGTTACCATTGCACCAGGATATTACACAATATTGCACATAGCTATTAATAAGAGAGTGATATAAAGTTAGCAATGAACTTTTATCAAGATACTGTTTTACTTTGTTAATCACATGGTAGCTACATCTGAGTTTTTGCAGCAACCACTGCATATGGGGCTTCCATGAAAGATGTTCATTGATGGTTAAACCCAAAAATTTGCAACTGTTTACTCGTTTTAAATGCTTGTTTTTGAATTGAATTGACAACGCAGCAGGTGGAGGAAGACTATTTGGAGTTCTAAATGCAACATATAGGGTTTTATCAGTATTAAGTGTTAATTTATTTGCAGAAAGCCAGGCCTCGACATGTTTCAATTGAGTATTTGTAACCTCATATAATGCTTTATAAGAACTGCTGTTAAAAAATAAATTGGTGTCATCCGCAAACATTATGGCTTTGCCTGATGTTAAGCATTTAGGAAAATCATTTATGTAAATTAAAAATAGAAGGGGGCCAAGAATTGATCCCTGTGGTACCCCTACCTCGATTGGCTTGAATTTTGAAATTTTTCCATTAACTTCCGTTTGCATCAAGCGACCATTTAAATAGCTTCTGAACCATTCATTTGCTACCCCCCTAACACCAAAGTGATTTAGTTTAGCCAAAAGTATACTGTGATCAATGGTGTCAAAAGCTTTGGAGAGATCTAAAAATACACCAAGAGTATATTCTTTATCTTCAAAAGATTTGGTGATATTTTCAACCATTACAGTAGCGGCATGACTAGTGGAGTGATTTTTTCTAAATCCAAATTGTAAATCATAGAAAAAGTTTGATTGTGACAAAAATGAATACAGTCGATTATATACAATCTTTTCTAATATCTTAGACAGTACTGGGAGCAGACTAATTGGTCGATAGTTATTTACATTTGTTTTTTGCCCTTTTTTGTGTACAGGAATCACTTTAGCTTTTTTGAAGTCTATGATAAATTGACCTTGAGATAAAGATAAGTTAAAAATATGACACAAACCAAAAAGAATGTAATCAGAACTTGATTTTACAACTGATATTGGAATTTCATCTATTCCAGTGCTGTTTTTGGGTTGCATTTTGGAGATAATTTTTTTGATTTCAGTTACCGATGTAGGGTTCAAGAACATTGAGTTGCATATTGGAGAGCCCAAAAATTCACTAAATTGTTTTTGCGGGGTTGCTAGTTTGTTTACTAATTTTTCACCAATACTAGAAAAATAATCGTTGAAATAGTTAGCTAATAGATTCGAGTCAGTAATCAATTTACCATCTATTATCAGAGAGGGGCATTGGGTGATTTTACTTTTTTTCCTTCCAAGTAGTTTATTTAGGGTTTTCCAGGTTTGTTTCAAATTATTTTTTAGTTTATCAAAAAGAGATGAATAATGCAATTTCTTTTTCTGTTGAATTGTGTGATGGTAAAGATTTCTAGCTTTGTTATAATTCACTTTTGCAGTCAGTGTTTTCTTATTTACATACTTTTTAAAAAGTTTTTCTTTTTCATACATAAGTACTTGAAGATCTTTATCAAACCAGTTATTAGAGTGTGTTTTTGGCCTCGGATTGGTTAGGGGGAAACATGCATCAAAAACTTTATAGTAATGGTTCATGAATAATTCATATGCTAAATTAGGGTCTGGTTCCCTTAAAACTACGTCAATGTCAAAAGTAGAGTCTAATGTATTGTGAAAGTTGTTAATATTTTCTGGGTTGAAGATTCTGATCTTTGAATTGTGAATATTTTTATGCTGGTATGCTTCAAAACATGTGATCAGAGGCAGGTGGTCAGAGATGGGGTGAAGAAGAATTTTTGCTTTTATGATATAAGAATATATGTTTGTCCAGACATGGTCTAAAACTGTTGCACTGGAACTGGTAATGCGTGTTGGTTTATTTATCATTGAGTAAAAACAGTGGTCAAACATTGTATCAATAAATTTACTAGTGTATTTGTTTTCTACTTGTAAAAGGTCATAATTAAAATCTCCATATATAAAGCATTTAGTATTTGGTTTGAGATGACTTAACACACTACTTAAATTAGAAATAAATTGTTGGTTGGAGGTGGAGTCTGTCATTGGTGATCTGTATATGGTCCCACATGTAATAGTATCATGTTTCAATTCAATTTTCACAAAAATAGACTCAAAAACTTTTTCATTCATAATTGAGAGTTCATCAATTACTGTAAATTGCAAATTATTTTTTATATAAAAAGCTACACCTCCACCTTTCAAATTTTTTCTTGGATTTTGTACAAATATATAATTATCAAGATTATTGTATGGGCCTGAATTAAGTGGTGTAATCCACGTTTCAGTAATGGCTATTATATCTGGTTTTCTTGGTAAGGAAAAAATTAATGCTTCAAGTTTAGTGAAGTTTGCAGTATTTACAAGTGATCTCATGTTTACACTCATGCCAAGAAATTGGTTGGTGAAGTTGTGATTAATTGCAATGTCATGTATGTTTGAAGTATTAATGTACTGGCTACAGTTATCAAATAAACTGTCATCTACATTGTTGTTACCAGTTTGAGGAATATCAAATAAGGAATTCATGTAATCAGCTGAGATATCTAGATCATATGAGAGGTTTGGATAGCACTTATTTTCATTTAGGGGCATAATAGGGTAATGTTGCAAATGCAAATTTGACTCAAAAATTGACTTACAATTAGACTACTGGCAGAGTTGAAAAAAATGCACAATAGCCTTTGTATTGTGTTGTTTATTGTGCTGCTAGAAATAGTGATGGCTTGCGGCATATAATTAGCAGTTAGTACATCAAAAAAGCAGTAAGAGACTATTTTTCAGGAAATCTAATTCTAGCAATGTTAGCGAAATCATCGATTCTATGTCGTTTACCTTCAAAACTGCAAAATATATTACCTTTCTGTGTCCAAACGTTTTGAAACCCAAAAACTTTTTTAGATTGTTCCAGCAATTTAGATCTGCGCCTTGTCAAAGATTCTGTTATGGCAAGTTTGGGATCTGATTCCTTAGTTGCTTTCAATAATGATTTATTGTTAAATACTTGATTTCTGACAGATCTTCTGACAAATTTAATGATTATTGGATTTTTTCCTTTTCGAGAAGGCAATACATGACAAATATCAATGTCGCTATTGTGAATGGGATGGGTAAATTTTAGTCTAGAATTCAGAGTATCTAGCACAAAATTTTCAAAAGTTACATAACCTGCATTTTCTTTGGGAAGGTCAACACATCCATGTAGAATAAGGCAGTTGCTCCTTCCATACTGCTCAAGATCATCCATTCTTTTTTCTTTTTCTTCAATTTGTTTTGCCAAATCCTTTATTGTAGCTTTGATTGCAGTTATTGATTGCGACAGTTCTTCCAGCAGTTCTTTTTGACCTTTGTCACCACTGGTACCTGAAACAAAGGCAGAAGCATCATCGTTCTCATTTACACTTGATGAATTCAAAAAATTTGACTGATACTCATCTTGTTTGTGTTCAATTTTAGCCAGCTTTTCCAGAACTACAGCCAATTCCCGAGATGTCATTTTAGTTGCAATATTACAAGTAGCAGTTGCCAAAAAATTTGCAGATAGAAATGAAATTGTAGCAGTTCCCAACAAATTTGCAGGTAGAAATGAAATTGCAAGTGTTAAATATCAATAATAATTTATACCGTTTACCAAACACTACAAAACACCTTACCAATACATAACCTTATTCAAATAGAATGAAGGAGTATATCAAAGGAGTATATCAAAGAAGAACTCCTTGATATTGTGCCATTAAAAGACAGAACCCGGGCATACATGTGATGTGAAGAAGCAATGATGTGAAAGAAGCAATGATGCCTGCAATCGAGAAAGCAAGTCTGCCCATAGCAAAACTAATTGCAATAATCACAGATGGAGCGCCAGCCATGGTCGGATCTGTGAACCAACTTGTTGGGCTGTGCAAAGCTGACCAAACATTTCCTGAGTTTTGCAGTTTTCACTGTGTCATTCACAGGAAGCAACTTGTGTCTAAATCATTGAAGTTGGACAACGTCATGAAGACTGTAATGGAAATCATCAATTACATCCACACGCATGCGCTTCACCACCGACAATTCAAAAATCTCATCGCTGAGCTAGTCCATGGGCTTTTAGGTGACCTGCCGCCGCCCTGCAACGTAAGGTGGCTGTTAAAAAACCAGGTACTCTCTCGCTTTTTTCAGCTTTTGGATGCTGTAAAACTGTTTATGAAAAAGAACAAAAATTATCCTGAGCTCTCGGACCTCGAGTGGATTACGGATCTAGCTTTTTTGGTCGACATGCTGTGTCACTTGAGCAGACTGAAACGGAATTTGCAGGGTAAGTTGAAATTGCTGCCTGACCTAGTGCAAAGTGTGTCTGCTTTTGTTAACAAACTGAAGGTGTTTAAGGAGTATATCGAAAGGGGAGATTTGACTCATTTTCCCACCCAGCTAAAAGCCAGCGGGCAAGTCACTATCACCACCCTGAATAAGCAAAGAGCTAGATATGCAACGCTTCTTGAAACCTTAAAAGAAAACTTCGTGTCGCGGTTCCCTGATGTACAAATAAAGAGGCCGTAGATTACGTTCCTAGTCAACCCATTCAGTTTTGAGACAGAGTGTTTGAAAGACCCTCTAGTCTCAGATGAAGCGGCGTCTGAATTGGAGATGATCGACCTTTGCGAGAAGGACAAACTGAAACCTGCTTTAAGGGAAGGATCCACTGAGTTTTGGAAAAGTGTGCTAGTGGAAAAATACCCCAATATCAAACGGGCTGCACTTAAGGTACTATCAATGTTTGGGTCAACATACATCTGCGAGTCTGTGCTTTCTACCCTAAATCACGTGAAATCAAGGCATCAATCTGCACTGACTGACACCCATGTGAAAGAGTTGCTTCTAGTCGCCACAACAGAATTCAAGCCCGATTTGAAGAAGATTGTTAAAGAAAAGGAATGGCCAGAATTCTTACTGACTAAGTAATATGCATGATAATAAATAGCTTGTAAATTTCTGTCATTATCGTGTTGGTGTGTGACATTTACAATAAATCTAGCTGAGCAAAGATATGTGTGTAAGAGGTGGGGTGATGTTCATGCGATCATTATATCTTGAGTATGATGTGGCTCTTTGCAGAAACACAGTAAGAAATGTGGCTCTTGGTTTCTGAATGGTTGGCCACCCCTGATCTAAGGCAATGAAAATTTCTGATCAGCAATGCCTGCTGAGGAAAAAAAAGTACAAAACCCGACAAAAACGTAAAAAATCTATAGGCTACCATGTACATCTTTCTAAATATCAATGGTCAAAATGGTTAAGGTGGTGACGACCTCTGAAACTGGGAAAATTTGATTCTAATTTTGTGATTTTCCTTTTGAGAGTACTTCAAATAAATAAATTTATTGTTAAAATCACAAAAATGGCGTTTTGTATTTTACTGCCTTTTCTGTGTTGCGATGTAGGCTTATGAAAATTTATCCCCAGTGTTTAAAAAGTAAGTGTGTCCATAAAATCCTAAACACATTCAAAATTTTTATATTTCAAAAACCGCCAAAACATTTTTGACAGTTTGTTATGCCACCATAAAATTTTGTTACTTTTTACAAGTTACTGTATTTTATTGCTAAACTAAGCAAGAACAAGTAATTTTTAATTAGGCCGTAAGTTTGAAACAAAGTATGAAAAATGTCGACAATTTAATAAAAAGCTCAATGTGTTCTTTGGTACCGTAAATCGAAATCACTATCTGCAATACAACGCAAATTCAGATACGAGTTTGGAAAAACTCTCCTCACATTAACAGCATTAAGAGATGGTTTAAAAATTTTATGGAAACCGGGAGCATTTTGGATCACAAAAGATCGGGTAGGCCAAGCATTGATGAAGAGACTGTTGATGCTATGCATGTAGCGTTTCATCGCACCCCAGGAAATCAATCCGTGTTGAATCAAATAAACTTGCAATCTCTCGAAAAACAGTTCATAAAGTTTTACATAAACGACTTTCGCTCCATGTTTACAAATTACAAATTGTTTAAGTTCTTAAGCCGGATGATCGCCCTTGCTGAGGAAATTTTTCAGCGTATTGATAAATGACAATGATTACCTTAAATGTGTGGTTTTTTCAGACGAAGCATCTTTTCATGTATCCGGGAAAGTCAATAAGCATAACGTTCAAATATAGAGATCACAAAATCCTTATGTGGTCGTAGAAAATGAAAGAGACGGTCCCAAGCTCAATGTTGGGTTTGAGCAAAACCATACAGTTTTGCTGAATCTACCATTACAGCAAACATTTATCTGGGTATGATGAAACAATACGTTGTTCCTTAATTAGAAAAGTTCCAGCCGTTTGTTGTGTTTCAGAAATACAGTGCCCCTCGACACTGGGGTTTGATGATTTTTGACTTTTCAAAATGAAACTTTTCCAAACCGATGGATTGAGAGAAGTGGCCCAACACCATGGCCGCCAAGATTTCCAGATATCACTCCTTTTGACTTTTTTGTGGGGTTATGTAAAGAAAGAAAGTGCAAAACACCAGTACGTGACATCGAAACATTACAATCACAAATCATCAATGTTCTTGCAACAGTAAGCGAAGAAATGCTGGAGAACATTTGGCGCGAAATTACATATCGCCTTGACATATTGAGAGCAATAAATGGAGCATATGTTGTGATCAAAGAATAGGTTGCATACTTAAATTTTTAAAATAGGGCATTACTTAAACAGGCAAAAACTTTTAAATAAAAAATTTGAATAAATAAACTTTACTTTGCGAAAGACCGAATGATTTCATTTATTACACTTTAGTTTTTAGTAATAAAATATTGAAAAGTGTTCCAAACTTTATAGACACCCTGTACGTTTAAGTTTGCTAAATTAGGTCTGCTGCCTATTTCAATTGTTTTACTTTTGTGAAAATTATCGTTACCGCTGGAGACATGATTTTAGTTACCTCCTGAACATACCTCGTGCTAAAAACAGATCACCTGCTCTTTCATAGGGAAATTTTCTTATTTGTTTTCAATTTAAAATGTTTAGACTGCAGACAAACTTTCGAGTTGCGAAATTACTGCTTTAATGCCAGTTGTTTATAGGTGTCGCGTTGCAATAGAGTTTTGAATACATCTCAACCTTAATTTACTTCTTAAAATTGAGGCAACTTGCAGTATCGATCGAATAATTAAGTTTGGTTGGAACTTAATAGCTCGAAAAAGATTGGCTTCCACTAAGATACTTTAACCCACACACTTTTCGATCAAGAACAGAACAATATAGCCTATTCACAAATCACTTTACAACTTCGAATTCCTTCCCTTGCCAAAACACAGAACTAAAGCACTTCAATAAATAAATATCACTAACTTACTAAACTAAAAACCACCAAAATAATGGCTTGATTTCTGTCACAACAATCACCACAGAACAACGCCTTTTTACTACACTCTGCTCTCTTTCTCTGAACTACTCTCTCTGAATGAATAAAATCTCGCCGCCTTATATATAAGATGGAAAATAATCTAGAAATTGCTAGAACATTACATGACACAAAAAACAACGTTAATAAATTACATAATCGGTAATTATAAAAAAGAAGTCTACGAAAAGAAACAAGAATCACTAGAATACGATGGAAAAATAAGTCACGTAGACAGCCATTGTGACGTCAGAAAGGCGTGTGAGTTACAAATCTATTTATAAATCCGATAGAAAAAAGATCTTTTTTTGAAAACAGTTTAGCAAGTTTAGAGCTTCAGACAATTTAGATTTACAATTAAAAATGATCACTGCAAAATAAAACAACATATTGCAATAACTATACATATATAAAAACTATTCTTTTAACGCAAATTTATTTATTCGTGACAATAAGCTACTGCCATTTATTTACTCTAATGATGTGAGTGTATTGACTGCAATGTCTAAGTTAAATCTAGTTTAAAGAAAAATTAAATGTGGTTAAGAGCTATGCCAAACGTGTGCAAAATTTGCTTTAAAATTCCTGTTGCTTTTGTACAGTGAAATTCTGCCTTTTTTCATTAGCTAACGATCACGTGGAATGATGAGTTAAAGTTGCTGGTGCCCAAAATATTTGATTCTTTTTTAAATTCAGATGTGGTTGAAATCACAAAAGAGCCTTCTTAAGGCTGGTTTCCATTAGATCTAATTGCAGGTATGGTGCAAAAGCGCATAAAATTAAATAGAAAAGCGAAGAAATTTTTGCCACAGCAATTCATGCCTAATGGAAACCAGTCTTAAATGTTGCTGCCTTTCTGCGTTGACTTGTGTAACTTAATCTGAAGGGTGCAAATAAGGTACTTAAGTCGCTAAATTAGGGTTGTCAACGATTTTATTTTTTCCATTGTGTAAAAAAATTACTTTCTGTTTGAGATAAAATTTATTTTATGAACCTGCTAAAAAACTGATTACATGTTCTATATTGTACAATTATCTGGTTATTTGTTGTTCTAACATACTTTGGACGGAAGACAATCTTTTAAATTGCAAAATTGTCACATTTATGCCATTTGTTTTCTTTCGATTTATAATAGTAATGGGACGAGTATTCGGAATCAGAATCGAAAATATCGGAACTTTTTCTGGTATCGAAATCGCAGAATTTTAATCGAATTTCCGATTCTGAAAACGATTCTTTGGAATTCGTATGTTTGCAACTTAAATTACAATCTAAGAATATTGGGACTTGAATGTAAATAAATACCTTCAACGAATTTACTTCAATATCTTTTTTTTCTAAACATTTACTCTTTTTATTTCATTTTATTATATAAAAAACTGACTTTCTTTTTTCTTTTTGCTGTAACAAAACCATTTATGAGCAAACGATTGGGATCTTTTGACGATTCTTAGCAAAAAAAACAGTGCCAGTATACTGCTGTACATATTTTAATTAGGACGTTTCGCTAAACACTGCTAGTATTGTCAACCAAAATAGTGCAACTGATTACTTTAAAATTTGATAAACTATGGTCAAGTGTAACATTTATGACGTGACAATTCAATTATGAAAAAAGAAAACAATAGCTATTACATACTTTAGGGTCAAAGTTATTTGGTGTTAAATTAGTGAGATAATAACTAGGAATAAAAATAAAACAAAATTTACACATTAAAAGATATAGTGGGTGTGAAGCTTTATCTGAGTTCAATTGTGGCTGCAGCTTTTGAATATATAACGTTCCCTTAATACTCAATCTCCGAACGGCTGCCGTTTCTACCTTTGTGGCGTCATCAGCGGAGCACAGAGCGTTCTGGCATGCACTACCAATCAAGAGGTTAATATGTGCCGGAAAAATCGTTTCGTTTGTGGTACGTAATGACTTCTCCACATGGCATCGCAAAGAGCTCAAACTGCGCAAGCAGTTTTTGTAGTTTTCGCCAATTAGTTTCTTGAGCCAGCATAAGTGGATTGTGAAAGTCGATTGTGTGGTCTGGATTTTCCCGTAAATGATCTGAAACATTGCTTTTTCCAAATGTAATCGGGTCATGTTCTTCCAATCTTGTTTTTAAATTTCGTTTACTTTGTTTAATATAGGTCTTTTTACACGAGCATTGAAGTTTATACACTGTACCAGTGAGGTGTAGCAGAGCCTGTTTGTCCTCATTTTTGAATAGGTTTCCAATTGTTGATACGCTGTGATTCATCCGAAGGCTAAAGTTCGCTTTTATTTTATTTTCTAAAATATGTTTGATTTCTTTCTCAATTTGTTGCGATGCTTCTCCGATGAAAGGTAAACAAAAAATAGCAAACTTGGATTTTCTAATTTCGCTTGCATTTTATTTAAAGGTTTATGTTTTCTATTAAGATGCGTTTTTATGTGATTTTGAAGTTTTGTTTGTTACCCAGTTCATACAAATGTCTGCTAATAGAGGAGTAATAGGAGTTCCCATTGCCACCCCGTTAGTTTGTTCATAACAACTGCCGTTGAATTGTAATACCGTTTTCTTTTTTGTTCATTCTAACATCTTTTTTAATTGTTGTTTATTCATTTCATAAAATTTGCCATCTTTCGCTTTTCCATCAAATGCTAGATTCAAAAGTAAATTAATAGTAAAGTCGATTGGAATATTTGTAAATAAACTCTTGACATCAAATGAGACTAATACTGTCACGTCATAAATGTCATAAACAAAAATAAATTTATCATGCCACGTCATAATTGTCACGTCATCAATGTTACACTTGACCATAGTTTATCAAATTTTAAAGTAATCAGTTGCGCTATTTTGGTTGACAATACTAGCAGTGTTTAGCGAAACGTCCTAATTAAAATATGTACAGCAGTATACTGGCACTGTTTTTTTTGCTAAGAATCGTCAAAACCATTTATGTTCCTGCTGAATGCATAATTTATAAAAGCACTTTTTCCAAAAAGTATTTGCTTCTCAAACCAGCTTTATGTCTGAAAATTATCATGAATTCATTGCATGTATTGGAATCAGGACTCTATCAGAATTGGAATCGGGATTTTAATGAGGTATCCGGAATTGTATCGGAATCATTATAAAATTTGGTATCATCCCATCACTAATTTATAATACTTGTTGTTATGAAACAAAAAAAAACAAAAAATCAAAAAAAAACTCATATAACATAAAATAACCCAGGTTTTTAACAAACAATTTGAATACAAAAGTATGCTATTAAATTTGGCAATTTTTGTGGTTTTATGTATAGCAGCAAAACAAAACCATAACATGCATGCTGATGTGAAGGCCTAAATTTAGATTTTTTATGGAGAGACACTTCGACACGTGCCCACTATGCCAGTTCTTCATCCAACATTGCATGGTAGCTGCACAAAAACACCATACAAAAAGGAATGTCTTCTTTATCATAATGACGAAAATAATCTGTTCATAAAAAAAACAAAGTCTCTTTTCTTTTTCTGTGGTACTAGGCAAACCAATCTACTCCACCACAGTTGTATAATCAAAAGACAGGCATCAGTTTTAAAATACGGTCTGAATGCATTCATTTCTAAAAGTCATAGAATCATGACAGCACCAGTTCTTGTAGACCCTGCAAAGTTATATTTATCAGCATTGCTTTTCATCACAATTTATGCTGCAAAATTGACATTGCTTTTTCAAAATCTACAATAGTTAACAACTAAGTGATTCGATATGTCACAGAAAAAGTTTACAATTAGTCGAATTTATGGACACGAAAATGGCCGCTAATCGACGTAACTGATGAATAAATGTCATAAATAAGTAGAAAAAATTTCTAGAAAGTAGATCTGTTCAAACATGAGTTTTTTGAGACTACATTTAAAAATCGAGTAACTTCGCCTCTGTCACATCTTAGAGTTTTGGTATGGTACTTCAGAACAGCAAAAGCACGAATTTTATATTCAATCACAAATATACCATGCAACAAGATAGTAACAATGCCATTACAATATCAAGGCTACAGTGCTGATAAAACACACTTTGTATCATTAAATTCTCTCGAAATGATTACCAGTGCACAGAATCTCTTCCAACTTGTTTTAATTCCAAATATCGCAACATTTCACCATTTCTTTGGCACAAACTACATAAAACAAATGTGGTGATTACGTGCTTATTTGATTTTGCTTTGCTTTGTGTTGACTGTAAATTAATTTGTATTTGGCTTTATTTTTAATATCACAGTCAGTATTTCCCATACCTGGTGCTAAACATCAATGTTATATTTGGTATAGGAAATTGCATTGCTTTCACGCCAACCTTATCAAAACTCCATTGTTTTATCGTGTCACGTGGTTCGTGTGCATATATATGTTCGTATCACCCGATTTAACCATTCTGCTATAATTTGGTTCTGTTAATATATTTACTGATTGTTACCACCAATAAAAAGGAACAACTCTATATTGAGTGAGGATTTAGCCTTGGATTACATAGGAATAAAAAATAACGAACTCACGACACAAATAACTGCAAAGATTAATAGATGTCATTCCACATAGCAATCGCAAAAAAGTTTTGTTTTAACTTTGCTCTGTCGTTTGGAATTTGTGAGCCAGCAACTTTAGTTTCGACCAGGGAAGCCCGGACCACAGAGGTCCGCAAAAGATTTTAGACACCATGCATATAAGAGTTGCTTGCAGTAGGAAAACTCTAATTGTGATTAAATACTATAAACCTTTTTCAAATAAGCAAAATTCAAAAGTTTGAGCAAAGTATTCAAAATATCTATTACATGTAATAAGTTGCCACTTTTGAGTGCTACACACAAAGACTATGCATCTATTACAGGGATTCTTTACCAGTGGGGAATTACAAATCATATTAAGGCAGAGGTTCTCAATTGGGGAGTCGTGACTTACTGGTGTGCAATTTCTTTTTTGGCATAATTTTCTGATATTCAGTAACAGAGTAACTTGTACTTCAGTATGAATTTCCATACATCTGCACTTTCATATTTTAGTGTTGCCCCACACACAACTGTCTACAATGATGTAATTTTGCACTTCTGTATTTACAAAAATCAAAAAAAGTATCGCTACATAGGTCCAGTTTTTTTAGAACTTAGTAGCCTGCCTTATCAAATAACAGCATCTGAATTTTTTTACAATGCCAAGGACCACCTCTGTATGCTGAAATAACATAAACTACAAATGAGATGTTATGCAGATATGTTCAGTGCTTATAAGGATACATTTTCTAAAGTATGCAACTTTCTGTAACAAAAATCTGGCTTACCAATAATCTTTGCAGCTTGAAAATTATTGACAGACAGGCATCACCTAATCAGCTCCAGATGAAAACCAAAAAGATACCACAGGAGCAATTATTACAGATTCATGTACATACAATTTCGCATGCAATAGCTAAACTAGTTTTTCACTTATCAGGATTACACCTATAATTTAAATAGTTCATAATGCTTAAATGACGTTAACCTGCAGTAATTCAAGATCTTGTTTATCAGTCAAAGCAGTGACCCTGTTACTTTGTGTTATCAAAAAAAAAAGATCTTTAGTGTCTCAACCTCATGCTTTGGGTTGAAACTGTGGCTTGAGCAAAACGGTAGAGACATTCATGGGTAGCTACTCTCTTAAAAGGCCGCAAGATCGTTTTGCATCTCCAAAACTATTCCTTGATGAGTAAATAAGCTATCATTATTTACTATCTACTATAAAAATGTAACTGCAGTTTCCTAGGACTCCAACACTGATAGTGTATTTTACTATTTTATTCAGCCTAGGCTACACAACACACATAAAGCACGGAAATCTTATTTAGGCCTAAAGCCTAATGCTTAGTAGCATCTATGCCGCCAATAAGATTGAAAATACAAATAACTCTCCACAGTCAAAGTGCCTAAAAACATTTTGCTGGCAAGTTTTATATGAGGCTAGGAGTGTCAACTGATCTGGCAGCAGAATTTACTAAAATTTGTTAGAAAGTTTAATGCGTATGGGTAAAAATAGCTCTAGAGAGAATTTTTTTCGAAATTTTACGCGAGCGGGAATTCAAATTCATGCGCGAAGCGTTTTCGCTGACAAAATAATTTTTAATAGATAAACAAAGAGTTTTTATGTTAAGCTGGCAATCTACGCCTAATGGAAACCAGCCTTAAATCTGAATTGTCTAAAGCCCTAAACTTGCTAAACTGTTTTTGAAAAAAGACCTTTTTTCTTTCAGATTTATTAATAGATATATAACTCACAAGCCTTTTCTGGCGTCGCAATGGTTGATAACGTGACTAAATTTCAGTGTATTCTAGTGAATCTTGCTTCTTCTCCAAGATTTCTTTTCATTTTTTTATTGGCGATTACGTAATTTATAAACGATGTTTTTCTGTGTCACGTGATGTTCTAGCATTTTCCAGAAGATTGTCTTTTTGTACAGTATATAAAGCGGCGAGATTTTACGATTTAGAGAGTGAGAGAAAAAAGTGGCATAGTGTAGTTAAAAGAACGCTGATCTGTGGTGATTTTATTGTGGATTTCTATTAGTGTGACAAACGATTATTCGGTGGATTTAGTTACGGTTAGTCTCTGATATTTATATGTTGAGTTGCTTTAGTCTCTGTGTTTGAAAAGCGAAACAACTCGAAGTTTTATAGTGATTTGTGAATATATTTGTTTTGTTCTTGATCGAGAAGTTCGTGGGTTAAAGTATCTTATTGGAAGCCAATCTTTTCGTAGCTATGAATTTGCAACCAAACTAAATTATTTGAGTGATATTACAAGTCGCCTTAATTTTAAGAAGTAAATTAAAGTTAAAACAAAAACAAATTTTTATTGAAGTGCGACAAAAATACTTAACAGCAAAAAATGACAAGGAGTTTTTGACATCTGGGCAATTAGGAGCTTTTTAGTGAACACTTTAAGATTTGAGAGAAAATTTGCTGGACGCAGTAAAATGGTTGGAGACTTTTTCAGTAAATTTGCTTTCGAGTTCTGATTGAGTTAATGCGGTCTTATTTGCAACTAGGAAACTTGTAAAATTATTTAAAAATTGATAAATCATTGAAAGCAGATCAAGATTTAAGAATAAAACATCAGGCCATGGCAATTTTGATCTCATTTTAAGCATTCGTTTGCCTAATTCACTATTGTCACTCTTGATAAAGACTGCTCGGTCATTACAAAAACTAGGTGGAGATATTGCAATAGCAACTTTTCTGGGTCAAAGCGTAGAATTGAACCAATTAAATTAATAGCTTATATTCAACTGCAAATCATCATACTTAAAGGCAGTTTTTACAACTGCCGACTTCGCTATCATGTCCAGAATGAAAGCTGGTTTGTACTGTAACCATTTACTTCACCTAGGAATGGAAACAGTATCGCATCTAGCATAAAATTTAAAGTAATTCTGAAGCCAAATTTTTACAAGTTTCCAGTATTGATCTTTTTTATATTTGTAGAGGTCCTTTAGATATTTTGTCATAAAAAGAGTTTATTAAATTTGAGAAACTTTTATTCAAGTAGTTCAGTGAGATGGCCGCTTGTTAGTAACACCAAAATTTCCAAATTACTTCTTTTTAGAAACTTTTTTGCGGCATAGCTATCCTCTGTGTCACAGCCGCAGAAATGCACAAAACACTCCGCGAGACGGATAACAAATATAAGTTGTATTTATTGTCTCGATATCATTTCTATGGGAAGGTTTTATATGACGTCAAACATTTGATGCGAAAAAAAGTGGCTGACAAAAAGTTGTAATTTGTGCTGGAGCGAACTAATTTATGCTGGAACGATTCGGCGAACTCTGACTTTATGAATTATTTTTGAAAACTAATGAAAAATTAATTAAAAATTGAAACGAATTATTGCTAGTTAGTTACTTGGAAACAAATAAATTTAATCAAAAGCGATTTAATTGAGATCAGGTCTTTCAGTTGGCTAGTCTAAGCTTAGTAGGCTATGGTGTGCCAATTTGCAAAAAAAATCGGCTTTAAGAGAAATATCATCTAAATACCATTTATTCTTCAGTAAAAATAACCCTATGCCAATTAGATATCCATAGATACAACAGCTAAATTAGACAATATCTGATCATTACTACCGATACCGTAATTTTTAATTATCCTTGACTTATTGGGTCCAGCTGCCAAGGCAGTAGCCCAAAAAATAGTTTAAGGAAAAGCGAGTTCACAAACTAACATCGGACAATGCAAACGGTCTGCAAGCATTACTGACAAAAAATTTCAAAGGGCTGGTTGTAGCAAAAGCTTATTTGGATAATTGGCAATCGTACATAAACTATAAATCTTTGCGGATGCTTCTTGTTTACCAAAATATTAGCACACGAATGGATCCATATATTTATGAACTGAGATGAACCGAAACAAATTTTAAACTAAACCGACTGAATCAGCTAAATTGACTATTGTAAGAACCAAACTTAGGCTTTTATTCACTTAAAACTCAGCAACGCAATAACAAATTACTTCTGTAAAAAAACACAAATCCTGACATATGAGCTGTTAATGCAAAACTACAGTGATAATGCATGCAACACAGCACTACGAGTGCATAGCTACTAAAGCGTTGGATCAGCAAACTGCTTAAAGTTAATTGCACAGTTCAAGACAATGATTCAGAGCACATGTAGTTTAAAGCACAGAAGAACGCGGCGCGTAACAATTGATTGCAGGTTATGCCATCGAATAGAATCAAAAAATGAATCGAATTCAATTCAAAAAAGGAATTGAATTAATTTGACTTAAATGGAATTGAATTGCATTGAATTGAATTGAATACCGTAAAGGCAAAGTCAATTGATTTAAACAATTCCAAAATATGTTTACAGCAAAATCAGAAACTAAAAATGTGCCCGAATTAAGTAAACTGCGCAAACAAAGAAATTAACTAAAAGTGCTGAAAAGATAATGTGATACAAAACAACTTAGGTCAAAAACACTGTTAACATAAAATCTGGGTTTGAAACCGCTACATGGTGTTTACATTCATCAATATTTAATCCAACACATGGCAAAAGGTACAGAAGGCTGCCTTGTCATATAGGCTACAGCATAATTTAGGTTTACAACTTTTCACTTTGCTTATGCAATTAAATATGCTGTATAAGTTGCACATTGCAATTAACTCAAACTCACCATTTCCAAATACGAATTAATATGAAACCCCAAGAGAAGCTGGCTACAAATAACCAGGGATATCTAAAACTAGGGGATTGTTAATTGTTTTTGGACCATGTCATTAGGAGGGTAGAACTAGTTTGTAATTTGTGAAAAGTTGCTTTAGCAAAACTCAATATTTTCAATTATTGTTTTGGACGAAAATAAAATTATTAATAATTACAGTAATGATATTGCAATATAAATGACACTATAGTGTAGTGGTTAAGGTTTTGAACTTCGGAACGAAAGGCCTGGTTTCAAAACCACATGAGAAATTTAAAAGTGATTGTCAGGAAAGCATTGGGAATTTAATGTGGTACGTTGCTCCAAATGATAGATGGTCGAAAGCAAATGAAGGAGCGATATGATAGACAATTCACTAAGCCAGCAATGTCTAATCGTGCAAAAAAACTGGAAAAATGACGTAAATACAGCTAAATAAACAGCTCAAAAATCGAACTATTAAAACGAAATAGATTAGTTATCAGTTTGAATCCTAGCAAAATAAGCCCCATGAAGAATTTTATCAGAAAAATAATTCTTCTTTGTGACGACCAGAAACGAGATCGTATTTCAACTTTTTACTTATACTTATATTCCAGTCAACATAATCGCTGCATAATTACAGATCTCGTGTACACAATTACACGTAAAAGATACTGAGGGCTATTTATATTAAACTTATTAGACAAGAGTATTTGTCATAGAAATGTTCAAATCAATAATTCATTATTGATAAATAATGGATAATAAAAGCATGCAAGTATCTATGTATCTATAAAGAACAGACAGTGTCGTAGCAGCCAAACTTTTTCTCCCCCTCCCAAACAAAAGCTTACAAGGGCCTTCCAAGAGTGATTTCTAAATGTTGCTCCATTAAAGTTATTACATTTCATTAGCGGCCCGTGATGTATCTGAGACAATAGCTCTTATTTTTCTTGTGAAACATTAAAAACAAATCATAAGGTCAAAAGCAACAGGTCTTTCGAAAAATTTCGTAGTTTACCATTAGTGCAAAATCTCTTTACAACCTCGGCTCAAGTGCTTGCAGTTTACGACACGCAATGAGCTCAAAAAATACACATCATTGTGACAACAGTTTTCCCCCACTTACTGAAGAAGTTATGGCGCATCCCGAGGCCGAATGGTCTCCAGAACAAAATAGCCTAAGGTTTTTTTTCTTATTTTACTTCTCTTAGTTCCACTTGCAGACATAATTTTGGATCCATGCCACAAAATTGAGCTCCCCCCAAATGGGTTATGATGGGCGGCTGATACAGATCTGAGAATAGGTTTTTGCAAATAACGATGCACAGACAATCTACTTCTGCTCTGACTCCAGCTTGTGTTTACATGTTTGCTTAATGCACAGATGGATTTCAATACCCTGTTGAACCACTGACTTGAAGTATCAGTATTCAGCTTGTTTACAGGTATCAAGCAAACAAAATCCCTGTATTTTCCACATATAGACGGTACCATGAAAGCCAGCACAGTTTTGGCAGGGACACCATCTTCGGTTAATCCAACAAAACTACCATCGCTATATTCAACCCATTTTGCCATAAACACTTCATCAAAAAGCAGCACAACTATCTTTTCCAGAGCAGACAAATTTTCGCTTTGATGTTTCAAATACTTCAAATAAACTTTACTTGTGCTGACATCAGACCCTGCAGAAAGCTGTCTTAAACGACTTGATGATGGCAATATTAAAACTTGGCGGATTTTTTTTATAACATGCAGTGTTTGTTAACTGCCATAAAAAAGCAGTGGTTATTAATTCAACAGAGTAATGACATCCATGTTTTTGTACTTGTAGAAGCTGAAGTTATTCAACAACAAATCTAATTAGTGATAATGATTCATGGTCAGTTAGACTTGACTGGTGAAATTCCAAAAGGCTAACAACTAAAGAAAGGCAACTATTTGAGGAAATAAAATCTTTTGAGCTGTCACAGACAGATTTGCAGAGAGACAAAATATTCTTTAATTCACTTGTGCTGTGCAAAGTTGGTAACAACAGCAAATGACTGTAAAAGGCATTTGGCATAAGCTTGGAAAAGATGAAAACTTTAATATCCAAGTTTACATCATCAAATACTGATGCTAGAAGAGATGGTGCCATTGTCAAGTCATCATATTGCTTAATATAATGAAAGTACAAACAGTTAATGCCTGAAACAGATATAAACCCACTTGGTAAGATTTCTTTTTGAATCATTTTATAAAATCTTCATAAGAATCAAAGGATTTATTTTGGAACATGAGTTGGGTTGGTTTGACAATGTCATTATTTCTCTTTTCTATTCTAGCTGCTGCAGTGGCTGATAAGGTCGACCGAGGAACCGGATCTTGCTTAGAGAAGTAGATTGGAAGAGATGGAAAGATGTGTGGAATTACATTTGGTTTGAGACATAATCATTGAAGATTTGTAGTTGGTCGTGCATCTGCTCGATTTTTACGTTAATCAGTTGATGTTTTTATTAGATCACTTTCTCCAAAATGCTTAGCACAGACATGATGATTTGGCAAAACTGTCCAATCATGACGAGAAACTGCATTTATCCATTTCTTTTTTAAAATAGGATTTACAGCAAACTTAAATAAAGGAATTGTTTCAGATGATTGATGGCTGGTCTCAGTGCATTTATTGCCAGTTTTACATCCAGGAACACAGCACACATTTACCAATGCATTGGAAGTACAGTATGTACTGATAAACAAATAGATTAATAATGTACTTAATTTAACACTGGCTAAAAGATAGCCTACCTCTTGGTGAAACACAAGATTCATTTTAAAATAAACAAAATAGCCCATGCACAATGGTATAAAACAAAGTTTTGCTAAATCTTTACAGCATCTTAATATATAGTGCACAGTGACAATGTTGTGTACTGGTATTGGCTATTTTGTTTAGCCTATAACATAAGGCCCCCAGTTTGTTCCAAACAATTCAGTAAAACAGACTAACCACAAACACCTAACTTCAGTCTTACCACTCACGTTGGCAGTTGACCACCGGCTAAGTTGAATTAGATCAAACAAAGCAGAGTTACAACATCAAACAAAGCAGTGTACAAAGCTTGTTTGCCTCACATACTAATTATTTAGGCCTACTGCAATTAGTCTAACTTCCACTCTAAAATGACTTAAACTCCATTTTAAACATCTTGCTCACAATCTTTCAAACATTTTCTTAACACCCACAAAACAGTTTTGCTTATTACTGGGCCTAAGCCAGAAATACAGCCTATGATTTTAGCTACTTGCATGGGTTTTATTGTTTGCTAAATTAATTTTTTGATTTTTTAACTAACGGCATTAGATTTACAAACCTAGGCCTACCGTACCTCATCATTGTTTGATCAGCTATCGTACATTATATTGGTATTCTAAACAAAGGTAGTAAACTGCATTTTCAAAAGTTACCCTCCATTGTCAAAACGCGGAATAGACTAGCACGGAGTTAGCAATCCCCTAGTTTTAGATATCCCTGCAAATAACACCTAAAATCAGCCTAACTAGTAGCAATAACAAATAAACCTTAACATTTCTTAGCTTACTTTGACTTCAGATTCATTTCATAACACCAGTAAAACAACATATTTAACATTTATTTAACAACTTTCTAGTTTGTCCATTTAATTTGAAAAAAACGAGATCACTCCTATTTAATTTAATGCAAAAACATAAAAAATGGTCAGCCACTTTTAATGAAAGCGCATTTTGATGACGTGCGTGAAACCTTCCTATTTGTGGTATCTTAGCAAAGTAGTACAAAGAGGTTTCTTCAATTTACTATTTGTTTCCCATTGCAAGGAGGTGAGGGCACATTATAGGTCATTCTACTGGGAAGAGCATGGTAAATTTACTGCTTGTTTCTACTTGCTGGAATTTTTAGATGCTTTTATCGATACAAGACATATATCTTAAAAAGTATTTTTCTTACTCCTGTAATTTTGTTGTGTTAGATAGTTCTAGTTGGTTTGGTTGTGTTAGTAAGGACTTTTGCTAGCTGACAGGCTCTAAGAATGTCAAGAACTTTAGTTACGCAAAGATGTATTGTTCTGTATTTTATGGGGGAGCAATGGAGGCTAATAGAAGGAAAACTTTTATTCATTTTTTTTGAAATTTTACCTTTTAAAAGCTTTTTTGGCAAAATGTGTTCTGAAGACAAAGTTGAAGACCGTATTTTTGGAGAATTCTTTAAAAATTATTCTTTTGCCTTGAAGATAAAGTTTTTGGAATTTGTAAAAATTGCAGCTCCCGAACCCCTTTGTTTTATGCCTATGCTTTCACAAAAGATAGACAGGGAAAGGTTTTATGAAGTTTTAATGTAGATCGTAAATTTCATGTAGTTAGATTAAAATTACTCCTTTTACACTTAATCCAATATATTTTTAAGAATCGATAGTAAAGCTTACTTTGTAGTTTATTTGTGCATTAATGGTGAATAGAATAGCAAGCATGTTTATAAATCGTCTAACCATTTCACGCAAAGAATTTATTTTATTGGGGCTAACCAAAGCTCTTTATCTTCTTTCCAATGCCTTTTAAATTGGGAACTTCGCACTTTAAATTCTTTTACCACTAGCTTTAGAAAACTTTGCCTAACGTGGCTTTACACTCGATGCGTGTAAATTTTAAAACTTTTCAAAAGCAAAAAGCCTTCTTTAAAATGCTGATTGTGGAGAATTAAAAGCGGATAGTACCCCTTTAATTTTGGGATTTTTGTTGAGTTCAAGCAGTGAGCAAAGATGGGAGAATTCGTCCTGGGTGACATTACTAGGGCTGAAATATTTTTTATAGTTTTGGAATGGAGATGAAGATTTTATTAGCTAATACTCTCTAATCGTTAAAACCTTTCTAATGATTTGAGGTTGTCACTGTGAAGCCATTGCAGGTGTCACGAGCTTTAGTAATATCTCTAGATTGAAGCCAAAATTAAAAAATACGAAGGTTGCATATGACGTCACACATTTCGCGCCAAAAAAGTGGCTGACCAAATGCTGTAATTTATGCTAGAAAGGTATAGGGCAACCACCAACTATTGGGGTTATTTTGAAAACTAATGTAAAATTAATTAAAAATTGAAATGAACTATTGCTAGTTGGATTCTTGGAAGCAAATAATATTAATCAAAAGCAATTTGGTTGAGATTAGGTTTTTCAGTTGACTAGTCTAAACTAAATATCGTGTGCCAATTAAAAAAATTGCCCCTAAGAAAAGTGCCATCTACATACCATTTGCGCCTCAGTACAAGATTCTAATAGGAAGGTTGCACGCACGTGATCAAACGTCATCAAAATGCGCTTTCGAAAAAAGTGGATGACCAAAGTCAGTGTTTTTGCATTGAATTGAATAGGAGTGATATCGTTTTTTGCAAATCAAATGAAGAAATGTGACAGTTGTTGAATGCACGTTAAATATGTTGTTTTATTGATGTTAAGGAATGAATATAAGGTCAAAGTAAGATAAGAGGTGCTAAGGTTTGCTTGTTATTGCTAATAGTTGGGCTAATTTTATGGGCCAAACATGCAGGCTTATTTGTAGCCAGCTTCTGTGAGGGTTTCATTTTCGATTAATCAGCGTGTTTGGGAATGATGAGTTTAAGTTAATTGTAATGTGTAACTTATACAGTATATTTAGTGGCATAAGCATTCTGAAAAGTTGAAAACTTAAGTTATACTGTAGCCTAAATGACAGGGTAGACTTCTGTACCGTTTGACATATGCTGGATTAGTTATTGTTGGATAAAATCAGTAAGTTTTTGAAATTTGTTGTCAATAGTAATTGCAGGCCAGTCATATTGATATGTCAGATGTAATTGTGTGACCTTAACCACTCTTTAAACAATTGTTTGGGCTATTACCTAGGCTGCTGGACCAAGGGCAATACAAAAATTACGGTACCGATTTATTGATTCATGCTTAGAGCTCATGCTCTGTTTGCATGTCTTTTGTCACACTGGATCACCGCGACGGGTAGACTGCTTGGCCCCACCACCTGTTTGCCACATAAAGATGGAGGCATACCGTTAAATGCCTTGCTCATGGAGACAGCAAGTAAGCTTACCGGCAAGCTTACCGTACCGGTAGTAATGATCAAATAATGGTTGTTTTTGCTAATGTACCGACTGGTATCTAATTGGTATTGTTTATTTTTAAGTGAGGAGCAAATGGTAGTTAGATGACACTTCTCTTAGGGGCATTTTTTTAAAAATTAGCCCACTATGCAAGGCTTACACTAGCCAACTGAAAGACCAAATCTCAACCAAATTGCTTTTGGTCAAATTTATTTGTTTCCGAGAATCCAACTAGCAATAATTCATTCCAAATTTTAATTAATTTTTTATTAGTTTTCAAAACAACCCCAAAAGTTGGTGTTCGCCCTATACCTCTCCAGCATAAATTAGAGCTTTTGATCATTTACTTTTTTTGGCGCGAAATCCGTGACGTCACATGCAACCTTCCTATTGACAACATTTGAAACAATTCCATAATTGTTGGTAACAATTGGAAAATAATAGATTTCACAAAAGTGGTTATTACAACATAAGGGCATAACAATTAACAACTGTGGGTCAAAAATGTCCCAGTATCCGTTAAAGGGTTAAAAATAACTTTATACCAATTAGATACTCGTCGGTACATTAGCTAAAACAACCATTATTTGATCATTACTACCAGTACCATAAGCTTGCCGGCAAGCGTGCTTGTTATGTTCATCAGCAAGGCACTTAACAGCATGTTTCCATCTTTATGTGGCAAACAGGTGGTGAGGCCAAGCCGTCTACCCGCCCTGGTGTCCCAGTCTGACGAAAGACATACAAACAAAGCATGAGCTCATACGCATAAATAAATGAATCGGTGCCGTAATTTTTTAGGTTACTCTTGGTTTAGCAGCCAAGGCAATAGCCCAAAAAATTGTTTGAGAAATAGCTAAGGTCACAAAAGTACATCTGACATATCAATATGACTGGTGTGCAATCACTATTAACGAAAAATTTCAAAAAATTACTGATTTTATCCATCAATATCTAATCCAACTTAAAACAACGGTACAGAAGTCTGCTCTGTCATGCTACAGTATAATTTAAGTTTACAACTTTTCAGAATGCTTATGCCACTAAATATACCGTATAAGTTGCACATTACAATTAACTTAAACTCAGCATTCCCAAACACGCTAATTAATCAAATATGAAACCTTCACAGAAGCTGGCTACAAATAAGCCTGCCTTGTTTAGCTCATAAAATTAGTCCAACTATTAGCAATAACAAGAAAATCTTTGCACCCAATACCCTACTTTGAGTTCAGATTTATTCCTCAACATCAGTAAAAACACATATTTAACATTCATTTAAAAACTGTCACCTTTATTCATTTGATTTGCAAAAGGCGATATCACTCCTATTCAATTCAATGCAAAAACATTGAAAGTGGTCAGCCACTTTTTTTAAAAAGCACATTTTGATGACTTTGATCACATGCGTGCAACCTTTCTATTATTGCAATCGATGTTAAGATGCTCACACTCAATTTTTTGTGAGTTGTCCGCTTTTAAATCCATTTAAACTTTATATCTATTGCTTGTAAACGCAATGTTGGAATATGGATGATCATGCTGTGACGTTGCAAGAGTGGAAGTGGGGATGAAAAACGTTGTCGCAACCAACAAATTTTGAACTTGACTAAATTTTATGCTTTTTGACCAGCGCTGTCAGAGTATTAAAATAAACCGAGCAATATGTTCTCTCATACAAAGCACTGTATTAGCGAAGTTACATGTACTAACATAGAGTAGGCCAATAAGCTAAAAAAAAATGCTGTCGGTAAACCGAGGAGCCTAAATATGAAAAATTCATTCCCGTAAGAAAGCAAAAATGGTAGAGGCTTGTTGCGCCATCACCAAATCATGCTTGGCCACCGAGGCTTGTTGGCTGCATCAATCAACAGCCGCCTCTAGGTGGTGGTGCGGTCCCTGACCCCATTTGGGTTGGGTCAAAATGGCTGTTGGCCTTCCCGAGGGTCCCAGTTACCCTGGGCACTCTCCTTCATTTTTTGCTATGCTTCCCCCTGAACGAATGCAATAGGGCAGCACACAGCTTCTTCAAAATCGGTCACCTGTTTTCTCTTTTCTCCTGCTCTTCTCTTGCCCTTCTTCGTCTCCTCATTCTTCTTCTTCTCTTGATAAGCGGTAACGTTCATCCCAACCCTGGCTCCATCTTTCCCTGCTCAGTGTGCGCTGGAAATGTGACCTGACGGGGCAAGTCAGTGCAATGCTGCACCTGCTCCAAATAAGTCCATCTAAGGTGCTCACAACTTCCCCTCTCCAAATTCAGAGCTCTAGGCAGCTCTCACTCTTGGAGCTGTCCCCCCTACCATAAAACTGTGACTCCCTCCTCGGACTTCTCTGACATGTATACCTCCACTGTACAATGTGGCCTCTGCTCTGCTAATGCTGAACTCCCACCCAACCCTCATCTTTAAACCTCTTATCCCCCGTCGGCCCATTTTATATCTTTTCCCTCTGCCCCTCACCACCGTCTCCTTGTTTCTGGCTGTCCTTCTATGCCTTCTGCCTTTTCTTCCCCTTGACTCTCTCAGGGTTCTTTAATGAAATGCTGGAGGTCTTCGAGCCAGGAGCACTGAAATACTTTACTTTCTTTCGTCCCATTCTGTTGACCTCATCTGTATCTAGGAATCCAATCTTAACTCCTCTTCCTCCTTGCGGATTCCTGGATTCTCTGCTCTGCGTTCTGATCGCACCCACTCCCGGTCTGGCATTCTCTCTTCTGATGCCACACATGCTGGCGGCGGCGTCATCATTTTCGTCTGGCAGGGCCTATCCTTCTTTAAACTTTCTAGCTCCTCTCTTTCTTTGCTTGATCCCTACTTTAATTATGTAGGGGCCAACATCTCTCTAAACAACTCCTCCTCGCTTTCATTTCTTAATGTTTATGCCCCCCCTATTCGCTCCTCCCAAACGGATGGAAGAACCGATTCCTTCTCTCCTTCTATTCTTTCCTCCTCTAGAAATCTCTTCATTCTGGGGGACTTGAATTGCCATCACTCCCTATGGGACTCAAGAAGGTACTTCCGCCGGGAGGAAGTATTCAACTGGGTCATCTCTTCTGACCTCCTCTTATACAATAACCCCGACACACCCACCCTTTTTCATCGCTCCTCTGGCAGTCGCTCTTATCCTGAAATTTCCTTTGTTTTCTCTTCTCTTGCCTTTCTTGCTCCTGAGAGGTGCTTCAGGACCTGGGTTCTGACCACCTTTCAATTCTTTTATCCGTCCCTTTCTCTCCAGTCTTTCGCCCCAACGAGCGTCATCCTTCCTTCAACTTTCAGAAAGTTCACTGGGATGGCTTGGCCTCCTACTTTGACTCCCACTGTTCTTCTGCAAAGGAATACTCTTTCCTTTTCTCTTTCCTCTGCTGCTGCTATTCTTGTCCACTCAGGCACCGAATGCGGCCAAATCTTCCATTCCTTTCGGTCGCATCAAACGCCCTCCTAAAACCTGGTAGTCTGCTGAGGTGGAAGAAGCGGTTAGTGAAAGACGCAAGGCTTTTGCTGCCGCTCACAGAAGTGATTAAGATCGCCAGGCTTACATCTCCGCTTTTCGGCGCACCTCGTCAGTCATCGCCAAGGCCAGGGCTGAGGCATGGCAGACGACTTGCTCTTCTCTTTCACCCAAATCTAACCCTAAATCTGTACACTCTCTTCTTCGCTCTATCGCTGGCTCTCCCTCCTCTCCTAACTTTCCTAATTGTTCTTTTGCAAGGGAATCGGCTTCGGTCTATGTCGCTTACCTGAGATCTCACTTTTTTGTTTCTCAGCCAAAGGTTTTGCGTGGCAGAGCCAGAGGCTACCTCTCTGAGCTCTGCCGTGCCACGTGCCCGGAGGAGTTTCACTCGTCTATTTGCTCTCGTTTTTCTCCTGCTGAATTTCATGCGGCTGCCTCCAACCTTTCCTCGTCCACTGCCACTGGCCCAAACAAAGTTGCCTATCCCATGCTAAAGCACCTTCCTCGCTCTGGCATGGATTTTCTTCTTCACATCTTCGATCTTTCCTGGTCTTCGCATTCCTTTCCTTCCATCTGGAAGACAACTTCTATTATTCCCATACATAAGATGGGAAAGTATCTCGACTCTCCTGTTTCCTTCTGGCCTATCTCTGTCACCTCCTGCGTATCAAAGCTGTTTGAACGCATCATTCTATCCTGTCTTCTCTTCTATCTGGAATCTAATTCCATTCTCCCTCCCCGCCAGGCCGGTTTCCACCCTGGACACTCTACTCTAGATCAAAATTTTTATGTTTCTCAGTCCATTTCGGATGGGTTTAACAAACCCAGGCCGGGCTCTCGGACGATCCTGTATACTATCGATTTCTCTAAAGCTTTTGACTTTGTCTGGCATCCCGCCCTTTTTTATAAACTCATTTCGGCTGGCCTCCCTCCTTGCTTTGCTGGTTGGACTCAATCTTTCCTTTCTAATAGGCGCGCTTCTGTGGTCTTTCAAAATCACAAAAGTCATTCCTTTCAAGTCCGTCGAGGTGTTCTGCAAGGATCCGTTCTTGGCCCTGTACTTTTCTCTCTCTTCATCAATGATCTTCCGGTTTCTCTGCCTTCTTCTGTCAGCTGCTCTCTTTACGCTGACGATCTGGCCATTTGGTCTTCCTCCACCTCTATTCCCACTGCGGTGGAGGCCTAACAAGGAGCTCTGTTTCGATTGGATCGCTGGTATGAGTACTGGTGTCTTCCTCTCAATCCAAGAAAATGTGAGGCCTCCTTCTTCTCAGTGGATCCTCGCCAAGCTAATCTCCATCCAAACACTTTCTTACTCGGCTCTCGCCTCCGTTTCAATTTCACTTCAACCTTTTTTGGGGTCACCTTTGACCGCAATCTTTCCTTTTCTAACTATGTATTTTTGCTGAAGGCCAAGTTTTTCCCACGTCTCAAGGCCTTACGCTGTATCTCTGCTTCCTCATGAGGCCCCTCTAAGGAGTCCCTCTTTGTTCTGTATAAATCTTTTCTTCGGCACCTTCTCACTTATGCTTCACCCGGATGGTTTCCTTTCTTAACCGTTACCAATATTACCAAATTAGAACGCCTCCACCGAGCGGCCAGTCACGCCATCACCGGCTGCCTCTCGTCCTCCCCTATCGCTGTACTACTCACCGAGGCTTCTCTACCTCCCCTACGAGTCACCCTGACTCATTTTGCTCTTTTATCTTGTGAGCAGGCTCTTCATTTCGCAACCTCCTTTCCTATTTCAGGTGTGGCCAGACTAGGAGTGAAACCAAGACTCTGCAAATCGTCCTGGAGAGCTTTTGCATCCACTCACCTGCTCATGCTTCCTTCTACTTCTCCTGGGAAGGTTCTTTTTGCTTGCCCTCCCTGTCCTCCTTGGAATCTGCCTTCGTTCACCGTGGAATCCACCCTTTCCTTTTTATGCTCCAGCTCTGATCTTTCTTTCTCTCGACAACGTGCGGCTCTCGATCCCATTCACTCTCTCTCCCCTCATGATCCGATATATTGGACAAACGGCTCTGTTCCTTTTCCTTTTGGCAAGGACGACTCCGGTGTACGTGCCAATTGCTCTCTCTGTGACGCTGAGATCACTCTTTCCTTCTAAGCAGGCCCAGTTTGATCAAGTTTTACCGCTAACGCCTGCGTCATTCTACACGCTCTTTGCTGGTCTCGGCAGCACCAACAAGTCTTCCATTTCTCTTCTCTTCTCCTACTATCTGACTCTCGTTCTGTCCTCGCAACCCTGTTCTCTCCTCCATGATTCCTCTTATCTCAAACTCTGTGGCAGATCTGGCAGGAACTGTCTTTTTTCTCCTCATGTTCTATTAGGCTACAATGGGTCCTTGCACACTTGTTACTCCCAGGGAACGACGCGGCTGATGAGCTGGCCAGACGGGGTGCGTTATTGCACCCTCCGCAATCCCTTGTAGTCTCTCTCCTCTTATCTCTTGTATCCACTCTTGTCTTTTCTCGGACTGGAGGCGTACTGTCTCTTCAAAGTATTTTGACACACAGGTTCCCTCGATTTCCACTGAGGAACTTGTGCTCCCTCGTCATACCCGCTGTGTCCTCTCTCGTCTTCGCTGGAACGGACACAGCCTTCTGTTTAGTTGTTATTTTTCTGGGATTGGCAGAATCGAGAATCCTTCCTGCAGCGCCTGTGGACACTCGTCCCAGACACCTCTCACCTTATTCTGCACTGTCCAGCTACGGACACTTTGCGCCGCTCACTCTTTGGCGACTCTCTGTCTCTTTATGACCTCTGGTCCAGACCCTGGGGAGTTGCCCGGCTTCTGGGGCTCCATGGTCTTCCGCCATGCCCCCATGCCTCGGAAGGGGTCGGGCAATCAACAACAACAACAACAACAAGAACTGGCTTGATGGACAATCAACTAATCAAAAGACCATTGTTTTTCAAATTTAAAACGATGATTTCAAATCTTTTCGATGTCATGGACCATATTAAGGATTGTTTTATAGCTGTGTTGAGCTATCCAATTGATAAAAAAAAGAGGAATAAGCCTTATAAACTCAAAATGGGCTACAGCGGTAAATTTTTTGTTGTGAATACTCGAAAACGCAGCCCTATAGCTTATAGCTTGTGATCACTACATTAATTTCTTTTTAGTAATGAAATTGAGTAAAAACTAACTTACAGTGACTACAGGTTACCCATTTGAGAGTCTTTATGGAGAACACACATGTTCAGCCAGTATCGCGGCTATTTGTTGCCTAATTTCTTGTTGAATCCTAGGGGTCTACGATCATTCTAAGATGAAAGATATGCAGTTTAAACAGTGATTGGATTTTTTAGTCTACCACAGGGGTGTCCAACCTTTTTGGCCAAAGGGCCACATTTGGTTTGCAAATGATTTTGAGGGCCACTTGACATGGTGTATGTTTAAGTTTTCATTAAGCTGGAAAAAGATTAGGGCAGAAATAAGCAAAGCTTTTACACCAAAATTTCAAAAGAAAATTTCTGTTAGAAAGTCGGCAAAATTTTGAATATATATCAACATTTTAGCGTGAACTTGGGCTCTACTTTTCTGTAATCTGTTTGAAAATTTTTGGTGGGATTGGCGGTAGCAATGCAAAATAAATGTTTGATAAGATTGTCAGAAATTTGTAATTTCTTGTGGCATTCAAATATTATTCCTTAAATAAACTCAATCGCAAAAATAAGAGCTGCCAAATAATAAAGTCAAGAATCATGCCAATAAGTTGTAGCGCAACGACAGGCATCTGGCTGAAGTCCGTCGTCAAAAGAGTGCACTTCATACGGCGACTAGTCACTTCTATAATGATATTACTTTTAATTAATGGATGTTAAGGCATATAGGCTAACTGCAATCAGTTGAATAAAATACCACTTCCACGAACGGTTTCGTTCCTATTAGAACTCGTCAGGTGGACTCAGGTATTGAACCAACGGTCACATGAATTGCTTCATGCGGTTTATGCCACTCCGCCATCGGTCCTTTCAACTGAGTCTGTTAATTTTAAGCTTATATATGGTGCACGCTTACTATAGTGAGCTTGATGCGATATATGCTTTTAATTTCCAGCCAAGCCAGTGCCTTTGTTACGTTATAATACGAATTATAGGAGCTGGTGTTAGCCTGTTTAAGATATTACTTTTAATTAATGGATGTTAAGGTATATAGACTAACTGCAATCAGTTGAATGAAATACCACTGTAGGAAATATGTTCCTTCGAGCAATAACGTGCTGACTGAATCCCAATTGCTGGGAACTATGGCAGTCACAAGGAAGAAAGCACTACAGCAATATTTTATTCCATCAATTCGCGCAAGCTGTGGCAGATAATCACAAATCACGTCCTTCTGCCACGACGATCAACAACGAACGAGAAACATGACGGACAACCAGAACACGTCCGTCCGCCACGGCGATCGACGAAGAAAGAGAGCACAATATCTCCGACCACATGGTCGCTAACAAAATCTGCACGCGACACCAGGAATTAGGTCGCTGCACACGTCTATGTAAACAGGATACTGCACACGTCACATTAACAAAAAATATCGGATAAACAATCTAATGGCGGGAAAGGCAAGCGGATCACCGAGCTATCAAGAGAAGATAAAAATAAACATAATCTACCCCTAATAAAAAAGGAAAAATAAATGTGTGTGATTTTAGACACATACAATAACAATAAACAATACGCGTTGCAATATCACGGCTAGGTTGCCGGAAAGCCATGCAGGCTAGATTCCTGGCGTGAGGTTACATCGCCAGGCGTGCGAACTATAGGAGCACAGTGTACTTTAAACGGAGATAGCCGAGCGGCTACAAACCTGACGGTATGTACTTCGTCAGTTAATATTACAGTAAAATCATAGGGTAAAACAGCAAAGGTGCGCGAGCTGGGCGTCAAACTGGGGACGCACGAAGTTGCAAATTAGCAAACACAGCTCTTACAGTAAACAACTAGAATCACACACATCAGTGGGAGCAAGGTGCTAAGCCACTGAAAGCAAACTAATAAAAAAAATGTAAAAAAAAAGACAAAAAGAAGTTTGGCGTGGCAGCTCGATGAAGTGTGAGGCGCGACACGCTACACCACTTCCACGACCGGTTTCGTTCCTATTAGAACTCGTCAGGTGGACTCAGGTATTGAACCGACGGTCACATGAATTGCTTCATGCGGTTTATGCCACTCCGCCATCGGTCCTTTCAACTGAGTCTGTTAATTTTAAGCTTATATATGGTGCACGCTTACTATAGTGAGCTTGATGCGATATATGCTTTTAATTTCCAGCCAAGCCAGTGCCTTTGTTACGTTAAAATACGAATTATAGGAGCTGGTGTTAGCCAGCTCCAGTTAAAAGTTAGAAGTTAAAAGCATATATCGCATCAAGCTCATTGTAATGAGCGTTTATTCAACTGATTGCAGTTAGCTATATGCCTTAACATCCATTAATTTAAAGTAATATCTTAAACAGGCTAACACCAGCTCCTATAATTCGTATTATAACGTAACAAAGGCACTGGCTTGGCTGGAAATTAAAAGCATATATCGCATCAAGCTCACTATAGTAAGCGTGCACCATATATAAGCTTAAAATTAACAGACTCAGTTGAAAGGACCGATGGCGGAGTGGCATAAACCGCATGAAGCAATTCATGTGACCGTTGGTTCAATACCTGAGTCCACCTGACGAGTTCTAATAGGAACGAAACCGTTCGTGGAAGTGGTATTTTATTCAACTGATTGCAGTTAGCCTATATGCCTTAACATCCATTAATTAAAAGTAATATCTTAAACAGGCTAACACCAGCTCTTATAATTCGTTCTATGATGATAGTTACTGTCGTAGACTTCATTCCGTTTATAAGTTAAGGTTGCTGTTGTTGACTTTTGACTTGTGGTTTGTAACATCGAAGTTGCAGTGGCTGCAACGTGTTTTCCCCGCCATCGATGAGAGAGAGATTAGCTTGCCGGCCGAAGTGAATGAGATTTCCGTCAAGACTTCATTTGGAAGGCGTTCTTGAGGTTTGGGCTCGGCGAATCAACGATGGCTGCTGTTGCTTGATTGAAGGCGTTGCCGTCAAACTACATCGGGGGAGATGTAGCTTTTTTGTCGGCTAAAGGAAAGTCTGTTGGATCAAGCAACAGCAGGCATCGTTGATTCGCCGAGCCCAAACCTCAAGAACGCCTTCCAAACGAAGTCTTGACGGAAATCTCATTCACTTCGGCCGGCAAGCTAATCTCTCTCTCATCGATGGCGGGGAAGACACGTTGCAGCCACTGCAACTTCGATGTTACAAACCACAAGTCAAAAGTCAACAACAGCAATGTTAAGTTATTAACGGAACGAAGTGTACGACCGTAACTATTATGATAGAAGTGATTAGTCGCCGTATGGAGTGCACTCTTTTGACCTCTAACTACAGCCAGATGCCTGCCGTTGCACTACAATGTAAAACCTCTGCGATTCTTTTCGACAAGTATTTTCTGTAAATTTCATGCAATGAATGGGTTATAAATTGTTCCTTCAAATCAGATGAACACTAAAAATCAAAACACTCTATCTGTAGATTTTTAGGTATACGTATATACCTTCTTCAGATTTACGACAAAAGAACATGAAAAAACAAAATAAAACGCATGACACAAAAGTCATGGAATGTTTGATGGAAACCTTTTTTTATTTCTGTTATCAGTTTTGCATGTTTCTAAGTCGTTTGACGTCGGTTTATTTTTCGTTGTAGGAACAACAACGTTTGCTCTGTTTCTTGTAGTTTGAAATTTGGCTTTCTTTTTCCTCACTTTATTTTTGTTGGAGAATATTTCACAAATTTGTAGGGTTTCATTCATCAACTCATGTAGATATATTAACTTTAATTAAGTTCAAATTACGTAATAATATTGAAATAGAATGCCAAACAAAAGATGAATACGAAAACTAAAAACAAAATTCACAGACTCGACTGCACAAAACGTGACTGAGATAGCTCTAACGCCGAACCAAGCTTGTAGACCAACGTGTTCTCGCTCAAACTGAAATGTCAGCATAAAATTCAAATTAAAAGTTGCAACACGAAGTAATGCATGAAAATCAGTAGTGCTTAAAACTAATCAAGCAGAACAGAAAAACGGAACAACACAGTTGTAGGTAGTTTTACAACGCCATATCGAAAAATATCGCGTGGGATTCGGGTTGGTCGTCGCAACCTATAACTCAACTTGATGAATATTTTGATTAGAAATCAAAATTCCGACAGCAAGTAGTAGCCAATAAGTTACTGAAGCAGCAGGCAATTCAACTCATCGCAGTTTGAAGCCATCAATTTATCTTGGTAGTTTTTCGCAAGTTTGTGCGCAACAAATATTTGAATCAACTTCACAAAAAGTTACTTTAACGGAAATTATCTAGATTTTAGCGGAAAAAGTTTTATCCGCTTTTGTTGTTTTGCTTGACGCCAAAAATTTAATATTCGAAGAACTTTGTTTCAAGGTGTAAGCGTGAGAACGAGATTTGATGCATCAACGTGTTACGTAATACAGTGTGGATCAAGTCAGCTCTCAGTCTTGGTCTCATTTTTGTTTTAAGGCGTCAGATAGATTGCAATGCAGTGTATGTAGAAACCTTTAAGTTAGTGCAATGACCCCGTAGGGATTTTGCCTGTTTGCCTTGCAGAATTGTGCTTTTGTTATATAGTTTAAATATTGTTGTTTTTATAGGCTTATTTAAGTCAGTAGTAATACATGTTTGTCTTAGTTTTTTGTAGTTTTAGCAGCTAAATTTTATGCAGATTTGCTGCGTTTGTTAAAGATTAAATCTTACCGTTAGCTTATCATTGCCTAAAACTATTATCAGATGGCATCATTGCAAACGGTCTAGTAATGTGACCCTGCATTGCTCAGGATTTCAGTTAGTTTTAAAATTGTGGTTCAGATAAAATTATGTTATTGTGGTGCAGACAAACTAAAGTCATTTTATGCTTTAGTACCAGTATACCTGTATACAGCTTACTAGTACAACATGTACATATATATACATATTATACATATATATTTGTACTTATACATATACATGCTTGGACCTCTTTAGTTTTAATCTTTATCAATAATTTGACTACCGGTATGTCTTGACATTCTAAACCTGCTGTTGTATGTTGCTTTATGCTGATGATGCCAAACTCTAGCGCTGATGGTAATGATCTACGACAGTTTAACTAGGGTCATTTCTTGGATGAAATTCCATCAAATATCACTTTCACCAGCAAAATTTCAGCATCTGCCTATCATTTTCCACCCTCATGCTGATAAGGCCAGTAATTAATATTATATTGGAAGTCAAAAGAATTGTAGTCTGTCTGCAGTGTGTGATCTGGGTGTTGTTGTTTTTAGTAACCTTAAATGGCATCAACATGTTTATAGCATTGTCTCTAAAGCTTTTAGTTGTTCACACTAAATTTTACACTGTTTCAGTTGCAACATTGTTTGGATATTTTGCTCAAAACATGTTTCTTTCATCAGACCACTGCTTGATATAGCACTATAATTTAGTCCCCCTTTCTAATAAGTGACATTTCTATGATTGAATCTGTTCAGAAATGCTTCACCAAGAAAATTTGTTTTTGTTGTAATATTTCTAACACTTCATGCTCTCATCACCTAAATATACTAAACCTAAAATTGTTGGAGTATAGGAGAGTTGAATTTGATTTAATGATTATGTACAAGATCATGTACAAATCTTGATTTTTAGTGATTTTGTAGCATTTTGTCATAGTAAAGACAATTTGCATAGACATGGTTTTACAATTAAGGCGTTAAGGAGACCATGTATGGAGCACTTAAATAATTTCTTCATGCACAGAGCCTCACAAATTCAGAACAAATTTTCCAAGAGTGTTGTTTCTGCTCCTACTTTTGCTGCTTTCAAGAATCACTTAAAAAAGTTTGACTGTTGCAGTGTTTCTTCATTAACGTATGGCTGATTTTCTGCTGTGCTCTTGCTTGTTATTTTACCTCGCTGCTTATGCTCATACTTGTTGTTGTTGCTTTTGCTGTTGTTTAGTGTGGTATATACTGTACATATTAAGCTTCCTTCTTTTAGTGTGAATTTTTCCCTCACATGTAAGTGCGCTTTTAGGATTGAACTTTGGCACCATTGTTTTGCATTTCAATAAATATATAAATAACCAATACAAAAATGCAAAAAAGTTAATTTTATCAGTTTATATCCTTTTTTCCGGTAGTTATAAATAGTAGGCATAGTACAGGCATAGTAGGTATAGTAACTTGAGATAACTTGAGATAACTTGATAACTTGAGCTTTTAATGTGAAATCTCATTGCACCCCTCAATGCTTAAATCTAGGCTCATAAAATTAATTTTTTTGAAAGGAAAGAGGTAAGGCTTTTTTATATTGGTGCCTACTATCTTTCTAGCGGTACTATGTCTACTATGCCTGTACTGTGCTTACTATGTCTGTACTATGCCTGTACTATGCCTAATAAGCCTATTTATAACCACCCTCCTTTTTTGTGTTAATTTTCAGGTTTAGACATGCTGATTGAGTAGCTTCTATGTTAACCACTGTACTTTTGCTTTTGGATGAGGCTTTGTAATGGAATACCACAGTTCTTGAAATTCTGCATGCCTTTTCTGTTGAATAACAGTAGTGCTTTTTTCATTCTAAAGTATGAAACAATGACAAAAACAATAAACAATCATTGAATTCCAATAGCTTATACCAGTAACATGTTCTGTCTGCCTGAAAAGTTTTTTTAGATTGAAACCAGTCTACCAGTGCCTGTTATCAATAGATAAACATTAATGACAACCCTCATTGAGGAAGTATTAAGGAACCAAAGGCCAGCTGTGTACAGCTACAATGTGTAGCCAAAATTGGTTGCCTAATCTTCAGATACTAAATTTGTTTCTATTTGCTGTAATGCTTTAACTGTGAAAGCTTTGAATATTGCAGCTAATACGATTTTCAAGACAGACAGGTCATGAAGAGATCTTACATCAAAACAGGCCTGTCAGCAGGTGGTATGTGTGATACAAGTATAGTTATGTTGCAAAGCTAATGTCAGCTTGAAAGTTTTGTTGTTTACCATGTTTGATTCACAGTTTCTGTTAGCTAGTTTGTTCAGCGAATGAAGGTAGCAAGATCAGCTGATTTACTATATTGGACCCATGCTGACATCTTATTATGACATTTAATTTTTTACAACAACAGTTGCACTTTGTTGAAGTTATATAGAACACTCATGGGTTTGCAGCAAAGCTTAGCACAATAAAGTTTTTTTCATAGTTATGACATTGTTTGTGGAACACATGTGTGGTCTTTGTGTTGTTGTGCTCTTGGAAGAACCCCTTTGTTGCAATTGTCTAGGTTGATTGCAGCCTTGAAGCAAAAATATGTTACTTCAAAGTAAATCTTAACTCCACATTTTTCCATGCATGACTGCAAAATCTTTCTTGTGAGAGCAAGGATGAAAATAAAAAAATACGCAGTGGCTGTTTTGGTAGTAATAGCATTTTACCATTGGAATCTATTTTGCTGTTAAACATAATATCCTCTATACCACAACGTCATTGAGTGCATTACTGCTAAGACCAGTAATCATGTATGGCAAAATAGATTGCAAGGGTAAAATGCCTCTTCCTAAAAGATACTTAAATTTGCTGGCTTACTACAGAATTAGCTCTATTACTTGAAGAAATTTTAATCTTAATTCTATCTTTATCCCTTACTCTTATCGTAATACAATCCTAAAATAATGATTTACAATTTCACATATCAAGCAACATGGCTGATTCTTAAGATGCAAATTGGCATGTTGGTAACAGTAAGAAAATAAGTTGAAACTTGAAGTTGGGTGCATTTATTCCTCCTCTTATCAGCTTGTAGCCAAAAATTATAGAAATGCCAAAGTGTGAAAAGCTTAAGTATGGTGTTCCATTGTATTTTTCTAGACAAGTTTGTGGCCAACTAGCCTACACAGGAGACAACACTAAAATACCGAAATGTACATATGAAAAAATACAATTCTATTTGTACAGCTACAGAATAGACATCAAAACGTTAAGAGTATAAAAAAAATACATATTAAAATAGGCTATAGAATTTGAAAATATGAAAATTTTTTCTAAAAAAGGAATTACATAAGTATAGAAAAACTACCAACTGAAGGAGTACAAAAATTTTAGAAATATGAAAATTCATGGAAGTAGTTAAAAAACTAGAAATATAATCACCTGGTTGGATAAAATTGGTTAACTAAATTGAGTTAAATTTTGCATTTATGTAAATTTGAGCATTTCTGTGTTTTCAGTAGTTTAATTGTTTTTTCTATATCCTTAATTTTGTAGGCTTAATATAGTGCTGCTTGCAGAGCTTGGTTTGTTGCATGCTTTGGTGAACAGCTGTATAAACAAACAGGAAGCTTAATAGGTAACCATATTTGGTTATTGTTCATTGTTTTATTGGCCTAATGTTTAATTTGAATGGTTTAACTGTTAAAAATAATTGAATTTTGTTTCACTAACCAGTGTATGACAATGGTTGAGAAAAACGCCAGCAATGAACTTTTTAAAGGAATTCGATTTTATGAAATGGGTGTTTTGGATAAAGAGGTGGGTCTGTGTTTTGGATGCTATGCCAGAAGTCAATTAAGGTGGCATGACACAAAAATGGCCGCTGTAGAGGTTGTGATAATATATATTGTGGCTTACTTGTGCTTTTGGTATTCCAATATTCTTTAGTGTCCAGTTTAAATTGGTCATAACTTTTTGTGTTATTCAATTATAGCAATAGATAAAAAGTTTAGGACTTGTTTGTTTTGTTATTACTGGTGATTTCATTTGTGGAGCAGTGACCTGTAGACCATAATTATATATACATAATTTTTTGACTTTTTTTGTAACAACTACATTGTGCTGTTTTAACAAGTTTTAGTTCCTATTTTTAGATCAAAGATAAATTAATCAATGGAAAAGCTAAAGCAGAAACATATTTGACTGCATTGGTTACTCATGCCATTGCCTCTGATCCGAACCATTATGAAATTGATGCTGCTCGTGATGTTTGGCAAATACCTGTAGTCAAGGTGAGATAATTTTTGAATATTGCAAAAGCATGATGGCCTTTTCACATTGTTGCTAATGTAGTTTTTTATTATAACAGCAAAAAAATGAACTTAGCAGCTGTTTTTGCTCTGTAATAGGCCTACTTTTTAATGACATGCATTGTGCGTCATTACAGGCACCTCAGAAACAAGTGTTTGTCTAAATTATTCTATACATAATAAAAAAAATTTCTATGTCTTGAGAATATTGATATCAGCTAACTATACTTTTATTTTTTGGTAGCCATCTTGGGTGAAGATGTGTTTGATGTGCGAGACATTACTACCGTATCCTTTGCTGTAGTAGTTCATTTGTGATATGCCTATCTAGACTGTTTTTGGATCATGTCAGTCTGTTCGTGAATGTCAAATGTAATTTGTTGTATAGCTACCAAAAGTGGTTACATGCTTACTGCTCAGGCCACGAAGGCTCTTTGCAATCTTTTTAGTCATAACTGAGTTCATTTCGTTTTCCACATTTTTCCAATTATTGGCTGCCAAGCTGGAGATCTGTCCCTGCCATTTTTAAAATCTTTGGTATGACTGTAGAAGAAAATGAACCGAGCTGACTGCAATGCAGTTGCTTTAACCTTGGCATTGTTGTGACGGTTGCCAAATGTAATAAAAACCTTATTTTAGAGGAATATCTTGCTGGGACTAACACTCTAGAAATAATGTTTTGTTACTTGCTGCAACTATAGCTCACTTTCATTGTATGAATTATCAACAGTCATGCTATCTTTTATGTATATCACACCTTGATATGTATTCAGTTGTATTTAGGCCCCAACATAAACTATCTGTAACTGCAATGCTTATACTAGCATTGATTTTAAAATGCTTTGTTTCCAGTCTAGTTAAATTGTTGTTTCTTAACTTCTGCTGATCAGAACAAATGGTTTTCTTCCAACATCAGATCAGTTGTTTTCTAATGTAACTGCCTGTTTTTCAAACATACCAAAAGAAGATAAGATGAAGTTGTGGGCTGCTATTACATTCAATGGAGGAGATTGTCAAAATATGCTTAACAAAAAGTGCACTCATTTAATAACTCCTTTACCCATTGGAGTGAGTTTTCTCTTTTTGCATGCTGTGTAATATGTCGTATGAATGCCATAATGTGACTAGCAGTGATTGGTATATTTCAGAAAATAACCAGAGATGTGCACAGCTAAATGAAGGTTGTCTTAACTAACAGCTAATTCAATGTTGGCGACCATTACCTTTAAAATTTAGAGGAAGTTAAAAGTGAAATGCTAACTGCTAATTATAGCTTTGGCAGTAGTAGCACTTAGTAGCATTCCTCAGCCATTTTTTTCTGCGACCCAAAGTCATTAAAAGCGAAGTTTGCTGCCGTGAATGGGACCCTTTCAGAAACTTGACTTCGAAAATAAAGTCTTCATTTTCAAAAACAGGCAGAAATTAACATCTCTACCAAAGTGGTCTTTAAACCAGACTAGACCATTCAACAGCTAAATTTTTCAAGATCCAACTAATTTTTTTCAAAAGTAACTAAATCATTATCTAACGTAAAAAATCGCTACACTTTTTGAAAATCTACCAAGAGTTGTGAAAGTGCATGTAACCCATTTGTGAGGTCTTTGTTACCCAATTTTGGATCACTGCCCATGGTTTTACAAACGCTTGTTTATAGAATATAGTTTCACGTTTTCAAATTCTGGAACCTGTTTTTGTTTTTACATTTGTCACAGTGTCCAATCTTTTTTCTGACACGGATGATCAGTTGAATCAGGTTAATCTCATGTTGCGAAATACTTTGTTGGACTAGTGTCAAAACAATAAATTACCATAGTACATGAGGCTACATAAAATAACCGTATGATTTTGTAAATAAAAATGTTAATGGGCTTCAAATAAATTTAATGGAAACTAGTCTGTGTGATAATATTTTAAAATTTTAGTGAAAAGGCCAATCCGATTTCCAAAAGGTGGCTTTATCATTTAGAAATTATTCAAGTGGGCCCACCACTTAAAGTGTCTAATCACAGATTTTTGATCTTCTGGTTCAACATATAGAGTTAGTTGCCTTGTCACAGTAAAAGTGTGTATAATTTTAAAGCTTATCAAAATCTTCTGTAGGCATCTCTTATTTGTTTGAAAAAGCATCCTCAATTGAAGACTCAATTACTTTTCAAAGTTTGATGCAAATGCTCGTGGTTTGTGGTAGACATTCACGGCATTGGACACTTTGTGGCACTACTTTACATGACCATCTCAAACTAATGACTTGCTCCTATTATTTCACTCTGAGCTTTTTTCATCTCTTTGAAAATTACAATTGTTGAGCTGGTATTTTGGAGCATTCACGTGTAGAAGCGAGTTGTTGAAAAATGTGGCACTTTTTTAGTGTGATAAATAATATTGAAGAAAACTGAGACTTCAAAGTGAGCCAGGCATGTGGCAATGCACATTTTTTACAAAACAATAGTGCAATTGCAAACGTCTATGATTAAGCCCGACATTTCTCCCTCTTGAGTACAGACAGAGTAACAAAAACAAAGCCAAGTCGCTCAGAAAATTCTGTGTGTTTATAAACGCAGGACGTTAGCTACTACCTAGGCCTGCAATTTGTTTACATAGTAGGAGCGCATTTTTTTGGTTAAGGGTGAAATGTTTCTCAATTTTTCGAAAGTAATACTGTACTTTTTCACAAAGATATACTGGTAAGAAATTTTTTTGACAAACAGCCTTTTTGCCCGTTACGTCAAGTAGAGGCTGCAGTAAAAACATGCAATTTCATGGAATGCTAGATGTTCAAATTTTTAAATATGGTGATGCCTCACCAGCATTCTCAACTACCCTTATTCCACATCAGCCTCTCACATGCCAGACATCCATAAGTTTACCTCACAAAATTAAACCTACACTAGCATATTTGCCATCTGCAGTGTTAACTGCATAAAATCCAAATATGGCCTTCTGGGCAATTTTAAGTCATGCCATCAATCCATTGCTGCAAAACCTCATACAAAGGCAGCGAGGACTGATGAAGGTCAACGTGAAACAAGGACTGATGAGAGTTTGTAACTAGAAATAACATTGTCCCGTATTGTTATTTTGTGTTATGCTGACTGTAGTATACTGACATTATACTCATATGCTATCCCTGCATGTTGATTCTTGCGTGATGCGGCTGAGAATTGTGAAGTGCCTGTGTGATATAGGTGAATACCGTTGCCCTTGTATGAGGTTTTGCAGTAATGCAGCAATGGATCCATTGCATGATTTAAAATTGCTTAGAAGGGCATGTTTTGATTTTATGTGGGAAACGCTGGAGATGGACTAGGGTACAATATTCTATTCTAGATTTGATTTTGTGTGGATGACCTTAGAATGGTTGGCATATGGGGTGCTGGTGTGAATTAAGAATGCTGGTGAGGCATCACAATATTTAGAGGCGAAAGTAATCACTACTTCTGCCTTTTCACTCAGTAGTAAAAAGGTGTTTGTTTGCCACAATCCACATTTATGTGCAAATGCACCCCAATGCAAGCTTAGGAGTGCGTGGCCTATTACATAAAGTGGTTATGGGTAGACGTGCAGCGTGTTTGGTACATTTTTGTACAATTAGACATAAACCACGTGAAGTGATTAGTGGTGGGCTATACACTGTTTTGGGTATCTTATGGTGCTACTAGGCACTGTTGGCAAAGTGGTTCAGGAAGTTGAAATTTCATCTGTGGTGACAGGGATTGTGTATTCAGACTTCACAATGTTTGCAATTGTTATACATTTAGGAAAGGTACAGTACGACTATTTTCCCTGTTTGAGGAGGAAATGCACTATGCCAGCAGTACTGACAGCTCCAAAGGGGGTTTAGAGTTAAGACACAATGAAGTTCTAGTATAGGAAAGTGTGGAAATGCGATTGTTTATTGCAATAAGCCACAACTTCAAATTATGATGATGCTGTGGGCCAGATATTTGCAACATACATAACCAGGTTTTATGATTTAGTTTGTTGATAAAAAAGTGAACTCAAATTAATTGACCCCAGACATGAGGTTATTAGTGAGTATTTGATATCTTTTCTTCACATGTAATATCTTACCAGTTGATGTCAGTTTGACAAAAAATGTGATGATATTCTTCCGTAGAATGAATAGGCGAACATATCTTACCACAATATACATTCAGACGTCACAGCAAAGGAAGATAGAAATTGGCATAATGACTTGCACTGTGACGTTATTCACATATAAAAACGTCAATAATAAAATTACAAGTAACAGCATTTAGCGACATAAGAACAAGAATTAAAAAATTAATGGCCTACTTAGTGAGTAGGAAGTGGGTTTTATAAATTGGTACCACAGGCCATATTCTAGGTAGAAGGTCACATGTTGCTCACGTATATTCTTGTATAATTGACCAGTGGCACACGCAGAAAGTTTCCGAAGGGGACGAAAGTTCCGTCACTATTGTGTGACGTCACAAACCAGCTTTGTTTTTGCTAAAACTGCTTAGTTTTGCTTTACATTTTTTCATTTTTAGGGTCTGAAGGGGGAGGGGCATGGCACAGTGGCCTTCCCCCT
Source organism: Trididemnum clinides (assembly GCA_963675345.1). NCBI lineage: Eukaryota > Metazoa > Chordata > Ascidiacea > Aplousobranchia > Didemnidae > Trididemnum > Trididemnum clinides. Next base: position 12,537,018 of record OY776289.1, read on the forward strand.
CGGTACGCTAGTGAAATTGACATAGGTTTTTCCATGACTGGAGAATAATAATACATCTTAAAGTTGTTTGTGGTTGATGTACACCACATTGGCAGCGTTTTGTTTCGTCTATAAATGATGTCTGAAAGATTTGGCTGTTGTTGTGCAACATTGCTTAGAAACTTATTGTGATTGTGTACTTTTTTTTTAAGACAAAATTTGATGCTGCTCTTCAACATGAGGCAATTCATGTCGTTGCTCCTGACTGGATAACTGATTCATTGAAGCTGAAAAAAGTGCCGCCATGTGAAAAATATCATCCTCAACTTAACATTGTTCCAAGTCCAGTTAAAGGTAAGCTTTTAAGCACATAATATATTGCTTATGCGTTCTTAAAATTATGGAGGGGGTTAGCGCTAAAAATAAACGTATGCAGTTTTTCTTTAAACTGTGTAATTACAAAGTGGTTTCACAGTTAATTTTTCCCTCAATTACAATAGTAAACATAGGGGTGAAATTTTAGATGAAAGTTGCATCCTTTGAATCTTTTTAATTAAGGATATCAGAGTCAATTTTCTTACAAATAAGACATCATACAGTTTCCTTTGTCAAATACTTTGCTGGCTTCATTAGTGAGAATGTGGATATTTCTACTATTCTATTTTGTCTCTTCGTATTTTATGCTGTTACAAGTTTGAACAGTATAATGGCCTACTTAATATACATGTATGAAAGGGTTTGGAAGCTGGCCTAATATAGACCAGGCTCCAGCTCCACCTCTGGAGCTAGCAATTTTCAAATCTATGGCTCCTGCTCCAGCTCCGGAGCTAGTGTTTAGATTCATGCGGAGTCAGCTCCAGTTCCAGTCAAGTTTTCAAGGTTTTACTAATGTAGTCAAATGCAATATATTTTTAGCCATGGATTTTACCGATAATAATATAACTATATGGTAAAGGGATATCCAAAAATAGTTATGAAATAGCAATGGTTTTTAGATAAACACTCAGATCAGTGAACATAAAATTGAAATGCATCTGAAAAATCAGTAGAATTGCAGTACTACAGCTACATCTTTTCTATAATTGGATAGAAGCTGGAGCTGCCAAAAATTTTGATGGCTCCATCTCCAGCTCCACTAACATCTGAAAATAAAGCTCCGGCTCCAGCTCTGGCTCCTTCAAAAAATCACAGCACCCTAGCTTCAGCTCCGGTTCCACTAACATCTGAAAATAAAGCTCTGGCTCCAGCTCTGGCTCCTTCAAAAAATCCCAGCTTCCTGGCTCCCAGCTCCAGCTCCGGCTCCAGCTCCCCAGCTCTGATGTACGATATAGATGTTTTAATGCACGTATTTTACATCGTTTAGATTTTTAAAATGTGGACTTAAACAATATTGAAGATGTAAAACCTATATATCTACCCTGAAAAGTGAAATGTAATGCTTAAAATATAATTACAATGGTGCTGGTAGCAATAACAACGACACCGAGTGAAATCGTTGGAATCCTGCTGTTGTAATTTGGCTTAATCGACTGTGTTCGAGTGAGCTGGCTGAGCACACTCATTTTACCCGTTACTTGTCGCCCTTTTTGTAATATGTTGTTTGTTGAGCAGTAAAGTCTCCGCCTAAAGATGAATCAAAGTCGTTGGATAGCATGAAAAATCTCTCTGTGGACGGTAATTTTAGTTTGTAATTTTAGTAAGAGACAAAGTGGTTGCAGTATTTACAGTCGCACTTAAAAGTTTGAGACCACCCATGACTTTTCACTGTGTTTGCACTTTGTCTCTTCCTAACTCGTTTTATTTTTGTCGTATGCACTTGATCCTTTGTCTATCTGTTGAGACAATCTATCAAACAAATGATACCCCACAAATAAAAGAAAAAATCATTTACTTTATTATTTTGATATTTTGTAAAGCCTCCTCTGTTATTCAACATGGCTGCCATGCTGTGGGGCAGGCTATCCATGAAATTGCAGCAGTATGCTGAAGTCATTTTTTGAGTCCATAGAATTTTTATTGCTAGCTTTAATAATTCCGTACTGTTAGGGTGCTGCTCTGCTACTTCATTCTTCATCACATGCCGTAAATTTTCGATTTGATTTAGATCGAGACTGTTTCCCTGCCAGTCCAGGATATCAAAATTTTTCTCCTGTAGAAAGTTTTTCACTGACTTTGCCTTATGGCATGGAGCACCATCGTGCACGAAAACATTGCAATCATGCACCATCATGTGAATCTCTAACTTATCGTTGAATAGATCTAGGTATTTTGCGGCATTTATGATGGTACCTAGCTGGAGGAAATACAGAGCACCTGTACCATGCGCAGACATTGCTCCCCAGACCATGATGCTTAGAGGGTGTTTCATGGTTTCAATGGTGTAGCGGTCTTCATATCTGGCCCCAACTGGTCTTCTTACTATTTGCTTGCGAAATGTATACTGCTGCACTGTTGATTCATCAGAAAATAGAACTTTTCCCCAGTTTTTGGTGGTTCAATCCAGGTGAACCTTGGTAAACGCATATCTTTTAGCTTTCATAAAAGGGGTAAGCCCAGGTTTTTTGGCGAGTTTACAAGCTTTTTGCTCATATTCATACGTCAAACGACGTTTTATGGTGGCTTTACTGACAACTGTACCTTTGAGCAACAAAGCCGATCTAATGTCTTTTGTTTAAACTCTTAGATGAGCGCACTACTATTCTCTTCATCAGGTGATCATCCTTTTTGAGAGATAACCATGGGTCTTCCAGACTTGTACAAATCCTAGAAACTCCTAAAATGTTGAATTCTTACGATTGCCTGATGGATTGCTCTTTTGCTAGACTTCAGTTTACATTTGTGTTTGTTAGTACCCCTTTTCATTCAAAGTAACAATTTTTGCTCTTTCTGCAACTGATAACCTCTTCTTTTTGCCCATATTTTCCGCATTAAAATTTGAGAAAAACTGAAATTTTTTCTCTTCCAAAAAATGAATTTCGCACCAAATGTCATTATTAAAGGCTTCACCAAAAGCATTTGTTACGTAACAATGTTCTTAGAACATAACAGCTAATGTGACATAACATTAGCAAGAGTTTTGTCATTTCATAAACAAATTTAAATTTTACGTAGGTGATCTTATACTTTTGGGCGCTACTGTATATTGCCGTACCTTGCCGCCCATTGTTAATGCCTTACTGCTTAAAGCAGCGTCCAAAGCTTATGCTGGTAAAAGTCTCGCTCACCATGATGAAAATGGTTCTAGTGCCCATACTTGTATTGCAAAAGAGATTGCTTGATTTTGCCGCCTTGCGTGTTTCAATCTTTCACTGTAAAACTTTCTTTCATATTTTATGTGAGACATCAAATATTCGTTTAATCATTGTTGTTATCGTTTTGCAAGTTACCTCTTGCTTCATGTAGACAACTGCTACATTGTTAATTGCAGTTTGAGATCAATTGAAAATCAGCATGATTTTATCATTTTACACCCTTTATTCCTGGCTTTTTTGCAGGTTTAGATGTGCTGCTTCAATGTTTATCTACAAACACACTCGCGGTTTCGAACTGGGTTTTTTGTTGCAGTAACGCAGCACTTTAACCTTGCTGGCAAAAACCAATGGTGCTGTTGTAGAGCATGACAATTCAGTGCTGAGGTTATTTTTTTTAGATGCGACCGAACCTGCAACACAAAAAGGAAGCAGCGATTTGGCCGTCGAAGAAATTGAGGTAAGAGTTTGTCAGGGCTTGACAAGCTGTTTAGGCCGCATTTATAAATTGCTTTCGTAAAGAAAAGAATATAGAATATGATGCAGAATAGAACAAAAGAAAAAATTTGTCAAAACCATTTTTTAAGTGGTAAAGTAGTTCTTCCCCGCAAGTAGAGCTTTGCTTGGATATTTTTAAGAGAATTTCAACCCCCTCGTCCTTTTAAATAACCTTGCAAGCTTTATTGAGAGATGCTTTGGTTTTGAATGAAGTAAATAGTACGCGACCTGGCTCTTATTGCACCACTAAGCTTAAAGTTTTGAGCACTGCATTGGAGTTTATCTCTATCTTTGCTGTAACTTGACGTCATTTTTGTTTTGTTACGTACTATTCATTAATTCATTTTAATTTGACACAGGTTCAAGGCACTGCTGCACAACATTGCATTACCACCGGTAAGAAGCCATCAAGTTTAAGGTGAGTGAAGAAAACCGTATGGTATCGGTTTATACATTAAATTTTCCCGAATAGTTTGTAGATTAGAAAAAGTAAAATTTCATACTGCAATTGAAATCACACTTTTTATAAATTCAAAGTTTTTTTCCTTTTAGATGGTGATATTTTGTAAGTTATTCTGATGAAGCAGACCTGTTTGTCGGTTAAAACATTGCTCTAGAAGCGCAAATTACTTACTCAGGCTAACCGAGCTTTTTGCTAATTTTTAACATCCCTGGTATTTACAGTGTAGGAGTGTTGAAAATTGCATTAACATTTAGCTACTGTAGTTTACCGTTCAGCTATGTCACGGTGCTGGTGTTTTCTTTCGTGCAGTTTTTGCTTGTGAATGTGGGCTAACTGCATGCGTCTGAACAAGGTCTGAACACTTGGACAACCACCTAGGAGCATTCATTGCTAAAATCTTTGTGATTTAAAGAGCAGCTTTGGGTGAAACTATGTTCTTCACATGGAAGATACAAGGCTAGTATGCATAAGATCGGCCTTACACATGACTCAACCTGCATTTGAGGAACAATACAGACTGCATCACTTGTTCTACGATGTTCGTTCATCAGCATGCAAAGCAGCATGCAGGAGTAAGTCGATTATTTTAGTGTAGGGGTTCGAACCTGTGACATTGATTCATGACACCCGTCTATAATTGCATACTTAAATATTTTGCTGTTGCTCCTTGCCGATACTTATATGAATGTTTTCACAGTACACCATCAAGTGGCAGTTCACTTCACCAGCCTGGCCCTGACAAGGTAATGTTTGGTTTAGTCATCGAAGTGTGCATGAAAACTGCTGTCTTTGCCATGCATGGTTTTTGAGCACCTTGCCAAGTCGCTACTAACAGAATTGCTTTTGTCTGGACAAAAAACGTTGACGGCATTGCTATTATAAGCTGGCTATGGATTTTATCTTTTTGTTTTTTCGCTTTCACCGGAAATTGAACCATAGGTTATAGAGTTTGTAGCAACTGTTTTTCAATACTAATTTTTCTTACTATCTTTTTTGACGAATCTCCACCAAGTTTTTTTTTGTTAATATGTTATTAAGTCCAGGTTTAGAAGGTAGAAAGTGTGCTGCCCGTCTTCTAATTTCATAGCTTACTGAAGCATCAGTTGCTTGAAGCTAGTCATCTTGAATTTTATTACTTTTGATCTCCGATTCTAATCTACTGTACAGCTTATACATTGGTCAACTTATCAAACCAAGTGATAATCCTTTTTGGCTGGATGCAATAAGCTTTTACTGTGAACTAGAATTTGATTAGCTAAAGCTTAATTGTAGTAAATAAACAAAACATGTTATCGTAATCAAAAGCATTTCAAATAAGCTTGTTTAAGCTGTATTCTTATCAAAAACCGACAAAAAAGCTCGCTCAGGTTTGAGTATAAAATAATTGCTCCACAAATAAGGTGAAGTTTTGTTGCTCTCTTTGAATATTGGTTAATGTTACATGCAGGCGTTGACTACAAATTTGAATCTTGAAAGGTCCACAAAAAGTGCTGTTGTTGTTGCTACTGAAGCAGTTCACGTGGTAATACTTTTAATGTTTATTCTAACAAAACTATCCAAGCCAAAAGGCTCGAGGCTGTGTCTTGAAGATATAAGCTTTCAAAGAGTGTTATAATTTTGTTGAAGGTCGATTTTGATGCACCCAAGAATTCTTATTTCCGTGATTAGTCCAGCTTGTATGAATTGCTCAACTTGTGCTGCTCCTAGTTTTCTCGCCATTTCTGTCTTTCCTAAGAACGGTCTGAGAAATGATTAACAAAAGTTTTCCTTCTCCGGTCCCAAGGTTCCTTGAACAGAATTTTTAAATTTGGTGTCGTCTGACTGAGTGGTGCTTGCAGTGTGGTTTTAGGTATTTCTTTCTGTCTTCATTTCAGGAAGAAGGAAAGCAAGGAACAGCATATTGCTGAATGTGGTTTGAATTCTAGACTACAGCGTTGATATTTGTTTCGCATTGTTATGCATGAGCTTCGCACCAACTGCTTAATCTGTTGCATAACATAGTCCTACTCAATTGGCTGTAATTACAGGACATTGTTTGAGAATCAGCAAAAAACAAGCATAATTATTTTGTTACATTTTCTGCAGGTTAAACAAGTTGCATCACAATTTCGTCCGGTTGTTAGCGCCTCCCTCAGGTTAGTATGCCGTGGTGATGTTTTAAGATTCAATTAGAAGACTGTTCTTGCTGTTAAACGCGAAGGCTGGTCTTTGCGGAGGGATATCCGGGGTTTAGAAATTAACTTATAGCAGTGGAGTTTATTTTTTCGTATTTTTTATTGAAGTGTTACACTTTTAGGTAAAGGAACTTAAATTGGTGGATATTTTGTTGAGTTTACATCCAAATAAAGCCGAATGAAGTAGTTGGGAATAGCCCAACTAAAATCAAAATAATATTTTTTTATAATTGTTTTTTTTAATTAGTCTTTGACTTTCAGCCGTCCCACATATTCTGTTTTGCCTCTGTTTGTGTCGACCATTGGATGAATGTTTGGTGTCTTTAGATGTTTTAGGACGCCATATAATCGCCCAATCTTTCCATTCGTCTTTTGTGCGATGAATTAAATGATTTCTCGTTGTCAGACCACTGATTAATGACTCACAAAGTCGTAAAATGTCCGTTTTTATGCTTGGGTTCAATTTTATGCAGTTAAAGATAAAAGTGCCTTGCAAAGATGTTGAGCAAAGCTCTTTCAGGTTTTCAACGCCAGTTAGCATGGCACGGCATCCAGTCGGAGCCCCTCATCAAATGGCGACTGCGAACGCTCCCCACTTTGCCATGGTCTCCAGCAGTCAACAGGCTCATCCAATGATGTCCACCGGCCCGCCAGTGACTGGTAGCATGACCGATGCAATGCAGCGTTCTGTGCATTCCCCGGGATCAGCTCAGGTTCAAATGCCACCTGTCGCAAGTAGGACGTCAGGAAGTCCGAGAAGGAACTCAAGTCAGGTACACGTATTTGAAATATCGTTTCAATGTTACATTTTACTTTGTTGGCTCGCCATATAGGTTTGAAAAAAATTTTTGTTTCTAATTATTTTTTTGCATGTGTCCCTTTGATATGCATGAGGATGAAGATGCATAAATTGATACATCAGCGAATACTAGGCTCTATCATTGAAACACAAATCAATACGCATTTCACTCAGTTTTTAATGATTTCTGTATCTGCTCTCAATATTTTTTGCATCAAGACTGAACCATATTATGTATCTGTTAAACGCTTATTTTTCCCGACTTCAGTAAGGAAAAGCATCGTTTTTTAAAAGCGGGGTTCCAAGCTGTAACGTATGTGGTTGATGTACTGTTGCTGTATCATTGCGTGAATGTTGATTTTAATTACTTGAATTAAATTGCAATAATTCCATCGTTGTGTGAATCTCAATGTTACTCCAGTTACCCATTAAATGTAATGGTTAATGCGCAGTCTCACTTCAATATCTATATTGCGACGACGTTTTAAAACTTTCGTTTCAGGCATCTGGATCCAAAAAGAAAAAGTCCGCTTCTCAAACCGTGAATCGGACAACGTTGCCAGGCCATGCTCCAGTACGTTCAGTCCACCACATCAGTCAATTTCAGTCTGGCGCTGCTGTGTTTCCTCATCAACAGCAAATGATGCAGAAATTGCGAATGTCTGGTAGCGCTGATACGCCTGTTGCACCTGGTCAAGCAATAGTTGAAGGGGGAATTGGAAGCGGTTCTATGATGGGTCCTCGGTTTGGAGGCATGGCAACAGCGCAAGAAAGATTTTCCAACCCTCCAATGATGGTCCAGCACGACGAAAATGCTCCCCAACATCTGCACCAGCAGCAAATGATCCAGCGAATGGCACTTATGCGACAGTCTCAACCATCCAACACTGGCCCGATGAACCAAATGGAGATGATGCAGTCCAAGTGGCAGCATCAGCCTCAACCTATGGACGCTTCCAACTATCCCTTGGAGCAGCAAGGGCATCAGTTTTATTCCCACGTCCAAGGACAGGGCAATAACAGGGCTGGCGATGTCCAGGCTATGCATCAGCCAACTCAGTCACCAATGCACCAGATGCAGACTGGTGTGATAGTGAACACTCCACAGAATCCTGCATCCACGCATCAGCATTACAACCCTGCTTTAATGAACCGATTTAGCAGCCAAATGACACCACAACAGCAACAGCAGCAGCAGCAGTTCATGTTTCAGCAAATGCAGCAGCAACAAGCGTCGAACCGCTTTCCTACGTCAACCTCCCTCGAGGCTGCTGGCATCACCGGCATATCTCCTTTAGCTTTGCAGCAAGGCTTGCTGAACGCCGAAAAACTACAAGCAGACAATCCACCGCTCGTGCATCCAAGTCTACAAGGAGTGACGCCTAAAGGTAGGCTATTCAAGTTTTTCACGTAGTCTTAATTAGCTAAGCGGGCTCTTTGTGCGTTTATCTGTGCTTTTATCCTTAAAAAATCAGCATAGGCTGATTGAGGAAGACAATCAAGATTAGTTAAGCAATTTTTCTTTGTGGTTAATTTGGTGTGCGACATAATGTTTTGGGCTTCGAAACTCTGGTACGCTAAAATGCGGAATTCCATATTTGCAGAAATTCAGACTAAGCATGGAATTACGCTCGTAACTGAGTCACGGAAAATTCGGAAATGGGTACTAAAGCAAGGAATTGGGAATTCATTCCAAAAAAATTGTGGAAATGCGGAAACACTACCAACCCAAAGTAGCACAAAAATCGCAGAAATACGGAAATTTACTGGTCGATTAAACTACAAATACAACCCCCGAATTAAATAAAATTGGATACCTGGATTCGGTTAAACTGTGCATTCCCGTATTTCTACAATTGCCGTCATTTAGTCGGCGCTTTGTCCATATTTTCAGGGTTACCATTTTGTGCTTATTTCTAATATCGGTATGTGCACTTATTTTCACGAACACAATCTTGGAAAACAAAGTGTACATATTTAAAAAAAACGTGCGTATTTTTGAGCAGCGCTCTTAGTTTGTCGCAGAAATTGTTTTGTTTTCAAATTTTATTGCTCAAAATGTGCACCTCCAAAAAAGTCTTCGCCTTGAACTTGGAAACAAATTGTCATTTAGATATTTAGGATGCATCTTCAAAACAAAATAATGGTCTTTACCTTAAATTTACAGCGAAAACATCTTTTTCACGACGTGCTTATATTTGCGTCAAGGCAGATTGGTAACCCTTAATGAATGGTTTTGCAGCCTTTTAGCTCGTCCATTGTCTTGTGTTTTGATCAGCTGAATAATTGCTGATAGTCATAATTGTTTGACCGATCAGTATCTTTGGATCTTTCATAACGAAACGAGATAACTGAATTGACGAGGCAATAGTTGTGATGCACTCAAAGCATCCTCATTGGCATAGTGGTAATTGTTACAGATTTAGAAACGAAGAATTGCAAATTTGTATCTCCAGTAAAACACCGCTGGTATTGTCAGAAAGGATATCTGGAGTTTACTGTGCTGCGTTCAGTAAAAATTTTGGTTCCAAAACGAGTGAACAGATGCAGACGCACACTGAGTCAGCGCGCCTAAACCCAGAAAGAGGAGGTAAAATCTAATTGTGGATTAAATGCTGTTATGAAAGGTTTAGGGTGATGAAGCAGTATCCAATTTTACAATTTTGTCCGTAACATGATTAGTTGTTGTGCTTGGCACTGTGAAGCCATGGTTTCAGTGTTTCAAGTAAGTTGTGATCGAACATTTACTTGCAGTTGAATACATTATAATTTGTAGTTCCTGTGTCTTTGCAAAGTACTATCGGTACTCCTACTCCTAAGAAGAGAACCAAGTCTAGAAAAAAGACGGAAGGTGGTGAAGAAGAAGGAAAAAGTAAACCCAGGCCCAGAGCCAGTAAAGCAAAGGTAATGACTGAAGCAAATAGGCTTGTTTTGTGGCATGATTAGCTCACATGTGGTTCAAATCTTTGAGTAAGGTTTTATGCCAAAAGGTTTAATTATTGTCCATTGTTTTACGTTGCTAATCGAGTGTGTGTCTACCCAGAACGATAGATCACCTGTATTGTATTAGGTTTATTGCAGCAAATTCGCTTTTGACTTCCGATTGTTTGAGACTCTAAAACGCAATTAAATTTTCCAGGAAAGGCATAGCGACTTCAAAGAATTACTTCCATTAAAGTGGAAGTATGAGCAAAGCTGATTGTTGCATAAGCTGATTGTTGGTTGCTAACATTCACCGCATTAGCAACGCATAACTTTACGTGGTATAGAGAAATCAACCTGCTGGACTTGCCCCGTGGCATAAGTTTTTTTTTTCAGAAAACCACAACACCATCAGCTCTTCCAATCACAAACCCAGCGATCAATCCAATGATGTCACCTTCACGACCCATGTTTCCGGTGCCATCTCAATTTACATACGATGGTAAATACAGCAGTCATCATTCTGACATATTTTTGATTAGGAAAGAGATGTTGCCTGAAAGTTACGTTTTCAAGGCACAACGACTAGGGCCCAGAAAAATATTGGATTGACGATCTTTTCGTGTGCTAAACCAACTTCTTTAGAAGTTAAATGAAGAGCCCTTTAGTGAAAGATTGTTTACTTTATTTGGGCCACGTATACAAGGCTTGAAAAAGAGATGAAAATCTTGCTTTCCTTGCGTAAATACTATAGAATGGTTTTTGCCCGTTTTCTGCAACAAAAGTTGGTGTTATCCAACCCCTTCTGAGGGATGGGGGCATGGCGGAAGACCAAGGACCCCCACGAGCCGGGCAACTTCCCAGGGCCTGGACCAGAGGTCGTAGAGAGACAGTCGCGACAGAGCGAGCGGCCAAGAGGCCGCTGCTGGACAGTGCAGAATGAGATGAGAGGTGTCCTGGATCGGATGACTGCAGGCACTACATGAAGGATTCTCGATTCTGCCGATTGTAGAGATAAAAGTTTAACAGAAGGCTGTGTCTGTTGCAGTGAAAACGAGAGAGGATATAGAGAGCGTGACGAGGGAGCACAAGTTCCTCAATGGAAACCGAGTGACCTGTGTTCGTGGAATTTAGATGAGACGGTACGCTTCCAGTCCGAGAAAAGAGAAGAGGGGATACGAGAGGCAAGAGAACAGAGACTACAAGGGATTGCAGAGGGCATGAGTAACCCACCCCGCGTGGCCAACTCATCAACTACGTCGTTCCCCAGGAGGTAAAGAGTATCCGGGACCTATTGTAGCCTGATAGTAAAAGGGGAGAGAGAATACGGTTTCTGGCCTATCTGCTAGAGAGATTGAGGTAAAAGAAAGACAGAGAAGAGGACAGAGCGAGAGGAGGAGAAGATAAAAATAAGATAACGGGCAGACTTGTTGGTGCTGGCGAAACCAGCAAAGAGCTTGCAGAAGGGCGCAGGCTTCAGCGGAAAAACTTGAGCAAACAGGGCTTGTCGAAAACGGAAACGTTGGTATCAGTGCCACAAAGTGAGCAGTTGGCAAGAACACCAGAGCCGCCTTTGCTAAAAGGAAAAGGAACAGAGCCGTCAGTCAAGATCACCAGATAGTGAATTAGGAGTGAGCGAGAGCCGCATCATTGCGAGAAAGAGGGGGATCAGAGCGGGAGTATGAAGAGGAAGAGGTGTACTCCACAGTGAAGGAAGGAGGGTTGCAGGGAGGAGAGAAAGGCAAGCAAAGAGAACCTTTCTAGGAGAAGTAGGAGCAAGCACGAGCAGGTGAGTGGACGCAAAACTCGGCAGGAGGATCTGTAGAGTCTTGGTTTTATTCCAAGTGTGGCCAAACCTGAAATGGGAAAAGAGCTTGGTAGAGGAAGGGCACGCTCATAGGAAGACGGCAAAATGATTCAAGGTGACTCGTATGGGAGGTAGAGACGCCTCATAAAGAAGTGGATTAGGGAAGGACGAGAGGCAGCTGATGATGGCGCGACTAGCCGCTCGGTGAAGACGTTCCAACTTGATAGCGTTGGTAACGCTAAGGAAAGGAAACCATCCGGGTGAAGCAAAAGTGTGAAGTGGCATAAAAAAGCTTAATGCAGAAGAGAGAGGGACTGGTTAGTGGGGCCCCATGAGGAAACAGAGTAAGGCCTTGAGAAAAGGGAAGAACTTGGCTTGCAGCGAAAATTCATGCTTAAAAAGAAAGTATGCGGTCGAAGGTGACCCCAAGGAAAGTTGGAGTGGGATTGAAGCGAAGGGGGAGTTTAATAGAAGGAGATGGGGCAGGAAAATAGCTTGGTGGCGATCCACTGAGAAGAAGGAGGCCTCACATTTGCTTGGATTAGGAGGAAAACATCAGTACTCAGACCAGCGCTCCAGTTGAATCAGAGCTTTTTGTGTGACCTCCACCGCAGCAGAGAACGAGGGGGAAGAGGACCAAGTGGTCAGGTTGTCAGCATAAAGGGAGCAGCTGGCAGAGAAGGCAGAGAAGCAGGAAGATCATTGATGAAAAGAGAGAAAAGTACCGGGCCAAGAACGAATCCTTGCGGAACACCTCGATATTCTTGAAAAGAGCGACTTTTATGATTTTGAAAAAATGTGCAACCACGCCTATCAGAAAGAATAGATTGAGTTCAACGAGCAAAACAAGGAGGCAGGCCAGCTGAAAGAAGTTTGCGAAAAAGGGCGAGATGTTACACAGGGTCGAATGCTTTCGAGAAGTCGATCGTTGCAAGAATCGTCCTATAGCCATGCTTGGTTTTGTTAAACCCATACGAAATGGACTGGGAAAGGAACAGAATTTGATCAAGAATATTGTAGACCGTCGAGTGCGGAAACCCGCCTGCCGAGGAGAGAATAAAATTAGATTCCAGAAAGAAGAGTAGGTGCTATACAATAATGCGTTCAAAAAAGCTTTGAAGCGCAGGAGATGAGAGAGCTAGACCGGAAGGAAGCAGAAGAGTCGAGAGGCTTTCCCGTCTTATGGATGGGAATAAAAGATGTCTTCCAAATGGAAGGAAAGGAATGCAAAGGCCAGGTAAAATTGAAAGTATGGAGGAGAAAATCCATGCCTGAGCGAGGAAAGTGCTTTAGTATGGGATAGGCAACTCTTTCTGGGCCAGTGGCAGTGTACGAGGTTAGGTTTGTGGTAGCTGCGAGAAATTTATCGAGGTAGAACGGGGAGCAGAAAGACCAATGAGACTCCTCAGGCCACATGACTCGGCGGACCTTGGACAGGTAAGCCTCTGGTTTTGCTATGCAAGGACCTTGGATGGGAGACAGAAAAATGAGATCTCAGGTAGTCGGAAAAGATTGAAGCCGAGTCCTTGGGAGAAGGACAGTTAGGGAAGTTGGGAGATGAGGAAGAAGAACCAGCGACTGAACGGAGGAGAGAATACACAGATTTAGGGTCAGATATAGGAGAGATGGCAATGGCAGACGAGGCATGTCGGGAAGCAAAGATGTAAATCTAATGTCTAATGGGCGGCAGTGAAAGCCTTTCGTTTTTCACTTCAGCGGACCATCAGGCTTGAGGTTGGCGTTTGATGCAGCCGAAAGAAATGAAAAATTTAGCCGCATTCAGTGTCAGAGGGGTAAAGAGAAGCAGCAGAGGAAAGAGAAAGAGAATGGTATTCCTTTGCAGAAGGACAGTGAGAGTTGAAGCAAAAGGTAAAGTCATCTTAACAAGTTTTCTGAAAATTGGAGGAGGGAGGTCGTACCTTGGGACGGAAGAGCGCAGCAAGAAGGATAGTTAGTAGAGTTGGTAGGTTATTAGAGCCCAAGTCCTGGGGAAAGAAAGGGTAAGAATGGAGGGAGCAAAGGAAATGTCAGGAGGGAAGCGATGGGGAACAGTTGGGTTGTCGGGATCATTGAAAAGTTGAAGGTCAGAGGAGATGACCCTATTGAATACTTCCTTCCCACTTGGGTCTAAGTACCATTTGAGTCTTAGAAGGGTTATAGCAATTGAAGTCTCCAAGATCGAAGAGATTTCTGGAGGGGAAAAGTAGTCGATTTCGCTATCCGTCGAAGAAAAGCGAATGTGGTAGGATAAACATTGAGGAAAGAGAGCGAAGAGGATTTGTTTGGCAAAATGTTTACCCATGCGCAGTCAGAGTAGGGTTCAAGCAAAGAGAAAGAGAGAGAGAGAGAGAGGAGGTAGAGAGTTCAGAGAAGACCACGCCCTGTCTGACGAAAATGATGACACCACCGCTATAATGCAGGTCATCGGCAGAAAAAATGCCAGGCTTGGAGTGAATGCAATCAAATCACAGATCCAAGTATCCAGAAATCCGGAACAGGAAAGACGAATTAAAGCTGGATTCCTGGATACAGATAAGATCCACAGGATGAAGCAAGATAAAATGGAGTTGCTCAGCGCTTCTAACTCGAAGACCTTTGGCATTCCATTGAAGAACCCTAAACGGGTCAGAGTAGGAAGCAGAAAGAATAAGAGAGCAGCCAGAAACAATAGGGGACGGAGGGTGCATAGGAAGGAACTAGGAAATAACAAGAAAAATTTGTCTCCACTTTCGAAAAGCTGGTACGCTATGCATGAGCGATTCAAGTGCTTAGCACATAGATCGAATCACTTGACAGCGCAAAATGAACTTAATTTCGCGTTCAGCAGGTAGGCATTTCTTCCGTGTCTTTACTGAAATTGTTCGCATCACTAGCCGTGCCTTCTGGCAAAATATATGCAAAAGTTCTTCAAAAGTGTTTTTATTAAGTAAAACCTCTGAGACAGCTTTGTGAAAGCCTCGGCATTCATTAGTGGAATGAGAACATTGCTAGATTGGTGCTGTTTTCATAGGTAGAAGAAAAGTGTGAGCATACGGTAGAGGATTCCGGCAATAACTTTGCTTGGTAAAGTGTTTAGTGTGTCAATAGTAATTGCTTTCGTTTTTTCAGGTAAGACAGTGCCCCCTGGAATTTCCCACAATACTTATCAGGGCATGCCACCTGCATCCCATGGCCTCCAGTTCAGTTCTGCGACCCCGACTCAAATTCGGCCGCCTGTCGCTTCCCCCGTTTCCAAGCAACCGTTAAGTAACGATGGGGCTGTCCTGAAGCAGCTAATGCCTCAAAGCGACCCAAACAATCGACCTCAAGCGGAGATGCCCCATATCCCGCCTAGTGCTGTAGAAGAGAATAAAATGAACACGGAGTCGTCTGTGACGGTGGAGACGGAAAAGAAAACTGAAAGAGCGGAGCAGCTGGCTCCCAGTCGGGCGTTTGTGGATCCGTTGGTTTACAAACTCAAGGAATTGGAACTCGAATATATAACTCGGGACCCGAGTAAAACAGGTAGATACGTGTGTGACTGTTCACCAAGCGCTTTATCACTAGAGAGTTTGGGTGCTTTGCTATTGTTCAGACTAGGCAAAAACATATGTGATATGCTGTACACTTCTAAGCTTGCCTTTCTAGGAGGAGAGTACAGGTTCGGCACGGAGCTCTTTCCAAAAGCTCCTAGGGATGCATCTCATACCATTTTCAAAGAGGAAAATCAGGTTTAGGAAATGTATATTTGAAGTGATCGATAGCTTGCCAGTAACTTTGTTTTATTAAACAAAATTTCTGAAAACAATGAGATTTCGAAGGCAGAGCTTCATTCCACTCGCCCACGTTTGTGGGGAACGCGGTCGAGTAGGTTTGAGCACGGTTTATCGCTGCAATGATCGTGCGTTCAAATCTCGCGATGGAACGTGGTCGAGTAGGTTGGAGCACGGTTTATCGCTGCAATGGTCCTGCCTTCAAACCTCTCGATGGCTGGTTTATTTCCATTTATAATAAGGCATTTTGAGGCAATTTTTCCATCTTTTTGTGGCTGCTTGTTGGAGTGCTCTGTGCTGGCAGTGCGGGTAATTCCAAAGCTGAGCACAAAGATGTTTTAGCTACAGACAAGAGAATTATGCTTTACCCGGAGGATAAAAATATACTACTTATAGCTTAGACTTGTTTTTATCTCTGCTTTTTCGGTTTCATATTATTGAACAGTTTTATTTTATTGGCAACCTTGTGGGTATGTTGAATAAAGAAGCCCCACTTTATGGAAGAGAATATATGGGTATGTGCTTTTGTACACCTCCACTAATATGTGGCCTAATTTTTTTCGGTCACCCGAATGATTTGATGATTGCTCTCGCAATCACTGAAAAATTTGGCAATTTGGGTGACAGCCTTTTCGATGAGTTCACATTTCTGTGTTCTTTATTCTATGTCCGTGTTAAATAAATATTCTTTTTGCTTTAGTTCCAGAATGTGTGTTTTTATTGGGGTGCGTCTTCCACATCATTGAATACAGTGAATTGGTGAAAGACTCCGGTGTTATAAAGCTGTGGAGAAATGTAAGTCCTCTACTCCAACATGGAGAAATTAGAATACTCTTGCATGTGCTATCATTTTTTCTCAAGAAAGTCATTCGTAATTTAGACACAAAAACACGTGGTTAGTGATAGACATACAAATTCGGCACTGGTTTATGCTTCGTTGCATAATGACTGCATTGTTGGAAAATTGACCTCACCTAATTAGATGTGCTATATAAATGAAATGAGAACCTATTAAGTGGACCCCAAGATGAGCAGAATGTTCAGGAGGGTCCGTAATGTCCTCAGGCTCTTACCAGGTCAGCAGTCACCAGCATATGTTGTCGTTTACCTCTTCAATGGAACGGAGGCACGGCATCTAACGGTTTTTACGGCATCTAATGGTTTTCCTGATTCAGGTCGGAAACTTTGTCGAGATCGTTGTGAACCGGTCATAATACAAGCAGCAGACTAGTAGCCCCACCACCATCAACTATCATTGATGAGTGAACTAAAGCCGCCTCTTGCGACGGGCGGTGTGAGCACTTTCAGTAGCTTCACTATTGTATTGTGGTAAACTCAATGCATGTCGTTGCTGTCGAAGCAAGTTGTTGGTTGAATTGAAAGCGTGAGCTTTGAACCAAACAATGATTGCGCAAGAGAATGTCACATGTGGTGAAACGCATAACGCATTAAAAGTCGCTGATATTCGAATGCAAGTTGATACGTTCGGATCTTTTTGCTTTACGTCTCGAGAACAAAAACAACCTTCACGACCATATGGAGCGGTACCATCATTTGCTAGCTGCGGCTCAATATCAATTTTGTATTTAATTTATATTTTGTTTAGGTGATTGAAAAATACGGGGGGATTGTTGAAAGCCAGTATAGTGCTGCATGTACTCACTTGGTGTGCGCTACGTCCACAACAGCGCTGTTTAGGTAAGTTTAAGAATATTCAGAATTATCTTAATAACTTGTTAAGCTGTAAAAAGAAATTGCTAAGTTTAATGTGATTGTGATAGGACTGAAATGCCTAATATCAGGATTTGCAGGTATTCATTAGAACTGTGGTCCCCAAACTGTGGATTGCGATCTCAAGTTGGATGGCCTATGGTTTTTTGGATGTCGCCAGTGGTTTTATAAATGAGAAATATTCCAGCATGTTTTCAGCCCCCCCCTCAGAAAATTCAAAAATGAAGTATTTACTTCGAAAAGTCATCTCCTAAAAAAAGGCCTTCAGCTTTTTTTTGAGGCAAAAATGTCTTCTCTTCACATTATTAGCGTAGTTTTACGCGTACGGTTGAGATCGCAAACGCCTGCAAATTTCGATATTTTTAAAATTTGTGACGCCCGAAATAGGTTTACGCGCCACGTTATTGGAACATTTTACAGTACCCTGTGCGTTTGCATGCCTTGATGTTATGGGTTCTCCAGTGCAGAGTGTCGGCTTGTAAATCTTAGAGCAGGGGTTCTTATAATTCTTTGGTTGCGCCCCCTTTGGCATTAATCAAAGAATCTCGCGATCCCTACTCTTTCCTTAGAAGTCCTGAATCAACTTTAAAACGAACAAAGTTTTTTTTCAATATTTTGTTACGCATAAATCAAAAGAAATAAGTAGAACACAATATATTTTCACAAGCGTTAATGTCAAGGATGAAGCTGCTTTTTCGAAACTAGCATTTTAATTCTGAGCGTAGTTGAAGACAATGCACATCGCATATCGGCTTCGCAATTAAGTTTGTTCCGAGCTTTTTCTTCACACTTGCGAGCCGCTTCCACACATATATGTGGCTGAAAATGGTAGTAAAATACGCATAGCAACATAACCAACATTCCTGTACACATGCACGTATTTAGCCCAGAAATCACTGAAAAGCGTTGTTTCAAAGTCATCTTCGGCAACAGGGTTGCATTATAATTCCAAGAATTCTTTCTACATTTTGTCTGGCAGAGGGCCCACTTCAACACGAAAGGAATTTCTTGCCAGTTTCCGTTCTGGAAAGTCAGTGTTAGCCAAATTTGGAAAATACTTCTCGAATTCTTGTTTTAACGATTGCAGACCACCTGCTACAAGTCCTTGAGGCAAGAGCCTCTCGGCGGATAACGCAGTGACTTCTTACTGCGTTTGGACTTCCCTGCTTTATCCTGGCAACAAATCCGCTTCATGATCCAAGCGTTTCAGGATCACCATCGGTGCAGCCACTTATAAGGTTCTCCCATTGTGGTCGAAGAGGAAACAGCTTTTAAACAGCTCCTCTTTGGCTTCGGAAAATGCTAAGTTCTTGTCTTGTAGACCAGGATGTTTTGCTCGTAAATTGCGCTGTAAGCGACTTGGTCTCAAAGCATCGTTGCCCAAGTTTTCCACACATATTACACATTTTCTAACAATTTGTCTTTTGTCTGTCGCTTCAGTAAAGCCAAACTTAAGATAATCTCTGTCATATTTCTGTTTTTTGAACTTATCCTGGGGCAATCTAGATGGGTAAATCTTAATTTTATGATAAACCTGTCTTAAAGGCATAATTTACACCATGTACTCACAAGCTTTTTGCTTCACTTCCATCAAACCACTAAAACGGCACATACGCTTTTCGTTATGGCGTTTGATTTCACATAACTAGCTTCTGTTTGAGCTAGATTAATCTTCTGTTTGAGCGTAAACATATAATGATTTTTAGAATATTCAATGTGTAAAATTTAAAATATGCAAGAATAACATTTTATTATTTTTTTTAAAAAATTTGAAAAAAATTTTTTCTGTACTATTATCAACAAATTTTTGCAAACACGAAGTAACGTATCACCGTAATTCCTGTTCATGACTTGCACAAAATAGCACCATTGCAACATGCCACGCCTTTTGCGCCCCCAAGGAGGTTGCGCTCCCCACCTTAAGAACCCCTGGTTTGGAGATTATCGCTAGTGATCACTTAAAGATGACTTCAATCTGCAAGCAGTTTGGTATAGAAAAGCGATGCAGTATTGTCTTACGACCTATTCTCTTTGTTGTATAGTACGTCATTAACCATTGCTCACTGTGTATATTTACTAGCCACAACTTGCTTTTGGATCAAAATTTGTTTGGAAATATTACGAATGCCTACCATTTGAATTCGGTTGTCGCATGTAAATTCCAAACTACGAGGGGCAGTCAAAAAGTAGTGAGCCCAGTTTTTTCCTGGCTTTATTTATTGGAATATAAACGCACATCCAAGTAAAGCTTAGCAATTGGGGATTTCAATGCTGGTTTTCTATGTAATCTCTTTCTTTCTCAATGCCAACTGTCCATCGATGAATAAAGGCATGTATACCGGCCCTGTAAAACTTCGTAGGCTGCGATTTTTACCATTTTTTTACGGCGTGCTGGACTTGTTCATCAGTAGTCAGTTGTTGCCCCTAATTGCTTCTTTTGGTGGTCCAAAACGATGAAAGTTACATGGTGCCAAATGTGGTGAGCATTGGGAATGGGTTACGGTTGTCCATCCGAAAGAAGTGATCACTTCACGAGTTTTGAGACTGGTGTGAGGCCTGGCATTATCGTGTTGCAGCAAGACCTTTGAAACGCACCTGGCACGAACCTTTGCAAAGCCTAGCTCCCCCACAATCTTTGCAGCACTTCCATGGCTCATTCCAAGACGTTCAGCAATGTTATCAATTGTGACTCTGCCATCGTCTCGAATCAGTTCTTGGGCCCTAGCATTGTTTCCATAATTAACCGCTGATGATGGCCTTCCACTTCTTCGTTTGTACTGGAGGTCATTCAAACTTTGATCTTCTTCTTCACCTTTAATCCTGAACTCCTATTTTTTGACAGCACTGTAACCTATTGCAGCATCCCCATAAGTCTTTTCTAATCTTTGGAAAATGTTTATTGGTGGTTCCCATTCCAAAACAAGAAATTCATTTACGGCTCTATCTCTGACTGACATTTAAGTTATGACGTCATTTCCAAGTGGTTACGTTCACACACAATTTCTTAACAGTATATCTTTAGAGGAGTACCTTGATTACATACTGGTAAAATTTCTAAAAAAAAATATAATTTCTAAATCAATTAAATTGAACAGGGGTCATTACTTTTTGACTGCCCCTCGTATTTTCTCTAAAGTCCAGAACACTTTTAGTTCACTGTGGTCTCTTGTGTGTGTGAAGGGTTATTGCTAAAGTTACGGTTTTGTGGTAGCAAAAAGTTTATTATGTTTTTTAGTTTTGTAATTTTTTTATTTTAGCCAAGCCTTACATGATGGGAAAAGATGCGTCACAATCTACTGGCTGAACGATGTGTTGCAGACACGTGTTTTGCGTGTTCCCTGGTTGGCTTTGCACGTCCCTACGCAGTTTGGATTTGGAAATAAACCCGCTGTGAAGCACGTAAGTCTTGGAGCTCTTAAAATGTCGCATTGTGTACACAAAAACACTTTGGTTTTAGACTTTAAGCTACACCAACTTTCACGCTAAAGAGAGGGAACGGCTGAAGATGATGGGCTTCGTTTGCGGTGCCAAATGTACAGGGTTTCTGAGTCGTAATCACACAGCGTTGGTTTGCAAAAAGTATGTGACGTAAAATTTTTACTAGCTGATCGTGTAATCAATTTCTCGAGTTTTGTTTTGCTGCTCAATCATCATGTTGCTCAGATGCTGCTCACTCAGCATGTCTTAAGTAGCGATTTTTGGTTATATATCGATAGTAGTCTACCTTAGCCGTGGGTCGACCAGTCTGCAAATTGCATTTGTCACTGTTTCAGAGATGACTGCCTCTTCACAGGTGTCATCCATTTTATTATGAAGTAGTGAGATCATCAAGTTAAGTCACTCTTCTCCATATCTGTTTTTTCAGTATTGCTTGCCTTGAACGGAGCGTTCGTACTGATTCTTAATCATACTCAGTAGGGAGATACTGCAACACTATGAGGAAATTTCTGTGGAGACCGTGCGTGCTCTTAAAATAACATAGGTTTTCCTTTTAGGAAGGAAGGTTTGAAGTACGAAAAGGCTTCTGCTTGGTCTATTCCTTGCCCTAACGCTCTGTGGTTGCGCGACGTGCTTCAATGCGATGGTGCTAGTGTGCCTGACATCATGAGTGACATATATCAAAAAGTATTGAATGATGAAGAGACTGTTGAGGGATTTCTGCTTGATATATCAAAAGCAAAAATGGTTTTAAGTATGATGTAGTTATCAATTGAAGCTTTTTGAACGTATCGTAGAAATAGCATAATTTGTTAACATTTACACCATTGAGTGATTTGTTAACGTACTATGTAATAACATAGATTTTTGTCTCAAAATAATACTCGTTTATCAGTTACTATCTTTTCCGAAAAGCTAACCATTAAAACAAAGGAATTTTTGTATTTTTATCTGTCGGTCACGGTGTAGTTGTAATTGTTACGGGCTTCGGATCGAAAGGTCTCGAATTCAAAACCTATAAGAACACCATTGATATTCGCCAGGAAAGGCATGCGGAATTAAAGCGCTACGATACTCCAGCAAAAAGTCTGGTTCGAAAGCGAGTGTGTAGTGGTAGACATACGAGGAATGTTTGAAAAGCAACGGGACTCAGCACATAATTATTTTTTTCAAATGTCACGTAGAAATTGCAACTTGTCCGCTTCGAAATAATTTCCTTGAGCATGGATGCGCTTTTTCATTCTTCGCTGCCACGATTCCATGCACTCCAGGAAAGATTCTTGATGGATCTCTTGGAGTTCCTTTGTCACGGCTGTTATAATGGCTGTCGAGTCTTAAAAACGAGTTTCATTAATGACTCCTTTGACCTTAGGAAACAGAAAAAATCGCAGGGAGCCAGATCTGGTGAGTAGGATGGTTGCTTCTACTCCTCAATGTTATTTTTTGCAAGAACTTCCCGGATGCTTTAGGCGTTGTGAGCCGGAACATTGTCATGATGAAGCAGCCATCACTTCGTCTCCCACAATTCTCTTGTCCGGCACTAAACCCATCAAACGTCGCAAGATATCTTTGTATACGGGCTGGTTAATGGTTTGGTGTGGCGAGAATTCTGTGTCAACAATTTCATAAACATCAGAGAAAACGATCAGCATTACCTTGGTTTTCGACTTGAACAGCCTCGCTTTCTTGGGCCTTTGTAAGGACGCACTCTTCCATTCAAGGCTCTGCCGCTTGATGAGTGGATCATGTGGGAAGATTCCACGACTCGTCACCGGTAACAACTACTCAGCATATCTGGTTCAGTTTCAAGTTCTTTCAAGATGTCTTGACACACTTGCACAAGACGTTGTTTTTACTCATCATTCAGCAACCTTGTTATCATTTTTACACAGATCTTTCTTATCCCCAAATTTTCCGTGATAATCGTCCACACCTCACTGTTCATGCTCAACTCATCTGCTATCATCCTAACAGTAAAGCGACGGTCACTGCGCACTTTTTCTTTCACACGCTCAACATTTTCGTTTGTTCTGCTTGTTGTTGTTGGCCTTCCGCTCCTGGGGTCATCTTCCAAATCCTCTCTTTCCTCTTTAAACCTCTTATGCCACTCAAAAGTCCCTGACATCGTGGCATCTTCGTTGACTTCTTGGAACAACTTGTTTCAGTCGGAGTTTTTCCAAGCCAAAAGAGAAGCTTCAAGTTGATTTTTTGTTTGATGCTCATTGTTTACCAAAAAAATAACAGCAAAAAATCTTAATTTATTAAATAATCCCAAAATGAACTACAGAAAAATACCTTTAAAGAAAAGCCTGTAAGAAAGCGTATGGTTGTCACAGAATGCTGAAACTGCATTTTTACAACCACAGAAAATTGCGCTATCTTATAAAACAAAGTTTGGGCGCTTTGCAATACAAACGCTATCATTGGCTTGTCTTGATTACGTAACATCCAAATTATTCACATGAAAGACTTATTCACTCTAGATCTTCCCTTTTGACGCGATACCGCCACTGATGAGAGCGTCACGAAAAGCTTATGGCTAAAACAGCTTTTTTCAAAGCTATATTAAAATTCTGTACCACCAACAAGATTTTTGAAAACAAAGTTTTTATCACTGCTGTAAACGTTCCTCGGGCAAAGCATAGAGTCCCGATACTTTTCAAACGCACCTCGTACATTGAATCAGCACATTAGCACCTACAAAACGCGGGAAAGGACAAAAAATCGACCTTTTCTCTATCTATTGGTCACGAGAAAAGTTTTTGGTTGTGCCTTGAGCATCATCGTGTTTATACCCACTGCGAAGTTACCGGTATTGCAGGCACAGTGGATTTCTACCAAAACGCAGAGCCCATTTGGGCATTAAACTCACAATCTCTCGGTTATGAGCAAGCGCTTTACCACACTTAACAATGCTGCTGATCAGTTGAGGTTCATTTCGTTTCTTGATTTCTCATTGCTTTTAAGGTCTGGTCCTCATACAAAGTCATCACGGTCGACCAGTTTTCTGCTGCGACGCCTCCACTTGTCTCTATTCTTTGTGTTCTTTGTGTCATTCGTCACTTTCTTCTCCCCCCCCCTTTTTTTGTTTACCTCTTCTTACATTTTCCACATTTGCCTTTTCTCCCACTCTTTCCATTCATATTCTCCACATCGGTCCAATAATGTTCGCAGTTTTGTTTAGAATTGTCTGGCTACACATCATCCGAATCGTTTCGATTTCCGTCGTTTGCATTCGCCTCATATCGGCCGTCTTCATTCTCGAACATTCAGCTACATAGCACATCACGCTTCTCACACTTGCTTTTTGTAATCTATCTCTTTGTCTGCGAGAGAGCATTTCACCACAAAGTGTATCCGAAAATCCTTTAAACTTTCTCTATCCTGCATGTATCCTTAACGTCACAGCCTTGCTAGTGCCGTCATATTACCCAAGCATGTCGTCCAGGTAGCGAATTTCGTGTCATCGCATCCCAATTTCTCTTATATTTCATCTTCTTCATAATTGATGCCATCTCTACATTTGCCACACTCGTAATTTATTCCACTCAGTAACCTTCCTCTGATATTGAAACATCTTTTGGAATCCAATATTCTCTGGTTGGCGTCAAGCAGGCACTGTTGTAAATTTTTTGGTTGGGCCTTACAAGGGATTGAACCCAGGTCTACCGACTGCAAAGTGGACGCTACAACCACTACATCGGTGATTTAATTGAAAAAAGTGGACTTGTTTTTGCAGAAGCGTGGAAGTTTCCCATCAATGTGACTGCAGACTGTTTGATGCGAGCACGGGTGAAACACACCTTCGACCAATCGCCTGTTACTTCATCCGATTCAAAGCGTTTCAAGCCTGATCCCGTGCATCAACCTATGCCCAGGATATGTTTCACTGGTATCCCTCCTAGCATGGTGCAGGATCTAAAAAAGGTTGGTTATTTGCTAGCTTTGATGTCAATCGCGCATATTTGTGTGTCTCAACATTTAAATGTAGGATAGCAACAGCTACTTTTTTCATTGTGGCACGCTGCCAGCACTTATAACTGCTTGAAATGAAATGCCTTCTCTTAGATTGTTCGAAGCGTTAAACAATTTATTGGTCACCCGCTAATACCAGCCTGCCTTGTCGGTAGTGAGACTACCGCTATTTGAGTTATGCTTTGTTCGACATGACTGTCCCTCTGTTTTAAACCAGTCGTCATGTTTCCTGCTTGGTTAAGCTTGCAGTGAAAAGCCTGAATGTTCTCTTTTAGCTCGTTTCTTCATTTCTAGGTAGCGGACTGAAAAATATTAACATTTTATAATTTGGACCAAGGTCATGGTTTGAGAAGACTACAGAGAGTAGCGACCGTTTTTCCTGTGCAGTGTGTGTACCACTTTTTGTTTAATCAACTTTTTCCGTCTAGTCTTAAGTCTGGAACGTAGTTGTGGGGATTGAATGCATCATGATTAAATGGTCGTTCATTTAAAGCTCACTATGCATGAGTTTACATGCACGCTTAGCTGACGACTATCTTGATGGTCACTGCTGAAGAGCTGATGTAAGGAAGGCGGCTTTGCTTTTATTGCGGCTATCGGAGTGAAGAGTTGATGGTTTTTGTGGTTAGGCTAGTGGAATAAGTGGATTGAAGGCTTTTAGTGAACACAGTGATTCCTGTTAGGAAGGCTTTTTAATTTAAACGAAGCAGCAAACTGCAAATAGGCTTAGGCCAATTTGTTGCAAGCCTGGAAAAGGCTTTTAGGTTTAGGCTACAATATTTTTTGTTGTTGCTTCAAAAGTGTATGGAAGAGACGTTTGAAAATCT
Organism: Trididemnum clinides; assembly: GCA_963675345.1. Lineage (NCBI taxonomy): Eukaryota > Metazoa > Chordata > Ascidiacea > Aplousobranchia > Didemnidae > Trididemnum > Trididemnum clinides. Next base: position 12,562,631 of record OY776289.1, read on the forward strand.
GCAGGTAGGCATGTACCTGAAATTACCAATTTTACTTAACAGTGAAGATGCAGTCAAGTTAATAGATGATAAATTAGTCAAAAGGGGAGAAATAAGAGGCAATTGTAATAAAATACCAGCCAAGTTTTTAGGTCAGCTGAAGGTAATATGACCTCAGTTATTTTGTTTTGTAATCTTTTGTCAATCTTCACAACATTTTGCATAAACAAAGTTGATGATAACATACGATTGTAGTAAACAAGGTTGGTAATAAACTATTGAGAGAAAATTTATCTTTCAAACTTTTGGAAAAATATAAATAAGGCTTTTAAGTTTTGTACTCTAATTTTTTAGAGACCAAGCATTTTATAGCAATTAAATACTGGTATTAATATACAGGGTGTCCCAAAAGTAACCGAACCCAAATTTTGATAAAAATTAGATATCAAAACCAATAAACTTCTTGAACATATTTAGTATTTACAATTGTTCAAAATGTCTACCTTGAACTTCAGTACAATCAAGACATCTTTTGACAACACTGCGACATACTTTCTGGGTATAAATACTTCCAGGTACATACTTCCAGGGTGTCCCAAAAGTAACCGAACCATAAACTTACATAAAAGTTTGATATTAAAATTAACAAATGTATTTTCTTTTTAATGCCTTTGTATGGTATTTTTTTACTATTGCTTACATCATTGCCTAATTCCTGCTCAGTGTGCGCTGCTGGTACCCACATTTTTCAAAAATGCAGCGAAGGACTTTAGATTTAAACAAGCGTGGACTAGGACAATTAATCAACCTTGCAAGCCTAAGACAATTGATCGACTGAAACAGAGTATTCAGCACGAATGAAATCAAATTTCAGAGGAAACTTGCCAGAAAGTATGTCGCAGTGTTGTCAAAAGATGTCTTGATTGTACTGAAGTTCAAGGTAGACATTTTGAACAATTGTAAATACTAAATATGTTCAAGAAGTTTATTGGTTTTGATATCTAATTTTTATCAAAATTTGGGTTCGGTTACTTTTGGGACACCCTGTATATACATCTGTTGGTGCATGCTTTAAATATATGATCTGTAAAAAGTGTTTCGAGATTAAATGAAACTGTATGTATTTAATTTCTGGAAACTACTATTAAAGTTGTGTGAAAAAAATGCTGCTTCATTGTTGTGCATAGATTTTTATGACTTTATACTATCATTTTGACAAATAAAAACAATATAATTTCTCAAGTTTTGACTTAATAACACAATGACGTTGGCTCGATACGTGGAACACAAGATGAAAAGACATTTTCCTACCCGGTAATGAACTTTGTATTAGTGACCTCTACATGTGGCTGAGATTAAATCAGAGATCAACGACAAATAAATGGGTTGAAAACAGGATTTTTTGTTCAATGCACTATTGAACACTTATGAAGAAGCTCTTTTAGAGGCTGCAAAGTGATGGCTTTCATTTTACGTCAGTGGTCACTAATTTATGTTGCTGAGGTCAATCAAGAGATCTAGGGCAAAAAACAAAATGATTCCTATATTTATCTTTTGGATTTGCCGGAAATATATAATGAATGAAGTAGCTTTAAGAAAGCTCTATGTTAGCGGTTCTTAACAGTATTCCCAGTGAAAAATCTGGGGGTCCCCTGAAGGAATGCCAAACTGTATTCTTTTAAACCTCAAACGCACATACCACAACGACCACCACTTTGACTACTGATAACTGTAGTTTTACAGTAACATGCTACCTATAGTCAAACGTACGCCGTATTTTAGTATACTGTATATTAAGTATAATTAAGACTTCAGTTAGTCATTATTTTCGCTTTCTTAGATCAAAATCATTTTGTTTACTAATGGCTGCGAAAAATAGACTTAAAATAGTTTGTGGAACGATTCTTACGTTCAGTTTGGTTTCACGAAAGTTATTGGTTGTGATAAACTTGACAATGCTCAGTGCACATTGTGGAATACCATTTTAGGCAACGATTCCTTAAAGCCTTTGAAGTTGAAGAGGCACAAGGAACTGAAGCATAAAGAGAATACAGACTCAGTTGAAATTGTCAAAGCGAAAAGAGCTCGTTATAATGTGAGGAGAACGCTCCCTGCGTTAGGCTTCTGCCTAACTTCCCAACCACTCCTGCGCGCTTCATATGAAGTTTCTTTGATAATAGTAAAAGCACTTCACACTGCTGGTGAGAAACTAATAAAGCCAAGTGCGTTAAAATGGCACAAATATTACTTGACCGAAACGAGGCCAAAAGAATAGACTCAGTTCCCTTGTCCAATGACACTGTGAATAACAGGATCGCAGATATAGCCAATTACATTTTGAGTCAGCTTATTGCTCAAATCCAAGATAGCCCATGTAGAATGAAACAACGGATATCAAGTCAATAAGCCAATTAGCAGCATACGTGAGATTTGCTAAAGAAAACGCGATTGTGGATGAGAGTTTTTATTTTGTCAAGATATGAAGGAGAGAACTAGAGCTAAAGACGTCTTTGATCTTGTTAATGCATTTTTTCGTGAAAATTCAATAGCATGGAATAAAATGGGATTGGTATGCACAGATGATGCGCCAGCTATGATAGGGCATCGATCCGGTTTTGCAGCCCTAATAAATCAAGTTGCTCCGCATATAGTATCAAATCACTGTGCTATTCATAAATACGCCTTAGCTTGTAAGACACTCCCTCTTGAATTGAAAAATGTTCTTGATTCTGCAGTAAAGGCTGTAAATTTCATTTGTGGCAGGGCCGTAAATTCCCGACTATTCAAAGCATTTCGCGATGACCTTGGAAAGGAGCGTTAGTACCTTGTTTTCCACACCGAAATGTGATGGTTGTCGTGGTGAAAAGTGCTCTCCCGTGTTGCGGAACTTGTCACTAGAGTTGCCGTGTTCCTTCGTGAGCATAGGTCAGTGGAACTTGCTACATTATTTGATGACAATAGATTCCAGTTGAAGGTCTTATTTGGCAGACATCTTTAGTCTTTTAAATGAGTTCAGTTATTCTCTGCAGGGAAAAAACAAATCTCAGATAGAGGCTGCAGAGAAGGTCTCCGCCTTCAAAAAGAAGTTATCCCTATGGAAAAAGAGAGTAAGAAACCAGAATTTTGCTATATTTTTACTGTTGGACAGTAAAATTGGTAATCAGGAAACTAACAAATGGCGACTGCTTTAATTGATGATCACATAAGCAACCTCGAGAAAAAAATGGAAGATAACTTTCCAACATCTGAACCTTCAACATGAATTCAGCAACCTGTTATTGCTGAGATGAACGGCAATGAGCAGATCAACCTTCACGAGCAACATCTGGAATTGCAGAGTTCTTAAGCTGCAAAGATCAAGTTCAGTTTCTCCTCACTGATAGAATTTGGGTGCAGTATGTTGCAAGAATATCCTGAATTGGCAAAAAGAGCTCTGGAAGCATTAATTCCGTTTCCAACAACATACCTCTGTGAAGCTGCCATGTCTGCTCTAGTTAATATCAAAACTACGTGCCGTAATCGCCTTAGAGTTGCAAATGACATGAGAATTGGTCTCAGCAATATTAACCCCCGTATTGACGAGCTTGTTTCAAGAACAGAAGTCATACTGCCTATCATTTGTGCTGTGTTTTGCCGAGTAAATTGTGATATTCCACTAACCACTTGTGTTATGCTTTCATAAAGAGAGTTTTTTTAAATTAGAGATCCAGTAGTAAACAACTTATCTGTCTTTATCACAATAGTATTTGTTATTTCAACATACACCTCTGCTGGTTGCGCAGACAAGCGGTCCCCAAGCCAATATCTTCAGGAGTAGGGACACCAGGGGTTGAAAAGGTTAAGAACCACTGATTTAGACAGTGTTGTTATTGTTTTCTTTTTCACTGCAATGTGAAGAATAGTTTTTGTTGGCTTTTTTGGTTATTAAAATTATGAGCAGTTGATTTTTTAGCTGATTTAGCTTTTCAATGGCTTTCTAATTTTAAGCTTTTGACAACTTTGCTTATTTGGTACTCTATGCAGTGCGCATTACTCTGTAGTTTTCCTTTCTCCTTTACTATTTGATGTCATGACAGCAGCACAGACTGATGGACAGAAAGTGAGACTTAGCATCCAAAGGCTAATTCATGGTTCTAACCGGTATATAAAATTGCGATAAACATAAGTGAATTCGGCGATCTCTGTAATAAGGCATAACCGGATTCCGGTAGTGATAATGGGCCTACTTTTTCTTATATGCAGACATGACTAAGTCAAATCTAAGCTGCATTGTTAATGAAGTTTCGCAGAAAGTAAGCATGCAGAGTAATAGCCTTGCTGCCAATTTGTGGTCTCGTCAACACAACAGTGCAATCATGGCTTGCAGCTCAGAATGCAATGTCTTAGGTATCAGAAGAAATTATGAATTGCGTATCTAAAAATCCTCTGAGCAAAACCAACAGCGTTCAATAGATTATGGATTATAGTTAATTAACAAAGCTAATTGGCGAGTCGTTTATAAGCTAGTACTTGTTGAAATGCATTAGAAATTATCTATCGATGCCAGAGTTCCCTTAAAAGGTCTAGGTCTGAAAATAGGGGAGTAATCAAATTATCATGCTTCATTATCATGCTTCAATTATTATGCTTCATTATCATGCTTCAATTAAGTGTGATTAAATTAATCAATTTTCAAAATTTTTGTTTCAAATCTGAAAAACTGAAAGAAACTATACCCCTGTTGTTGCATGAAAACATGTGCCCCCACTAGCTGACTCAGAAAAACTAACAGTAATTTTATTAATAGTGGTTCAAGCAGATTGTTCAAACTGAATCAAATTTGGACACTTGTTTTAAAGCTTGGTCTATACTGAGGCCAAGCGCAGCTTAACTCCGTTATTTTGGCTCAAACGAAAGCTGCCCTCGATTCAATGTCGATCAAGGATTATGTTTGGAAGAACTGACACTCTGCTATGAGTTTGGAGGTTAAAATATAAGCAAACCCTTTTATGAAACTACTGCATGGCTTCAAATTCTTTATCGGTTTAATTTTAATTCCGTCCCTAATTTGATAGTTGTATGAAGAGGTTTGCTGCTTTTTAGAAACTGGAGACTCTGCACGCCTCCGTTGAAACGACGTTTGCTTTGTGCACCCACCTAGTGGCGAGAAATATATCAAGGACGGTCAAATTTTTGTCTTGCATTTCGTTCTGTTCCCACGTGGTTACACCTGATTGGATAGAAGATAGCTTTAAAAGCAGCTGGTTGCTAGGTAACGATTTATGCTCTTAAATGCGTTGGTAAAACGACTTGTCTTTGCTGTCACGCTGTAGACAAGCAAAATATCAAATCTAGCTTCGGCTTGTAACAGACTGCAATTTGAATAGACCACCAAGTAGGTTACATCAGATTGCTAGATTTTTCGTCCCTTTTTCCGGCTATAAAGAGTTCATGTCTGCTTAGACGAATACCAATGGTGCTTTTATAGAATTAGAACTCCAAATCTTTCGATCCGAAGCGCGTAACAATTACCGCTACATTTGAACTTCTGATGCACTTCCTAAAGAATGTCGGTGATATTCTAATTGAGTTTGCAGGTCAGAAATAATTACCATGACTTAGCGGCAGCAAAAATATTTCAAATTAATCAAAAACGTTTGCTTAAACAGAACGGTTGGTAAGATAGTCGAGAAGTACATGAGACGAATTGATGTCATAAAATTTGCTTTGGTTGGTTTCGAACTTGAAACTTTGTGTAGAGTTGCACGACTAAGCAGCTAACTTGCGATTTGGCGATGTTTAGATGAAAGCAAGTACGCTCTTGTTGATAAGAGAAACGAAGATCAGTTCAAGTTTTCGCTTCAAGAAAGTTTGAAACGAGCGAGGAAAACTCCCCTGTTTAAGGTAGCGTTATGATAGGTGTAATCAGTGAGTCTCCACTGCTGTTACGTCTTTTTTACCGGCGTTGTGCAGACTTATACGTGCTGATTCAGCGTATGTTTATGTTTTTCGCATTAACCAGATTCTACGCTGGGGCAACGTTGCAATAAATTTCGGATTCTCTTTTAGACCAATATTTATGGTGCTCTGATGGAATTTCGAACTTCCAGCCTTTTGTTTCGAAGTTCTACATGATTACCACCACATCACTAACGGTATTGATTTTTAAAAGGGGAGAAACTGGATGGAAAATTTTTCTGAAAAAAAGTTTTAGAATTGGTACACTTTTACTTTAAAGTCATGATAGGGCACAACTCCACTCTCTTACCCCCTCCATCAAACAAAAGTCGTGAAACTAATTGCAAAACCACTTCCCTATTTTGATGTCTTTTTCTGTAGCTTCAAAAAAACACATGCGACAAAATTTTTACATTACCTTCAAGTGTTAGCATTAAGTTATACTTGCTCTGAGGAAATCTGTTGTTGTTGTAACCCTTTAATTTGTTCTGTAAGCACGACATATGACTGATGTCCATGATTACACCGCAATCCTAATCAATACCAAGTTGGGAGATAGTGGTAGTTTATTTGAAACCAGTTGTAAATACAAGTTGCAGACTTATGGCTTTACCACAGACAAGGCGTACTGCCATTAGTTGGTGCCCTGTCATCGCCTCTCATGACATACGGTCTGATCCCTCGGAAGGGGTCGGGTAACCAACAACAACAACAACATACGGTCTGAGCATCTTCACTGCTTTAGCTGTTTTCCTACTTTTTAATCAAAGCTGCCCAACTCTACAGAAGTTTCAGCTTTTTGGCTGATTCAGTATTTTTTATTTCATTGTAGCCGGCTAGAATCGACAAGTAGTGTACTGCTGTCAAGATTTGTGTAGGAATTGATGTTGGAAGACTGGGGACTGGTGGGAGTTGTTGACCTAAAGGGACAGTTTTCACAGTCAATGGGTGACAAGTCTGTGAAAAAGAACCACATCAGTTGCTTTTGTGTTGCTAGGATTGCTTTTTCTGCATCACCAGCAGTGTGGCTCCGGAGCGAAAAATCCTTCGGCAAATCATCGAATGCGCTGGCGGTCGTGTGCTGAGTAAAACCCCTGCGGTTTCGGTGCTTAAACACATGAAAGCTAAAAAAGTGAGTGCTTGATTACGATGGTGGGCGAGATGACCAAGATGACAGTGAATGAATTTAAACAGAAGTGATTTTTTTCTACGTTGTCTGTTACTTTCCTACACGTTTGCGCATATCAGACGCTGTATTCACAGTTAGTGTGGTTTTGTATGAACGTTGTAAGATGAAGCAACATTTTTGTTATTGTACCTGGCCATTTCAATTTTGATTGCTGTTCGCATTTGCGCCAGCAAATTTACATAGTATGTTGTACAAGCACAACGCAGGTTGTTCTAAGAACAGTTAAATTACACGCATTTTAACGAAGGTAAACTCACTCACCTGATGAACCACTAAGACTGCTAAGACATCAAGACAGAATTGATACTGTTTAGAAGCCAGTCCTGTTAATTTTTTTTTTTTTATATCAGTCGCCTGACAACAATATTTTGATCATATCTTGCCCTGAGGATGAAAAGGTTTACAAAATGTTGAAGAAAGAAGGGTTGATGGTTCATAATGCAGAAATCGTCTTGACCGGTGTTCTGAAGCAAGAAATCAACTTAGAAGCATACAGACTATAAATCATGTCTTCAAAATGATGTTCTCTATTTCAATGTGCATTACGCTTTGTACGCTGCCTTATGTCTTGCTAACCGAAAATAAATTGCCAATTTTTTAGAGATTTCGTTAGTAAACCACGTTTATTTTATCAACCTTTTTCCAACGCACCTAGGGTCGCGTTCTTGTTGCTTTGTGCAGCCAAACATTTAACGGCGCGTTGCGCTTTTCAACGTAAAACAGAGCTAGGCAGAATTTTAATTGCGATACATTAAATCGCTTTTTAAACAAGTATTTTTGGACTTGAAAAAGTTCTAAGCTGGAATTCTACGTCATGTAAACAAATCTTTAAGTAGATTTGATTGATTCTTACGTTTTTTCTTGTTCACGGAATACCAATAAATTTTTTTCTAATAACTTCCAATATGCCCTGGGATGTTTGAACCATGGTTCAATCGTCTGCTATCCAAGTGGCTTAAAATACTACCATTTAAAAAAAATTCAATTTTTCCTACCGAAAAATGTAATGTGGCTAAACCAAACACATTTTTTCCAAAGCTCAACTGCCCTCAAAAATAATTGAAATCGAGGAAATGCTGTGTTGCCTGACTAAAAGAACAGCAATATTTACAATACAGCTTCAGTTTTTAAGCCTAAAATTGGGTGGTTTTAAATAAGCTTAGTAGAAACATAGTACAAGCATAGTAAACATATTACCAGAACAAAAATAGCAGGGGAGATGTGCGACCGAAAACCAGTCGCACCAATATAAAGAAGCCTTACCTCTTTCCTTTAACAAAAAAAATTAATTTTATGAGTTTAGATTTAAGCATTGAGGGGGTGCAATGAGATTTCACATCAAAAGCTCAAGTTATCATCACTAAGCCTGTATTATGCCTGTACTATTCCTACTATACATGTACTATGCCTACTATTCCTGTACTATGCTTACTATACCTGTACTATGCCTACTATTCCTGTACTATGCCTATTTATAACTACCGCCTAAAGTTGAAGTATCATTACCATTTTCTTTTGCTAAGTTAAATGGCTACCACATTTCAAGAGTAGGATTCATAACTAATTACATTACAACTAAATAAAAATGCTTAAATTTTATATTTTAGAAATATAAGGGGAATGATTCAAGGGTTAAAACCCTCCACGAAGTGTAAAGTGGCTCAAGAAAAGCTTAATACAAAAAAGAAAGTGACTCCTTAGAGGCCCCCATAAGGAAGCAAAGTAACAGCGTAAAGCTTTTAGACCAGGGAAGAACTTTGCTTTCAACAAAGGTACATGTTTAGAAAAGGAAAGAGGGCGGTCAAAGGTGATCCCAAGGAAAGTTTGAGTGGAGGGGAATTAAGAAGAGGTAAGACTGGAGGATAGCTTGGTGTGGATCCACAGAAAAAAAAAGACCTCGCATTTTCTCAGGAAGACACCAGAACTCAGACCAGCGCTCCAGTCTAATAAGAGTTTCTTGTGTAGTCTTCACTGCAGCAGGGACCGAGGAGAAGGACCAAATGGCCAGGTTGTCTGCGTAAAGAAAACTGCTAACGGAAGAAGACCAGGACCACGAAAGATTGAAAATGTATCCGAGAAAATTTACGCAGTAGCGAAGAAAATGCTTTAGCATATGACAGATAACTTTGTCTGGGTCAGTGACAGCGGCCGAGGAAAGGTTTGTAGCAGCTGTGAGAAATCCAGCGAGGAAGAAGGGGAAGCAGAAAAACGAATGAGACTTTTCTGGGTACGAGGCTCAGCGGAGTTAGACATCAGCCTCTGGCTTTGCTACTCAAGGACTTTGGATGGGAAACAGAAAAATGAGATCTCAGGCAGTTGGCGAAGATCGAAGCCAACTTCCTGGGAGAATGACAGTTGGGGAAGTTAGGAAAGGAGAAATGGGAACCAGCGACAAAATGGAGGAGAGAACACACAAATTTAGGGTCTTATTTAGGAGAGAGCGATGAGCTTGTCGTCTGGTATGCATCAGTTTTGGCTTTGCGATGACAGACGAGGCTTGTCGGAAAGCAGAACTGTAAGTCTGACAATCTTCATCGCTTCTATGAGCGTCAGCAAAAGTATTACGTCTTTTGCTTACCGCTTCTGAAGACCACCAGGCTTGAGGTTGGCGTTTGACATGGCTGAAAGGAATCAAAAATTTGGCCTCATTTAGTGCCAGAAAAGTAAACAGAGCAGCAGCAGAGGAAAGGGAAAGAGAGAATATTTCTCTGCAGAGGGACAGTGAGGGTCGAGTAAAAGGGAAAGTCATCTTAACGAGTTTTCTAAAAATTGGAGGAGGGAGATTGTACCTTGGAGCGGAAAAGCGAAGAAAGAGAGACAGTTGGTATAATTGGTAGATTATCAGAGCCCAAGTTTTGGAGCAACGGAGGTAGAATGGACAGAGCAAAGGAGATGTCATAAGGAGAGCGACTGCCAGAGGAGCGATGGAGAACAGTTGAGGTGTCCGGGCCATTGAGAGGTAGAAGGTGAGAGGTGATGACCAATAGAATACTTCCACTCGACCGGGGTCAGAAGTACCATTTGAGACCCAGAAGGGATGATGGAAATTGAAGTCTCCTAAATTGAAGAGATTTTTGGAGGAGGGAAGAATGGAGGAGGAAAAGTAGTCGATTTTGCTAACCGTCGAAGAAAAGCGAACGGGAGACCATGAACATTAAGGAAAGAGAGCAAGGAGAAGTTGTTTGGTGGGATGTTGACCCCTGCGTATTCAGAGTAGGGGCCATGCGAATAGATTGAGGAGATAAAAGGTTCAAGAAAGATGAGGCCTATCTGACAAAAATAATGACACCACCGCTATTGTGCAGGTCATCGGGAAAAAGAATGCCAGGCTTGGAGTGAGTGCAATCGGATCTGAGTATTCAGGAATTTGGAAAAAGTAACACGAATTAAAGTTGAATTCCTGGATACAGATAAGATACACAGGATGAAACGATATAAAGTTGAGTAATTCACCGCTTCTGACTCGAAGGCCTTTGGCATTCAATTGAAGAACCCTGAGCGAGTCAGGGGAGGAAGAAGAAGCAAGAGATATAGGAAAACAGCAAGAAACACAAAGGGGACGGGTAGGGTGCATAGGAAGGAGACACAAAGTGGGCGGAAGGAGGGTAGGATATTTGTAGAGAAGGGTGACAGGGAGCGCTGCATTGGCAAGGGGAGGACCAGGTGGAACACGTTGAACAGTGGAGGTATACAAGCTAAGGGAGACCCAAGAAGAAGACAAAGTGTTGGTTAATGTAGGACCTCCGGAAGAAGCAGGGGCGCAGCAGGGAGAACAGCTCCAGGATTGAGTGCTGCCTAGATCTTTGAATCTGGAGAAAGAGAATAGTGAGTACTTTTAATGGACCCATTTGGGGCAGGTGCAGCCTTGCAATGACCTACTCTTCCTGGTCACATTTCCAACGTACACAGAACAAGGAAAAACGGGGCAAAGGTTGAAATGAATGTTGCCGCTCATCAGGAGAAAAAGAGAATGAGAATACGGGCAAGAGAGAGACTGGAGAAGAGTAGAAAAAACAATCGACCAACTTTGAACAGACTAACTACTGTTTTCTGCGGTTGTTTAGAGGGCAGCACGGCAAAAAAATGGTTTGTCAGGAGTAACTGGGACCCTCGGGAAAGCCAACAGTCATTTTGACCCAACCAAAACAAGGTCGGAATCGCACAACCACGTTGAAGCGGCTGGTGATTGGTGCGAAATGCGGTGTTTTCGCAGACGTGGTTAAATTCATCTCATTTACAGTACGTGCCGTAGAGTGTGATTTCTTTCTTTATTTGTTACGATTTTTGACTACTTTTATTATTATACCAATTACAAAAGCTTTTCCATCCATTCTTTTATGTTGTTTTGCGTCTTCCTCAATTTCTTTCACAACAATCGTGGCAGAAATGAGTATAGGACAGTTTTCAAAGTGCATCTGAGCCAGATGGAAATGTGTTCCTGTTTCTATAAAAAGAGAAAGCAAGTTGCGCAATTAAAATGTGTTCCTGTAAAAAGAAGGTTATGCCAAATTCTTTCGAAGTGGTAGCAATTTTCATTAGCGCTTTTTCAAATTAAGTAGTTCATGAAAATATTTTAGGAAGTTGTCACGAATAAGTAAATTTGCGTTGAAAGAATAGTATTTATATATGTATAGTTGTTGTAATCCGTCGTTTTGTTTTGCTGTGCTTATTTTATTTGTAAGTCTGAATTGTCTTAAGCCCTATCCTTGCTTTTTATATCTCGGCTGTTTTCGAAAAAGACCTTTTTTCTTTCGCATTTAGAATTTTAACTCACACACGTTTTCTTACGTCACAATGGTTGACTACCTCACTAAGTTCCAAAGTTTTCGAGTGAATCTTGTTTCTTTTCGAAGATTTTTTTGATTGCCGATTACGTAATTTATTAACGGTGCTTTTTTCCGTGCCACGTGATTTTGTTCTGGCTTTTTCTGGAACGCCGCCCATTTATATGTAAGGCGGCGAGATTTTTGCGCATTCAGTGGAGTAGGGTAGTAGAGTAGAGAGAGAGAGAAAGAGTGACAGAGTAGAAAAAAGGCTTGTTGTTCTGTTTGTAACGATTTAAAATCATTACTTTTCAGAAAATATTTGTGATGCAGCAGAAAGTATATCACTAATATTGGCACATGACATCTGAAATCTAGGTTTGATTTCTCCAGGTCAAGTTTTTACGTGCGACCCATTTAATTAAAAATATTCGCCATCCCTGCCATAGGGAGAGCAATCCGATGCGACATCCCGATGCCTGCGGATGCGCTACAGACCGATTAGAATATGGCAGAATGCAAGCAAAATCTCGCATTTCAAAAATTTTGAACATATAATCTTTAGGCTATCTTCTTAATCCACCTGGAAGAGATTGCACAAAGTTCCTAGCAAAAGGATCTTCTATAAAATAATCCAGACCAGCTAGAAGGACAAGCAGTACGGCTTACGTCTGGGCATAGTTTCAACGCGCGAAAGTTTTTGCTAAAGCTTTGCGCATTTGTGAAACCTCAATTGATCCCAGCTCTATAGAATATCAAAAATAAGGACTCAACGTTTATCTGCAAAAGTTCGCGGAACTAATCGGCTTGCTTCGGTAGTAGAGTGATAAAGACGATGTGCATGGTTGAAACGTCAAGTTATCAAATCCTGGGTTCACACCCCAGGATAGCTGGTGCATATCGTCGCATTAAATCTCATGCAATGTCAGTGTTTACTGGTGCTGTCTAGTGGAAGAAACGCATTGACTGGTTTTATTGAGGCCAACAACTTAATCCAGAGCCAGATCTCGATTCTCCATGGTTTACTCTTCCGTCAACCCCTAATTGTTGTAATCCAATAATTTGGATTGTTGCAATTCAAAACTTATCCGACAAATTTAATGACTTTGGTCCGCTTCCAAAATTTGCTTCTGGTTATGCCACTGACGATAGGATAAAAAAAGAATAAAGAAAACTGTAATAATATACTCCTCTTTTAAAGAAAACCAGATCAAATTGATCTGCATGCTTGCAGAGAAACTTTGGAGGCAGAAAAGTTTAGTGGAATTACAGTAGCGTGTGATTGTTGGCAGAAAAAATCTAAATAATAATCAAAATCGGGAAAGCAAGTGTAAATGCGTGCAATTCTACGTTTGGTGGTCATAGAGCTTGAGCTGTCTAAGCATGTTACTAGAGCTCAGGGGCCTTAGGTACCTGCTAGATCTCTCTCTCAACGAGCCACTGATGTCTCGAGTACAATGGGGTAGCCAGAAGTTAATTTTGAGGAAGCCAAAAATAAAAAATTTCTTGATTATTCTTTTTGGGAGATCAACTTTTTAAAAAAGGCTATCTTCCTAAATTCAGCCCAAAACCAAGGTGAACACCTTTTTTATTTGAAAAAAACTTTTTGAAAGAGACCGTTTTCCAATTTTGGGAAAAAAATTTCCTGATTGTCATTGGATTAAAAACATGTTGCAGCGCCATGATCCCTGCTCCTCCCTTGCTTCGCCAATATTTGAGAACTTAACAGAATAAAATCGTTTCATGACAACGAGAAGAGCAGTGTTTTTTCAGCGCTGTAGCGACTCAAACCTCTTCAACATTGTTCATAAGGATACATTTTTTGATGCTTTAACATAAGCTAGCTTGGTTTACATCTTCCTGTCTCGCAATTCTTGTCTAAAGAACAAAAAGGTCTCTTTCAGTAACCCAACACTAAAGGCTATTTGTTTGAATTTTTAAGGTGAGACTTTTCAAGGCCGCTATAAGTGTTACAAATTCTGAGACGCCACTGTATTATGGTGGGTTCAACAACCACAAATGCTTAGTTCAAGGATATTCTCTTATTGTTATTTTTTTATAGCCTGTATAGTCAATGCATCCATAATAGTTCGAGTCAGATCGCGCATTAATTGTGCTGACTTGCCTAAACTGGTATGAATAGGCATTCCGGATGTGACTTCACGTTCTGAAAGCTTGGTAGAAGGATATGACCAATTCAAAAGTAGGTACGAAAGTTGATTCTTATCTGGATCAATCAGAAACAAAAAGCAAGAAAATAAAATTGAGCTGCCTACCATAAATTTATCACTAAAATTGAAATAGCTCAGAATTAGAGTAATATGCTTAACTGGTGGTTGGATAAGTGCGGTAGGTCTGTCGTTTTTATCCTTAGGAAGCAGGCTACTTGAGAATTTAAGTTTAATTCTGAGCAGAATTATGAAAATATTAAAATGCTTTTTGAAAATTAGGAATTTTGATTAAATTAGTTGCTTCAGATCCTTAATTTACAACGCCTAGTTTTGATTGTTTTTCTGTAAACGCACTTAAAAATGAGTCAATGCTTAAAAAATGAGGTTCAAACTCGCAGAGATAAAAGAACTAAACTAACCACAAACTATGGCAAGAACACTTAAAGCCTACAGGCACATAGCGTATCCACGAAGGAACAAAGAAACCTATCGCTACGCCCCAAAACACTTATAAAAGCGTGATGTTTTGCTGAATTTCTCAAGACCTTCAAAAATTGTTACCATTTAAGCTTTGGACACTTCTAAATTTTTGCATTACACAATGATTCTTATCTAAGCCTAGCAGGGTCTGTCAAAATAAGGTCTTAAAAAAATCGCAAAGATAATCCGAATCCAGCATAAAAATATGTTTCAGATTATAGGCTAGACATTGAACTCAAGCTGAGAGCTGGATGAAATTACGACATGCGATGCCACATCGAAAATAATTTTGATTGTTTCAGCAGCAACCAGTCGATTACTTGTATACAATTTTACTTTAAATTTGAAAGATGACCTTTTCTTGGAGATTGGTATTTTCTAAATTCTTTTTGACAAAACACGTTTTTACTCTTAATGAAGAAAGAGGAAAGCTTGGAAAAAGCAACACAACTAATCTATGAAAAAAATTTCTTCCCCAATACAAAATTTTTTGATGCTTTGTATTGGTTACTCTTTTTTAAACAAGGTAGTCTGTCGGAGGCAAGATTTTCCCAAACAAATAAACATAATCGCGTAAATGCATCAGCTGGAAAAAAATGTGCTTTCACGTGGCTTTATTACAAGACCGTTAAAAAATTGTCAAAGCAACAACAGACAAAAATTATCAATTCAAACCGTATACAATTAGATTACGTACCTTGGAAGTGAACATCTGTAACAAATAATTTGGTCGTGTCGCAGTTATTGAGAATAAGAAAATCCAGTTTAAACCATAAATTCTTCAGGCAAGTTTCTATTTGGATCCGTTTTGAAGTTTACGTACGACCAATGTCAAAGATCCAAAATAGACCTAGCGAGCTTTTTAATTAAAAACAGCGTGGTCCAACTGCCCGCGGGCCAAATTTGGCCTTCTAATAATTACGGTGATTAGCGTGCTCAGAATAGAGATGCTATACGTCCGGAATTCAGGTGTTCTGCCCGGAAATAATTTTTGAACGTAGGCATTCACCTTTTCTTTTTGTTTTTTTAGAAAACACCTTCATTTGGGGTAATGCATTCCTGGATTAAACCGTGGCACATGGAATAAATTGTCAATTTCTGATGGCCCGCTATAAAATTAAGGTGGACCACACTGATTTAAAAAATGAAAAAAGATAAAACTTACAGAGGCTGAATAAAAAATTCTTTTTACTAAAAGGACAACACATGTTATAAATCGTTCCTGTTTTGAAAAAAAACTTTAAAAATATATAAGGAACTGAAAGCTGATTTATTCACAATTCCGGCATGAAAAATAAACTAGCCTTTGTATAAAAATAGCTTCGTGATTTGTTTAAAAAGAAAATCGCTTTTATCTTAAGAACATCATCAGCTGTGATGGGTACCTGCTGTTGCCGCATCGATGTTGTTTGCTTCACAGCGCCAAAAATTTTACTTTTGTGAAAACCTGGGCCTATTGTACAACCCTGGTTTGTGCACATTCACATCTAGGAATAATTGATCTATGAATGATATAATCTATAAATAATCTATGAATAATTGTTATCATTATGTTCTACTCAACCACTCCTCTAATTATTAAGGTGACTTATTTTTGATAAATTTTTGGGAGCGTTTTCTGTAAATTTGTTGGACGTCATTACTACTGCTAAAGATGTTGGATTAATCTCGCAAAAAGTTTCAACAATATCTTTTGCCAAAACATCCATAGATTGATGGAAAACTCAGAGGCAAGCTTTTTTTTATGTTGTTTTACAAGTAGGCCAATCTTTTTCGTTAACAGGCGATCAAAATATTTTATTAGATATTCGGCAATATAAAGGCAAAAAAGAAAATAAGAACACACCAAAGATGTGGTTCGAGGATGAGAAATTAACAGTTTATAGTTATGCTGCCGCAATTTTGAAAAAGTTGAAAATTTTCCTCAAGTATAGGAGCATTTTTTCAAAGAGACCGTCTAGAAAACTTATATGTAAGCAGGGAAATTTCGGGGGAAGTGGCAGATCTACCCACGTGTTTTTTACTATAAGACTCTTTACAATAATTTATAATCTGCATATTTGGATGTAAGAGGGAGCCATCATCTTTTCTCCCAATTGTTATTGTTTTTCCATTGTCAAGAAAGTATAGCGTTCTCCTGTAAATTAGGAGCAGGGTTATTAGGTAAGAAGTAGATCAAGACCTAATCTGTCGTGACCTAATCTAATCAAATCTCAAAATTCACTATCGCAGACTAACCTTTGAACAGCTTTTACTTGTTATTTGTCTAGTAAGTTCTGTTGAGCGAAGCATTGTGACTATAGCAGGGAAAGCTGGGGTAATGCTAAGCATGCTCTTTTGAGCTATTTTATCAATAATTGGAAAAAGTAACAAAGAATTTAAAAGAAACGCTAAAGGGCCTACCTTCGCAAACACAATAATTAAATAACTTGTACAAAATATTGACGAATGATAAGAATGAACGGCCTAATGGAACAAAAATTTCATGCGGTAGTAGCCATGTGTTTCGGCAATAAAGAAGCAGTGATGTTGAGTTATGTAGTTCACTGTCAGTTTGGTGAGCAATTTGTTCTTCGATATACGTCCTATAGAGAACACAACAATGTTTTGATAAAAATGTTGGTATAGTGTGGACAAAAAATGCCAGAAAGTTTGGCACATTTCTTTATATTTGAAAACTGTGGATTTCTAAACATGAACACAGCAGGTTTAAACAGGTTTAAAATCTGGTTACTAACTTTAAAAAAGTTTTTCAGATCAAGTTCCGATT
The DNA here is from genome assembly GCA_963675345.1 of Trididemnum clinides. Taxonomy (NCBI): domain Eukaryota; kingdom Metazoa; phylum Chordata; class Ascidiacea; order Aplousobranchia; family Didemnidae; genus Trididemnum; species Trididemnum clinides. Next base: position 12,579,920 of record OY776289.1, read on the forward strand.
TTGATGGCAAAAGAGTTATTTTTTGGATTGGTTTGCATCGATCCGCTGCCACCTCCGTAAAGCACTGTCGTTTTCTAATATAAGATCACTTCATCATGGCAAATAAAAAGCCAGTCCGCCTTCTAAAATATTTTATTTCTGGCTAGGCGTCCGTCTGAAGCTGCTTTTTTGTCTGATGATAGTTTTTGGAGAGTTTTTAATGTCATCGTTTTAACCTCGGCTGTATTTAGTGGCGTACCGGAAGGTGGGTGCGATGCGGGTGCAGCAGCCGCCAATACATACCTTTAGTCTTTGATACGTTGAAGCCGCTGAGAAAAGGAAGAAAATAAACAACGTAAACTCACTACAATGAATCACATTTCAACCGGAATATGACAAAGTGCAATGTATTGATTTGATGTGATAAGCGCTGAAAAGCTGCTTCTGCATTTCCAACAACATAATATAACTAATAGACAGTGTAAACACAAAAGCCACTGTACAATGCTAAATATATGCAATTATAATTCAAGTTAGAAGTCGAGCTTTTACTGTAATATACCAAATCCTAACTACGAAAACAAGTTTATTAAACGTAAGTAAAAACACATATAACCAAATACACCAAAGCTTTTTGTCCTCTCACGTGGACTTCATCAAGGTCAGCATTAAGAGGGGATTTTGACCATCGATTAGAATACTGTGTGCAGACACAGCTAAAACTTTGTCTTTTTCAGTTAAAAATGGTCGCCCCCATTAAGTGGCAGCAATATGCGGACCGCATACCCCATGCTATGCACTGATCAAGGCAACAACTTACGTAAACCAAATACTCTAAAATTAAATGAAAGAGTTGTTAATTAAACGCCTTAAGCCTTTTCTACATTGGAGCTAAGTGAGTGTTAAATCTCAGTTTGCTTTTGATCGCAAGTCTTGCACGACTTGCAAATGAGCCAAAAAAAAACGATGTGTAAACCCGCGCTTGGCTTGTATGCACACCAGGCTTATGGTCTTCATAAGACATCACATGGAGTAAAGTAACTGCTGCACGTTTTCTATTGAGAGTCGCAGTTAAAAAACTGCAATTTTTCCCAACAGATCTTGCTGCGCAATCAATAACTAAGAAATTGTTTTCACAGAATTGTGTTCAAGTTTGCTTGTTCCATGATGAAGCTCCCATGAAAAACAAAAAGCACGGGTGATTTTTGTCATGTGTTACTTTAGTGATATTCTTATGAACTTCTTTTTGCAATTAATATTTGGCACGTTATACGTTGAAAGAAAAATTTCCTCTTTCCGTAATCTAAGTTAGAATTTGAATTGAGGGGCTAAAACACATCAATCGATGGGTAATCCTAAACGGAACTGCTATCAAAACAAATAGCACAAACATGCATGTTGAAATATCATAGAACCGAGGAACTGGTTATAATGAAAGTAAGCAACTGACTGCAGCATTTGAATTTGAGATAAGGTTTCCAATCTTGTTGATGAAGCAATACAAATTTGAATATTTTTTTGATCTGGGAGAAGGTGAATGAAACGTATAGAATCGCAACTAAAAGATCCTTTGCTAACACCAAATAACGTCAAAGCCATGACCGTAAAGGTAGTGTTTAGATCCACATTTTCAACGTGATAACAAGTTTTACAATATATAATTTGAAGCAAAAATATTCACCTTTTAAGAAAAGCAACCCGAAAGTTCGTGCTAAAAAATTAGATAAAGAAAGTTTAGTAAAAAAATTTCAAAAGAGCAAGCATATTTTGTGCAGTAGTCTGTCGGAAAAAAACATCTTCAAATGAATATGAAGTGTTTCAAAGTCATCATAGTCAACCATGGCAAGGTTTTCTACTTTTAAGGAGAGAAGCAGGGAAGGCAGCAAATATATAAAATTTCTTGGTTAGCTTTTTCGGAAGTTGGTATTCTCCCACCACAAATTTTGGCAATGTTTATGTTAAATTTGTTGGATAACTTTTGTTGGAGATAAATATTTTCTAAACTACAATTTTGTCAATTTTTACCGCAAGTTTTGACGACCTCTTTTGACATCGACAATCGGTTGCCGTAATAATTGAAAGTACTTCCGTTTCATAATCGAATTCAAAAAGATATATCTATTATTAAATTGGATAATATTCTGGTGTAGATACATTTCCCAACCCACATAATCATTCTTTCAAAAAATTTATATGTCATTATTAATTTTTGTAGTTTGCAAATTTAAAAGTCAACACATTTGTATACACTCTCTCCGTCCTTTCCTCTAATAGTTTATAGTTTATTCTCCCCATTCCCCTTCCAATAGGTTGCAAGTTCGTATGCATCCATTTTCTTTAAGCAGTTATGGGTACTAGGGTTAATGGGCTGTAAAATGAGTCACATTTTGACGTTATTTGGCTTAGTTGCTCCTCTGACGTTATGCTCAGCCCTTCTACGACATATTAACTTTGTTATCGTAGCTAGTAATAAGTATTTCTTAACATAAAATCGATACAACAACAATATCTGCTTGTAAATGCATTTGAATTTTTATGGGACGCCAAGCAAAAAACGAAATAGGCTGTAAAGGAGCTAGCTCGTTCGGCTGGTGCGCTCCATACTTTCACCTAGTGGTTTTCAAAGTGTGTATCGCGATGCCTTAGTGCAGGAGTGTCAAACTCGCAGGCTTCTGAGGGCCACATTGTATGTTGGGAATTGTGCCGAGGGCCGCATGAAATTTTCGATATGGAGATCACCATTTCTCTGGGCAACCATCTTAGCAATGTAGCCCGAAGTGAAGTCGATCTCCAAAAAAAAGGTCTTATCTCCTCAAGTATATCCACGCCATCGTCATTTCGTCGGACATCGATCTCCAGAAATCAAGTAACATAGCGCGGAGTGGAGTTGATCTCCAGAAAAATAAAAAGATTTGTACCTCTCAATTGTGCCCACACCGTGTCGCTTGTGTTTAGGGAGTCAAAAATTTGTTCGAAGATGATACGTTGCAATACTGCCGAAATTCATTAGAAATTTTAGAATCACCTCGGGGGGCCGCGAGTTTGACACCCCTTCCTGAGTGCATTGTTTAAACTTTCCGAGGATGACGCACAATAATTTCGTTTTGCGCCAATAATTTTCGCTTTTAGTTCGTTAAAAGCGCTCTGAACGTAAATTCCTGATTTATTTTCTTCTACCGTTCATAATGAATTAAATTTTTACAACAGCGTTGTTGATACTATGTTGTAAACATTGACTTGTTACTCAAGAATCAATATGCATAATTTTAACTTGATTGCCGCAAAACAAATAAAGACTAAGGCAATTTGTGGTAAATTGGACAAAAATAAGAAAGATGAGTTATAAACTCAAAAGAGCGTAATTTTACTATTCACGATGACAGACTTAAACCTCGGGAGCAGAACGGCACATTTTGGGTCACATTTATCTTGCAGTACGGCGAACTAAAATCTTAGGATGTTGTCTGGTGCGTGGCAAGGTTTTACAAATTTTTCAAATGCGTTGCATCTAAAAAAGTGAGAAATACTGCTTTCACCAAACGGTTTCCAACCGATCTTTTTGAGCAGTTGCTTGCAATTACGCTCAGTGGCGTGATTTTTGCAATTGAAAAGAAGGCAGAGCTTGATGGGAAAGCTTTCGTAGTTGAGCAGTCAGTCAAATTTAACCTATTTTCCTACCAATTAGCATCAATTTTTTTGAATTACTTTACACTAATCAACCTTGACTATAATCTATAGCAAGAGTACACGGCCTTTTCGCTATTGAAGGTCGCATTACCAATTTATTTCAATTTACGGCTGTCAATTAATCAAATTAAGAATTTTTCAGTTCATGTGAAAATAAATACTGTTTTTATTCCATGGTTGCCACTTTTGTCTGAGCTAAGATATCTAGATTCACTTTTAAGTATGGCTAAAAATTTCTAGATTTATCCAAAAAATAACCTAGGACAGAGGTCTCCACATTTTTTCCACGAAGGGCCACATTGCTGACATTTAAAAGCCCCGTGGGCCAAAAGTAAAGAAATGGCCCAATAGGAGGCGATCACCAAAACATAAGGTCATCATCTGTCCCACTGTCACCAATTATGCTACTCGCGATTAATTTGAGTCGATGTAAGTGGCTAATAAACCTCGCTTGAACACGTTTCAAACATAGTATCAACGGTCTGCAGTGTTACCAAATTTAAAGTTTTTACCTTTCATCTCAGCAGTGATGATATTAGGTAGAAACTATCTAAGATATTAAAAAACTATCTAGTTTTAGAGCCGTTATCTAGAACAGCGGTTCCGAACAGCCGGTCCATGAGAAAACTTTGCGGGTCCACAGTTTCATTTTCACTTTATATTGTATCAGCATTAGTTATTGTCACGCGACTGTTCAAAAACTTTATTACGAGCGTATCATTGGTCCTGTTACGTGAAATGACAAACCACAACAGAGAAAGGAGAAAATCCTGAATTATGAGCAAGCGAATAGGGGCAGTTTACAATTCATTTATAACTGACATAGATCTAAACGTCTAATTGACATTTGTGCTTTTGTGTGGCTGTAATGCTATAAGTCATATTAGCGAGTCCGCTATGAGTTGTATTTAGTGAGTCATATTGGTGACCGATCATATAGCAATGACCACACTCCTTGGTACTCTCCTAAAGAACAAGATGTTTTATGTAGTTCTGAATCAGAAGAAAAGTCGATAACGGCAACAGCGAAATGGCCTCCCTCAAGGCAGTGTTTTAGCCCCGTTCTTTTATAACATCTACACCAATCATCAACCCACTGGCGAAAGAACATTTCGTTTTATTTATGCAGATGATCTGTGATCTGTACATTATATCCCAAGAAAGTTCCTTTGAAGCTGTTGAACAAAATCTAACAAACTCTCTTACTCTGCTGACTGAATACAATGCAAAGAACCATCAGAAACCAAATGCATCAAAGACTCAGGTGTGTGCATTTCATCTCATAAATAGAGAAGCAAACCAACCACTTAAAGTTACTTGGTCCGGAACACCGCTGGAATACCATCCAAACCCTTTATATCTGGGAGTCAAACTCGATCCCACACTCAGCTATAGTAGTTATATTTTGAGCACTAAGGCCAAGGTCAACAACACGGACAACATTTTGAGAAAATTGATCAACTCAAAAGGAGGATGCACGCCTCATACCCTCAAAACATCATCCCTGGCCTTGTGCTATACCGCTGCTGAATATGCATGTTCCGTAAGGTCAAGATCCGCACATGCCAGCAAATTAGATCCAACCCTAAACAATGCTCGTACAACCATCACTGGTTGTCTCAAACCTACCCACACCAGCAACCTACATCTACTTGCTGATATCGCACCACCCGAAATTGGAAGAGAGACAACCAACAAAGCGGAAAGATTATGCCAATATACTGACACAAGGCACCCACCATTTGGATCTGTGCCAACACCAACGAGGTTAAAATCAGGAAGATCTTTTCTGAGCCATGTCCAGCCCCTTGTCCAGCCCAAAGCAGAGGAAACCTTGAAACGATGGATCGATAAGTTAAAATCCAAACAACCCTCTGTCGATATGGGAATTCAACCTTCTGAGACTCTCCCTCCAGGAAGCAAAGCACCCTGGCAAACATGGAAAACACTCAATCGGCTTAGATTTGGCGTAGGCCGTACCAAGGCAAATTCAATCAAATGGGGATACCATACTGGCGACCCCTCGTGTAATTGTGGCACAAAGACACAAACGATAGAACACCTACTGCAATGTCCACTGCTCAAGACACCTTGCTCTGGCGACGATTTGAGCATTTTTAACGATACCGCACAGAAATGCGTGAAACTGTGGCAATCAACTATCTGAAGACACGGTACAGACAGACAGTGAGTCCGCAGTTCCAAGAAAAAACAACTTAACACAACCGAAAGGGGTCGATATATATCTATTTTTGCTTTGTTGTGGTAAATTTTGCGTGCCGGTCAGAGAATCCTTTTTATAAAAAATTATCAGTCCGCCGGTGTAAAAGGTTGGAAACCGCTGATCTAGAATACCAAACTTGCTATCTAGTTCGAACGAAACCTGTCTAGATCTAGCTATAAATTAGCTAGAGTGGCAACCATGCTCTCTTCTTGTAGATGAATTTTGAATGTAAAATTTCTGATCTAAATTAAAGCTTTTGTTCAAATTGAATTTTTTTCTCTTCATACAAGAGTAAAGCTTTTTCTCGAAGAGGGATCAACGTTGGTTATACGTGTACGGCCGCACAGCTGATCATCCAAGACCGCATGTCGCTGTGCGACCGCAAGTTGCGCACCTCTGATCTAGAGTCTATTCTTCTTTTTCTTTCGGTCATAATGAGTACTAGTTGACTATAAATTGAGTGTAAAATAGAAAATGTGCTCAAAAATTATCACCAACCTCATACGGTACAATACAACCATCTGTTACAATATGTCAATAACCCATAACCGGCTCTGACCTTATTTGGTCTCATTAGGCGGGAGCAAAAACACACACAATAAAAAAATGCTTAATGTACAACAGATTTGCCATTGTGTGCATAAAAATGATGCAATACAAAATAATAAAATACAGCAATACCTATTCCAAGAGAATCTCATTTAAGGATACACTTACATTAATGAACAAAAAGTCAGATCGGTAGGCTCTTATAGGAGTGTGGGATCATCATTTAGACTTTATCATTTTACAAAATATAGAGGCTGCTTGTTGCTAAATAACAATTTTCAGGCAATTGATATTTTATAAATTGAGGTTTATGGATAGGTGTCTTTAATCCGGTTTGCTGGTACAGTTACCATAGCATTCTCAATCGTATCTTCCTTAAAAATAAAAAATTATATGAAAACAGGTCAATTTTTTATCAATCTTTTTCTGGAAAATCAAAGCCCATGAAGGCAAGGTTTCAAAAAAGTAAACAAGCGTATTTCGTCTATTTTGTGCTTTTTTATCAAAAATCTCAGTATTGTGATTTTCTATACGCTTTTACAACCCTGAGACCGAGGTAACTAACACTACAGAGTTGCATTTATGTTTTGGCTACAAAGCGAGAAAACAAAAAACAGCTCAACACGATGCAATTTTCGATATAGTGAACTGTCGTATTCATGCTCGTCAAAACAATGAAGCCTACGCACACGAGCTTCATTTTCGTGTACTTTTCTGTACTTTGGTTCTGCTAAATAAGAAGGAGGCCTAAACCTACTCACAAACTGCTCACTAACATTCTTTACTGCACTTTATTCACATATGCAAAATAATTTATTCCCCCACCAAAGGTTTCTGGATCAACAGTGATTAAAAATTTTTTTTGATTCCCGAGATCAACTTTTGAAATTGGCCTCAAAAGGCTGAATTTTAAAGGTGTCAACCTAAAAGTTGCACACGTGCTCGTGGGACACAAATTGCATTTTTCATTCTTTTGCAGGGCGCAAAATTTCACATCGAAGGCCCCATTCAGCTCGCAGGTTGCTCACTCATAAACTAGACCATAATTCCACAACAATAAATGAACCTACTAATTTATTGTTCAGATCAGACGCTTCCAGTGCGACGAAATTCAATGCATTGTGCAAGAGGAAGGTGATCTGGGTGAAGGTTCATTTAGTGTAGTTAAGCTGGGGTTTCACAAGATCTTCGGACCTTTGGCAGTCAAATGTATTCATTATCAAGGAAGTAACGTCAAGAAGCAAAAACTAGTCAACAAGTACGTATGGCCACTATAGTGTGATGTAAGCGGCTATGAGAACCATTATTTTTACGTCGCGCGCATATTTCAGAGCTAGCTAAATATAGCTTGTTGAAGAGCAAAATAGTTTTTGATTATTTTTTTTGTAAATTTAACTGATTCTTTGAGTAATCTCAATGTGTAGTGGTTTGAAAGCTTAAGCATGTACTGTGCAATACACAATGTGCATATTTGTGTTTTCCTAGTACGGCGTGTGGATGCGTGACATTATCACTTACACACGATGCTATTTGGTTTTATGCCACGTGGAGAAACGACAGATGTATTGTTTGTTGTGAGAGGAATGCAAGAGGAATGCAAAGATAAGAAGAAAAAGTTGTATGTATTTTGTGGATATTGAAAAGGCAATTGATAAGAAAGGTGATGAAGTGAGCGATAAGGAAAAAAGTTTACCCCAATCATTTGTATAGGAGCGATGATACACCTCCCTCATGGAGCAAAGACGAAAGTTACAGTGGGATCAAAATTATCTGAAGAATTTTGGGTGCAAGTTAGTGAACGTCAAGGATCTATGTTGTCGCTGGTGATTTTTTCAACTGCAGTACATGTAATAACAAAGTGTGCAGAAGAACACTTGATAAATGAAATTTTGCATGCAAATGAATAAATTTTAATGAGTAATACAGAAAATTTAAGAGAAACCTTTTTAAAATGAAATGGAGTGTTTGAAATTAAGGAGCTAAAGGTTAACTTCAAGAACACCAAGTCATGACGAGTGGTAAGAAAGGTGAAGTACTTTAGAGCAAAGCTGATCTATGGGTCAAATGCTCAGGGAACTGGCAGATTCAGTGCTGTGCACAAAACGTGGTAGATTGGTGTATGGTAGATTCGCAAAAATGAAAAGAGTGACTTCAACTCTGGCAAAAGTTTTTGCTTGTGAAGAACGTATTGAGACAACAGAAGAAGTTACAGAACCAGAAAAAGAATTATGATTTTATGACCAGGTTAAGTATGTGAAAAGTTTTTGTTACTTGGGGACAAGGTGCATGCTGGTGTTGGAAGTGAAGCAGCATCAACGGCAAAACAATTATTGCATTGATAAAATTTAGAAAATGTGGGCAGTGACTTCATGGAAAAAAGTTTCCGTTAAAGATGAAAAAAAGGATTTAACAGAGTTATGTAAGGTCGACGATGTTCTGAGGGAGCGAGAGGTGTTTTCTGAAAGAAAATGAGATGGAAACTTTGAGAAGAACCGAAAAAGTGATTATGAGAGCAATACGCGGAGTTACATTGATTGGAAAGAGGAGCAGCCAAACACATTGATTTGTTAGGTTTGGTGAAAGCTTTAGGTGGAGAGGCCGAGACGAGTGGAGTGCCATGTAATCGACATGTTTTGAGGAAGGATGATAATGATGATGTGTTGAGAAGAGCGTTGGATTTTGAAGTGGTGGAAAGAAGAGGGCGTGGGCGGCCGAAGATAACTGGGAGAAGAGAAGTTGAAGAATATATTTAACAAGTTAGACAGAAAAAGGAAGATGCCACCCACAAAAAGAAGTGGCGTAATGCTGAAAATAAATTTTCAAGAAACATAAAGTGAATCCGTCACCTCTGTTAACGGAGACAAAAGCGGATTAAAAAAATTAGGTCTCTCTCTAAGACGAAAACGAAACCATAAACCATTTACAAACCAAAATTCTTCCTGCCCTATTTTGTGTCGTCTGTTATAACTTTTCTGAAACTACTGGACGTACAAACATGAGACCTGGTTCGGCTGATCACCATCTAGAAACGAGTGTCATAAAAAAGCGATTGATGGCGTAAGGATGACTTCAAAATTGAAAATAGTTTTATAAAATCCGCCTCTCTTGACAACTTACTAACAAACAAAAACCTGTGCTTCTTTTGGAAGTACGATGACGTCATACTGAATACTTTTTTATAAAATTTGATAGTAAACATAATAGTAACATAAAAATAGTAAACATAAAAAGATAGTAAACATAAAAAGATAGTAAACACCTGCTTCTATTGCAAAAAAAGTCAACAATTTAAGACTTACTGGCGACCAAAGAAGCGATTTTATTTAAAGTATGCTTTTTCTTGTTTGCTTCAAGCACAACACTAATTTGTCACAATGCTGTCTGATAGGATTTTAACAAACAGCAGCATTTGTACTTCCGTAGTTATTACTATCTTATTTTGAAAGCAAACATAAACAACTAAGTTTATTACTGACAAGCCATGTTAACTAGAATTATATAAATCCTTGCACATCTGTATTTTTAATCATGCAATGGTAAATATAAAAATTATTACAGATGAACTGCAGATGAACTGCAGATGAACTCTAGGTTAGACTACATTTGGGCAGTGGTGTCGCACGCCTGACTAATCTCATTCCCTGAGACGTACAGCTGGGGAATGCAACCTTTTTAGTAGGCTGGCCAATTTTTGACTTTTGGAATATTTTGCTGGCCTGTCAAGATTTGTGTTCAGCCAAAGTGGTGATGAAGATATACTTTTTTGAAGATTAACACTTTCAAAGCAAAATAGCAATAATTTCTAACCGATCCCCATAACTAAGTTGGCCTGCACACGAAATATCAGAAAAGCTGGTAGAAACGTTGCTTTGAGGATATTGATCTCCAGAAAAAAACATTTTCACAACCACTTTGGAAGAACACAGACTCTTCATCATCACATTTGCCGCAAGTTCAACCTGCGGCCCGAAAAGTTTCATGTCGCGGGCCGCAAGTTGAACACATCTGACTTACAGTATTGATCGTGTGGAACGAAATAAAGCAGAATGTAGAGTTTTAATGTGAACTACTGCAAAACTTTAAAAAGTTCTTTGAATATGTAGTTCAAAAATTTGGTCTTTGAGCTATCCACTTTAGCCACATTCTATCGTAACTTACTATCTGAATCTAGGTGCTGATTTTCTGATTAAACGTCTTACTGGCTACCGATATTCTTTATCTTGATGTCACTGATAAAAAGAAAACGTGACCTTTTCGCCTTAGTGACGTAATGTGGATTTTGGTCACTCTGTACGGAAGAAAAAGCTAATCGGCAAAATCCTGCGATTTGGCACTGCTAGCATTTCGTCCATTTAATGCTTCTTCATATGGCAGCATTGTGCTGGTCGTGCACCTCTTCCTACGCGACTGCTTTGCCCAACCTGGTTGCGCCTATGCCGTGACCTGAAAACTGAAGCGGTGTCAGAGACTTGAGATCAATTCCCTCTAATTTTTTTCGTCAAGTGCAGGAAAATTTTTGAAGTGTGCGCTCTTAAAAAGGTAGATTTTTTTGCATTGAAAAAATATATAAATTTCGTGAGCGGCATTATTTTACTTGTGCGCGCGCACACCTTAGAGGGAACACTGTTTGAGGTCATCAACACAATTACTGAAAAGTCGTAAGTAGACCTGCCACTCAACATTCAAAAGGCATCGTTTACTTTGGCACCACTCACAAATTAAACTGGTGCCCCCTTGCGTGGTTTGGGAATAAAAGGATTAAAAGTTGGTAAAACAATAAGTTTTTACGAATAAGACAAGTCTTGATTATAGAGTGGAAAGCTCGAAATCGGGTGAGTTAAGAAAGGAAAAGTTCGAAGAGAAAACAAGCATTGACCTAACTCGGAGCAAAATCGCACCTAAACCAAAAAACTGCTTGAAAATAGTTTAATAGGTCTATCAGTTTAGGGATAAGACATTTGGAAAAACGCGTGATCCCCTGTTTGTTGCGCCTGAACTGGACCACCCAGGCGCATCCTGGAAACTTGATGTCGCAAACAAAATTACGAAAAAGAATCATCAACTAATGAAATAGAACAATCACTAAAAATGTGTACCCCCTACTTTGTTCTTAGTGTAAGAAATGGAGAAAATCTTTGCAGTAAAGATGATCATGATTCTTTGCATATGGCTACGCCCCATTTTCAACACCTTTTCGCTCCTGCTCTTACCGTGAACAAATATTTTTTAACACCACATAAATAAACTAATATTTTTTTGAAATATCCTTATTGTTTTAGATTCAGCCAAGAAATCATAAACTGCCGATTGTCACATCACAAAAATGTGGTTCAGATATTTGGAGCTGCTACATGGTCAGGTTCCATTGCGATTATAATGGAATACTTGCCCGGGGGTAATTTGGGTGAATTTGTCCAAGACGAAGACATTGCAATGGGGTGCTTTTTGAGGTTGCGTTTTTGTAGTGAAATTGCGGGTGGATTAGCTTATTTGCACAACTTGGAGCCAAAGAGACTAGTCCATGGAGATTTAAAGCCAGAAAATGTTTTATTAACCGAAGATCTTCATTGCAAACTGGCAGATTTTGGCAGTTCCGTGCTTTCTTCTTACACAGGAATAACTGCTAGAAGAACTACTTATGGCCAAGTATATCAGCAAGCAGAATGCACTCCCATCTTCACCGCTCCAGAGCTTTTATCAAATCCATCAACAAAAAAAACTCCAGCATTTGATGCTTATAGTTTCAGCGTCATAATATATATGGTGCTGAAACGAAAAGCTCCTGTGCCTCACAATGTGGAAAATTTCCACTTGGAAAGCATCAAAAAGGGAAAGCGACCCAGTCTTTCGTTCATTGATGATCTATCCCAGCAACTTAGTGATCAAGAGTTTAATGTCGTTAAGCAATTGAGGACAATCATGCAGCAATGTTGGTCGCACAATCCTTCCAATCGCCCTGTTTTGATAGATGTACACCAACGTTTACTGCAAATACAAGCCAGCGTAGATGCTGCAACCGTAGCTAGAGAAGTAGCAACTTCCTTAGAAGGAATGACCGTCATGAACCCGATTCAAAGCAATTACCGATGTGCTCCTCTTAACATGTTTCATCCTCCGAGCTTTCAGCTATTTCACCCTGGTACGTCATTACTTATCTATTATTTTTTAAGTTTGAAGCATGAAATCGGATTTTTTAAAACTCTAAACTGTAATAGAATATCAAATATTGTTTCAAGCGTTAAATTCTAACGAGTCGTGTTTTGGTTTAATGCACTATTTTTTGTATTAAACTTAACCGTTTGATCTTCAAGTAAGATGGTTGACGTCAATCATTGACTCGTGTATTTTCAATTCACATTTTGCCTGTTTGGATGAAGGACTTTTAAAAAAGGCAATAAGAGAAAAAAGATGGTACAACAATTAACAGAACAATATAGAAAGCAATACAAATTGCCAAAATTTGATTGGAAAACAAAACGAAGCTTCGCTGATTAATCGCGTTTTTTCATCTCTTGTTTTGTCCTGCATCAATTTTTTCATTATCCTATGTGTTTATTATACTAATAAATACAAATTTTAGACCTGACTTATATTCACATTATATTTTCTTCTATCGCATGAGAGGCAGTGGTTTAACATTGTTCATGTTTTGCCCCAAGTTTTTTGAGCCAAGGTGTGCTTTTCTGATTGATGATAATAAAATCCGGACCTCGAGGTTGTTAACACGTGGTGCAATTAGGTAAAACATGATGAGCACTTTGGCCCAGAGTGACTCACTTGCAAAATGGAGTACTTGCTGATCCTAAGGAAATATGTTATGGTTGAGTCTTCTCGCTCCAGTCTGAAGGCAATTTAAGACAACTCAAGGCAAACTAAAACCAGCTGCAGTTGTAATGTTTGGAGCTGTTATAAATTGCGCTGGCCGGCTGGTTGTCTTCTATTTAGATCTCCAAAGAATAATAAAGTTAAAACTGGATTCATAGTGAGCGACGGGATGGCGATTGAAGGGCGGCCTTGATGGTAAAAGCTGAGACTTCACACCTTGCTAGCTTGCTGTCATTAGGTTATTGATCAGTTGGTTACAGTCAGGCTGAGCCGTTTTCACCAAGTGCGTGTTTGATTATTCATAAGAGGGATAACAGGAAAGATTTGGTTGGCAATCGTCCATTTATTTCTTAATCACTATTACGCAGTTTCACATACTTTATGTCTAATGAAATGCGTTCGTTTTGATTCAATTTACAAACATAAATACAATACACTTTAATAAAGTAATCATAATTCAAACAAAAATGCGAATATAAACTAGTTGTTACATTAATTGCCAATTAGATCTCCAATACTATTAACAATTTTAACGCGACATTACATGTACTAAGTGTAATAATTTCGATATAAAATCGAAGACTGTTTTTTATTGTTATAGATATCTCTAAAACTACACAGTTACAATCGCAAAGCAAAGATGATTCTCCTCCGGAATCAGCATCAATACATGAGGTGTCTCTTGCTTTATTTCGCAGAAAGAAAAATTTTTTGTTTCATGAAAACATGCCAAGTGTTTTACAGAAAAACAAAAACCGACAGGAATCAACTACAACATCTTTTCCACAAAGCAATTTTTCAAATTACAAGGCTGTCACTCTTCAAAAATCTGCAGCTGAACCTAAAAAAACAAGCAAACCAATAAAGCCGGAAATCTTTGTACAACTTGACTCCAGTTCCGAAGATTTTACTACAACAACATTTTTGAATTCAACTCCAAACCTTTCAAGTAAATGATGGATAATTCTTATGCTTTTGATTACTATAGAATAATTGCTTATGTTTAGGTAAATATTGTCCCGAGTTCAAACGCTGGCTGCAGCAGGTAGCCCTAATTTAACTGATGAGTTGTACAGCATGGTTGTATTCTCCGATTGTGGTAAAACTTTTATCAAAAATTTTGTAAGCAAACTCGCTTTAGAGCAATCATTTAACAGCTAGCATAGTGTATACGACCCGCAAGCCATGCAAATTGCCACAAAATGCTTCTCTCAATAGCACAACAATGAAAAACCGGCGCGATGGCGTAGTGGTTAGAGCGTCCGCTTCGTAATTGCAAGACCTGGATTCATTTCCCAAGCCGAGTCATACCAAAAGACTTTAAAAAATGGTATTCACAGCTTCCCTGCTTGGCGCTCAGCAAACAGGGATAGTGTGAAGAACAAGCCGGCAAGCTTGCTTGTTGTGTCCTTGGGCAAGACACTTAACGGGATGCCTCCACCTTTATGTGGCAGACAAGTGGTGGGGCCAAGCAGTCTACCCGTCGTGGTGGCCCCAGTCTAGTGAAGACTTGCAAACTGAGCGTGAGCGCTAACTCAATGTAACCTATATATACATCTTCCTGAACAATGCTCACAAAAACTGCTCACACGACGAAGAAGAAGACAACAATGAAATAAAAACAATGCTTTAGCGCAAAACCAACTAATCTTACACACTCTACTAAAAATCATTTAAATTCGAATGTTTTGCAAAAGCATATCCAATAGCTTACCAGTTAAATATCCAGAGAGCTGCCTAGTATCATTATTCATACCAGGGGTCTTCAGAGTTTTCCAACGGAGGGCCTCATTGCTAAATTTTTAAAACTTCGGTGAACAAGATTCTGAATTATTTTTATTAATTTGTAGTAAAGATAGGTTATTTCAGCCCTTCGAAATTGTAGTAACCTTCAAAAAAAAGCTCAACACCCAAATTTCGAATAACGACAGGCTAATTAAGCTCTTCGACGCGATGAACATTATTCTCACGTTACTCGATCGAGCGAGCTTATTGCTAAAACACAATACATTTGTTTTATGATTATCAAAAGAGTGCAGCGAGCCAGATTGAAAGCCTTGATTGGCTGGATCCAGCCCGGCTGTGGTCGCTTTGAAAATCAAAAAAGAGAAATAAAAAAAGGAATTTTGGTTGGATAATTTAAAGACGCTAGTAGCTTGCCAGCAACGTAATGTTCAACTGAGTAATTAACGTGTTGAAAAATGAAGATCGGCACTTCTCCTTTTTTTCTTCACATTTTTTGATGTGAAAAATATTGCTGCTCGCAACCATTTCGGCCTTGATGTTCGGAAACCAATTTGACAGAAATTTTCCTCAACAACTGTGTTTAAAAGTAACTTCATAAACCTACATGGATCAGGAAAAAATTTTGGGGAAAAGCAATGCCTTTTTTGCCTTCCATCAACGCCTATATAGGGAACAGGGCACATAAGCTAACGTAGCCAAGGTCTTTACAAAGTTTGGGGAAAACAAAACAAAACCGCTCTGTCAAATTGCATCATATACCAGGAAAACGTTTTGTTTTAATGATGACACACTTATTTCAATTTGCATTATGCCACCACGCGCCTTTTTAACATGGATGCAATTGAAGACCTTTAAGGAGTAAAATGATTCTAAATAAACTTTTATTTGCAAAATTTTATTTTTTACTTCTTTAAAAAGTGCTGGCGGTAAAACGGTATGTAAAAAAATTTCTAAACAATTTCTACTCCGTTTTTATTTCTGGTTTTATCTTTTTTTGACTTCGTTTACCGACTATATTCAGTAATGCCATATAGCTGCCTAAAACTATTCTTGTAAATACAGAAAACTTTTGCAATTTCTGTTGTGGAAGTTGACAAAATATGTTTTGCACGTAGGAAGAAAGGCGAACATTTCGGGCAGCTTTTGTGCAAAACAAACCAAGAAAAACTTGTTGACTTGATTGCTGAAACACAATTAGATGAGGAAGTACAGTCGTTTATTCAGTGGATAAATAAGGACGCGAAGCAGTATAAATATTTTTGAGAAGACAGTAATATTCACCACCAATTTCTCATATTCTGAATGGCGAATTTTGCTTTAAAAAAGAGGCATCAAACAGCTTTTACTGTGAAGGCTGGTTTCCATTAGGCGTAGATTGCAGGCGCAACGTGAAAAATTCTTTGTTTCTCTATTTAGTTTTATGCGGGCAGCAAGAGCGCGTAAAATCGAAAAATTTCTCACGCCACGCCTGCAATTTACGCCTAATGAAAAGTAGCCTCAACTGACTTTGCGCTTGCCTATCTCTTAGATATCCCAACAAACCTTAATTTTTCATTACTCTTCCTACAGCTGCCCACTGCATGAAATCGGCGAAGTAGATTGAACCGATATTCTTAACACCGACGCCACCGATGAGATCCGTGCACGCGATGCCGGCAATGTCAGCTCGTAATTTTATGTTTTTGATCAAATTAAATTTATTTTCACAGCTGGCTTTGTGGCTCTAAGTGGATCTAAAGCTTTCCACGTTGATGTAAAGACGTTCAACATCACACATCTTCCGGTGACTTCCTTTTTTTATGCTTTGTTGCTTGCGTTTAGGCATTTTGTGTAATGAATTAAGTGATATGTAAGCGTGGTGTTTTTGGTATAGAAAGTTTGAGAACCCCTCTCCCCCTTCATCAAAATTGTTTAAACACGCTTTTGATGAATTTGATCTTCAAGCATAAGGCTTTTGAAAGTTTTTCTTTAGAGAATTTCGTTGATTGATGCTGTTTCCACCGCCGAATGCGCTTGTTAGGTTCCGCATTTAAATGGATAGATTGGCTGATCTGATCATTGAACGCGCTCAAAGCCTACTTGCGGCTATTACTTCTTGTTGATTGAGAAAGACGATTTTGAGTTTTTTTTCGATCAGCGTTTTATAGGCTTTGGCAAATCCAAGGGTAATTTCACAATCTTTCAAGTTTCAAAACAATATCGAAAATGAAAACATTCATAAATGAGGAGTGATGAGATAGCTTTTTTATCTTAACGCATTGTGCAAGAAAATAGCAATAAAATACTCAAAATAATTGCTAGAAGTAAGAAACACCAAAGAACCTTTTCGTTTCAACGATGGTCGTTGTGCAGGTCTAACTTGAAAGAAATTTCGAAAGACTCGATCAGTTTACAAACATTTTTGAGTGCTTTTCCATAGTTTTGTTAGTATATATGAAAAACTTTTGCATTGCATTGATCTAATACGATGACCTAAAAAAATTCTTGTATCATTGATGCTTAAGCTTTTATTTCTTTTTTAATAACAGTTCTTTCTCATTTTGAACAGGATTTGGCTTATAGTCACCAGTTTGGTACCCTGTCAAAGCTTGGAAATATTGTCTACGCAATTGGAGGTTTAAGTGAAGTCGAAGTTGAAACCATTGATGTGACAAACTTACAGCAATGGATGATGGCTCGCTCAACATCGGCATACCGAACTGCTTCCGCTGTATGCAACGGTAAATAATCTTCACAATGTTTTTGAATTTGAAATACTGTTTTGGCTGCTTATTGAAACAAAATGAAAAACAAAAAAAACTGATATCGGAAACAAACAGTCCATCATGACATCTGAAGAACAAATTTTAGACGATTTTTGATGTCTTTAGGCTTTTTCTAGATAAATCATCTTTGCACTTAATGTGAATTGAGATAGCATTGCGACCAAAACACCATTTGAGGCTTAACACTTCTTCATGACCTATTATCTGCTGGCCAGGCCTACTATGGTTTGATACTTTTGAGAGTTTGTCGTAATACAAATTAAAACTAATACAGTAGACGCCGCTTATTATGACCACGGATAATATGACCAGCCGCTGATTATGACTAATTTGGTACGGTCCGGAATTTCTCCATTAAAAAATTCTCCGTTTAATATGACCAAATTTCGAATGATATGACCAACATTTTCTCCATTTCTCTTACTACAGTACAGTATTTTTTTCCCGCCACGCACTTGTAACTTCGCCTTTTCAACATATTGTTACATCTGTACTTAGTTTTACCATCACTTGTACTGTCACAGTACTGTACTTTGTTTTACTGCCAACGTCACACTGTTACTTGACGGTGTTTGGACTTGACGGTGTTAAACGATGAATCTGACGGTGTTTGGACTTCTTGTGGCTTACGGCGTCGATTCAGGAGCTATTATGGAGGCTTCGACTTTTATGACCATTCGGATATTATGACCAAAATGGTCTGGTCCAAGGTGGTCGGTCATATTAGGCGGCGTCTATTGTATTTCAGTTTTAATTTAGCAATTTATTTATTTACTTACTGCATATTTATTCTCGACATTCCCAGGACAGCGACAAGGATGATCAGCAAAGCGCAGTTATTCAAACCTCTTTCGGCTTTTCCAAGCCTAGGCATCCCGTATAAATGGCTTGATATTTTTTCCTATGAATTTACTGCTTGCTTGAATCCGCCAAGTGGAAATGATCGTCGTAAACTGCTTTTCCCAAAACACAACCACTTCAGCCATTGTGGGTTTCAAACACAAGGCGACATCATTAAGTTGCCATAAAACGGCGGTTTAACTTCTCGACGCTCTGTTGACAACATAGTGTTGTTTCTACTGCATGCTCTTGCAGTGGTTTCACATTTCCCTCTACGTATCAATCTTATTGCTGAGCGCCAAGCAGTTGATCGCTGAATATTATTTTTAAAGTCTTTTGTATGTCTTGACAAGGGAATTGAGCCTCTTCTACCGACTGCGAAGCAAACGCTCTAATCACAACACCGTCGTACCGGTCACAATATAGCGTATCAGCATTGACGAAATTTAAACCAGAAAATAATGAAAAATGGCTTCAGTTTAATCGCACTGCTCAAGTTTAAGTTGAATTGCTAATGTTTGTTTTAAACGTGATACATTTTGCGATTGCTGGAGAAAATTGAAGAATTTCCAATGCATGAAGTACATCAAGCAAAGAAAATAATTATGAAATTACTATTTAGATTACATTTACACTATTGGAGGAAAGTGGATACAACAAACATCATCTGGAGAGAAATATAACAGCAAAGATGATAAATGGTTTCCGATTAGATACATGAAACATGAACGAGAAAAGCACGGGCTGGTATCGCTTGAAGGTAAGCTTGTTGATCAAAACTAAGCGCGAATTCTTAAAATTTAGAAGATTATTTCTATTGTTTAAATCGTGCTCACAATTTCTGCATTTTTTAGAGTAATAATATGCGGTACATTTGAAAGAGCATGAAAATTTTTATTCCACCATTGTCAACACTGGTGATGGTTTCAAATTGTTGGAAGTAGTGGCAAGTCTTACAGAAAGGCTCCATTTACCAAATGTTTCAATATGATACTGAGACAAAAAAAATCATCCTTTGAAGTCGAGTAAACTATTAGACAAAGCAGTTGATAACAAACGAGCGCACTCGCGAATGGAAGGGTGTGGTTGGACCAGTTGCTGAGTGTTCGAAAGAATCTTTGAAAATCTTGTTTAAATGCCGCGTTTTTGAGTTTTACCTGCTATTATAATAAATAGCAATGTCACAAATAAGGAAATTTCCCTTGTAAGCGTAGTTTTCACATATGTGTAAAGTGCTTGTATCATTTGTTTGCTCTGGCTACTGATTGAAAAAAAAAGACCTTTTTTCTACGCAAAAGGATTTGCTCTAAGTACGCTTTTTATTGTGTCATAATCGTTTATGACATAATAAAATTCCAGATTGATCGAGTGATTCTAGCTCCTTCAAAGAATTTCGTTGCCCGATTACATAACTAGTAATGCTTTTTTTCTTTTTTCGCGTGATTTCGTTCTAGAGTTTTTTGGATTGTTTTTTTTCGATTTATATATAACGCAACGGGATTTTTTTTTAGAGTAGAGAGAGTAGAAAGTGTGTAGTGGGGAGAAAGAAATTGATTGACAAAGTGAAGAAGGGATATTGTTTTTTGTGATAATTTATTGTGGATTCTGTGGACGTGGCAAGTATTAAGCAGCTATTTGTGAAATTAGTTTTGGCGGTTTCCTGATTGTGTAGTAAAGTGATTAATTCTGAGATCGTTGAGCGAAGAAGCCTGAAGTCGTGAAGTATTACTTCCGCGAATACATTATTCTGTTCTTAACGTGGTTTAAGGTGTTTTTAGTGGAAGCCAATCTTTTCCAAGTTTTATTAGGTTGCAGTCAGACCTGATTATCCGAGCGATTATCATACGTCGCCTCAATTTTAAAAGAAATTTAAGATTGAGATAGAACCGTAAGTTCTTTTATTATTATATCAAAACGCGACAAACAGAAATAAATATTGGAAAGTAAATTTTTGTAGCTACCATTGCACTTTTTAGAGCTATCTCTGCACTTTTTATAACTACTATTGCTTTTTTTTAGCTGCCATAGCAGGTTATAACTGCTAATCGGTAAATATTTAATCATTTTACAGATAGGGTGGAACAAAAAAGCATGTTTTCAATTATGCAATATAAAACAAAGAATTCGCAGTTGCATTAAATAAAAGAACTTACATACCATTTTAAAATGTACTGTACCCGACTTATTAGATTTTTAAAACAGAAATTGGTCAAGTATCTCCCTGCTTCTTGAACACAAATTTGAAGCATCTTCTCAAGCTTTCCGTCTTTCTGCAGTATTTTATTCGAAACAACTTTGATCTTTTAGCTGATGGATATTTTTAGTTCTTTATCTGTGCGCAGTTTGTTTGGGTGGCTATCTCCGAAAAACTATTTCTAGATATTTCCAAAAAACGAAGCCGCAAATTGATAGGTCCGGTAAACGAGGGACTGAAAGAACATCCCCGAATCAAGATGAAACGTGCCCTGGAAACAGTTGAAGGAAAATTTCGTTGATTCTTGGGGGAGGAGTCTGTGGCATCATTCTGTTAAGACAGCAATGTCGCCCACGTTAGATTTTACCCATTTTAAACAGCTGCAATTCTGAACATTGAAAGTTATATAGTATGTCATTGTTAATCATTGACGCTACAATAAAAGCAATCTCATCCTCTTCCAAAGTAGAGGCCAACGATTACTGTTTAGAAGCTGCAGTTCAATCAGCAGGTTATCGAATTGTCTTTTGGAATTTTTTTCACTGGTGATTGCATGGTGTTTACTCACAGCAGAGATGAGAAGGTCATGGGCCAAATGCAGTTGGTCAATCGAAAGTTTTCGATCCAATGACAGACTTGAAAAAAATTTTTAAAATAGATAAAAAAGTTCATAAAATTTTAAAATGATTCTTGATACAATAGAAAAGTCTTTTCTTTAAAATATCGCCCAAAAAAAGAGAATTAGGCAATGACATATGCAATTATATAGCCTGTAGTTTAATCTGATTAGATGTATTTGGTAAAACTGAGCTAAAAATTGCATATCATGCTCATTTGGATTACTGTTAAGCATTGCAGTGCTGAAAAGAAGGCTACAGATTGAACCTATCATCAAAAGCAATTATGAGTAACTTATCTTTAATTTGGTTAGTTTCCAAAAACATTTTTTTCACGGTGTCATATTGTAGTACTTTTGGCGAGATTTCAATAGTGAAAAGTTGTTTTGCTGATGAGAAATTTTGCTTTGCATGTTTAGGTTTTCTTTACGCTGTTGGTGGACATGAGTTGATATCTGCTGAAAAATACAACCCGTCCTGGGACAGGTGGCACGAAATTGCTTCGATGACAACTAAACGACGAGGCCATCAAGCAGTTGTGATCAACCGAGCAATATATTCAATTGGTAAATTAAATAAAGTAGATATCATAACACGCTTGCGATGTTTTTCATTTTGGAACGCTTTTATTGTAAGTTAAGTACGCTGACAATATTAGAGTGATAGAAGCAATTTGATTACGATTCGGGGAGCTTTGATTTTTCCAGATTGTTGCCTTACAAAACCACAAAGAGGAGACAAATTGGAAATCTAAGACTCACTCAATAAACTGCATCAACTGGAGACTTAAATCAGAAGTGGACACCCAACAAGAAGTTTTTATTTGTGTACTTTTTCTTTGAAAACTTTAACCACTTTTGACAACTTTTAAGACGCGGAAGCTAAGGCAAATAATCTTTTTATTCAGACTCTGCTTATCAGCAAGTGATCATCTGTGACAATACAGTACAGTACAGTGACCGGAAGTTTTCTTTGAAGAGTGGGTCTGAAGCAATAGGTTAAATTACCCAAAAAGTAGCTGCCCTGCATCGCACTTGTTCTTGCGCACCAGAAACGGTGTGAACTGTGGTTGTAAATATCTTTGGTTTATAATTTCTAGAATAATTATCTGTTATTAGTGAGATATCATGCCAAGATAGAATTTTTCTAATAAATTAGTCGTATAATCGAATGGCACCGTCCATAATATCTGCGGATAATAACATCTCGCAATTTCGTCATTTACTGATATCTTTCTGACACCATGAAAAGAATAAAAATGTAAAATGAAACGCAAGGTTTCCGATTCTTACGGCCAACTTTTTTTGATTTTACCAGTCGTCTATCTCAAATATTGTTTGAGAAAATTAACAAATTACCTGTGGTCTAGCCAATTGGATTAACAAAAATAAAACACTAAAAGCTACCATTGTTGACAGGATGTGCGAATAACTGGGAGGCTTCCAATATTGTGGAGCGATATGACCCGAGAGTGGACGAATGGTCAAAATTAAACACAACTGTGAAACCACGATCATTTTGTGGTGCTTGCGTGATAGGAGAAAAAGTTTATATTGCAGGGGGGTAAGTATAGATATCAGATGTTAATTTTTTCACAACCGGTGGTTGAAGCCTCCTCTTGGCAAGCAGATGACCTTGCTTTAATTCCCTTCTCAAGTCACACCTCGACTTTAAAATTGGCATTTATAAATCTCTTGCTTGGCAATTTAAATGATAGAAGTAATGTAGAAAATGAAATATAAAATCACACTCATGCATGGCAGTCATTGAAAAACGTCTTGCCGCAAAAAACCGCTGCTGCTATAAAGAGTCGAAAACCTGCAGTGTAACACTTTTCGATTTTATACACTATTTGAAGCTGTTCTGGGTTTAAACACAAAGAAAGAAATTTGTTAAACAAAAATCAGATTCGTAGACAGGACGTTGATTTAAGGAGAGGGTAAAAAATTGTGTTGGTTTATCCGTAGAATTTTTTCAATTTCATGAGTGTTTTTTAGAAATATTTTTTCAGTGTTCCTGAGCAGTAAATTTTCCTTTATTTCAAAACTGTGAATAACAATCTTAATAAAAATAAACATGAGACTTTATATAAGAGGGGATTATTTTTGCTTTGTCCACAGTGCCGGTTATAACAACCTTAGCTTGTCTTCTTTTGTTTGTTGAAAAGTTCTATTTTAATTATTTTTTAAAGATTCATTTTGTACATAGGCCGAGCAATTCCATTATTGAAGTTTTTGATCCTGTGAACAACAAAGTAATTAACACTCATCCAATGAATGAATGCAGTGATGTACACTCCATGGTGGCTGTTTAAGAATCCAAATGGACTCCAAGAATAACTGAAAAAGTCTAGTTTGTTTTATATTATTTTGCAACGTATAAAGATTTACTTGCATGTTGGATTTTTAAAAAACAATTTATTAACTCTTTGGTTACTTATGTGCTGCTGCTCTAAAGATTTACATGCAGCAGAGTTCTGTTTGTATGTGCATGTGTATGTTTACGCTTCGACTCCTTCAAAACTATTCTGCGTACAAACATGATGCTCGACACGATGGATCACAATCGCGGGTTGAATGTCATATGAGCTTAGTGAGGTCACAATGATTTTGTTATCAAAAGATAAAATTTGTAATTCTTTTGGAAAAAGAATTTTTCAGCCAATAAAACCCAGTAACTGGTTCATCGATTTTCACAAAATTGTACCTGTTTAGGAGGCAAGTCAAGTAGCCTACTTTCTTTTTTGGAATTTGTTTTCATTTTCTTCACAAGTATTCAAAAAGCAAATAATACCTGCCTGCTTAAACCTGGCAGGAAATGTTTGGACACCCGCCAAAAAAGATTAGCAAATGAGATAAATCCTTAAGGATGCTGGATACAGTTAAAAAACTCTAAATCGGAATTGCTGGCGTGGTGGGAGGGAAGCCACACGGAAAACAGCTACTCAGAGCTGGAAGCAAACTTGAAAAATTGCGTGATAAAATGATCTGCAGGGTTTCCATGAAAGTTGATGAGCCAAAAGTTCACGTGAATAAATTTGTGAAACATGTGGAAGCATATTGGTGAGAACAAGAAGTAATCTTTCATCAAGACATTGAAGTTGCATTATCTTGCTGAAACCGTGACATCATTTATGTTAAACATTGCTCATGCTACATAACTTCCAGTTCAGAACATCGAAAGGTGTTTGGCGTTTTTGTCGTTGCACGCTAACCTTACAATAACTGCAGTCTCGTCCTTTTCAAAAATTAAGACCAACCATTCCCATTTGAAGCAGCAGAAAATTTGTTCTTCTAGAGACTGATGTTTGTTCACAGCAGAGGCATGCAAGCAGCGGGGCAAAGAAGGTCAATCGAATGTCGCGGCAAAGTTTTCTAAAATAGCTAATGAAGGTTTGGAACAAATTTTGGAGCTCCAACAAAAATCTTTTCTTGAATATACCTCCAAACTGCTCAATTTTGGTAAAATTATATATGATCTTCAAAACTCTAGTCTTCACTTTCATTTGATGAACGCCAATTTTTGCCAAATCAGACAAAAAATTTTGTAATTGTTTTAGCTTCAAAACTTTTATAATCGACATTGCAGCGATTCTGTTTCCAAGTTTGTACTTTGTGGTAGCCTTTGTTGTAATTGATGTGTTTACCCTTTTTTCTCCTTGGAAGAGAGGCACGGCATGATACTTTCACACAAATTTACCCTTCAAAACTAATCAAGATTAGGCTAGGGAAAGCGATGGTTTATTTCATACCAGTCATGAATGCAAATTTCATACTGCTAGCTTCATCACCAACAAGGCGGTTTCATATCGATGGCGACTCAAAAGAAGTTTTTAACCACACTGGGTGAGCCCCTTCACAATTGCAACCCCGGCGAAGCATGATAAATAGACTTCGTGAGTGGGTTTACTGCTCTTTTTACTTGGGAGAACGAAACAGTATGAAAGACAATGTATATTTACATTATAAATCTAAGCAAAATTTGGATAGAGAAAATCGACACCCCACTTCGAGTCGGTCATGAATACAAGTTGCATACCGGCAGCCCCACCACAAGCAAGGGGGCTGCCATTGATGGCTTTGGTGGATGTCCGAAAGTCGCATTTTACGACATGCTGGATGATTAGCTTCGCTATTGTGATCCGGTGAGGCACTGATTGATGATAGAAGCTTTATATGTAACATTGTCAAATGCATTGAAGCTGCTTTTATGGTGGCAATAATAGTGTTGCCGAACTTAAATACAGGGTCCGCCAAAAAGACCTGACACATTTGAAAATTTAATAGAAATCAAAAGCGTTGACGAAAATAATTGATGTTTACATTTTTGGAAAGCGTATAGCATGCCATTTTGTGCGGTGTCCAAAAAACAATCTACAATGCATTTGTGACGTCATAATGGTTGATTTTTAAAATAATGTAATTTTTTAAATTGTGCTTTATTTGCTAAAATGAAGTGGTTGGGCTCACACCGTTCTTTCGTTATGGAAACTTTTTTTACGAACAGTGGATCAATAACTGCAACTCAAAGATTATTTCGTACGCACTTCAAGCTTGGAAGACACGATCCAGTGCTATTGATCCACTGTTCGTAAAAAAAGTTTCCATAACGAAAGAACGGTGTGAGCCCAACCACTTCATTTTAGCAAATAAAGCACAATTTAAAAAATTACATTATTTTAAAAATCAACCATTATGACGTCACAAATGCATTGTAGATTGTTTTTTGGACACCGCACAAAATGGCATGCTATACGCTTTCCAAAAATGTAAACATCAATTATTTTCGTCAACGCGTTTGATTTCTATTAAATTTTCAAATGTGTCAGGTCTTTTTGGCGGACCCTGTAGATTTATGTTGTTGTACTAGAATAAGGCATCCAACGCAATTTTCTCTGCTTGGTCGTCCGTTCATTCTCTGCTCGGTGCACTAGTTTTGGTAAAAAATTGCTGTTTCATTAGTACTTACAGCTTTAGAGCGGGTCTGCGCACATGGTTGTTCTCGCGCAGTGGTTTCTAACACGCCGTTTATGGACTCCAACGATTTACAAAAAATTTTGGGGGGTCTGCCAAAGATTTAAGTAAAATGCATGAAACCTACATATGTGTTCCAGGATCTGGCCGTTGAACACTCATAAATGTGAGTGAACATCAAGATTATTGCAATGGAGTATTTTTCAAAGACTGGCTTTGAGTAATAATGGCTGGTTGCTAGTCAGCGGCTCTGCTGTATTACCTAAACCACCAAGAGGGTCCAAGGTTGGCACCGAAAAAAGAGTAAGAATGCAGTTCAAGTGTTCTCGTTAAAAAAATTTTCTGTGATCAGGAGAATAAATATATATACAGCAAAAACTATTTGACTAAAAAAAGTGCTGCGTAGTGCAAGCATAAATAAAATTCTCAATGATTGAAATGCGGGAGACCAAATATTATAACAAATGCATAGCAGCAAACTTAGAAATTAAAATCTCAAAATATGAAACAAATTTAATTATTCAATGACAAAATCGATTTGGTTTCAAAGAGAAATGATCAGTTGTTTTAAGCAGTCTTGTCAAACAGAATCTTTTCTGACACACGAAATTGGCTTTACTATTAAATATTATGCAACAGATTTTGAAATTTGTATTTATAATTTACACTTAATATGAATAATAATAACTGTTGTTAATTATTCCAATGAGCGTTAGATTACTGAACAAAAATATATCACTATGACCAACAACATATTAGCTATTAACATATTTACGCCTCAAAAAAGTTTTTACGAGGGTATCTAGCGATCTTTAGAACCTCGTATGTAAATAGAATTTATTTGAATATCATTGTTTCTGTTTAAATATTTTAATCAGATTTTTTTGCATTTGTAATGAATCCAACGTTTTGTGATTGTAAGTCATACATCGTGAAACATTCTTTTAGTCGAAAACAAATAAATAACCTACCAGCTGTGAGGATGTTAACAAAAGAAATAAAGGCTACATCATGGTTACTAGAAACATTATTATTTTTGGGGGTTGATTTAATTTGCATGTTATATTATAGTGTTGCGAAAGCTGTTATAATGCAGTTTGTCAGTGGGTTTAAGCTTGTCGAATATTTAGCAGAACAAAAGTTGGAATGCCACACCAAAATTATGCAGATATGAGGAGGCAAAATTATATTAACGTGCATAAACATAAAAATTTACAAAATCAAAAGCTGCGTTGTGATGTGTTGTCTATTTTTCTTCGCTTTGTGGCCAAGAAATAAATTCTACTCAGAAATGTGAGCTACCTTGGTCTTTGGGCGATCAACTGAAGAGTTGAACCACAGATTCTTATTGACGAAACCTTTTCAGTCACTTCTAACTTACTTCGAACAAGGTAAATCACTGCGAGAGAAAACAAAATTATTAAAAATACCTAAACTTGCGGTTTCAAAGCAATGCGTTAAAAGTACAGAACGAAACACGTAAACAGCTACAAACGATTTTTGAGCTTGAATTTTAAAATTTTTAGACTTTGCAGCAAAATCTTATTTTTTTGCTCAGGACATTTATTTTGAGATGAAACTCGCATCGATTGACTATACTTAGCGCTCTCCCATTCTCATACAAAAATCTTTGTTGCGCGCTCAACTAGGTTCTACTTTTATTACTGTTCTAAGTCAAGTTAACTAAAACCTCGTAAATAATTTAACTTACACTTTTCATTCATAAATATTTCCTCCATGCTGAAGGAATGTCGGGCATAGGGGCAGCAACGCACCAGAAGGGGCCAAGTATAGAGCACGTTGAAATGTGACCCGTTTTATCCGCATTGCCATACGTATTCTTTGTCCCTCGGATGAAGTGGATACATGCGAACTTGTGATCTATTCTTAGGGGAATGCTGGAAAGTCTGTTAAAAAAATCTATTAGAGAAAAGGGAGGGAGCTTGCATGCAAACATGCTGACTTTTTAATTTGCGAAATAATCATACAGCATATTCCAAAGGCTGATTGTGTGGGCTGATTGTGCGGGTCAGGGAACCCATGTACACTGAAACATTTGCAAGCTTATCAAACTCAAGAAATGAAAACAAGAAAATAGCAGAATTGGGCGAAAGAAGTACCGACATTAGATCGCTGCTTATAAATAAAAAAAGACGTATATTCCAAAGGGTGGTTATAGGCAAAGGGGTGTTTGCGAGATTTCAACCTGTTTCCAAGAGGGTGTTTACAAACTTCCCAACTGGAAAACATTCTTACTTCTTAAATAGTTTTAAAGTGAAGCAGAAAAAATGTATTTAAATAGTGAGTTAGAGAGCTGATCTAAGCTAATAAGAATTTTCGAACATAAATTGTTTTATTACACGAAGGCATAACTTGGAAAGACTGATGCATCCACCGCCCCCTTCCCCTGAACATCACCTTTATACTCCTAAACTTAATCATCATATATTCTTGAATTCAAACCAGTCTTACTCACAAACTCCCGATTATTTTACAAACTTTATTCTTTTCCTCTAATGAGCACAGGGCCACAGAGTGAAAGTTGAGGGTGGGCGACGTAATAGTGGTTGTTCTGCAATTACAGAAATAAGTTGTTAAGCGGTAGCATTATTTCATGATTTTAAGCAATTCCTCTCGAAATGATATTTGTCACGTGAAATAATTGAGCTACCCCTTTGTGGCGTGGTCCCGGCATAGAGCAATAGGGGCCACAATTTCCCCAAATGTTTTGAATCCGATCACGCATTTCGCATAATAACTGATTTTCAAGCAAAAAATTTGCCTCCATAGGTGCGATATAGCACAGTGCTTTAGACTTATCAGTAGAAGTGTCAATTTGTTTTCTATGGATAAAGTTGAAGCTAATTTTGTTTAGAAATGCTAATGACGTTTTTTAAGTTTTGGAAATTTTGTTTTTTATCTTGACTCTTTTGCTATTTTAAGCTCGTAATTGAGGTGAAGACTTTTTTCCAGCTCTATTCTCCCAATTTTACGCGTATAGAACTACTGAACGTATTTTTTTTATTATTGTTCTCTCTTAAACTTTGAATTTAGTCAACTACGCTCTAAACACTGACCTCCCAATCATAAAGTTAAGATTGCGCTTACTCACAAGCAACAAATAATTTTTCAAACTATTACGTGCTTTTTTTCTTGAGGAAGTGATCGGCAAACCTTTGTTAAAGCGGTTCAAATCTGCCTTTCGATTACTGTTAAAGGCTAATCCGATTGAGACAAACTTTGAAAATCTACCACACCATATCAGTCGAAGGCATAGAGACACTTCTTTTTGGAAATCAAAGTCATAAAAGTTCAGCTTGTTTAAACTGATGTGGTTTGTTGTTTTTTTAAGGAAATGATCTTTTCCAAGATTAACTTGAAATCATTGTTTCACTTTTTAAGTTTATAATCTTTATTTCGACCAACCAGGCAGCCCACAATTTCCAGCTGGACAGGCTCTATTAAAAATTATAATTAAATTGATAATTATCAATGGGCCCAAAACTGAGCCGCAGCCCACAGTTTGCCGTCTACTGTCTGAGGAGCTAAAATTATTCAGGCGCACAACACGACTCTACAAAGATACTCTAACCTGCAATCCACATATAGGCCAATTAAAAATATATTTAAACCACTATGTTTGTATTGTAAGACAGGACTTTGCAAATACTTTTTGGCGCAACCCAAAAAAGTAGTCCTTAAGTTTCGCAATTCACACAATGCTGAGCATAGTTTTACAAAATATATTTTGATTAAATAACATGTTTATGGCGTCTGGTGATTGTAGCACTTTTCTTAAAACCAAAATGTGTAAAACTTGACTCCTATACAGTAGAGTGAATCAATGGTCTCAATTCTATTCTGTTTTACGAGAATAATGGCCTCGGTGTTTAGCGCCCTTCAAATCAAGTAGAGGTTTGATTTTTGAGACGGTTTGATGACGGAAAAAGCTACACTTTTGCTGAATATGGGTTCTGCTTGCAGAAAACTTGGAACAAAGTTTAGTTACCAACCATTTTGTATAACTGTGACGTAAGAAACGAGCATTAGGGAAAACATTGTGTGACTGCCAAACAACGCTGTGCTGGTGCAAGCAATGCTTTACTACGCAAAGAAATCGATTGAATTTTAAGTGCTTGCACGCACCAGCAATTATTACAAAAATGCGTCATTATATTAGAATAAAAGCAGTAAGTTTAAATTTTCTCGCGACCCACTATTAGCGGATCCCATCTATAAACATCATTCTAATTTAACAGTCGGTGTATCAGCAAAAGGCTTCACTATTCACGTTTCCTTTCAAAATAACAGTGGATAATAAATACAGCTGCTGGCTGCTGCTCTTTTAACTGAACGATACCTGACAACATTGTGACTACACACAACTTTATGAAGCGTTCAAGAAGTAAATGAAAAAAGTATGCCTAAATGCTTAAATGCTTGTAGGGTCATTGATAAAGCTCAAATCGAAGTGAATTTTTTCAACGGAAGCACCTTGTCATAATATCCCGCAAAAATTTGAAATACTTTCCTATCCTAAGCACTTTTTGAGAAAAAGAAGGAAACAATTTTTACACTTGGTCGTTAATTGTGACGTATTCTTACCCGCTAAAAGGGTGAAATTTTTAAAAGTTTTTAAGTCACCTAATTGCCTTTGTTTAAGAAAACAAAACAATTTCTCCATCAAGAAATGCAAATTAAAAAAACTTTTTTAATTCTGACTTATCATGATGACTAACATTATCATTCTGACTAACCCTATTATGTCACCCCGAAGTGGTGATCAATCGCTCCAAGTTTCATGTTTCTATACGTGCAGTAGTTTTGGAGGAGCTTAAACACACAAACACTGAAAGAGCATTGTGCTTTACAGCATCGATAAGTTACAAAAACTCAACCCATAAACTGTCACAAAGTTTAATATTTATTTCAAAAAATGACAACCAGCAAGTACGTATATAAAACTCTTCCACGTATCAAACAAATGCAAAACAAGCAAGATGTTTGCATGAATTTCCGATGTTGATTTGAATTCTTATACTGCAACTATGGAATGCACATCGCTGCATTCAAGCACACGATGGGTTTTGATAACTTTGCTGTTCTTAGGATCAAAAACTTCGATAAAGGGGTTTCTTGACCTATGCAACATATGTTTGAAAATAAGATCCATATATTGAAAAAAACTAAAACATAAACAGTATAGTAGTAGTAGTGGTAACAATAGTTGTACTGGTATTAGTGAGTTTATTTCACCTCAAACAAACAGAAAAGCATAAGCGTTCAAAAAGAAACTACAGTTTTTAAAACAAATTGTTTTTCTTTGTGTTCAGCTCTTGTTTTTATAAACCATTTAATGAAAGTTCAGTTATAAGCTTAAAAGCTGTATAATTGAGTAAGTTGACCTACAGAGATTTGTATGGTGGAATATACCGACATATTTCGATAAATTAAAGGCACTGTATCTACATCAAGTCGTGGCTTGTACCTAACCAGTCTACAACACCAACACTCACCCTCCTGCGATGACAATTTTTTCTTCTATTACGCAAGCACTGCAGTAAGATCGTGGTTTTGTAGTTGCATTCAATCTTGACCATTCATCTTCTCTGGGGTCATATCGCTCGACAATATCAAGAGCATTGCAATCGTTTCTGCCTCCTGTCGAAAACGCAGCATCTTTACAATATTTTAAAAGCATAAATTACAAGTAAATCTGTGTTTTTTCATACGTTTTGAGTAGTTGTTTAAACATGTTTTGAGAAGGAAAAGTGATGTGACAAAAAAGAACGTTAGAAGGTTGGAAGAAGAAGGTGAGGGTGACAGAAGTTGATATTGAAAAGGTAAGTGGAAGAACCTATTCGACTAAAAAAGAAAAATGCCAGTGACAGCCAAAAGTGACGTCATGTTGTAAAAGAAATTTCGAGGTATATGAGGTGCGTCTGGCCACCACCGTTAACACAGACAAAGCCAATTTCTCTGTCTTGCAATACAACTAATTGAGTGAGCTTTAAATTTCTGCTTGCTTCCGATTGTGTTGGGTAAGGAATAAAGTTTCTATTGCCATTCTGACATTTGTCGGCGTGCATAATTGGCAACAATACTCTTCACAAATAATAACAAGTCATGATCTCTGGAGGATCCAGGAATTCTTAGCGGAGGTGCAAAGCAAAGAATCGTAATAATAAAATTCTTTCTCCAGTTTTGAGAAAGCCTTTAAAATAAAGCTTAAAAAGTATAAACAATTTTTTTTAATTATCTGATGGTACGGTAACCGTATCCCATCTTTGGACTCGCTTTGTGGCTATCATGATTTAATTTACCAAGTGAATAGATTGATCCATTCAACGCAACAGCTTGATGGCCCAGTCGTACAGTTGTCATCGAAGCAATTTCGTGCCACTCGTTCCTTAGTGGATCGTATCGTTCAGCAGAATTTAAATTTTTTCCTCCAACAGCGTAAAGAAAATCTAAACAAATAAACTGATATCGCCTACAAGCAAAACAAAACTACTTTTGTTTGAATTTAAATATTGCTTATCAGTAAAACAATATTAGCAAATAAAATGTGCAATGAACAAATAATAAAAATAATTTGTTCGGCTTAAAACTGAATGCTGAAAAACTATTGTAAGCAATAACTGTTTCAAATGTCAAGAATGGTATAAACCAATTACACGCCTAATAGTTCTAAATCATGCTGGTAGTGGTTGATACAAAACGTGGTTGAGGCAGCCCCCTTGCTTCCCTTCTTTTTCCCAAATACGTTACCTCCCAACATTCAACTGCTTTTTTGAGTGTAGCTGCAAGAACTACTCAAAAAGACAGATCTAAAAAAATTTCTTAAAATCTTTTTAAAAATGTAGTAACTAGACCACCTTCAGTTTTCATTCGTAAGCACGCCCGTATATTACACTAGTATACATAATTTTTGAGACTTGCTATAAGTAGTAGTTTCAAGGTTGCTGATTCCAAAAATGTCCATTATTTTTTTCTATATGGTCAGGATTAGTTGCTTTGCAACACAATTGTGATGTCACAAACAAAATTTTACAAATATTCAAGAATATTTTTCACTTAGTCCTTCAATATTTCAAAGATATAAGGCACTTTCTTTTGTTTGTGCATGGTATTAATTCAAGTTGAAAAGATTGTTCGGTTTTTCCAACTAAAGAAAGAGGCGGTGTCTATTTAAATACTGACTATCATTGCTGAATGAGCTTCCATGTACCCAATAGACCTACAGGTAGATTTGTGGGCAGTTCAAAATGAAGGCTACAATCAAGTTATACCTGTTTGCATCCAGTAATTAGGCAAGCAAATGGTGTATTTCATTACGTGGTCTGATTACGTAGACAAATGCGATATCATCCATTTGCTGGCGTTTCCCTTACCAACGCAGTTATTTTCGTTTTTTCTTATATTTTTAGCAACGTCACAGGGAATTTTTTCCTTCTCCGCACCAGAACTTTTTAATCGCAAAAATTAATTTTCTCTCCAGTCAATTCAAGCGCATAAACACAGTTGTTTTTCTGCGTGTTTCGCTGCAAAAGCATATGATGAAAAGAAGCATCAATTAAAATTTTGATTATTAGAGATGAAATCCAAAATTTTATAAGAACTTTTGTGAGGCTGTACAACCCGAATTAGAACAAACCAACTGCAACAAACAAGGCTAGGGTTGCAGTCGCTGCAAAGAACATTTCGACACTAGCGACTGCGAAACCCACACACTCATAAAATTAACATAAGCGAGTAATGTAGCCCAATCTTAACTTCTTCCATGTTTTCTGAATTAGCGCCGTTTAACTCCCCTTAGTGAGATTCGAAGCCACCATCTTTATTGAATCGACTTCAAATTGTAAAGCTGTGTTCTTAATTTCTTTTTGTAATGGTCTACTATCAAAACATGAATTTTACTTTATAGATCACATTAATAAATTTGGTCATAAGAGATCTTTTGACAAGACTTTCCTTTCTTTCCAACAATTTGAAGCCATTGCTTACCAGCAGCAATTTATAATTTAATGATATTTAGAATTACTGAAAAGGCAGTAACCTTCTTTTCCATCTAAACTACAAATAGCAATCTGTTTGTGTGTGTGTGTGTGTGTGTGTGTGTCGCTGTTTGCTGCGACGTCATATTGATGTTACAAATGAGGATACTTTTTATAATTTGCATTTCTTGACGAGGAAAAGTTGCTTTTTACTTAAAGCGAAAACCAGTCCGCGATTTACAACTTGCATAAATTTCACCCTGTTAGAAAGTAAGATGATGGTCACGAATAAGGAAATTTGTCCTGTATGAATAGTTTTCATCTATGTGTAGGGTGCTGTATTATTTTGTTCGCTCGGCTACTGATTGAAAAAAAAGACATTTTTTCCTCGCAATTGGATTTGCTGTACGTACGCCTTTATTATGTCATCGTTTATGACATAATAAAATTCCAGATTGATCTAGTAAATCTAGCCTCTTCGAAGAATTTCGTTAATCGATTACATAACTTAGTAGTGCTTTTTTTCAAGTGATTTTGTTCTAGCGATTTCTGGATTGTTTTTTCGATTTATATATAAGGCGAAGGGTTTTTTTTTGAATAGAGCAGAAAAGTGTTGCAGTGGGGAGAGAGAGATTGATTGACGGAGTAAAGAAGGGCTATTGTTTTTCTATATTGTTTTTCTGTATAATACATTATTCTGTTCTAAACGTGGTTTAAAGTGTTTTTAGTGGAAGCCAATCTTTTCCAAGTTTTTTAAGTTGTAGTCAGACTTAATTATCCGAGCGATTATTATACGTTGCCCCAATTTTAAAAAGAAAATTTAGGATTAAGAAAGAACCGAAAATTCTGTTATTATCAAAATGCGACAATGATGTCATCATCAACGATTTATTACAAAATTTGTTTTTTATATTCTTAAAAACACTGACTGTAGAAATGCCTTTAAAGGTATCTTTGAGAGATATTAACAAGGTGCTTTGATAAAAATATCTTTTTAACAACTTAATTTTTATCGCCGTCGCAACCACTGACTAAGCTTTTTAGCTTTATATTTAGGAAAAATCCAAAGAAAAATTAAAAATGCTTTTTCTTTTTTTTTTTGAAAGATTATAAAGCCTTGTTCGATCATAATGTTAAGTGA
The DNA here is from genome assembly GCA_963675345.1 of Trididemnum clinides. Taxonomy (NCBI): domain Eukaryota; kingdom Metazoa; phylum Chordata; class Ascidiacea; order Aplousobranchia; family Didemnidae; genus Trididemnum; species Trididemnum clinides. Next base: position 12,615,457 of record OY776289.1, read on the forward strand.
CGTCATAATGGTGTTTAGCATCACTTTAGTGAAAACAGAAGCAGGCAGCAGCTATACTAACTATCCACTGCCATTTTGAAACAAAATTAAATAGTGAAGCCTGTTACTTATTTACCTCATATTAAAGTAGAATTTTAATTACATAGCATTAAAATTTGTGTTTAAATTTTTTTGTTAATAATGCAATGGCAAATGCAAAAAGTATAATTACTAAACTGTCGGTAGATTCCACTCCGAGTACTTTTGTAGTACCATAGTATACTTATGTTGCACGCCGGAGTGCTCTTTAACCCGGAAGACATTTTTATCACGTGCAGCAAAGTGGAACAAAATGAAGAGTGTTAATGGGGGGTATGGCAGAATTCAGAACAAATTATTCTTTTCTTTATCACACAAAGTGGTCAGTGAATTACCCACTTAATCAAAACCTAACTTATTGTGATAACTTGTCACGAATAAGTAAATTTGCGTTGTAAGAATAGTTTTTATATAAGTATGATTGTTGTAATCTGTTGTTTTATTTTGTCGTGATTATTTTGTTTGTAAATCTGAATTGTCTGAAGCCCTACTTGCTAAACTGTTTTTGAGAAAAGACTTTATTTCTTTCCCAATTAGTAATAGATTTGTAACTCATACGCCTCTTATGACGTCACAATGGTTGAAAACGTGACCAAGTTTCAGTGTATTCTAGTGAATTTTGTTTCTTCTCGAAGATTTTTCTTTTTTTATTACTACCGAATACGTAATTTATTAACGGTGTTTTTCCTGCGTCACGTGATGTTCTAGCATTCTCCAGAAGATCTACTTTTTGTATACAAGGAGGCGAGATTTTTAAGATTCAAAGGGAGAGTAGTTAGTAGGCAAAGTAGAGTGTAGAAAAGGCCTGTTGTTTTGTAATGATTGTTGTGACAGGAATCAAACAATTATTTTGGTGGTTTCAGTTTTAGTTGGTCTTGATAGTTATATATTAAAGTGTTTTAGTATCTGCATTCGACAAGCGAAGGAATTCGAAGTTTTAAAGTGGTTTGTGAATATATTCGTGTTGTTCTTTATCGAGAAGTGCGTGGCAGTATCTTAGTGGAAGCCAATCTTTTCCTAGCTATTAAGTTGCAACCAGACTTAATTGTTCGAGCGATACTTTGCCTGAGCCTTAAGAAATAAACTAAAGATTGAGATAGAACAAAAATTCTATTGAAACGCGATATAACAAAACCGCCGAAGCTGAACTCTGGGTTTTGGGTCTCTTCCCCTTCCTTGGCTGCGTCTTGGCCTGGAGCAAGAAGCATAAGCACAGTCAGAGGTTTCAAGTTTGGTAACCACGCTTATAGTTACAAAAGTTGTAATTTGTAGGTCTGTTACTTCATAGCTCAATTCCTGTTACTACATCAATCACTTCAACGTTCTATCACGACTTTGAGTTTATGCCCTTATGCGCTCAATCAAGTAAACGGATAAAACTTTTTGAAATTATTTGCTAATTGTAAGTAACCACAATCTTTGTTTGTCATTAGTGAGGTTTTATGCTGCGCATAGTTTATGAAATCCACAGCTTGAGGGAAATCAATAGAAAAAAAGGGGTAACTAGGTGTATACAACTGAGTGAGATCATAGTAAACAAATATACAATCGTTGTTTGCAGGAAAATATTTTCCTTAAAAAAATTGGTTATTAGACTAATCGGATGATCGGAGTCAATACATCTAAAAAGAACTATACACTTTGCTCTATTGCGGAACCCAACTCACATTATTGCAGCCAAGAATCTTTATGACACAAACAGCATTACGTTAGATATTGCACCAAGTCATAAAATAAGCCTACTGCTAAATTACTTATTTCTGTAAACGTAAAACAAAAACCATTACAGCACCCACCCCCGATTTTGACTAAATACCAATACACCTATTGGAACGAATACAATTTGGGAAATGGTAGAGGATTTGTAAGTAAGACTAGTCTTAATTTAAAGTACGATGATCGGGATTAAAGGGTACAGGGTCAATGCCCCACTATATCAACTTGTCGTTACTGCTCTCGGAAATGTTATTTCAGCGAAGCCGGCGCAACTGGCTAAATTATTATTTTTCACTCGACCTATCTGACTGGTAGCCCGAGCAAACGGTGCCGGCTAGTACATATCTTACCACTATAAAAAGCAGGAATTATTGCCAAATATTTTTGCTAAGCAATCATTAGTTTAAAAAACTACGCTCATCACAGCTCAACACGTTTACCTCCAAGGGATACCAGTGCGTGCCGTTCACGTTCATATTTCATATATTTGATGGCGAACCATCTATTGACTTCATTATTATATCTCTCTCCGGAAGATGTTGGTTCAATCCACCTCCCACCAGTGGTGTAGATATAACCTAAATCGTGATTACCTAAAATCATTCTTGATATCATCTAAACCGACTGCACTGCAGACATTTGCAGTTAGTATCATCCATGCAAATGTCTGCATTGCAGTCGTTAGGACAAGAACGTTGTAGTTAGCAGTAGTGATTTAAGGTTGCGCATTCAAATCTCATGATGACTTACGTTTTTGAGTCCTTGGAAAAGGCACGTTTAGTTATTTCCTTTTACTAATTTACGTTTGCTTACACTATTTGTAAAGCAAATATGCCATTAGAAGCGGTTTTAAAACACAAATTTGTTTTGTGGATATACGATGAAGAGTTTTTTCGTTATAATAGAATAAATATCCAACTCTACTGATTTGGCAAGGCTGTGTATAAAATGTGTTGCAGTCAATTTCCGCATTCAAAATCAAACGAAATTCAAGTGCTATTAAAAGCACCAGTGCAGACAAAATTTTGATATTGATTTTTTATAAATACTGGGTCGTGACATTCATATAAATTATTATTTCCGCTCATCACTTCTTTGAAAACGCTTTTAGTTCCGTTGCAACAAATCATATTATACAGTAATACTCTTAACCACGTGGTTGTTTGGTTGCTCTGCTAAAATAATGTTTATATTTGACGTCACACGTCCCGAATCTCAACTTTAAATTTGTATTTGAAACGTACAAAAGCTATTTAATGATTTTTAAACACAATTTTACTAAGAGTGTAATAGCTTTACGTAACAACATTAATTTGGCCCAACTAATCATCATCTTGTTCAATGATCCTCAAATTGGGGCCTGCGGACAGCAAGGCGTCCATGAGGAATTTCCAACCCCTTCACGTCGATCGAGTCGTTTTCGTCACGCTACTTTCAAACTTGTCGTAATGCGGTTAAAAACAAATTTTCGCTTAAACGTTGCTTGTTCCGTTTGCGTCCAGATAAGTGCTTTCTCAAAAAAAATCGTTAGCGCCTTTAGTGTTAATGATCACGTGGCTGTGCAAGCCAGCTTGAGTGATCTTTTAAAATTTTGCAATCAGAGTGGAAATCAGATTTTATTTGTCAACATGAGAATAAATAAGTACTTACTCGATTGACAAAAATTTTCTTAGGATTATGCAAGCTTCCCTAACTGCCCTGCATATTGTTTATTTGTCAATTATGTGCACTGTTGAAGTGGGGAGTGTATAAACCTATGTACCAAAAACGGCACAATAGGGGTATTCCCGGTTCAGAAATTTGTGATAAGCCTATATAGTAATTAGATACAGTAACTTCATTTTGATTGTTTGTTGGCCAAATTTTGTAAGTTTTTTTGTACGATATTTGCGATACAACTTACCGATTAGTGGTATAGTTGTTTGCACATTGTCATCTTGCATGTACTGCTCGGTTCAATTCCCTGGGTCAAGGAAACCTAACACAGTTCTGTTAGAAACTAGCCACTGTTGAAACAGCTGAGTATTGTACATTTATAAGCTGTAGGCTACATTGCCTAACACAAAGTAAGCGGAATAGATACGACTTCTTAAAGGGTAGGCTACTATAAACTTTATTTTTTTCAAGACACCAGTGTTTTTTTTTGGTTTTCAGAATGCAACCAAGAAATTTTTACGGAAAACAAGTTTACAAACTTAGGCTTCCTTCAAATTACGATAGTGATGATAGCTGTCTTAGCGATAGTGATAATGAATATCTTCCTCCATCCAAAAGAAGTTTGTGTCCATCAGATAGCAGCTCAGATGAAGAGTCCAATAGCTCTGATGGCCAACCATCTACATCCGCTTCCGCTGAGAATGAAGTAAATGCAAATTTTGAAGTGAGTGTGAAGTCAGGAGTACTTGGGCCTTCAAATCAAACAGCTTCTCGCAGGATTATTTGGAAAAGTATTGCTGCAAATGCGAACGCTTTTCTCCCGCCATCATGGAAAAGTTCCTTGCCAGAGTTTGCAGATATAAAAAATCCATTTCAATATTTTCAACAATTTTTTGACAAAGAACTACTTGATCATATTGTCGAACAAAGTAACCTGTGCAAGCAGATTCTTCCAAACCACTACTTCTCACACGACTTGAACTGGAGCAATTTCTTGGGACATTGCGTTATATGACAATATTGCGTCTACCTCGGTCAAAAATGTACTGGGCTGCAGAAACAAGAGTGAGCAATGTAGCAAATATTATGGCAAAAGATCGTTGGAAACTTATAAAAAAGCATCTTCATTTCAATGACAACTCGCTAATTTTCGAACAAGATCCAGCAAATTCAAATAGATTGTTTAAAATCCAGCCAGTCATTGACCACCTACTGCCAAAACTTCAAAGCATACCGCAGCAGCAAGTTTTGTGTTGTGACAAGCAAATGATTTCTTTTAAGGGACATTCAGCTCTGAAACAATACATACCAAAAAAAGACATACAAATGGGGATACAAAGTATACATGCTATGTGATACAACTGAAGTGGTTCACAATTTTGAAATTTTTGCACGAAAAATATTACCTGTTGTTGGTTCTCCAGATTTGGGAGCATCTACAAACATCGTTTTTCGACTTGTTAGCGTTGTAAAACCAGATGTCAACCATATTGTTTGCTTTGACAATTGGTTTACGTCCCTTCTTTTGGTTGTCAAATTAGCTAAACGCAGCAACTTCACTTTGGGCACAATACGCTTAAATCGAGCTTCTGGATGCAGCTTTTCAACTAATGTTGACATGCGCAAGAGGAAGAGAAGCATTTGAAGAAAAGGGTACTTTTGTTGACGGAGTAAATATCCGAATAGTCAAATGGTATGACAACAGAGCTGTTCAGCTTGCAAGTTCATGTTGTGGTGTACAACCCTTACCATCTGTGCAACGGTAAGACAGGCCTAAAAAGCAACGCGTTTCAATCAACTGGCCAGCAATCGTTGATATGTACAATAATTCGATGGGAGGTGTAGATGCAGTTGATGCGCCTATTTCCTACTACCGGATTCACATAAAGTCAAAAAAATATTATCTGCGAATTTTTTTTCATTTGATAAATTTGTGCGTAGTCAACGCATGGCTGCTGTACCGAAGAGACTGCAAATCATTTGATGTGCCACAAAACCGACAAAAAATTTGTGGGCATTCAGAGTAAGCATTGCTCATGCGCTCTGCAAACACAATAAAGATCTTTTGCCAGTACTAAGAGGGCGATCATCTAGAGAACAACGGCGGGACACTTTAAGTGGAGCACAAACTTCATTGACAAGGTCTCGCTCACCCACGGCTCCACATCCATACGAAGAAAGCAGAAAAAATGGGTGTGGTCACAGGCTTGTAGTAGAGGCAAAACGACAAAGATGTAAAAATAGAAATTACCCAGGGAAGCTCGTGTTCAAGTGCAGCAAATGTAAAGTTCATTTGTGTTTAAACAGCAAGATCAATTGCTTTCTAGAATACTACAAATAAACATTGAAATTACGTTTATTTGCTAGTTGTATCCACGTCTTTTCTGCATTGATTGCTTGAAATGATGCAACAATAAATGTGTAATGTGTACGATATTTATAAATGCAGCTAAATTTTAAGTGATATTTAACTCTGTCTTAAAAAGTTGCTGATTAAGGACCGATTGTTCAGAATTCGGTACAAAAAAGCAAAATCCCCCCAAAATTGCCAATCAAATTTTAACACCCAAAACATTTTACCTCATTGGTTTTAGCCTATTGGGCTATAAGAAAAATTTTTTTGAATATTAGATCATAATTCCGGCATGAAGAGGTTAAAGAGTTCGAAATAACCGTTAGTTTACAAGTTGTAGACCAGCTTTAAAGGTTCCCTGTCACAAGTTACTCAACAAAAAATACCTTTTTAAACTTGTGGTGGAATAATTTTTTTTTCCACAGCTTAAAGTTTACACGTTTACAAGTAGAATGATTTCAAACGTAATGTAATGTGTGATAAAAAAGCCTTTCTTTACCAATTTTTTGTATTTATAGCGTATTATGATCAAAATCATGCATATTATGTTGCAATCATGTTTTCAACTTGTGTATATGGATTTGGCACAGGGGCGGTCCAAACTTTTCTGCTGCCCAGGGCGAGTTTCTAACAATGATGCCCCTCACACCTAGCTTCAAAAATAATTCGCGGGATAAACTAATTATAATAGATGTTGCTATACATGAGAATGAATAAATTAAAGCTCAAATAAAAGTGAGATGTTTGTATTATTAATTAAATCATCAAACTAAGCAACAAACTCACATGTATAAGATCAAACTCATTTATTAACAAAAAGCAAGTCACTTATTGCGATGTCCAATCGCTCCTTTGCTGTCAACAAATGTCTGAACGACAGCTTCTTTCACCTCGCTTGTCAGGAATTTCTTTTCGATATTAATCAAAGATAAACTTGACAGGCGCTGATTTGACATCGAAGACCTCAAATATGTTTTTATCTGTTTCAACTTTGAAAAAGATCGTTCGCAACTAGCAATTGAGTAGCCAGTTGTGAGTAATAAACGATATGCAATGCACAAAGTTGGAAAAACATCCCAGCCAAGCTCAACTAATGAAGCAAGAAAATCTTTCGCATTTTTTGGAAAAGCTCTGTTTCCACTTCGGAAAAGCGTAAGGCAATCAACGATTTCTTCGTAGAGGAAAGATGAGTTCACATCAGTCTCAAAATGGTTAGCAAAATTCTGGCACTGTTGTTTTAAGGTTTTCAAATGTTCCATCTTTTCAACATCAATTGAGTCCAGCTTTACTAAGAAGGAAAACATTTCAGCGAGCCTACGAACGCGGCCTGAGCGTTCTGAAAGTTCGGTCTTCAGTCTGTTTGCGATTTCATTCATTATTCTTTTCATTTCTTTAATTGGTGATAAACCATCATCTTTCACACTCTCTCCAGGCATCATTTTCCTTCGCCTGACTCTTGCCAAGGGTACATTCCACTTCTTACAGTATTCTGATGCCGATTTGACTGCATTCTTTATAATATCTTCAGATTTCAGGTCAATAATTCTATTGAGCCCATCAAGATCATCACTTGCTTGAATTAAATCAATCTTGGGATCTTGTAAACGTTTTGTCACTCTCATCACGGATGACAAAATAGGGCACCAAAATTTTAAGGGAGAAACAAATGTAAATTGCTGCAACGAATGGAGAAGTAAATAGGCATCAGATTTTGTCTCACTTGAAAATTTTCCACCTTCAAAATGCTCAAGACAAGATATAATTTCGTCAAAATTTTCTTGAATGACTACAACTGCGTTGTAATGCGAACTCCATCTGGTCTCACAATGCTTCTTGACTGTTTTCTTAACCTTTGACTTCAGTACTTCCCAACGTGATGTCGAAGATGAAAAGAAAACAAAAATTTTGTCCATAATACCAAAAAAAGTAACCACTGTTGGATGAACTTCAGCTGCATGAACACACGCCAAATTTAAGCTGTGGTTTTCGCAATTGATAAACTGGGCCTGAGGATTGATTTCCAAAATTCGTTTTTGTACTCCAGTTCGTACACCACTCATAACAGCCGCGTTATCGTATGCTTGTCCTCGACAATCATTTAAGTCAATTCCATCATCACTCAACTTCTCAATCACCGTTTTTACTAAGCTTGCGGCATTTTTCTCAGAAACTTGAAAAAACCCAAGAAAAACTTCTTTAATTTCGACATCCTTATTCTCATTGATGTGAACGTATCTCAAAATCTCCGCAATTTGATCTTCACGTGATACATCTGGAGCAGAATCTAACATCAGAGTGAAATATTTGGCTTTCTTTATTTCGGGAATAATTTTCTTCTTAATCATACTGGCAATAAGATTGATTATTTCATTCTGACTCTTTTTTGACAGATAATTGACTTTGTTGGGCTTATTCCTCACATTCTGTAAATGTTTAAACAAAACAACGTCATAATCTGTCAATAGTCTGATTACCTCCAAAAAGTTTCCAGAATTGGTTTCATAAGCATTATCGTTAACCAACTTTGAAACTCCTTCGTCTCTATGACTTCGAAACGCAATATTCTGTCTTGCAAGGAGAAAAACAACATCGACAATTCGTTCAACAATAAGTCGCCATTTCTTTTTCTCACTTACAATATGCTTTTGGAGTTCACAATCAATCACGCGTAATTTTTCAAGTCTTGCTGCAAAATCCAAATATTCACGCATTGCATTTCTGTGACCAGGACTTCTTTCATGCTCATGAATTCGAGGATTCAACTTTCTCCAGGTGCTAAATACATCTTCGTTACAAAAACTTGATTCACATCTTGAAAATAAAAAACAGACAAAGCAGAAGGCTGCTTGTTTGCATGGTGAATATATCAGCCATTTTCTCTGCAAACGCTCTCCATTACTTGACAAAGTTTCAAACCAATGCTTAGAAAGAGATCTTCTTTCTTTTTTAGCAAAAGGACCTTCTTTTTGTTGAAAATTTTCTGGTCCTTGCTGAACTAAGCATTTCACTAAATGTGAGGAAATCGGCTTTCTTAAACGCCCAAAGTCGTGGTCACGAAACAATTCAAAAAATCTTCATCGTTATTGTTACCTTCAGCGTCATCGTTCAAAGTGACAGTACTCGCCTCAACATTAGCACTCACCTCAGCAAAATTATCAGCGTCATCTGGAATCGATTTTTGCGACGAATTTTCATTCTGATTATCACCACCAATGTCAAGTTCTGTGTTAACTGGATCACTGACACCATCTTGGACGACAGTCACGGGTTCACGATTTTCAGCATCCGATTGATCTTTTGCCACGTATTGCTTTTTCACCCACACATCTAAAGAGCCTCTCATGACATTATCTTCTGCTTCTCTGAGTCTTTTCTTGCGGCGATTTTGAGCCCCGCTTGGTTGTATTCGCTTTATCCGTGGGATCAAATTAGGAGAAATCAACTTACACAAGAAATCAAAACCGAAAACTAGTATAAGTAAAACCAACCGTCGTGTTCAGCAGTAATCGTCGTACAGAAATCAAGCATAACCAATTGGCAGCCTCGCATGCACGCAAGTAGTGCGCGCGCGTGACACAGTCGTCATAACAAAGAAAGCGTCATCGACTGGGCTAAATCACGCAATGACCAGACGAGCAAATTGGCGGGAAAGAGCAGTCAGCCATTGCTAACTCACCATCACCACAATCAATCACACAAGACTATACACAAAATGTCAGCTTTTACTTAAATAAAAGCACATCGAGAAAAACATGTGTAATAATACCAACTCTACAGCTTGGATCTGCTGCCCCCTACAGTGTGCTGCCCGGGGCGGCTGCCCCTATGGTCCCCCCCTAGGCCCGCCCCTGATTTGGCATTTTTTATTCTACATTTATTCAAGTTACGCCTATGCATGAAACATTCTAAAAAAATTATATATAATCTAATTTAGAGCGCCCGCTGACAGGTTGTATATGGAGGATTACATACAAATCAAACACAGAAGCCCATTTTTTGGCCAATGTGACAAATAGAAACGTAGTGAGATAAAAAGCAGATGACCTAGAGTAATAAACTATTAATAAATTATACATTTAACTGTTAAAGAGCTGTCGGTAATTATATATGGACCACTTTTTAAAGTCAATGTCTGAAGCAAATTTGTTTTTCGCATGGCCCAAATTAGGATTCTCATGTATAAATCATATAACCGACTCGGTGTTGTAGTGATTTGAGCGTCTGCTTTGCAGTCGATAGACCTGGGGTTCATTACCCTTATCGAGTCACACCAAAAGGCTTTAAAAAATAGTATTGACACATTTCCTGCTCGGTGCTCGGAATTTAAAGGAAGGTTGTGAAGAAAAGTCAGCAAGTTCGCTTGTTGTGTCCCTGGGCAAGGCACTTGACGATATGCCCCCACCTTTATGTCCAAGCCCAGTTTTCCCTCCAAAGAGAGGATTGGTGGCAGGAAGGGCGTCCGACCGTACAAACAAATGCCATGTAATAACAATGAAGATCGGAAATTATCTGCTGTGGTGACCCCCGATTGGGAAAAAAGCCGAAAGACGGCAACATACCGTATATACTCGCTTATTAGCCGCAGTTTTTTTACCTGGAATATAAGCTGTATTTTGCCTGCGGCTTATACACGCAACATAGTCTGAGGGGCAATGTTTTTTCATGAGCCAACACCGAACCTGAGTCATCCAGTGGAACGAAAAATGCCATTTGGCAATGGGCGAAAATATGGTGCTATCATGTCTCTGTCAAAATTCGACATAAACTTACGGAAAAAAGCGTACATACAAGTACACTTGACACAGATAAGGTTTTTTTTATGCATGGATTCTTGTAATATTCTTATATAATGCATAGATTTTTATATTATGCATAGATTCTTATAATTATAAGATTTTTATAATAATTAAATAGGATAGATTCTTTTTCTTTCACGATATCTCTTCTCTTCTCAACATTGCAAATTCTCTCTTCTATTTTTTTCAGATTTTAATATAAAAATAAGTGTTTTTGCTGTGGTGAAGCAATTAACTTTGTATTCATTGACATTTTATTCATTAAAGACTGTCTGTGTGTGAGCGCTATCTTCGACTGATTGATCGTGCAGGTTCTTCACCGGTGAAAAGATTAATTGACCTGCGGCTTATTGGTGAATTACCCTTGATTCTCGATATTTGGCTGAAATTTCTACCGCAGCTTATCTGTGAGTGCGGCTATTAAGCGAGTATATAAATCATACATAAAATTTTATCTATGAATGAAACTTGGACGACCACGTTTGAGCCGATGTTACCTATGCTGACATAACAGTTAGACAAGCCGGAGATGTAAGCCAGGATTTGCCATGCTTAGGTCACAACTGATTCTCGGAAATTTCTATAATTAAACGAAAAAATTTCTGGCTGAGCAGGTCATTAAGCATTTACCCATTTATTCAGCTTAAGTATGTTTTTTTTTATCGTTTTTTAATTTCTTCAAATATGCTCTGTTTCGCTATTATGCAAAGTGATGTCATAATACTGTTTGGAACTATTTTGATGAAAACAGCAGCTGGCAGAAGCTGTACTTATTATCTACTGCCTAATTGAAGGCAAATATAAACAAATAAAATCTGTTATTGGTGTGATGCACGTTAAAGTAAAAGTGATGTACTACAGTATTAATTACACCGACATACCGGTATAAATCTAGTTTTAAATAACACTGTTTAAAAAAATTTTTGTAGCTGATAAGTTAAGAATGATTTAGAGGTGATTTTGGGGTGCTGAATCCAAATCTGCTATCATTTTTTTCCATCACGTCTAGATTTTGAGTTATAAACATACTAGGTGAAAACTGAGATACCGTACCTGTTTGTGAAACTGTAAATTGTTAAAATGGTCATTATAAAGCTTAAAAACCTAGAAATGCCAGCTCAGTGCTTTTGTAGTTAATCCTCCTTTGAAGTTTGCAAAAGAAATTTAGTCCTCCATTAAAGGCGACGCGACTTACATCTATACTTCTATTGATGTGATTCTTTTTCTGTGTGCATGTCATAAAACGCCACGTTCTAGCGAAATTTGGTTCGATGAAGTGAGTTACGTGTCTGTATACCCGTGGATAGACTGAACAAACTTATTGTTTCTGGTTAGCAGAAATTTGAGCTTGGAAAGTTTTCTTTCGTCGATTAGCAAAATAGGTTCTGGATTCTTTAATGTACGGGTCCACACCCACGGACGTAAGGTTTATGTTAGATCAAAGACACGTTGATAGTCTGTGTCAGAAATTTTAACATCAAGAGTATGATACAAAGAATTTGCTACAAATAGTACTGCAATTCTTGTATTTGTCATGGTATTTTGCAGTTTAGTTCAAAGTTCCAGTAGGCTTCATGCTGAAATTGATGTAGCTGAGAAAATCGCTAATTTAAACGTTTTTGTTTAAGAAAACGCAACTCCTTTTTTGTTTGCAGGGTACCACTCGGAGAGTTTATAGTAAGTGAGATCTATTTGAAATCCTAACCTCTATGAACATAGCACGTGATCACCATAACCGTATCGTACATCGATTTATTGAGTTATATAGACAATCTACGCGCTTTATATGCATGTTCACACAAATGACGTGATTATTTCACAGAGTAATAGTATTGCAAATAATAAACGCCTCCCTCCCATAACTTGATGAGACTATCCCTGGACGCGTTTCGTCCTTTTGGACTCATCAGCAGGGCTTGTCCCGTCATTACCAAAAGCCAAAACTCCATATTTGCAATAATATGAAAATGTATCATTCCATTACAAAATCCTTCGCACCCACCACGCGCGTGGTGGGTGCGAAGGATTTTGTAATGGAATGATACATTTTCATATTATTGCAAATATGGAGTTTTGGCTTTTGGTACTGACGGGATAGGCCCTGCTGATGAGTCCAAAAGGACGAAACGCGTCCAGGGATAGTCTCGCCAAATTATGGGAGGGAGGCGTTTATTATTTGCAATACTATTACTCTGTGAAATAATCACGTCATTTGTGTGAACATGCATATAAAGCGCGTAGATTGTCTATATAACTCAATAAATCGATACTTTTTTGTTTGTTACTTTTGCAAAATGATAGATAAAAGGAAATGTACAACTAATCCCAATAGCTTTTGCTATGTTTGTGGAAAATACTGTATACACTGCTAGCACATCGTCAAAATATTGCTCATAAAATGAAAACTGCATATAAGTACTACTTCGGTTGCAAAGTTGGTGACCAAGACAAAAAATGGGCACCTCAAATTTGCTGCAATTCTTGCAACACTCAGCTACTCAGGTGGGTTGTTGGTAAGCAAAAGAAGATACCTTTTGCAGTTCCCATGATCTGGCGTGAACCAACTGACCATGTTACAGATAGTTATTTTTGTTTAACTAATATAAAAAGATCTTCTAAAAACAACAAATCTAAAACTGTTTATCCAAGTTGCCAGTCTGCCCTGAAACCAGTTCCGCACAGTACTGACATACCAATTCCTAAAGCTCCTTCTCGAGAAGTTTTTGAACGTCCAGAGTCTTCATCTGAACCAGACAGTACTAGTGAGGCTACGTCAAGTGATTTGGAATTGGTTGCAGCTAGCTCAAACACTCCAGTTTTCATAGATCAAAGCAAGTTGAACGATCTTGTGAGAGATCTGGCATTGCCAAGATACAAAGCTGAAATTGTGGGGTCACGCTTTAAGCAATGGAACTTACTGGAACAAGAAACTAAAATTTTAGAGTTTCATCATCGCAATGAAAAACTCAGCTCATTCATTCACTACTACAATGGCTTGTGCTTTTGTAAAGATGTTGATGGCTTAATGATGGAGTTAGGATATGAACACAGGTGTGATGAATGGAGACTATTTATCGATTCGAGCAAAGCAAGCACATAGGCGGTGCTTTGCATAATGGTAACACTCATTCGTCCATACCTGTAGCACGTGCACTGTAACTGAAAGAAACTTGTGAGGCAATAAAGCTGTTGTTAGATGCTCTGCAGTATCCTAAATATTCTTGGAAGATCTGTGGAGATTTAAAAGTAACATCTCTTATTTTAGGATTACAGTTGGGTTATACAATATATATGTGTTTTTTTTGCACCTCTAAAATAGTCGAGATGACAGCAACCATTTTAGTAAAGTGCTGTGGGAACCAGGACAAGCACTTACTGCAGGCAGATTTAATGTCAAGCATGTGCCATTAGCTGATCCGAAAAATGTCCTTCTTCCACCACCTTACATTAAATTAGGATTAATGAAGTGCTTCGTTAGAGCAATGGATCATCAAGGGGGTGGATTTAAGTATTTGAAGGAAGAATTTAGATTTTACAAAAGTGTTGCTAAACTAAATGCGATTATTTTCATTGGTCCCGAAATTCAAAAACTTTTTGCTTATGAAAATTTTCCAAAAGATCTTAATACAAAAGAATGGGAGGATTGAAACACATTTAAGTTGGTTGCAGAAAAGTTTCTTGGAAACCATAGAGCTAAAAATTACATCGACATTGTGGGAAATATGATAGAAGCATTCAGACGTCTTGGTAGTAGAATGAGTTTACAGTTGCATTTCTTGCATTTACACCTCGAATTTTTTCAAGAGAATTTAGGTGCTATGAGTAATGAACATGGTAAAAGATTTCACCAGGACACAGCGGTTGTGGAAACACGCTACAAAGGGAAAAGTAATGCTAATATGATGGGAGACTATTGTTGGTTTTTGCAGACACAGAGCGAAACAAAATATCATCGCAGTGCAAACCGTGTCAAAAGACAATAGACTTGATATTGCGTTTTAAATTCCATGAATTCTTTATTTGTGTTATCATGTTTTTCGAATTTAATGATTAAACTTTAACTGAAATGATAAGCAACTTTTGTTATGTTTCAATAATGTAAATTAAAAATTTTACATCATAACTCGTATCGTTGTATCTCTAAAACTTGACGTGATAGAATAAAACTAAAAATAGATTTGAATTTAGCGGCCAAAATATAGTCAAGATCAGCAAAAAAATCCTGAGCTACATTCAAAATTTTTTTGAACAGTGTAATGCAGCGACACCCAATTAAAAAAACTAAATTGTAGGTGGACCCACTTTAGACTACTGTTTCTGAGTCGTGTTGCGTGCCTGACTACTCTTAATCTCTAATGCAGAGATAGGCAAACGGTGGTCCGCCGTCTAACTTTGTCCTCGTTGATAATTTTTGGTGGGACGTACACAGGTTGCAATTGCAGGCATCGTTGATTGCAATAGAAAAAAATTACAAGTTTATAAAGTTAAAATAAAAAAAATAGCTATTTCATTGAAAAAAGCAGTAAAATACATCAGTTTGAACAAACTTAACAAAATTGACTTTCACAGAGTCGATTACAAAAAAAACATCTTTAACTGACATAAGGTAGCAAATTTTTGAAGATGGTCCCAATCAGGTTTCTTCGGTGCTGATAAGACCTTAAACAATAATTGAAAGTATAGGCCAGTTTTAATAAACCTCGGCTGACCATTGCCCAAAAAAAAAATATTGATTACGTACTACGGCAAAGTGGAACGAAATGCCAATTTTTATGTAATATCTTGCAGGCTTGGAAAAAAATTATGCTCCTCTTTAGCGCAAAAACCTGGTTGGTGGGTTATTTCCTTCAGCCATAATCAATTGTAATGTAACTAAACAGCAGATGTTGAACTCTGGGTTATTTTGCTCTCACCTGGCTGAGTTTTTACCGGGATCAAGAAAAGCACATGCAGCCACAAGCTGTAGGTTTTATAGCTAGGCTTACAATTACAAAAATATCGTCAGGATAGCTCGATCCTGTAAATATATCAATCATTATCCTGTGAATAACATAGGAGTATGTATCCAATGTATAAAGTGCAATTCTGTCTGTGTGTATGCCTATCTGTTTGTCTGTCTGTCTGTATGTCTGTTTTAACTCCTCTGAAACTGCTGGAGGTACAAGCATCAAACTTGGCACGATTGATCACCACCCCGTGGTGAGTGTCATATGGGTATTCGTGACGTCATGATGACGATATCATCAAAAATAATTTTTTTAGAATTTGCATTACTTGTCAGAAGACAACTCCTTTTTGCTCAAGCAAAAACCAGCTTCCGACTTACCACATTTCAAACACTTTCATTTGCTTGGGGTCTAAAATAATTTCACAATCAAAGATTCATTGAACAATCTGTTTTTTGTTCTTTCTCAAAAAGTATTCATCGCAGCAACGCGATTGAACGTTCTTTTAGGAGATATTAATAAGCTGCTTTTGATAAAAACAATTTTACAACAATTAAAGCTTATTTGACTATGCTGCGAGCAATAGGAAGGTTGCACGCACGTGATCAAACGTCATCAAAATGCGCTTTCAAAAAAACTGGCTGACCATTTTGAATGATTTTGCATTGAATTGAATAGGAGTGATATCGTTTTATGCAAAGCAAATCGATAAACGTGACAGTTATTGAATGAACGTTAAATATGTTATTTTACTGATGTTAAGGAATGAATCTAAGGTCAAAGTAAGATAAGAGGGGGTAAGGTTTGCTTATTATTGCTAATAGTTGGGCTAATTTTATGGGCTAAACATGCAGGCTTATTTGTATCCGCTTCTGTGAGGGTTTCATATTCGATTAATCAGCCTGTTTCGGAATGCTGAGTATAAGTTAATTGTAATGTGTAACTTATACAGTATATTTAGTGGCATAAGCATTCTGAAAAGTTGAAAACTTAAGTTATACTGTAGCCTAAATGACAGGGCAGACTTCTGTACCGTTTGTCATATGCTGGATTAGTTATTGTTGGACAAAATAGTAAGTTTTTGAAATTTTTTGTCAATAGTGATTGCAGGGCAGTCATATTGATATGTCAGATGTAATTGCGTGACCTTAACTACTTCTTAAACAGTTGTTTGGGTTATTACCTAGGCTGCTGGACCAAGGGTAATGTAAAAATTACGGCACCGATTTATTCATTCATGCGTATGAGCTCATGCTCTGTTTGCATGTCTTTCGTCACACTGGGTCACCACGACGGGTAAAGTGCTTGGCCCCATCGCCTGTTTGCCACATAAAGATGGAGGCATACCGTTAAATGCCTTGCTCATGGACACAACAAGTAAGCTTGCCGGCAAGCTTACCGTACCGGTAGTAATGATCAAATAATAATTGTTTTTGCTAATGCACCGACTGGTATCTAAGTGGTATAGTTTATTTTTAAGTGAGGAGCAAATGGTAGTTAGATGGCACTTCTCTTAGGGGCAATTTTTTAAAAATTAGCACACTGTGCTAGGCTTATACTAGCCAATTGAAAGACCAAATCTCAACCAAATTGCTTTTGGTCAAATTTATTTGTTTCCGAGAATCCAACTAGCAATAATTCATTCCAAATTTTAATTAATTTTTTATTAGTTTTCAAAATAACCTCAAAAGTTGGTGTTCGCCCTATATCTCTCCAGCATAAATTAGAGCTTTTGGTCAGCCACTTTTTTTGGCGCGAAAGGTGTGACGTTATATGCAACCTTCCTATTCTTTATTTAAGCACTTTAAGCCCAATAAGCAACTTTTCTTCTCTACTTGGCTTGCACGCTTAAACTGGTTCTATGATGTCATAATATGTCTGGTGCGATTAACATAAATCTTCGCTACCGAAGATCATAATATCAAGATGTTTTCAAAAATTGCAACATTTTTGCAAAATTAGTTTAACAAAAAACTGATTTGTGACCTTACTTTTCAACCGATTTTCAAACTTTCTTCAACAAATTAAAGGTTATTTCAAGGCGAGTCCGATAGTGTACCGCATGTACAATTAGTATTAGTTTTTATACTGAAAAAATTGAACTTCAGGACCTGTGGTGTAACTTTTTACCTCTCCCAAAAACTCTAAAACAGGTGACTTTAATACAACAAGGTTATAATAAAGTACTAACAATTACTATCCTTTGAAAGCTTAGCAAATTTTCTTTCCAGCAATATGTGACTCCAATTACTTAAGGCTACGGATTGGTTTATAATGGCTGATCAAAACATGGCTGCCATACGCGAAGTTTCATTTTTAGTTGAACAATTATCCCACTTGACCTAACAAAGTTGCAATTGCTACACAAAGTTAGTTCTTTGCTACATTTTGACTCCTTTTTCTCACACGCGTGGTTCTTTTGCATTATCTGTCGATGTTTTCAAAAAGATCCATCAAAAAACTTATGTCTCCAAATGTTTATAAAATGTAGTTTATCGGTTAAAACACACAAAATTTTAGTGCCTGCATTTCACAAAATTGCAATTTCTGGAAGAACTAAGTCCTTTGGTACATTTTGTCTGTTCTTTCTCAATAGCGTGGATCTTTTGCATTATCAATCAAATTATTTAAAAAGATTTATCAAAAAATGAAGTCTACAAATTTCAATATATAGCCTACTCCAAGCAAAACACTTGGTGATCACCCAAGAAAAAGACGATGGGGTAAAGATGGTCCTTTCTTATTGTTTGCAACAAAATGTAAGGGTCGAGCTACATATGATCTAAACGTTAAAGCAATTTCCTTTGCAGTTGGGCAAGGCTGCCGCAGCAGCCAGCTGATTTGATATTCTTAACTTGGACATTATTAATGGGGGCTCCCGCTACTGCTATAACTTAAACTGTGAGTGCTTCATTTCCGGTTAGTTTGCTCTTTGCATGGCGGCGTTTAAGCCAGGGTCAAGAAACATGCACGCAGTCAGAGACGTTAGTTCATATTTATTCGCGGTAAGTAGCGATCTTAATGATAATGGCTCAAAACGCATTGTAAAGTCATACTGTCAAATGACATCCCAATGCTTGTCATTGTTTAGGGAATACAGCAGCAGGTAGCAAAATTATCCACTATCATTTTAATAGCGAACATATATCGTAAAGCCCATAATTGATATTTGCGATTGCAAGAATAGGCCTATCGGTACAAAACACTAATCTTCATTTAACAGTAGGGAGGTCTGGACCAGGGGCAAAGTTAAAGGTAAAAAAATCCTAATTTCAAGAAAAGATCAATTAAACAATAATAGCATCAATTTGTAAAACTGGATTAAGAGAAAATGTTTTGGTTTGAAAAGAGCTTAATAGGCGCCGGTTGCAATTGGTTTGCCTATATGACTTAAAGGAAAGGCAGGACCCCTTTTCTTGCTATGGCCGAATTAAAGCAAACAGCGCTGGCAAAAATCTTAATGTCACCAATATTAATACAAAAGCGGGCCCACCAAATCGTCAAATAGGCCAACCGCTGAATAGCTCATTTCTTTATGGGTCAAAACGACCACCATTTGGGCGACGCCAACAATTTTGACTATGTTTCACTTCCACACCCCCCTTACTCTTTAAAAAATTACGAATGGTAGTTTGTGTCATCGTTTTTTGTTTTTAAATACTTCCAGTCTAACATGATCATCATTACATGTAGAGAACTATGGCTTATATTTAGCAAAACATTTTGCTGTGGCTCTCATAAATGCTTGTACAGTAAAGTTGGCGTAGCTGCATTAATTGAAACGTTTTAAATCGGCACGGGTAATATTATGGACCGGCCGGGTTTAAATCGCATCATACTTAGAAGAAATATGTTTTCTATTTTGCTTTATAATAGCTTTATAGAGCTACCGGAATCAAACCAAACATTTGGGGAAAAGCAAGGACTCTTTAAACTCCCCTTGGCACGTCAAGCAGGGAGAAAAGAACATGCTACATAATGAGAAGCCATGGAGGACTTTAGAAATTAGAAGGAAATCAAACGAAAACAGCGTCACTGTGTAAAATCGCACCACACGAAGGACATTATTGCTATTTTGTTTTAGAATAGCTAAATATCAGAAATATATTTCCTACTTCCAAACTACGGGAAAGGCAAGGCTCCCTTGGGTTCGTGTCAGCAATGAACAGAGCACATAGACCTAAGGCATAGCCAGGATCTTGAAATGACATTTTCTATTAGGAAAAGAAGCACGAAAAGTCGTAAACATCTTATGTGCAGAATACACACAAACGTTTGGTAGCTCTTTATACGAGGGCCTGATAAGTGAAGCCGGCTTGGCCGGCTGAGCCGACACTCTCAATCCCGACGTTACTGACAGTGGCTCTTCGGGTGACGCCGTCGTATATACTATAAAGCAAAAATTTTTTCTTATGTTGATATGCTGCTTGTTAAGGTATTTATGTCATTTATGTCTATACTCTACAGCAGGGCTACTCAACTAATTTTAATGAAGGTCCAGCCGCAGAAGTTTAGTATTTCCTGAGGTCATGAAACTATAATTACCAGCACATACAGAAAGATACTTGGATTTTCCCATAGTCTACACTATTTATTAGCCAAACAGGTAATGACCTTTTTTTTTTTTGGAGATCACCCCCACCGCAGGCGGAACAGCGCCTAATTGCAGCCGATGTGAAGCTGATCTCGTCGCCCATAATTAAAAAAATCTCGAATTCAATTTGAGCGTCCCGTTTTTGATTAAAAAAATATGATAAGCCCAAATGAAGCTTGAGGTCCAGCTTTAACCCTTGAAAGGTCCGGATTCGGACCGCGGTCCGCCAGTTGAGTAGCCCTGCTCTACAGCAATGTAATAAAATCCCAAATTTAAGAAAAAATCATCATAAAACAGTAACCATAACCATAACAATTTCTAAAACTGAATATTGTCGCTTTTGTCGCTATGCCGGAAAGAAGACCAATAGCGCAGCCAAATTAGTAACTTAATACCAAAGATACAAATAGTAAAGCGGCAGCACCAAATCGCAAAATTGGCTTATCATAGAATAGTTTTTTTTTTAATTGTTAAAGCAACCTCCATTTTGCCGCTACAATTAGTTTTGATTATGTACAATCCCTGCTCCCTCACAAGTATTAACCATAATAATTTGTGGCAAGATTCTTTGTGAGCATTGCCAGTCATGAGGAAGAGAATATGATGATCACAATTTCGTGTACAAGGATCGTGAAAATGCATAAAATTCATTAACTTTTCGCTGCTGCTCACACAAGAGCCGGATGGGTGAAGCCGGCTTGGCCGGTTGAACCGAAATACTAAACGCCGACATTACTGGTAAAGGACCTCTGTCGGGTGACGCCGTCAAAGCCAGTTAATATATGTATATATCTAGCCAGGAACCATGTAAATATCCTACAATAAGCATGAATCCTAGTGATGATAATCCATTTTTATTACCCTTATTTGAGGGATGGTTCCGCCTATTTTGCCATAGTAACGTTGTTCGGCTCGTGACTTTTTGTAAAAACTAAAAAAAATATATACTTTGCACCTTGAGCTCTTTTCACGATTTGCCTGCCCATACCAGCAAGAGCATGTTCATTTTATTGCTCTGACTCGATCATTGAGCTCTCTACTGTCAAATCGACTAACTACGTATATGTAGGGTGGCGCACGAGTGTATTCACACTAAAGAACCTACTAAATCTGATGTATTGGTTATTCTTCTCCTAAGTTAGCTGCCTGTACTTTGCTGAGGAAGCTGCGGGTCTTCATCGATCGGTTGCAAGATTACAAGATTTTGTACATATTGAAATTCTCAAAATAAATTTCTATCTCCTTCTAATTAGGAGTAGCGTCTTTTACTTTACTGTTGATACACTCGCGCGCCACCCTTACATATATATTTATTTATACACATTATAGTTGCTGGACGGTCAAATGTACTGCACCGATTATTGGCTGAACAATTTCTATGCCGTTTTTATAGCGTTTTTGTGCCGCTTTTTTTACTATTTAATGCATTTTGTTTTGTTTGCAGACGTATCACCTGATGAGCTTCAAGGCGAAACAGACAGTTGCGTTTCTAATGTTTGTTCTATAGTAGTGCAAATAGATATATTGCGACTCTAAAAAGTTTGCTGTTGAGCACTGTAAGGCTGAGTGATTTTCTCCTTTACATATGTTATACATATTTATATCATTAGCGGCATTTCACAACTTTAATTTATGACTCCATGTATTTAATAAAACTGAAAGCATAAAGTTTATGGAATCCTTTGCTGCTTGTGAGTAATTGCAGTCTTAATTTAATGGTTGGGAAATCGGAACTTTGAGCATTTTATTAAATCCAAAATTTGAGGTGGAATTAATAAAAAAGTGGGTCAGTAGGTTTATACCACAGTGAAAAATTGCAGCTATAAAGGGAAATGTTTAGCTTGAAAATGGGTTCTTAGGCCAACTGGGTGACGGATGCAAAACATTGGAGAGAGGTTTTGCCCCTTTCTCCCTATACCGGCACCAAGGCAAATAGTTCTAGCCAAGGAGCTTGACGTCACAAATATCATGACAAGGGGATCGCACCAAGTCGTGAAATAAACCTACAACCAAATTAGTTATTTCTGAAGTTTTAAAACAAAAATAATAATGGCGCACATTCCTAACTTTGGCTTTGTGCCTCTATACTTGTGGGAAAGAACAGATAGAATTTGTAAGACCAGTCTTAATTCGACGTACCATTATAAAGACTGGGGACACAGAGGCAATGCTTCCATTTATAACAACTTTTTGTTACTGCTATCAGAAATGTTGCTTGAGAGAAGCCAGCCGAACCGGCCTTTTTAACCCGACACAATCGAATGGCGGTCCTGCCGGACGGCGCCTGCTAGTATGAATATGTGGCCTGTATATTTACCATAATGTAGCGAACTGTTTCCTCCTCTGAAACTACATCATGTCTACAAATTTATTCTTGCTAATTATTTTATGTTTGGCAGTTTGTTTCTCGCTTTTTCACTTTAGTCAGTAGCCTTAAGATGAAGATGTTATACCATTGTGAGAGGCAGAAACAGATCGATGTTTTGATGTCGAACACGCTTTTTTCCATTGTTTTGGGTTTGTCACATCGATTGCTTCAACTTTGGTCTTGCACGTGCCTCCAATCGCGTAAACGTACTTTCCAAGCTTTGATAACGATCCCAATCGGTGATCATTTTTCAAATCCTGTACAAAGTGTTTTAACATTTTAGCAAGAGAATTGGAAATATTTCATTGTGAAAGCAGCTATGCAACACTATGTTGAACTGTTAAAGTATGAACCAGGGATGGCGAACCACTGACCCGTCACTGGCGCCTCAGTGACCCATTTGTAGATTCGTTATCACGGCACTAGTCGGTTGAAATTTTTATGGTGAGGACCTTTTTTTATAGATTCAGCCGCAATATATGGGTTGGAAAAGAGGTGAAGACCTTTTTTCTTTGGACATTACTCTGCAAAGTTGTTGAATCTATGACTCACTGTCTTCAAATTTACTTGTGGCATATTGTTAAATGTATGACCAACTTTTGCTTTTTCCAGTTAAGGATTTTATGTGTGACTCATTCAATTGAAAAGGCTCGCCATTCTTGATAAAAACGATAAACGTCTTTTAACATCGCTTTTTTTAAAGCTGTTGAATCAAGATAAACTAAAAGCAAGCCATTGAAATGTGGAAACATTATCTTCCAGAAGATTTGGATACTTTTAATTTGATAGGTTTCTAGAAACTTTTGATCAATGGGATTAGTCTAAACTCTATTTTCCTAAACATGGCACTCATTCGAGAAGAAACACATCAAAAACACACGGTGTTTAACAGCAAATAAGTTGTAAAAATAGAAAGTTACCGGAAGATTTGTGATGTTAAACGTCTTTACATCAACGTGGAAAACTTTAGAACCACTGAGAGCTAAAAATGCAGCTGTAAAAACAAACTTGTTTTTAAAACTATTAAATTATGCCTCTTGCTTGCAACAAATTCATATTCTGATAATAATTATCATTAAATAAAATCATCTATTCATGCAGTTCATTTGGTAACACTACATCTTTAGCCTTAATTGTTGGTGTTAGGTATTTTGAATTAGCAACGATGAAGATAGATGGTTACAACACACCAAACTTTCTTATTTGCATATGAGGGCTACACTTTCTGACAACTATGTTCATAAATAAATGTTTTAATAAAACATAAGAAAATTTTTTCTTCTAAAAATTTCTTTAAGAAAACATATTCTAAAGAAAACTTTTGTCAACTTGATTTTTCAGAACCATCATGAAACGCGCACTTCAAAATTAATTGATATGATGCAGTGGTTTCGGCGACCGCTTTCCAGTCTTTATACTTGCATATACAGGTACAAAATCCAATGCCCGAAATTCTTGGGATCACTTGTGTCTCCGTGTTTAGATGTTTTCGAATTTTTGAATATTTATATTTACGTATCAATACTCACAAACAAGTGTGATAACTAAAGGCTACAAAATTTTTACTATCCTTTAGCATTGTAATATACCGATACATGAAACAATGAAATAATTAACGTCATATGTAATGAAACACATTGTGGGACAATGACGACCGAAATCAAACATTACCATAATTTTTCAACTGAGAAACGTACAAATATTTTTACTATTTTGGTCAAAGGAAGAGTGCAAATGCCATTTACTGTTTATTCATATGCTAAGAAGTAATAATGGAGCAATAAATTGGTAAAAAACTGGTAAAAGACGTAATGAAATAAAATGCAGAAAGTGAAGTCCTTAGAATAGAAGAGTGAAAACCCCTGCCAAAAAGTTCGGTTTTTCGAGCTTTTCAGTTTCTAGACGTTCGTATAGTAGATTGTGAACCTGTACCGTGTGCTCAACTTTAAGTCGCGTCTGAGCACACATTTACATAAAATTTGCAGTCAGAGGCTTTTTGCCCGGCGCATTACGTTGAAAAGACGTGTGAGAGCTTTCGTAGTGTCCATTGTTTGTCTGCTTATTTCAACTTATGCAGCGATTGTTGTAGCAATGAGCAATGAGCAATGAGCAATGTAGCAATGAGCTTTTAATAGATATTCGCAGTGATCGTAACACTGTAGATGTTCCGAAGTCTGCTTTGTAGTTACCGCAATGATCATCAGAAACCACGTTTTGGTGGTGTAATTTACATTTTTAAGTATACCTATATTCAGGAGTGCCATAGACCTGCATTCACAAACTAAGACAATTGAAAAACAAGTTTTTCTTATCATTTTTAGTAGTCATTCAGATTTATAGAAGTTATTTAAAATTATGCCATAGATGGAAATTGTGAGTACAGGCTGCATATTAAGTTGAAAAACTTTTCTACAAAGTCTCAAAATAGTTAGCTCAAAATCTCAAAGCAGCTACGAAAAATTGACTGTCTAAATCAAGTCTTATATCTCTGCTTACAGTAGAATGAGATAAAAACGGTTACTACAAACATTGTTGCATATTGCTAAAAATAAAAATAAATAAGGACCTAAATCAAAAATAGGGGCGTTTTTCAGAAATAAGGACAACGTTACTTTCTACGAAGTAGACCTTTAAAATAACAATCTTTCCCAAAAAACAAGAAGATATGGAAGTCCTGTCTGCACAATACGTGCTACTTCACTGAGTTGCACCCTATGGACTTTCTATTCTTTTTAGCGTCATATTTTAATTCTTTAGCTATCAGATAGGAGGGCAGGAATTGTTGAGCCACAATGTTGTGTCATCATCCAGTGTTTTTAGACATGTTCCTTGCGTGGGGAACTGGGTAGTATTGTGTGATCTGCAGTTTACTTTTTTACGTCACACTTGCATGCCGCGATAGAAGCCAATCCCCATTTTTGGATTGAAAAATGGATGAGTCCGATACCAGTCCTGAAGCAGTGTAGCTTAACTCATGCAGCCTTGATTAATGAGACTACAAGAGAGTAAAAAAATGCTATTGGAATGATATGGTAAAGTTGGCTAAATGCTGATTGCCACTTCACATTCCGTGCATATTGCGCCCAGTGTGCCGCACTAATTTCCAAAGCGTCTTAAGGTTCTCCCACAACACTGTAAACGGGTGCCAGGACATGTGTTTATCAATTTTTGAACTGTATAGTTTGTTTATTCGAATAAAACTTTTCAAAACAATCAAAAAGCCAGGGGTTCAAATAAATTTCGAGCTGATAATGCAAGTTACCTGATTATAATGATCACCATTGAATTAAATTTATAAACTATGCTATGGCATTCCATTAAACTTTACAACATGTACATACTTGACCTTTCAACTTACTTGAAAATTTTGATTGTTTTTCCTCTTTAATGATGCGTGGTGGTGGGATTTCTGATGGAGAACAGCCATCGACGATATCTACAAAATAAAAATCTTTATGAAATTCAATGCCATTTACGTTGTGACGCAAATTTGGAAAACAAATTTTAATTTTAATTTGCAGCAAAATTCATTCAATTACAGAATCATTTTTCAATGAGAAATCAAATATCGGTTACTTCTAATCGACTTTTCCGATCAAGAATTTTTAAACGAGGTCTATGAAGTCCTTGGAGAGCAATGGAGAAGCTACAACTCACCATAAAAATCAGACTCAAAAAAAATGATCGCCATTTATTTTCTGTTTACTTTGAATTACAGTATCGGTTTTTTTACGGTGCGGATCCTAGTTTTGGCAGAATGTTAATGAAGTACGGAACACAAAACAGTAAAAACTTTATTCAAATGGATTGCCCATTGATCAGTTGTAAGTAGCTTGCAAGTATAGACAATTAAGCTTACAAAATTAGTAACTTGAATTTGAAAATTTTTTAAATATTTGTTCGATAATTGTGTTTAAATGATATGGTCAAGCTTTTGAATTTCAATGGCTTTGTTGCAGTTTTATTGGGTACAGCACTTTAAGGCAATTTCCCCTCTTTAGTCGCCTTTTTTGAGGTCAACCAGCAGTAATCGCATTTCTTAAAGAAGATCTGAAAACGAGTTTTTTGTGTATCCAACAAAAGATTTTTCGTGTCCCGAGAATCTACATTAATATTTTGAACCGTGTGTTTATCAATGCGGTAAGATAGGGTTCTTCGTGTAAGTTCGTGCGTATGTAGGGTTCGCTTTCACTCTCCCCGAATTATTGGGTGTGCGAACATGAAACCAGGTACAATTTGTGATTGCCCCAGTCAAAAAGAAGTGAATACAGTAGGCGCCGCTTATTATGACCACGGATAATATGACCAGCCGCTTATTATGACCAATTTGGTACGGTCCGGAATTTCTCCATTTAAAATTCTCAGTTTAATATGACCAACATTTTCTCCATTTCTCTTATTACAGTACAGTATTTTTTCCTGCCACACACTTGTAACTTCGCCTTTCAACATATTGTTACATACTGTACTTAGTTTTACCATCACTTGTACTGTCACAGTACTGTACTTTGTTTTACTGCCAACGTCACACTGTTACTTCGGTTAAACGATGAATTTGACGGTGTTTGGACTTCTTGTGGTTTACGGCGTCGATTCAGGAGCTGTTATGGAGGCTTCGGCTTTTATGACCATTCGGATATTATGACCAAAATGGTCTGGTCCCAAGGTGGTCATATTAAGCGGCGTCTACTGTATTTTCAAATTTGCCTTTGTTCACGTAGAAAACCAATTTTTGAATCTGAGGACGTGTACAGTATTTCGGCGAAGACCGCATTTCATTGACAAATTAAAAACACATTATTCGGATAAGAGTATACTTCATCTGCAATTGTTCACATTCTCAAAAAGTAATTTAGCATCTTTAGCTATTTATAAAATGAATTTAATTGCAATTTATTACTGATTTGAAATAGACAAATTATATTTTATTTTCAAATAATAATACTGTTTGTTGAGGGAAAGTTGATAAAATGTAAAGTTTGGGGAAAATCTAAGAAAGCGATATCCCTAAGTAAAATCACAAAGTAAACGGGTAAACGTTTTTTCAATTTTGTTTGAAAACAGTTTAAGAAACCTATCGGGGTCGCGAACAACTATTCAGGCATCAACATGGCTCCACTCGCCCCGTTGCTTTTCTTATAAAGGAAACAATTTACATGAAGACGTAGCCTAAGACTTACAAAAATTTAAGGGAAAATCAAAAGAAAACAACGTAGCTACATGTGACAGAGCATCGTTTACGGGAAAACATTTTTACCCAAATTAGATTTACAGTTGAGGCTAAAAATGTTTGAGAAGGCATGTTTCTTTTCACCTCCCTGGTAACGCCTGTGAAGGAAAAAGTGCATACAAAGCGTAGACAGAAACTAGAGGTCACAAATATGTTTACGAAAGAGAGAGCAACAAGTCGTAAAACAAGCCTACTCCCTAATACCCTACTTTTACATGTGTGAAAACGATTATTAGCCTGGTTTGATACCCTTATTTTTTGGCTTTAGTTGTACCCTGGTTTTCGCTGAAAGGAGCAGTAAAAAAATTGGGGAAAGAAGAGTAGGTGTTACAGCTATACTACCATAATGTTTTTGATTACGTACCCTTTTATAGTATACTTGGTTTTGAAAATGAATTTGCTGTGTCAAAAAAGTTTTTGTCTTTCGGCAAAGCCAATTCAGCGGGCTGAATCAATATTCTTAACACCGACGTCATTGGCGAGTGCCATTCAAACCACGCCAAGACAGACCTTTAGTAACCATGTCTAACCCGCGTTCTTGAAAAAGTTTAGTATCAAACCAATAGATTTTCACGAAACTCTTGTGTAATTCTTTATCTTTAATTCTAAGTTTTTCCTACCAATCTTCTCACCGACGTTTCAGTGTTTCATATATTTCAGTAATTTACAAGATTGTTTTATTCGTACCCCTGACGAACCCAACCGCGAAACAAGTAGTAGTGTCTGTAATCAACAAGTTCTTGTGATCTGAAATGATGGTTGTTATTACTCTGGCGTTACCTATAGAACACTCTGTCAATTCGACCAAGATCACGCTTGCGTTGTAACTCAAAACTTGATTGCTTCTAGCCAGCGTTTAATGTGTTGCAGCCACTGCAACTTCGATGCATACATGCGCAGCTATCGCAGCAATGAGATCTAGCTACCAAGAGTCGTATGAGCACGAAGATGTTACAAACCACAAATCGAAAGTTACCAACAGCAATGTTAATATATAAACCGAACGGAATCTACGAAAGTAGTTATCATGATAGAAGTGACTAGTCGCCGTATGGAGTGCACTCTTTTGACGCCGGACCACAGCCAGATGCCTGCCGTTGCGCTACAAATGCTTTTTTTTTTGTTTTATTTGACATTTTTATCCTCCATTCACGAGAAAGCGAATTGTATCGCTATACTTTGGACGGGAAGTCCGCACTCGCTTGGGAGTTGCCTTTTTCGAGGTTTTATGGGCCACCTGTCTTCCACATAAAGGCGGAGGCGTCCCGTTAAGTGTCTTGCCCAAGGACACACCAAGCGAACTTGCCGGCTTGTTCTCCACAACCTCCCATAAATGCCGAGCGCCAAGCAGGGAAGTTATAGACACCATTTTTTAAAGTCTTTTGGTATGACTCGACAAGGGGAATGAACCCCAGGTCTACCGACTGCGAAGCGGACGCTCTAACCACTACGCCATCGCGTCGGTTTAGATCAGGGATATGAAGCCTGCAGCCCGCGACGTAAAGTTTTGTGGCCTGCAGAATAATTTTTTACCTGGTAAAG
This sequence comes from Trididemnum clinides, assembly GCA_963675345.1. Taxonomy (NCBI): domain Eukaryota; kingdom Metazoa; phylum Chordata; class Ascidiacea; order Aplousobranchia; family Didemnidae; genus Trididemnum; species Trididemnum clinides. The sequence goes on from OY776289.1 coordinate 12,644,736, forward strand.
AAATTTGGAAGTTTTGACGAAATTGAAGCTATAAAATTTTGGCGAATATTGATCTCCAAAAGAAAAAAAGTTCGGTCCTTACGTATTATCGGGAGGACCTTTGATTTTTACTTTTTCTTTTTTTTGACAGGGTTAGGTTAGGTTAGGGTTAGGGTTAGGGTTAGGGTTAGGGTTAGGGTTAGGGTTAGTCAAATGTTATTTTATTGTTTTAACCGTTTCAATAAATAATTTACTTCAATTTTTGAGTCGTGTTTTTAAAGGTCCTCCCGTTAATACCTAAGTACCAAAAGTTCATTACTGGCCAAACTGAGGAAGTTGACAAATTTACCGGTGTGAAAATTGCGATCTCCAAATAAAAAGTTCTTCACTGCTGTCACAAATAAGTAAATTTGCGGTGTAAGAATAGTTTTTTATATAAGTATAGTGGCTGTAATCTGTTGTTTTACTTTGCCGTGATTATTTTATTTGTAAATCTGAATTGTCTGAAGTTCTACTTGCTAAACTGTTTTCGAAAAAAGACCTTTTTTCTTTCCCAATTATTAATAGATTTGTAACTCATACGCCTTTTATGACGTCACAAGGGTTGAAGACTTGACCAAGTTTCAGTGTATTCTAGTGAATCATGTTTCCTCTCGAAGATTTTTTTTTTGTTATTACCGATTACGTAATTTATTAACGGCGTTTTTTCTGTGTCGCGTGATGTTCTAGCTTTTTCCAGAAGATCGTCTTTTGGTATAAAAGGCGGCGAGATTCAGATAGATAAAGAGACAGAAAGAGAGAGCGTAGTTTAGTAGAGTGTAGCAAAAGGCGTTTTTTTGTGGTAATTGTTGTGACAGGAATTAAGCGATTATTTTGGTGGCTTTAGTTTTGGTTGGTCTTTGATATCTATATATTAAAGTGCTTTTGTATCTGTATTCGACAAGCGAAGGAATTCGAAGTTTTAAAGTGGTTTGTGAACATATTTGATCTGGTCTTGATGGAAAAGTGAGTGGGTTAAAGTATCTTAGTAGAAGCCAATCTTTTCCTAGCTATTAAGCTGCAACCAGACTTAATTATTCCAGCGATACTACAAGTCGCCTCAATTTTAAGAAGTAGAGTAAAGATAGAGATAGAACAAAAATTCTACTGAAACGCGGCAACTGCCATATCGGATAAGTACTGTCACTTAGCACTGCTGGTGAACTTAACTAAGCCCGGATACACACTTCAACTGGCCCGTGGAATTTTTAAAAAGTCAGAAACCGGCCCGCCTGCAAAAAAGGTTGCACGCCACTGCTTCAGACAACTTTCATGCAAATTAAATAGTTCAACGGAAATTTACCAGAAATTTCTGCTGGTGTTGAATGAATTGCTGTGTTTGTGGTGAAACCTCCTGTGCTGGTGGAAGGTTGTTGAGAGGATTCAAATTCTTTTTGTTTGCTAAGCATTTTGGGTAAAGGCGTCATTCCAGGTAAAGACGTAGAGTCAATGATCTCATCATTTGATGAAATACTTTGCAGCGTATTTTCTAGCGTCAAAAAACTTTCCGTTGTATTGACCAAAGCTTCAGACTCCTCATCATTTGGTGTAGAATTTGGAGAAGGATCAGCGATGCGTAGTGAGGATAGCTTCAAAGTTTCTGGAATTTTTATAACGGTAAAAAAGGTCACGTTTTATACACGTAATGTTACATAAAATTTTTATTTTCTTTACCGTAATATGATATACACTGATATTGCTTGTTCTCAAAACAAAACCCAAAGACAACTAATATTTTCATAAGGTACTTCATTTCTCATTTATTCTCATGTAACATACAATGGAATACCAATAAGACAATCTCACATGCATCTGGGGTCAAGATCATGTTAGCATAATGGATACGTTTTATGGAAACAAACTGCTCGTAAAATGCATTTTTAGAGCAAAACTCAAGATTGCGTTGCATTCCTCCGAATATAGGAGAAATAATTAAGACATATTCATTATTTCCTATTCGATCTTATTAACCTCAAACCTAATTCTCAATATATCATCGTTTTTTCCTACGACAAAGAATTTTCGCGTGCTACATGCTCTTTAGAAATTGTTGTACTCTATCTGTCTAGATAAACAGAAAGATTGTTGTACTCTATCTGTCTAGATAGCTCGTACTTTATCTAAACAGATAAAGTAAAAACAACAGAGCCAATTATGCCTCAAGCCAATCGTTTAAACATGTAACCTTCGGTTTGAATAAAATACCATAGACAGTATTGACTATATTATTAAGAGTTTCAAAAAATCTATGTCAAGCTTTGAAATCTAAAAATAATTACTGACCAGAATGGAAGAGTTGGAAGCTTGGTGGATGAAACATGTTGAGAGGAGCACATCGATAATTGCTTTGAATTGGCCTAATAATGGTCATACTTTCTAAGGCAGTTGCAACTTCTTTTGCTACAATTGAGGCGTCTGCGTTGGATTGTATTTGAAGTAAGTGTTGGTGTACATCCGTTAAGAATGGACGATCGGAAGGATTATGTGACCAACATTGCTGCATAATCGTTACCAAGTGCTTAATAACAACGTACTCTTGATCAGTAAACTGATTTGACCAATCGTCTATGAACAAGAGATCGGGTCGCTGTCCACTGATAATATTTTTCAAGTGAAAATTTTCAACGTTTTTTGTAAAAACAGGTGCTTCTCGTTTTAGCACCACATATATTATGATGCTGAAACTATAAGTGTCAATTGCAGGAGTTTTCTTTAATGTAGGATTTGATAAAAGCTCCGGAGCTGCATAGATAGGAGTGCAGTCTAAATGCTGAAACGCGTGTCCTGTAGTAGTTTTTCCAGTATAGGAAGAAACTACAGAACTTCCGAAATCCCCAAGTTTGCAATGAAGATCTTCGGTTAATAAAACGTTTTCTGTTTTTAAGTCTCCATGGATCAGTCTCTTTGGCTCCAAGTTATGCAAATAAGCTAATCCACTAGCAATTTCACTACAAAAACGCAATCTCAGAAAACCTCCGATTGCAATGTCTTCGTCTAGAACAAATTCTGCCAAACTACCTCCTGGCAAGTACTCCATGACAATCGCTAGGGAACCTGGCCATGTTGCAGCTCCAAATATCTGAACCACATTTTTGTGATGTGAAAATTGGCAGTTTGTGATTTCTTGGCTGAGTCTAAAATGATATTCAGAGTTTCAGATATCAGTTTTAATCATAACTTATTTTAGAATTGTCACTTTCAACAGGCAACATAACAATAGCCGACTTCCGGTGTGGATCCAAACGGACGATCTTATCTTTACCCACATTTCACAAGTGAATGCGAACTTACTTGTTGACTAGTTTTTGCTTCATGGTATTACTTCCTTTATAATGCACACATTTGATTGCAAGGGCTCCGAATACCTTATGAAATCCGAGCTTAACTACACCGAACGATCCTTCTCCCAGATCACCCTCCTCTTCCACAATGCATTGAATTTCATCGCATCGGAAGCGTTTGATCTAAAGTGTTGATGAAAAAGGAAAAAGAATGGAATAGAACTTATTAGATTTACCGAACACCACGCAAGAAGAACAAAAAGGTGTAAGAATGCTACGTGGCCTAAGAGTATTTGAGACAGTAAGCATTCGTGCATGCGACTGCGGTCAGCGCAAGCCAAAGTTTGAAAAGGACAACGTGAGGGGTAATGCAAGCGCCGATTTCCTTCGACCATGCTACCACTTTAAGCGCTCACGTTGCATGCTTTTGATACAACTCCAGCGCAGAGTGCAACACACATCACATCATCAGCATTGAATATAAAAGTAGTCTCGAACTCTTTGATTATGAAAATAAGGTCTTAATGTCTTTTGATGCGGCGTTGATTTTTGCTTGCAGTCTGTATATCACGAATAAACAACCCTTTTTCAAGAATTTAAATGTTTTGTTCCATCATGAGTTCATGGCGATTTCATATGTGACCATATTCATAACACGTAAAAGCATATGCGTAACTGATCTATTGTTATCTGAAATCACCTTAGAAACAAAAACAAAAAACATAACTGCTCTCTAGGCAAAAAACAAATCAGATAATGTGTCATTTGCAGACTACATCAATAAACATTTAAATAGCTGGTAGCCTATAGTTTGGTATATCCTGATACTGAAGTGCCGACATCTCATGTCTGAATATATCTAATGTCTTACAAAGTATCACCTAATGTATTGCTTGATGTCAAATAAAGTAGCCTTTTTTAATGCAAAACAACAATAATTATATTGTTAAAGCTCATGGTAATACAAAAAATATCTCACTTTCTTGCTTTCCATTTTTTGTTACCAATGTTCTAATACGAAATGCTTTGACGAGGAGAGTTCCATAATTTTAGTTCCGGTAATGACAGGAACTGGATTCAAACATTTATAAATAAAGCAATTTTCTTGAATTGAATCAATTGAGCATAACACAGTAATTAAATTAAGCAAGGCAATAATTTTCCCTATTTTGACTATGCGTTGGTTGTCTTTTAGAAAATGCTGGTGATTGAACTCAAGGAATTTCTAAATAACCAGGCCTATCCCTAACAAACTATTATATCACCTATTAGAAAGCTTAACGTAAGTTATACTTCAAAGAAGTGAGTGAAGCATGAAACTTAAAACAAAAATCATAGACGCTAAACGAAATTACACTTCAGTCATAAGACCTTACGAAATTTATGAGCGCTGACCCACTTCACGGCTACTGAGTTCTCAGATGATTTTATGTGCCGTAAACCATACAAGTAAACGGCTACCAGGGCTACTATTTTCAGTCTATCTATCCATCTGCCATTACAATGCTAAAGAGTGCTATCTCATTCAATTAGCTTGGCATAACTTACCGCTAGCAGTTTGCAACTTCAAATAATTGCCATCGAAAGAACGCTGCGTTTTGAGCTGAAACAAATCAGAGTTGTAAACGCGATTTTGATGTAACATGTCGCTTATCTAGAAATATTTGCCTTGATTTTAAACTTACGCTTAATATTGAAATAAATTATATAAAGCCAAGAAAAATACTACGATTAAAAACATAAAGATGAGAGCAATTTTATTCAAAGAAAAAATTTTTAAACAAGTATCAAAATTGGTGAAAAACCTAGTTCTGCGCGCTGCGCCCTTGGCGGCTGCCTAGTTCGCCTAATGGACGGGCCGACCCTGGTGTTAGATGATGCTTTAGTAGAAAAGCAGCAAGAAATTCCTGTATTTATTATTTAGAGTCATTTTGAAAACAAACGTAAACAATAAAGCCTATTACAAATATGAACATTACTTTTACTGTTAATATCAATATTCTTATCGGTAAATTTACATGAATGTTACTATTAATGATATAATGCATGATGGTCTCGCTGGCTGATGTGGCGTATATTAACTAAAAAGTATTACTGATGCGTTGCCTAGTCAAATAGATTTCCTAGTTACGCCTTAGAAGTCATGTTCAGTGCGTGTAAGATTGGCCACGCCTATGTGCCTTTTTCTCTTACGTGGCTATGCCTTGCATATATGGAGATGACGTCCTATGTGCTCTGTTTTCAGCATACGCGTTGTAAGTAGACCAAAGAAAGAAACCGCATCTTAATCCAAATTTTTATTCCATATCCGGGAAGCCTACGGACAAATTTTTGAGCAAAACAACAAAAATGTTTCCCGGTGAACGAAGCGATTACAAGTAGGAGGGTTGTGTTTTTTGGTTTGTGTCAACACTTGCACAAGTGCCTGGGTGCCCGAGTTTCCTGTTTCGTGCATCGTCGTAGTCGTGTGGACAAAAGATGACGACAACTCTCACCAAACGTTTGACCCTGACCTCGGTTCGGCTATTTTCAAGCAAAAGAGCAAAAATGTCTCTCTGTATACTGAGAAAATGCACATATAATGAGGTGTCGTTTTCTTTTGATTTTTCCTTAGAATTTCTTAAATCCCTACTTGCGCTTTATGTACCTTGTTTCTTGCATCGGCGATTTCACGTCTTATGTGCTGCCATTTTCCCTAAACACACGCAGCCAAAGTGTAAAAAAAAGTACGCTCCACCCAAATTTTTTTGTCTTGATTGCGTAAGAAACGGGAAGAAATGAGCAATGCTCTCCCCAAAAATTTAGTCCTGTCCCTGAAAAATCTATTAAGCTATTTTCAAGCAAGAAAGAAAAAAATATTTCCCTGTTTACCATGTGATTTCTAAAAGGAGTGACGATTTCGTTGATTTCTCTCAAACCTTGAATTTCGTTAGTCTTCCTTTAATAGTTTGTGAACATAGAATGATTTGTTGTTCCAAACACACTTAGACATTGCAGTCAAAATCCTATTACGGGTCATTGAGAATGCTAAATTGGTCTCCTAGAATAACAAAAATTGCTAGTAACCTTTGCACTTTTTCAAAAAATGTGTTTTTGACAACCTGTTTTTGAACCCCAATTTACTTCCACTAAAATTGTCTGATTTCGTGTAAGTACACAATAACGATTACAGATTGATAAATTGCACAACCATAATCAAGTTCTGTTTTTGGCCTCTTTCTTAATTTAGTTTATGTCACAAAATCGGTTTTTCTATTTCATCATCTGTTTGGTCCGTAAGCAACCTTGATATTTCGCTTTTCTTCTACACTACAGTATAGTACTTTTGTGCCCTCAACTATGTATTTGAAACATTTCCCCGCGTCAACTAAAATGATACCAAAACAGGATAGTGACTTCACTTAGCGTTGTGACGAAAGAGAGTTTGCATGGAAGCTTCCACGAAAAAAAGGAAAATAGCAAGCTCAAAAAACAATCGCTTGTTATTTGCAAATAAAGCTTTAATTGAAGTTGAATTTTTTTTAAGTGCAGGCTTCTTTTGCGCATCTTCCGTAAAACGTTTTGATCGCGTTTCTACGGTTAACACCAGAAGAGCTAAGGCGGTCAGTGTTTTGCACATTTAAAGTATCATATTTTTGCTTGTGCATATCGAGTCCTCATGAAACTTCTTGACTTTTCCCAAATATTGTTTCTGCATAATCCATGGGAATTGCGAGTCAAAATCCCTCTCATTAAATCTCTTGGGACCGGATTTCTTCAAACAGCCGAAAGCGGTCAATGTGATTGCTACAGAAAAACATTAGAAACAATCTTTTTGTGACTGCAGAGAGCTGTGAAAATGCAGAAAGAATACGGCAGGATATTTCTAATTCACAAAATCTTATGCGGCTTGGTCTTGTGTTGCATCCAGCGGTGAAATGCAACTTTCATTGAGAACAATACAACGTTAATTTTGGTGGGAAAGAAAGTTGTAAAAATCAGCATAATGTCCGCAGTAAATGACCGAGGCAAATGAGCGGAAGCTTACCAATGCACATTGGTTGTTTTATGTCTGCTTCTGTAGTCACTGTAGCTGATAATATTCAAAAAATAATATCTGGTCAGCGGCCAAAAAGGTTTAGAAGATCCCAAGTGCTAACTACGCTAAATTTGATCAATAAGGAAGATCCCGTAGGAAGTAAAGCCGAAACTAAAAGAATGCTTCTGACTGGGAGTTATCAGTTTCGGAAGAAGAGCTAAGCAGTAAAGATGAGGGAGAAAATGCTCCAAATCTTTCTGCCATAGCGTCTAACAGCGATCAGTCTCCGGTTTGTTCGAATCCTAGCATAGCTGATAGAACAGAAGTGGAAGAGACAGCAAACTATAAAACTAAACGGGTGTTCATCAGTTTTGATTCTGAAGAAAGAGGGAGACAAGCTACGCACGATGTACTCATAGAACAATCGAGTCTTTCCAGGTGGAGCCGAAAAATGTCAGAGTCTCTTTCGGTGCCTTTTAATCACTGCTGGATAGTTACATAATGCCCTTGCTCAAAACTGTATAAATGTGGAAGCTCGAAAAGTATTGCGCAATAAAGACTGGCGCGTGCTTTGAGCTTCTGGATTTTGTAGCCTTGCTTTATGTATGGGGAGCATGCGGAAGGAAGAACATTCCTTCATACAGCTTCTGGAATATGCAGTGAGGGAGCGTCGGTTTTTGCAGAGACTATGGCCAGCAATCACTTTCTAGAGATCCTACGATTTTTGCGCTTTGACGTTCGCAACACCAGGCCAATCCGTTTGCAAACTGACAAGTTTGCCTTAGTTTCAGATGTGTGGAATAGGTCTGTGGACAACTGCTTATCTTGCTACAAATCTGGCGCAAATATCACAATGAATGAACAACTCTTTATAACAAAAGCTCGTTGCAGGTTTACGCAGCATATGCCCAAAAAGCTAAATAAATTTGATATCAATTTCTGGTTGGCTGTAAACGTTGAAAATAATTATATTTTGAATGCCGCCCCTTTCTTGGATAAAAATGAAACACATGCGTCTTCACATAGGCTTTCCAACTATGTTATCATGAATCTTGTAGAACCTTACCTTGGAAAGGAAAAAATGTTACTACTGACAACTTTTTTACCTGGTACTGCCTGGCCAAGAAATTGTGGCAGAAGAAGAGGAGCCTAGTGGAAACGGTCAACAAAGTCAGAAGAGATCTCCCTTCATCGTCAAAAGCAACACAAGCAACACGGTATTTCAAGAGTGCTTATAAGGGCAGATCATGTAGCCACACTGACTATCTATCAATACAAGCCAAAAAGTGTGTGTGTTTTTAGCTCTCTTCATATGTCAGCTGATGTCGATTCGTCAGAAAAACAAAAGCCAGAGGCGATTGAGTTATACAACAAATCTAAATGTGGAGTAGATCTAGCAGATCAAATGGCTCATTAATATTTAGTAAAAGTGGGTATACGCCAGTGGCTAGTTACTGCTTTTATAATATCTTAGATTTGTCTTGTATCAATGGGTTTGTTCTATACAAGGAGAGAACGGGAGACTTTATATCAAGCCGAGATTTTATTTTGAAACTGGCGATTGAACTCAGAGAAGATTATCTAGCAGAAAGAAGAGCCAGAAGAAGTACACCTGAACAAGATTTAAGTAGAACCAACAAGAAATATCTACAGCGGAAATAGTGTCAAGTTGCTGCGAACTGTAAACACAACAAAACTATAATATGCTGTCATAAATGCGACAACATGGTAAGTAACAAGTGCACAGCGTACAATTTGGCCGAATGTGTCACATGTGCTACGGACAAATAAGTAAAGGAAATAAATTTGCTAATTCAAAGTGGCAGCTTGAGTGTAAGTTTTCAACTACAAGTCATTAAAACAAATTTTCTTGGGAATAGTCATTACCAAAGTAATGTCACAGGTAAACTTAATTGAATAAATCACGCGGTTTGACTTCTTTTGTCAAAAATTAATCCCCTCAAGACGTACGGTCAAAATGACGCTGTTGGCTGTTTGCGACAACCGAAAACTTCGACTGTTCTAGTGTTAATACTTTTTTGAGCAGTGGTAGTAGTAGTTTAGTTTTTATCCAGTGTTGTCCCCTTAGCGGAGATGGCCGTATTCACCCCCATTCCTTCTAAGATTGCTCGCACACCGTCCCTCTACTTGTCTCGATTCAGAACATCTTTCTTTTTCTAACCAATCCTTTCTGTCCCCTCCTCACCTTGCTTCTTCCAGGTTTTCTTCGGTTGTCCTCGCTTTCTATTGCCACTCACTTCAAGATTCAGAGCAACCCTCAAAACACTATCGCCATCCCTCCTCAGCACATGTCCGTACCATCTAACTTCATTCGCTGTTGCTAACCGGTCTATAATTTCCTTCAACTCCAACATGTCCATCTGTTCTTCAATCGTCTTTCTGTCAACAACTTTCTGACAGCACATTGCTCTCAACATAACGGTCTACTTTCTTCTTAAAATTGCTTTTTCATTTTTTTTTAAACATTATGCCTCGCTTTTATGCAGTAGTGCTGATCTTACGCAACAACGATAAACTTTACCTTTCATCTTTAGAGAAAACCTATTTCCAAGCAATAACTCTCCACATTACCTGAATCTTACCCAACCGATTCTTACTCTTGCTGTAACTGCCGCTTCACAACTACAACTAGCATTTAATCTATCTCCCAAATAACAAAATACATTCACTCTCCCTACTTCATCGCACAACTTCTAGATCGAATCCACCATTCCTTTCATTATTTCTTTACATTTCGAGCAAACAAAATATATTGCCAACCTAACGATAACTCTCTTTATTTTTGCACATCTGCCATGAACCCAGTTTCCACATTTTGTGCACAACACTGAATTGGTTATGACTCCCCTCTCACAAACTCCACATGGATCTATCTTGCTCTTGAATAGTTCTCTTCTGACCCGCTTACCATCACTTTTGTTTTTCTTGTGTTGACCTTCAAAACTTTACTTTTCAGTGCATCCTTCCAATTCCAAAATCTTTCCTTTAAGTTTTCCATGGTTTTACTCATGAGAGCATGGTCATCTGCATACAGTAATTCATTAACTACACCCTTTCTTGTATTTTCTGTAATTACGTCCACAACTATTGCAAGCAATAGTGGCGACAGCACAAATCTTTGATGTACACCAACGTTTACTTCGAATTTCTCTGAATGTGCAGATTCCACCCTCACTCTTGTCTTTGCACCATCACACAAGATCATAACTGCTCGAACCATTACTTCTGATAGACCCTTCTTTCTCATGGCACATTCCATCACTTTTCTTGGCACTCTATCAAAAACTTTTTTCATGCCAACAAAACACATATATAACTTCTTGTTCTTCTTTTGATATTTCTCCTGCATTCTCCTCACAATGAATATCGCATTCACTGTTCTTTTTCCTGGCTTAAATCCAAACTGCATTTTATTCAAATTGACTAGTGTTTGCATTCGCCTCTCTAGTATCAACAATTTTCATGGCATGCTCTAGCAGTTTGACTCCTCTGTATGATCCACAGCTCATCACATCATTCTTTCTTTTAAAGATAGGCACAATCACTCTATTTTTCTCCTCATCAGACATTCCTCTACCATCCAATACATGCTGACACAGATCCATTATCACTTTTACCCCATTTTCACCACTTGCAGCTATTATCCTTTCACTTTGTGGCCCATACGCACATATTATGAGCATCACTTCTCTACATAAAGTTAGCACAATTGCCATTACTCTGTCACTTTTTCTTCTAACTTCCACAACGTTTTCAGATATTTCCTCTTTCACCAAAATTTCAACCCCTCCAAATCCTGCATCATTTTTTGACTCTCACAGTTTATCCCTTCGTCCCGAAGCACCCACAAAACGATCTCCTTGGCTTTTCCATCTTACTTCCTGGATGCAGCACACATCAACTCTTCTTTTCCTCAGTTCTTCACACACTTCTGTTATCCTTCCACAAAGACTTCCCACATTTGCAGTACCAAATCTTATCGCATGATATTCAGATTTATACCCGGAAATTCTTCGCACTCCTGCCCATCTAAGGGCGGCCGGGGGCTGAGAGCCATTTGTTTATTTTTCTTGTTCATGGGGATTTATTGGAACAAAATTCTTCTATGGGGAGCATGCCCTCGCTTACCCCCAACCTCAGGTTTCTGACATGAGTGGTCCTACCAAGCAATTAAGCTGGCAAACACACTATTAATAGTCAGACAGCAATTGGTAGGTAACCAATAGTCGCCTCTTACGACATGCTGAATAAACAACTTTACTATTCTTCAAAACCGGTGAAGCACGGTAAATTAAAAAAGAATTTTTTACTTGTGAAATTTTAAATTGAAAAAATTCAAAAAGATTTTGCTATTAAAATTTTATTGTCACTCCATCTAAAGATGCATAGTGTTTTTCACGTCAATGAAGCTGTTCTTGGCATTTGCTTGAGTTTAAAATTGCTTTCCTCTGTCAAGAAATGAGACTAAAAAAGTCATTGTTTATTTTGCTGTCATCATAACACAACGAAATCTCTAATAACCTCCCACCCCAGGGCTGTGATCAATCGTTCAAACTTTCATGCTTGTACGGTCAGTAGTTTCAATGGAGTTTCAAAGCGTACGTACGTAAGAAATTTTAGGAACATAATAATATAATATATTTAGAAAATTCAAACGTTTTCGGCGCTACATATCGCCCTCATCAGGATCTATACACAAATATTTACAGCATTAAAACTTTCGTTGAAATTTGAATGAAGCTTTACTGTTTTTTATCAGAACTATTTTCAAGTTATTTTATGTTTTTTGTGTTTTCGTTCAACGAAAGTTTTAATGCTGTAAATATTTGTGTGTAGATCCTGATGAGGGCGATATGTAGCGCCGAAAACGTTTGAATTTTCTAAATATATTATATTATTATGCTCAACGGTGTATTGCTAGTAGCAATAATAGCAACTTGGATACTAAAGGTCACCTCTCTACCGAAATCGTATTATAAATTTCAGGAAAATCTGTGTTGTATATGATATGTTTAACGCTTCTAAGAATTTAACCCATGACCTGAATCAGAATCACTCTAACTCAATTACGTAATTTTGCTGTGCCAGATCGTTCATGTAAATTGCTAAGAGGTGTTTTGTGTAATTAAGTGCTTGCTTGTGGCGTGATTTAAACTGTTTATTGTAAAGTAATGGAGTTGAAAGGGCAGAAGCATTCTGTTTGAAAGTCTGTTAAATACGTCAAGGATTATTAACAATTTACTCTGTTTTATTTTGATTTAGATGTGCGTTGTTCTAGTTTACTAGAGTCTTACTTAAATAAAGATTATAAATATATATGGTGTTAGTTATAAATGTACATAGCAATCAGAGCTGCAAACTTGAACTCAAACTTAAAAGAACTCGATGTTTTTGCCGAACTCGAACTCGAACTTGAACTCGAAACTCAAAATTTTGTGGGACTCGAATTCGAAAATATTTAAAGCAAGTTCGAGTTAATTCTCATTTGTGCAATATTATTACAACCGAATATCAAAAGAATCAAACCTTTTTATCGGAAATTAAGGATCTTATGCAGAAAGTAAGATTAAGCCAGGCTTTTTCTAAAGTTGTCTAAGCCCAACTGAAGTCATCGATTTCGTATGCTAAAAGAAGTTTTAACGTTAAGCAAGGCTCGATTAATTGTTTAAGTTAGCCTTTTATAAGTCACCATTGTAGATGGCTTAAATCGCGACTTATGTACTCAATGAGGCAAACCCTTGTTATTTTATTGCTGTTGCTAAATTTGGGCAATGGGCCTCAGGTAGCTTAAATTAGTAACACGGTTATGTAGCATGCCGTATCACTTACTATAACCCCTTTTATCAAATCTTTTTGCAAACAACAACTTCTATTTATATCGCACCACTATAACGTACAGCGTGTTACCTGCCAACATGACACCACAAAATATGTTATATCTAACGGAAACTTAATAATCCCTTCATAATCTGGGTTTTCACTATCGGTAACGTCATAATACATTAAGTTGAGCTTTCAAAAGTCTCGTTTGAGTTTGGTTTCTGCATACCACAAAGTCTTCCTTTGTAAGCCCGACTTGGGCAAGTTCGGCTTAGGCTTTAGTCTGCTTTCTGCATAAAGCCTTAAATGTTTTATGAAAACATTAAGGACGCTGAGAAGAACGCTCTAATTAAAATTTTGCTGTTTAGCAATGTAAACAGTCACAGTAGAGAATGGATGACCTAACTGACTGTTAACTTTTTCTTAGTAAACAATGAATCGCAGACAAAGCCCTTCTTTGATCCAAAGCGCATAATCAAAGAACCTACAATGATTCAATTGTAAGTTATTTTTCAATTTTTGCTCTCAATGCAAATTCACAATAGACATTGCCTGGCTTATGGCAACGACATTAGCTTATTATAACAGATGCTTGAACATAAGTTTGAACGCGCAATTTTATTGCAAACGTGCTCAGGCTAAGGCAATCACTTCATTTTCTGAACTCGAAAAAACTTGACAAATTTTCACAGGACTTGAACTCGAAATTGAACTCGCAGAAATAAAAATGTTGAACTCGAACCTGAACTCGAACTCGTAAAACAAGCTGAACTCGAACATAAACTCCATATAAAATTCGACCGAGTTCGCAGACGTGATAGCAATCTGCTGTTTTTATTATATCACGAATCGAAATGGAAACTGCAGAAGGCTTTTGTATTCTAAGTGAAAATTGACTGAATCTTTTTATTGCTTAACACCATCACGTTATTGCTAGTGACAAAGGCTTCTTGTGAAATTACGTAGGCTTTGATCTTACACGTATGGAATTGGTCACTTCAAACCCTAATTGTTTATAAAGCTCTGGCAATAAAAAAGAAAGAGGTTATTAATCTTCATCTCGAAAGTAAGCTGAACCTTTTTCCCGCCGTTAAATTTTACGTTTGCAAGCTGATTATGTCTTCTTACTTGGAAAAAAATCTCGCAACCTACAAACTAGGCTTGGCTAATCTGAGAGGAAGTTGACAACCCAAACCAAAAGCATCGGAAAATCCTTTGGACCATTATACATGTTTTTGGCTAATCAGGATTACAACATTTTTTAAAGTTTGCCTTTCTCTTTGCTCTTCCTTTTTACCCCTCCCTTCCCAGTCTCTCCAAAAAAGTCTCGGAGTCTAGATGTTGCATATTTATATCTTAGAATGTTTGATTTAGATACCGCTGAAGAAAACTTAATATGTAAGCATAATTCTGTCTGTAATTACGTAAGTGCCCAGTTTGGGACGTCATAATCTACAATACTTTGTTTTACTTTTGCATTTCTTGGCAAACGAGAACGATTTTTTTCCAAACGAAAGCCAGTCCCTAACTTGCCATCTTGCAAAAATTTTTTCTCGTGGGTCTAAAATGCATAGGCGTAGCCAGGGGGGCCAAAGGGGCCATGCCCCCCCTGAATTTTAAGTCAAATTACAAAAATAGTATCAAAAAAATAAAAACATAAATTTTTTTGCGCCTCTGCTGGTACATTAGAGTTTATTGTTGACTTTTAGCAAGGGGGTGGGTCGGGCGTGGCTTTTTAAGTTTTCAAACTCACAAATGTTATCAAACAAGATGTGTACGTTTTACACACTAAATATCGCCAAAGTTTTTCTTCTATGTCGCAGTCGAGCAATGAATTGATATTCCAAGTTATGGTAATGGCAAGAAATAAGCGTCTCGCTGAGCGCTTTCTTGTTTTATTGCGATGCAGACTACTACAAAGACGTCGCTTCTTTTATCAGAACGTTCAACCTACCAGTGGGAGTGGTTTCCTTGAAATTCTTTAAATAGTGCGTTATACCTCACGATTGAAGTTGAACTATTAAAGCCGTTCTTGATAAAACTACATGTACATTAGATCAGTGAAATCGCATTCGCACTTTCTCAGTTTTGTACAGCAATTTTTATAGTAGCGACGAGTGTAGATTACGAAAGGCAAAATGTCGAACCGACCCACTAAACAGGCAAAATTAGATATTTTTTTTCTGCAAGGAAATAGGTTGATAGTGCTAGAGTTGAAGACGATGTTGAAGTTTTACAACCGCCAACTACTTCTAATACGGCTGGAGTTGTTCCCGAAAGCCATGAAGAATACGTGTTGGGGAAGACCATCGATTTAGGATATGTTATAGAAATTCACTCACAGATCACAGATGCCGAAAGATATAGGCTTTTAACTTCAGAAGGTCCACGAAATGTTTTATTTCTTGATACCATTCGGTAAAATCGTCGCAAGTTTCTGAAGTCGTGGCTTCAAGATGATAGGTTTTCCAATTGGCTTGTTTATACGCAACTCTCTGGTGGTGGTGGTTTATGCAAAACATGCATCTTGATGCAAGCGCATCTGATACATGGCAGTCTTGCGAGCGCTGCTTTCGTCAAAAGACCTTGTATAGATTTCAAGAAATTTATCGAAAAGGCTCTTTCTCACAGGGATGCCGCTCACCACAGAGAAGCAACATTGGCAGCGAAGAATTTTATTAGCTCCATGGAAAGTGGCAAAGATATATACGCTTGCATAGACGCAGAAAGAGCCAAATGAACAGTAGAAAATAAAAAATTTTGACTTCTATTGTCAAAACTGTTCTTTTCTGTGCTTCTAACAATATCCCTTTGTGTGGGCATTCCGCAGACAAGGGAAATTTTATGAAGCTTCTTCAATTCCGCATGGATGCTGGGGACGAAGCTTTGAAGAAACACTTTGCTCAGATGGCTGGAAATGCTAAGTATACCAGTCCAACCATTCAAAACGAGATTCTTGGGATTGCGAGCACCATGGTGGTCGAAGAGATTGTTGCAGAGGCCAATGAAAGTTTTATATCTGTTGTTGCCGATGAATCCTGCGATATTTCGGGAAAAGAACAACTTAGCATTGTATTAAGATATATCAAAGGTGATAAAGTGAACGAGAGTTTTACAGGATTTGTTGAAATGTCTTCAGTTTCCGCGGAATCTATTTCTGCAGCTATTCTGGCTCACCTCTCTAGAATTGGCGTTGATCTTCGAAAGCTTGTTGGACAAGGCTACGATGGTGCATCAACTATGGCAGGTCATGTGAGTGGAGTTCAAAAACGCATTCGCAAAACGTACCCCCGAGCAATATTTGTGCATTGTGCTGCACAGTGTTTGAACTTGGTCATTAATGACCAGAGTAGAGTTTCTATTGTTAGAAGCGCCTGCGACATCATCAGGGAAACTATTCGTTTCTTTCGGGAAAGCCCTAAAAGGCGCTCAAGTTTAGGAGTCAATATTCCTTTATTCTCTCCTACCAGGTGGTCACAAAAATACAAGAGCATCCGGATATTTAAAGCTAACTTCGAGCTTATACTTGACGCTCTTGCTTTATTGATGGAGGACGCGAGCGGTGAGACACGAGCGAAAGCTCTTTCCTCGAAAGCTGCCCTCGAAAACCTGGTGTAACATAGGCCATATGTTTGATTTGGCGGTACTCAGCACTTTTGGAACCACTAGCGCGAAAGCTTCAATCTGTTGGAGTCAGTGTACCTTCTGTGAAAAGTCTTATTGCTTCTCTTCAGAGCGTCCTCGATCAAGACCGGGTGGACTTCAACACAGTTGCATCTAGTATTTATGATGAGGCTTGTGCAGCAGTTGGCATGAAAGAGCTTTCAGTGCCTCGGGTTGTTGGAATCCAAGTTCATCGTGATAACGTTGAAGCAGAATCGGCCTCACAATATTATCAACGTTCGATATTCCTCCCGTACATTGATGGTCTAAGCAGCTCTTTTCTAGAGCGTTTTAATGATAACTCTTTTTTTTGCGTTGCTCTCTATCTTGCCTCCAAACAATCCGACCAACATCAATGACATGGAGAGCTTATATTCATTGAACAACCTCGTAAATGAAGTAAAGTTGTGGAGAAATTCTCTCAACCCTCAAGTAAACCAGGAAAGCTTGCCCGAGCTTTTTCTGAGCGCCCAAGCTTATCCAAGTGTGCGCAACGTCATACAGATTATCTTGACACTCCCCGCAACAACCGTTGAGGCTGAACGATCATTTTCGTGTATGAGGCGAGTCAAAACTTGGTTACGTTCACATATGACCTCGGATCGCTTGTCTGATTTGTGCGTGCTTCACTGCCATCACGAAAGAGTAGATGAGGAGAAGACCAATCGAATATTGGCAACCATGGCTGACGAAAAGCGACGACGAATTGATTTTTGAGCGTGATTAACTGGAAGTAAAACTTATTCAACTTCGATTTCGACATTCTCGCATGTGCTGACCACTTACTGATCTAGTAACGTATACTACTGTACGCACTGTATCTTATCGCTTTTTAATTCTCAACAACCAGTAAAATGGCGAATGCGTTCATAAGATGACAGATGAGTGTGTCTGGCTCAACAGTGTATTGTATGACGATTGTCTTATCAAAAATTACCCTTAATTGGCCTTTTCAAAGAAAGCGTTAGAATTTTTGCATAATTTAGCGGCCAGTTTGCAACTAGACAGAAATTCTATAAAATTTATATTTTCATGGATATTACGTGAATATGCCGTTATAAGTAAATGACGTCACATTAAAAGTTGAAAAATTTGGCCCCCTCTCAAGTTTTTTCTGGCTACGCCCTTGCTAAAATGACGTTATAGCTAACGCTTGATCGCACAATTTGTTCTTTGTATTTTCTCAAAAGCTACTGATTGTAGAAACCCAGTTAAAAATTTTTTGGGAGATACTAACGAGGTGCATTCGCTAAAAACTCTACAACTAGTTAAACTAAATCAACGATGCAACAAGCAAATATTTTTACAAGCATTTTAAGCTTTCAAGGCATGCTTTTTCTCTTGTTTCTTAAACGCTTCACAACTCACTCTATGATATCAAATGCTGTCTGGTACGATTAAAGTGAAAAAACAGCAGGCAATTGCTAGGCGTAAAGCGTTTGTTCGTTGTTATTTCAAATCAAAAAAATGATATGCTGCCTTTTAAAAAACAATATATTACAATATCAACTTACCAGCAGGTCACAATAACTGTCTTAGTAATGCAATGTCAATTTAAAATATTTTCCAACTGTCCTTTCGCAAGCCTGACATGTTAATTAAATGTAGCAAAGTTAAGCGAATTGACGATTTTTCACATTAAATCTTGTAGGAATTAATTACATCAATTAACCTTATTTTACTACTGGTCTATGGACTATTCTCTGGAAGCATAATCCGATTTATTGTAATAACTTAATGATAAGTTCTTGACTTCAGGTGAGTTTACACTTCTCCTAGCTGCAATTATGCCAGAACCTTGCAATACACGCGCACCCAAAGAATTTAGGTTATACGAACAGACATACAATTACGAAGAGTCGTAAGTAGTTGACCTAAGCCAAACATTTAATAGCTTATTTCCACAAACAATCACTTTGACGGTCTCCCTCACCCACAACTTTACATTTGCGCTTCCATGCAAATCGTGAAATAAATGGATAAATTTGTGAAATGATCGCCTGTTTCAATTTCGAGCACGTTCTGTTCCTTAGTACCTGCTGAAAACAGGGCAAATAAGACGTTGTCAGAAACTCTAAATGGTAGAAATATGTTGGCACTGCGCTACCACCACTGATATGTTTTTACTCGAGATATTAAAAACATAGTACTTTTAAATGTGTAACGAGAATTGACTATGCCAAAAAACATTTTCATTAACTATTTTCACAACTACCGATATTCTTAACCTGGACTTTACCGATCGTGGACCTGCAATTGTACTAATAATTACTTAAATGTAGGTGAATCATTTCGGGTTGGTTTGCTTTTTTCCTGGGTGCGTCTATGCGAGGGCCTAGCAACGTGCGCGTAGCCAAAAGTTTTAGGTGTACAAATTGGCATACAATTATGTAAAAGTTGTTGTTAGTGGCCCTAATATGGAATAGGTTATTCCTGAAAATACATATCAATCACTATGGCGTCCTTCGTGCAATCTTAAAATTATGCTTCCACGCATTTCATCCAATGACGGCTTAAACATTTGTAAAATTGGCCATCTGCCAACTTGGTCGTCTGATTAGATATTTTTTAACGTCGGCATTAATCAAGAAGGCCCTGCAATTGCAACTACTGAACTGTGACTGCTTCACTTTGGTGTGATATCCAAAGTGCTCGAAACAAATTTCACTTGGCTGAAACGAAGCAAAGCGAAATTTTACTATAGAAAAAAAAACACTTCGAAACGAAACCAAATTTCGTTTCGAAACATTTCGAAATTTTTTCATCGTCACTCATCTGTGTCATCGCCCTCCAGCGAAAATTTATGCGACGATGGTAAATGGCCACTCGGTGTGTTCAATGTGGCTCACCTGTAAAGCATGTTGGTCACAACTTTTCACGGTTGAGCTTTCGCGCGCATAACAAAACAAAATTGCTTGAATTTGAAAAGGAAACAAAATTCTTCACTAAGAAAGTTAATTCCAGACGAAAAGAAATCAAACCAAAACAAAGCAATTTTCGTCGAAAAAAAACAAAACGAAACGAAATTTTGAAATATTTTGGTTTCGAACACCCCTAGTAATATCCGGGATGCGTTCATATCAAGATGAAGACACATTACCCGCAGTCAAAGGCTCTTGCTTTTACAAATTCGTCTAGAGTTACGAAAAAGTCCTTGGTGTTCGGCCTAATATTTAAAAGCTTAATCCTGTCCACGACTTTGATATGTCTGCAAGCAGTTGCTTAATTTAACGGATAAAATTTTGTATGGTTTAAGGACGCCTATGGTTAAAGCAGGGCAAATAAGACGTTGCCAATGACTCAAGAAACTTGAGAGACATGTAGCGTCTATGCGCAATCTCCATAATGGTTTTTGATCAATTCTCTTGAAAAAGAAGGTTAGTTTTGTTTCGGAACATGATTTGGTTATGTGAAAAAACATAAACTTTTTGTTAATGTTTTCACAGCTATCCTCTTGGTGAAGCTGGCCTGGCCTGCTGAAACGATATTTCTTACCTCGACATTACTGATGATGGGCCCTGCTGGCGACTAGTGAAATAATACATATAGCTTTAATAACAAAGCTAAACTGTTACTTTTATCAATTTTGAAGGCCACAAAACGTTTGTATAGAGCAAAGGTGCCCAACCCGCGGGCCGCATGCGGCCGCCCAGGTTGTTTTAAGTGGCCCGCGATGTAATAAGTTCGTAAGCAAACTTTTTTAAATTTTTAGTAGTTTTTACAGGCTCAAGTATATTTGACATCAAAACATACCAAAATTATACCTGTTGTTTATGTTATGGGCCTACAACCCAGAACACTTGTGTAACAAACGCTTCGAAAATATGTCAATTTTTTAGATTTGGTTTACATCCATACAACCTGGCAACACTGCATGCAACCAGAAGGGTAGAAGACCTTTCTCGCAACGTTGAAAGCGTTTTGAAGGAAAAATTGCGCACAGTGTTTTACTCATTAGCCTTGGACGAAAGTACCGATCAAACTGACACTGCTCAGCTAGCTATTTTTGTTCGAGGGATTGATAGCAATTTTGATGTATTTGAAGAACTTTTGAGCACAGCTTTGTTAAAAGATCGCACTACAGGTGAAGATTAAAGCACCTAAGAACGTGATGGAGTTCTACGATTTGCGTTTCGAAAATCTTGCAGGGGTGGCTACAGACGGAGCCCCTTCCATGATCGGTAAACATAGTGGTTTGGTAGACTTTTTAAAAAAGCAGGATAGAATCGATAAAAACACATTTATCGATTACCACTGCATTATCTATCAAGAAAACTTGTGTGCAAAAACGTTACGATTTGATGCTGTTATGAAGGTGATTAATACCGTTGTAAAATTTATTCGGGCAAAGGCTTTGAACCACCGTCAGTTTCAAAACTTTTAAACATCCGAATGGGAAGCAGATCATGGCGACGTGATTTACTATTGCGATATACGCCGGTTGAGTCGTGCAAACGTGCTCAAAAGAATTGCTGAGTAAAAAGATTCAATCCAAGAATTCATGACCTTGAAAAACAAACCAATTTTGGAATTTGACGATCCGCAATTTATGTCAGATTTTGCATTTCTCACTGATATATCTTCTCACCTGGCGACTCACAACCTCAAACTGCAACAGAGAGGACAACTGGTCAATGCTCTTTTCAGTCATGTGAGAGCATTTCGAGCTAAACTCAAACTTTTCGAACAGTAGCTTGGCAAGAAAGATCTGAGCCATTTCCCAATAATGGCTCACATGAATTGCAAAGAGTACGCACCGAATTTTGTAAAGTGCATTTCTGAATTGCAAAACACATTTAGCGATCGCTTTTTTGATTTCCGTTTACAGCAGAGAAATATTAATTTTGTTACACAACTTTTTTTGTTAAAGCTGAAGATGCACCAACAGAGCTTCAGCTGGAACTAATCTACTTGCAATGCGACGAATTTATCAAGAAGAAGTTTGGTGAAATTTCAGTAGATGAATTCTATCGCAAATATGTGCATTCTGAAAAGTTTCCCAAGTTGAAAAAGAATGCAGCACGAATAATTTCTCTATTAGGTTACACATATGTTTGCGAACAGATGTTTTCTCGAATGAAACACGTAAAGAACAAGATTAGATCTTCTATCACTGATGGCCATCTGGAGCAATGTATGCGCTTGGCCACTACATCATTTGATCCCGAAATAGATTTTTTAATTCGAGAAAAACAAAGTCAAGTGGCTCATTAACCAGTAATTATTGACTTGATTGATTTTATGTAAATAAATTTGCTTTTTATGTAATACTAGCAGAAATACCCGTCGTTGCCGGGTGGTTTAAATGCAAAACCTCTGAACAGAATACTTGAAGCAACGTAAGAAATAAAAATATGACCTTTGGGTTAGCTGGAAAAAATATGTTGAATTAATGCTTTTTAGTTTTACGATGAGCTGATACTGTTTTAATATCTAAACAAATATAAATATACATACAGATGTGTTGAGGTTTATTTATGCAAAAAAGCTAGACAACCCCTACCAAATGAAAGCTATTTAATAAAAAGAGGAAATGAAATTATAAGTGATTTGGAAAACTTTATTGATTAAGAATAATTATTGAAAGGCAATCAGAACAATACAAATTTGTTTCTCCGTCACTTATTTAGAAAACGTTACATGCTAAATACTTCTTTATACACTATGTTTCGCGTTTTCCTTGTAGGTGTATATATGTATAGATTATTTTTGCTGCCCACTCTTGAAGCTCCAACATATAATTGTCCATGTGAAAAGCATGGTTCTTCCAACTGCAGTCCTGCAACTTTCAGAGACTGACCCTGTGATTTATTAATTGACATCGCGAAGGATAGTCGGACAGGAAATTGGAGTCTTTTAAACTGAAATGGCATGTCTGATGGTATTATAGGTATCCGGGGTATGAACACGTTTTCCCCGGTACCACTTCCAGTTATAATAGTTGCTTCAATACAATTAATCATTAATTTTTTTACTACCAATCTGGTGCCATTGCATAATTTAGGTGGCAATAAGTTTCTCAATAGCATTATCGGAGTTCCTATTTTTAATTGAAGGCAGTGAGGGGGAGTACCAGGGGGATCCAATGAGTTTAAAAACTCAATAGGATAATTAATATAAAAATATTTATAAAAAACATTTATCTAAAAAACATTTTATAAAAAACATTTATCTGTCTGTCAGTCTGTTTGTCTGTTCCTTATGGAATCCGTCTGTTCCTCCCTTGGGGTGCATGTATGAAGTTGAAATTACCATCACTGTATTGTACTTTTTTGCGCCTAAGCTAGATGTCAATTGCAATTTAATCCCCCAAACCTAAATACGCAATTCGATTAGAATCGAAGAGTTATCTGAGACCCTCCTGTGGAAAAAGGGCCGTAGCTCCCTTGGGGGGCGAGGTACGAACTTGGAAATAGGCCCATTGACTCCGCTGGAAAAAAATACATCGGAATGCATGTTTTATTTTTTTCTAGGTGCTCCTAATTTTTTTTCCATAAGGAACAGACAAACAGACTGACAGACAGACAAACAAACAGACTTTGGATTTTATATATTAGATGTAAATTTGTAAATTCTTACGTAAACTAGAACTTGATTAGTATTTAAGTTTGGTAAAAACGTTTGTGGCCCGCAATAAATTTCCACATCTGAAAGTGGCCCGCAACACCAAAAAGGTTGGGCAGGCCTGGTATAGAGCATGTGAGCTTGAAATATTTTTGAAGTTGCAACTGGTTTCGTTGTTCATTTGTGAAAACCCTGATACTGGTATAGTATTGATTGTTCACTAGAGAATTTATGGAGAACATTCAAAGTTGGACATTATACACCAAGATTCTACGCCTACCGCAGCAGAGAGTGAACAAAAACTCTTGCTGCATATGTTCTTTAAATTTCTGAAAGCGACTTTAAATATCAATCCACCATCATCCTCTGGTAAAGGTTATTAAAATGCCTCTTCTGCTTTCATTGCTTAATTTATTCGGCTTTCATTGCAAAATCTATTCTGCTTTCACTGCTAAATCTATCGCATTTGAAATGTCTTACTTTCAAACTTCTAGCACAGCTTCATATCGTTTATTTTCTTTCTAACTCGCACTTAGTAAGATATGAGGTCATATCCGGAATGTGCGCGCTATTTTATGATGAATAAAAACAAAAGAACTGTGAAACTCAGAGTTATGTTTTGCAAAGCAAACTTTTGCTCAGGCGACAGCAGACCTACACGGTGAAAGTTAAAAGATGCTGCTTTGCAGCACGCAGGCAATTTACTCAATGAATCTTTAAAATGTTTCATGAGCATGACGCTGTTTAAGCAATAATTTTTGTATGACCAATGCCCCAAGCACAGACGTAATTGGTGAAATACTTTTCCTGGTGAGTCAGCGTATTTTGTATTTTTTAATTTCAAGGCCCACAACAAGATTCAAAGCTTAAACTTTGCGTGAGGAGACTTCTGAAGTGATTCATGTTGACCCAAAAAATAACCTACATTGACTTTGTATTGCTTTCCAACACTTCAAAAAAAATGTTCAAAACAGAGATCTGGAACATAATTTTTCAAAAACAGATAGATAGAAAAGCTCAGTGCACAACGAAAAACTCAAACTTATGATCTTCTCACAGAAAATTATTTTACCTACTATATTTGAGGGAATACAAGACGCACTTCCAAAAATGTTTGCTCAAAATGTTACCCCGCATCTAATATGCAAAGTTGAGACCTCCCCTCGACTAATCTCCTCCCTGACGATCACTGATCTAGCTTGTTTTCAGCACTTTTGCCAAGGCGAACAATTTGCGCTAAGAGAAGCCAGGTACCAGAAAGTGTCGAATATGCAAAAACCTCAATTTTCCCCTTTTGACACATGGGTAGTCAGGCATTGGCTTTTCTAATTACAAAGTCAATCTTGTCCAGCAGTTGCTAAATTAAAGTCGGCTAGAAACAAATTCAAGTCGTAGGAGGTAGAATTGAACTTGATAACAATTAATTTACGACAATATGCTTCAAATTCTTTACTTTTATTTCTTTTTGCGTTTTCATTCATTTCAAACGCTTGAAAAACATCAGCAAATTTTATTTTCATTAGTTGATAGGCGTTACTCCATGCATGCTCAAGACAATCCAGCATTTCTTGCACCAATTCAATTTTATCACCATTTTTGATAAAACACACTCCTTCTTTAAAGTCTGGAACATTGGTGAAATGCCGACACTCAATGGCGCTTAGTGTACTTCAAACGATAGTTTAGGTCCATCTCCAGAAATTTTTTTTTGAAAAATAGGTCTCGACCCAACTATTATATAACTCAGTAGTGACTTTAGTTGTGGGCAAACTAGCCAAAATCCCAAGCCCCCGCCTGATTTGTCATGCTAAAAGGCTCCCCACTTAAGTTCTCGCGTTAAAAAAATCCAGACAATGTTATACATAAAAATCTAAGGCGCAATTCTTTGGCCAAAGTAACGAAACAAACCCCTCTCCAGTTACTTCCAAGATTTTGAAGCAAAATTTATACAGTAACATGCATTAGCCCATTGCTTATACCATTACATTTTTCCATTGATCAACGGTAATGCCTCGCATAAGTAGCAAATGTGGTTCTGGTGCATCCAGAAAAAAGAAAAAAAGAGAATGAAAGCTGAAGCAATTGACTCTGCCTCAGCTCCCATTCTCTCTTTTTCTATCTTAGTTTACCATGCACCAAAAACAACCTTAGTTCACCCAAGCAAACTAGATATAAAAAAACATTTTAGGGCATTCATTGGGCAAAAAAGGGACTCATACCATCAGCCACCAAGCGGAGAGTTCTAGAAACTGGGATATGACCAGGCAAACGATGATGAATTCGTGGTGCTTCCGGGGTGGTGAAAGAGCCGATCCTCGGCCCCGAAAGTGAAAGAGACTTGGCATGTCCACAGATGGTAGATGCAGGCCATCAGTGTCTATAATATTGCATCTAAACCTCGATGACCTAGGTGCGAGGAACATCTGCGTAGTCAACCAACTGGCCACCAGATCTGAAGCCGTTATCATTTTCCTACAAGAGAAGCAAACCAGCCAGTGATAACACATTTTGCTCTGACTGGTTTGGTCTCGAGCAGGAAGCATGACCTGGATACGTTTGTTCAAGAGATGCTAAGCTGCCTTGACTGGTCGATTTTCTGAGGGATCAGAAATTGAGTGGTTGTGCGTGGATGTTAATGGTTGCAAGATTGTAAACGTCTACAAACCTCCCATCTCGCCCCTAATACCCACTGCCATTCCAATGTTCCTAGATCCCAATCTCTATGCTGGTGACTTTAACTGCCAGCACACGAACTGGACATTCTACCATTCTAGATAGAATATGCTTGATTGACTGGGAAGACAAGGGGAACTTCTCTCTTTTATGAATTCTAAAGATACTCTAGCTTTGTACCTGGTCGTTGGAACACTACAGCTAATCCAGACCTGGCTTTCGCAAGTGCTGGTCTTGACAACTTGCAATTAGACAGACATAATTTAGGAAAGCTTCCTAGGTTCCAACATCGACTATCGCTAATTATGGCCTCAAAAAATCTGGCTGCAGTGCGAAGTGAGCGATATGAGCTGTAGAACTTTTGTGAGGCCAACTGGGAACTGTACAGCCTTTTCACAAACAAGGCAACTATCACCCCCTGACTCTAGCTGTGTTGATGAGGCATACCAGGACTTCTGCAATACCATCTTTGCGGCAGCAAAAATATCAATACCAAGCGGTCGTTGGAATGAAAAATATCAAGACCGTGCTGGAATAAAAAGTGCAAGCACTTAGACCAGATTTTTCTTCAGGCAGGACAGGGTGAGGCAATTAGCGCAGCTGTATCTGCCTTGATTTCTCGGCTTGACAAAAAACAAATAATCGCTGTTCTGAGGCTGTCAATTTCATCGACTTCACACACTTCAGTCAGCTGGCATGCAATACGATCAACAACTTGACCGCAAAGACGAAACAATGACATCGCTCTTGCCCACTTCCCCCAATTCGATTGCTTCGCAGGTAGTACAGAACTGGGTTATCAAATGAAGTATCGCGAATCAGTCAGATTTGTAGTTTAAGGGATGTCTGAATTCTAGAGGATTCTGATACTTCCTGACATATGCTTCTCTGGAGATTTTTTCCAGAGGAATTTGCCAGTGCTCTTCAGCTGCTAAAGTCTGGAAAAGCTCGCGGCCTTGATTCTATACGCCGAGAGCTAATATTCCGTGCCGGTGCTTCCCTGAAATCCTGGTTGAACAAGCTTCTGTCTTTCTGCATGCGCCAACTCAAGCCTCCTAAAATCAGGAAAAGAGCATTAGTGGTTGCTATACCAAAGCCGAATTAACCAAGAATGGACCCAAAAAGCTATAGAACAATCTCTTTGCTGTGTATTTCACATAAGTTCTAGGAGAGACTTATCTATGGCCACGTCGAACCAATTATAGACGGATAACAATTTCGACAGCAAGCTGGGTTTTGACGTGGAAAGTTGACCGGAAACCAAGCAGCCACCTCCTAATTCAAGAAATTGAGGATAGCTTTTCGGCTGAAAAGAAGTTTGCTGCTGTGTCTGTTGATCTCACACTAGCCTACGCTTCTGTATGGTAACGTAGCCTCACCTGCAAGCTTCTAAGTCTTCTGCCGGACGGGCACATCATCTCAATGATTATGAAACTTGTCCGTAGCCGCGATTTCGCCCTCATCGCCGGCTTTAGAAAGCAAAGTAAATTTTTACACCTTGAGAATGGCGTCCCACAGGGATCAGTCCTGGCTCTTCTCTTGTTTATTAGCTACAAATTATAGAGGTTGCTAGTTAGGTAGCAATTTTCAAAGCGATTTCCTATCAAGAGGAATCTGCCTACAGCATCACATTAGGGTAAAATAAAAAAATTTTGCTCAAAAATGATCACCAACATCAAAGGGTACCATACAGCAATCTATTACTTTATTTTGTACATACCAGACCTGCCAGCAACAACCGCCAGAAAGTTTGCGTATGCTGACATTCTGGTGATCTTGCAATCTGCAAGCAACTGGTAGATGCTAGAGAGGACCTTCACTCAGGACATGCAAAGTCTATCTTCCTATTGACAGCAATGGAACCTCAAGCTCAGCACAACAAAAATTCGGCAGCTTTCATCTTTTCCTCTATGAGGCAAGGCGTGAGCTTTAAAATCTCTGTCGATAGGCAGATCCTACCTTTTTATGCCCTACCAACTTACCTCGGCATAAAGGTGGATAGGGCACTCACGCTTTGTCAACATCTGGAGTCACTGCGCAAGAAGTTAACTCGCATTGAGCTTTTAATGCAACTAGCGGGATCGAGCAGGGGTGCGAGTGCCACAGTACAGCGCACAATCACTCTTGCCTTGGTCCACTCTACCGCTGAGTATTGCGCACCTGTTTGGTTTTACCGTGCTCACACCCGCTTCATTGACAAGCCGACTAATGACGCCTTGCACATAGTGACCGGATGCCTACGACCCACTCCAATGGACAAAACCTTTGTTCTAGCAGGCATCCAGCCACCTGAGCTTCGCCGCTAAAAAGCCATTTTGTCTTTAGCTCCTGCTATTGGGAACCAGAACATCTGCTCCACGAAAAAGCTTGTGTCCCCATTTTGTAGGCAATTATTGCAGCTAAAATCGAAACACCGAACTGTGCCTGCACTACTGAAACTGCTGAACGATCTCGCTCAGTGATGCTCCTGTGTAGCACTATGGGCGTATCCCAAATGGAGCACAGGGTGGCGGAAAAACACTTCCCGACTCTACTTATTCATTGCAGACGTAGTTCAGAACCATCGGTAATGTTCTTTCCCATACTCGCATGGGTCAAGCTTAATAGCCTTCGAACAGACGTAAGGCTATTCTTCTAAACAACGCACAAATGGGGTATGACATCTACTGGGGCTTGTGAGTATGGCGCAAAGGAGTAAACAGCTAAGCACTTTATAACATTCTAAAGTACCACCATCCAAATTCAGCTCTTGTTCTCTTAGCTGTTGACAATAGCTTGATGCCTTGGCTGAGAAACACACGTCCGGCCATCTAGTGGACTACCAAACCAAAAACACGATTGGGCAAAAGAAAAACATATGAAATATCGAGAAACTTGTTTGTTTTGAGGGAAAAAGCTCCTTGATGTTTCATGTATTTTGTTTTTTTATTGAGTTAAGATTAAAGAGAGAGCATTATATTCTTACCCTGATGGGTATAGGAAACATCAAGCCGATATTGTTTATCAGTAAATACGCAATATCCACAAGTTTGAACATATTTACCAACATATTCAAAATGATTTAAGAATGGGTAGCTCTCATACAACAAATTAAAGCCATAGCAAACCATATAAAGCAAATGAATACAAAAATTGCAAATAAAATAAAGATTTTTTAAAAATCATGATTTTTAATAACTCTGTAAACTATTATGACGGGCTAATTCAAAGACTACTGGTTGCTTAGGCTACATCAAAGTATACATGTACCGTTAATTTATGTGGTATACTGGTATTCCTGCCAAAATATTGTCAAAACAGCTACATGCTAACAACGGTGAAAACGACCTATTACTTCAAGTGTTAAAGTTAGTTACATCAACCGCAGACCTGAAATGGCAAAATCGGTTAAGATAGTGTTTTTTGGTCTTTTTTGCCACTCAAAATTTTATATAAATACAATTTGGTGCAATGACAGTAACTCATGTAAAACACACAAATATGATAAAATATACCACAAAGTTCTGGCCACCAGATTTGCCAAGCTGAAAGTCTCCAAAATCTCAAAGTAGACAATTTTTGTGTACAATTTCCCTCGATCCTAGAATGTTTGGACGCTAGTAATTGTTGAGGTTGATATCAAAAAAAATGTCTTTGTCGCCCTATATACTCAGTTTATTTTTTTACTTTTGCCCCAAAACTAATACATTGACCTATATTCTGATTTCAGGTTGATAACCAGAAAAAAACTTTAGTCTCTTGGTTGGTTTCAAAAATCTCATCATTTTTCCCAAAACATTTCAGAAAATCAAACTTCCCAAAAACTTCCCCAGTTTCGATGAAAATTTCCAAATTTGTTGGCCATGTTCGCGACCCATGATTTGAGAAACGTTGGGTTGAGACCAGGGATGTGGAAGCGGTTATTTTTCAACCACTTCCGCTTCCACTAACAAAAAACGAGAAAACGACCGTTGACAATTTTTAAAACTTTTGTGGGTCTGTAGCCTGCCTTCTTCCACACTTTATAATTTTGAGGGGACAAAAACCTTCATTTATTGCTATTACGTTACCTATTTCGCTGAGCCTATTGTTCCGAACTACTCTGTGTTTTTTTATTTAGATATTAGAAGTCGTGTTAAAGGTAGATCAGTGCTTTCAATTGCTTGGGTCACCTCCTCTGACCTCCATCCCCTCAATGACTTTGACATATCCACTCTTCTTCATCGCTTCTCTGGTAGTCGCTCCTCCCCTGACACCTTCTTTGCTCTTTTCTCTCTCGCCCTATCTTTTTCCTGGGAGGTGCTTCAGAACCTGGGTTCTGATCACCTACCAATTCTACTAACCATCCCTCTTTCTCCGGTCTTTTGCCTCAACGAACGTCTCCCTTTCGTGAATTTTTGGAAAGCTCGTCGGGATGACTTTGCTTTTTACTTCAACTCTCACTGTCCTTCTGCAGAGGAATACTCGTCTCTTTTTCTTCCTTTGCTATTGTTTTCTTTACTTTTCTGACACTGAATGCCCTTCTTACCATCTGGTGCTCTGGACAGACGGCTCTGTTCCTTTTTCTTTTGACAAAGACGGCTCTGGCGTACTTGCCAACTGCTGTCTCTCTGTGGCACTAAGGCCACTCTTTTCTTTTTGCTGGCCCAGTTTGCTCAGGTTTTTCCGCTGAAGCCTGGGCCATTCTGCAAGCTCTTTGCTGGTCTCGGCAGCACCAACAAGTCTGCCACTTCTCTTCTCCTCCTATCTGATTCTCGCTCTGTCCTTGCCACCCTGTCCTCTCCTCCATCTTTCCTTTTACTTTAAACTTTGTCAGGAACTGTTTTCTCTCTCCTCCAATTCTATGAGGCTGTAATGAGTCTTCGAACACTCGTTTCTCCTGGGCGACGACTCGGCTGATGAGCTGGCCAGACGGGGAGCGCTACTTCTTCCCTCAGCAATTCCTTATAGGCTTCTAGTCTCTCTTCTCTTATCTCTCGTTTCCACTCTTCTCTTTTCTCGGACTGGAGGCCTACTGTATCATTTAAATTTTTCGACACACAGGTTTCTTCGATTTCCACCGAAGAATTTATGCTTCTACGTCATGCTCGCTGTGTTCTTTCTCCCCTTCGCTGCAACGGACACAGTCTTCTGTTAAGCTTCTATCTCTCTAGGTTTGGAAGAATCGAAAATCCTTCTTTGAGCGCTTGCGGACTCCCATCCCAGGACACCTTTCATGTCATTCTGCACTGTCCAGCAACGGACTCTTTGCGTCGCTCGCTATTTGGCAATTTTCTGTCTCTCTACGACCTCTGGCCTAGGCCCTGGAAAGTTGCCTGGCTCTGGGGCTCCATGGTCTTCCGCCATGTCCCCATCCCTCGGAAGGGATCGGGTAACAACAACAACAACAACAGCAAAACTGAAATTACAGACGCACTATTACGTAACAAAGGGAGTTAGCAAATTCAGACCTAAAAGTTGTAAACAGAATTACGTCACAATCTGCAACTTGCTGTCACAAGATTTCATTACAAACTATTTATATAGACGGATCACCACTACATGTAAGAAATCAATATAATGAAATAAGAAATAAATACTAACTTAGTAATAAACGAAGAGTCTTTGCGGTCCCCTCACAAAACTCTTAAAACTCACGAAACACAACTGCATGTTTTGCGAAACCCTTATTGAAGAGCACTAACGTAGAGTGATCAAGTTGTTTCCATCGTGAGTAATTTCTTTTTCACCGTTTTCAGCCCCCTAACTAAGGCTAATTAAGTTTAATCAAAATCATCATTTTATTGTTCAAACTATCTTTTTCTTACCGGTAATCGATATAAAATGTGATGCTAGTTATACTTTATCTTGTTCTCTTGCGCTACTGATATCGCACGTTCATTCAGACTTATACTGCAACTTCACCGTTTAACCCACGTTGGAAAATGGACAAAACTTTTTGGCCAAGTTTAGTCTTCAACCTATGCGGAAACGGAAGCGATAGATTTTTCGCGCTTCTGCTTCCGCTTCCACAGAAAAAGGACCGCTTCCACCGCTTCCGCTTCCACATCACTGGTTGAGACATTGACTCAGATTAACTCATCCTCTATGAACCATGACCAATTTTCGACGATTGGGAAAAATGTGGTTTCAAATTCCACTCTCGCCCTTGCTTTTAACTCGTTAAGATATATAAGAACAAGAGGTAGGTCCAATCATTTATTCTTTGGATTTATTAATCTATGGCAGCGGCCTTCACCTTTTTTGTTGTGGTAGACCCTGCATCAGTTTTCAAAAAATTTGTACACCATAGAAATATTTCTCCCAGCGATGGACCTATTTGCTGCAGAATTGAAGGACAAAATCTTTTTTCTTTTTGAGGTTTCACTACAAACTCCAGAGATTGACTCGAGTCCTTCACTTGCTAGACTTATAATAACTCTGCTTTGGTTACATTATCAGCAAAATTTTAATTTTGGGCGGAATTAAGATGCTTGCGTGTATTCCGTTTTGTAGTAACATTATATTGGCAACTCTGAGATCGTTGCTCGGCAAAACGATGCTCAAAAAAGCCTAGTTACAAAATATAACAACATATGGTATCGTACTACTTAGGAAAAGGAAAGATGATCAGTCATGAAATAAGTCAGATTAGATTGTGCCGTTTGGTGTAGTAGTAATAACTGTTTATCTTTGGCCTCTGGTTTTAGCATTATATAAGTAGGCTGGTCAATAGGAATTACGGTATTTATGCTGATAGCTTATATCAGTATACGCCTATGCTCAAACTTAAAATTTTAATCTTAAAGCATAAACTTGTATAATGTTGTTAAAAGCAGTCATTTTTTGTAATTTCAATTTTTGCTGCTTTTGTAGTTAAACTAATGTGGATTGAGGTACTTGAGCAGTTGGCATATTATTTTAATAATTTGTTTATGTTCTGAGTGCTTCATAAACTTGTGCCATTATGCCGGAAAATCTGGAGGTTGAAAAAACAGGTTTGGCTGATATTTTATTGTGCAGTGTAGTCCAGCATTAATGTATGATTTATTTTTTTGCCATTTTTACTATTGGATGAAGTTCTCAATAGTAGCCAGTTAAATGCTTTAGGCCTAGCCCATTAGTAGTTTTAAACTTAAGTAAACGCATGTCCTTAGCAATTGCCTACTCTAGCCACCTGGTTCTTATTTTCCTGTACTGCCTGGTTGTTTTCCAGTTTAATATATACACTTCTGATCGACTTATTTGTGGTCGAAACTTCTCAGTAATACAGTGGTGGCTTGGGATACGTTTGTTTCTGGCTAAGAATATTTCGGCTTACAAACCAATTCTCTAAGAAATATTTGTTATGAGATACGATGAAAAGTTCAAGATGTGAACAAATAGTTTTTTTGAATTCCTGCCAATTGCCATAGATGTACAGTATTTTTTTATGTTATTATTAATGTACTGCATCTAATACAGTGCAATATTGTCTAATTACTCTACTCCTGTTGTTTTACTGTAAATTTTTGTGGTTGTTTCACACTTCATAGTGTACTGTACAATTTTTCTCGGGTGGGTTGCAATGAAATTGTCGTTATTCATATCAACAATGTGCATTACTGTTGTTTTATTGTTTTTATTAATGCCTTATTGTTTGTTTAGATGTGTATCATTGAATGTGTGCTTATAATGTCTAATTTTTGCCTGGGGGGTATAATATTTACTCTTTAGGAGACTTGATTTGAGTGGGTTGGAGCGGATTAGGCCATTTACATGTAAATCTTGCTTCTGCATATGAATAAATCACCTTACAAATGTTGTCTCAGAACAAATTAAATTTGTATCCTGAGATGCCACTGTACTACAGTAAAATCTACTGCTAGTTGCTATTTTTGTAAAAATTAGAAGCTGTTTTGAAATTTACAATTGAATTTGCGATTTCAATTTAACTTAAAAGATAATTTTTTATGTCTACTAATGAATTGACCACATTGCAGGAAATGTGAAATTGGAAATTACACGGCATTACAGATTTGTGTTTAGGGTTGAAATAATAGTTTGGGTTAGTTGAGTGAGTGTAAGAGTTAGAGTTTGGATTAAGATTAATTCAAGCAATACAATTCTTTAGTAGACCCGACTTGTGTAATCCAGCTGAATACCTTTAAAATTCTAAAGCAGGGGTCTCATTCTGGGAGGTGTGGGAATTTGCTAGAAGGGCACAGGCCACTGCTCTGCAGTCCTCCTTGAAATAATGAAAAAAATTTGAGAAAATGACACTCTAAGTCAATCTCCGAAAAAAGGTTTTGAGAGTAAATATGCAATAATGTCTGAAACTCTGGCCATCATTTCAAAAATTAAAGGTTATTGCAAATTAAGGGTGGACACAAGTTTTTGTTGATCTCACAAAAGGGGGTGTGAGGTTTTTTCGGTTTTGCCAAAGGGGGCATGTCTCAAACAGTTGAAAAACATTGGTGGTAGAACATCCAAAATACAGATATGAAGATTATGATTGAAATAAAGGGAAAGTGAACAAAATTACTGGGTGCTAGTAGAGTAGGTTTATGTGATCTACAAAAACATAGATAAAGTGAACCTCGGGAAATGAACTTTGCAGGGCAATGCCAGTATTCTTAAACAGAACAGCATTTCCAACAATAATATGGCCCACCCCTTTCGACTTTCAATGCAATGGTAATTAATCTTGCCAAGTTTTTATCCTTCACTCAGTAATTTAGAAATGTTAAAATGCATAAAAAGAATTGCATTTTATACATTTGTTTAAGTTTTTTGTAATGTTAATTTTTTCAGCTTGACTTATGTCTCAAAGTGAAGTTAAGTTTGGTTGCTTTGTGGGACAAATGATACCAAAAAACTTTGAAATGCTTGATTTACTCTAAAAGATCCCCCAAAAGTGTGCAACTTTGTTTCTCTGAATTGTACTCTTTACATGAATTATGGCATGTAGCCTTGATTATAAAAATTTTGAAGCTTTGTAAGGTGTATCTAAAGCAACCATGCTGTCACTTTGTGTTTAATCAGCTTGAATTGGGTTGTTTAAAA
Source organism: Trididemnum clinides (assembly GCA_963675345.1). NCBI lineage: Eukaryota > Metazoa > Chordata > Ascidiacea > Aplousobranchia > Didemnidae > Trididemnum > Trididemnum clinides. The sequence goes on from OY776289.1 coordinate 12,679,797, forward strand.
TGTATTATACTTTCAAAATATATTTAAGTATTTTTGTGCAGTGTAACATAACCTTAAATTTTGTTATTTTGATTTATCAGGACCTCCGAAAGATGTTGTCCCATTGTTTATGGCAACTAAAACGCAAGAAATATTTGAGTGCATATGCGATGAACATGTAACTGAAGAGAATCCTTTTAAATTGATTAAAAAAGAAGATATCATCACTGATATGAAAATGCGAGCTGCTATTTCTGACTTCCATCCTGTAAAACAGATCGTACAGGTAAAATTGTAGACTCTGCAGAAGAACTTTGCATGTTCTTGATTAATTTGTTTTATAAATTTAAACTGCTTTGTGTATCTGTTTGAAAAGTGAGTTAATTGTTTCCTTTTCTCTTTGTTGGTATGGCAGCACAATGTTAAATGTAAAATTTTGTCAAACACTGTGAACCTAATCAAGCAAGAAAGTGCAGAAGTGCGAAGTGGGGGGAATGGCAGTTTATTTCAGACTTATCGCACAAGCTGTAGTCTTACTATTGACAGGGTGAACTGCTGTTGATATATTTAAAAAATTTCTGCTCAAAAGTCGTTTTTTGTGATATTTGGAGTGGGCAGCTTTTGTATTCTATCCTGATAAAACACAGAAGGGAAGAGTAAGGTCAGATCTTTTGATTGTCCATGAAACTGGGTCACAGGGTGTGACGATTTTGACATGATATTGCTTCAGGTTTTGGCTTTTTTAATAGAACACCTCTAAGTACTTTTGCAGAAATTAATACCTTGCCGATTTAATTCTAGCTGGACTTTGTTGTGTAAAATCTGCAAATTGCCTTCAATTCCGGCTACAAGTGTGTTTGAAGTCTGAACAAAAGTTGTTCTATGCATAACCATAAAATTTTGCCATTGCCAGTTCAAAAACACTGACAGTTAATCCAGCATGTTAATGCAATAATGTTATTAGGACTATCCTGGTGATGAATTGTTAGTTTCTTATGATCCTGATTTCAAATACGGTCAAAATTTCTTCCTCTGCATTACTGAAGAAGCAAAACAGAGATATATCAATCCTGAGGAAGGTCGCTCCGGCAGTGCAGCGCAATGTAAGTAATGCAGTAGGAGGAAACCTTCTTGGAAAACATAGGCTTTGCTTGCTAATTTAATCTGACGTAGAACAAGGTGGTTAGTGGTACACATGCAGTTCACAAAAAATTAAACATAGTATATAATGACAAAAGCAATTTAGTGACATTTTTGCGTTTTGCTTGAAGCTGTTGTTCTTCAGTTTGGAATCAATGGATACATGTCAACCAGTCACTTAGGTGTTTCGTGATCAAAAACGAACTGGCTAGCTGTATCGGGAGAGTCTGGAAGTGATGAAAGCAGGACAAAAGTACACTGTGTGGTCTTAGGTTTGTTGCATCACACTTGCGTGATGCATTTTCTGGGAGGCCTTGCTGTTCAGTGTGTGGTGCCAACAATGGCTACGTGCTTACTGCTCAGACCATTTAGAATCATTACACTTTTTTTGGTCGTTGTGATTGAGTAAATTCAGTTTCATTGTTCAATTTTCGCATTATTTCTGCTGTTAACCGTCTAGCAGGAGATCTTTTAATACTGTTTTTAAAGTCTTTGGTATGACTCGACAAGGGCGTTAAACTCAGCTGCTCTGACTTCAAAGCAAATGCTTTAACCTTCACCACCCTTCCGGTACCTAGAGGCCTCACTTAGAATGCCAGTAAAAAGTATTTCCTCATCTAAACCAAACTGCTGGTATGGCTCCTTGATATTTAACAAAAATGTGATGGTAAATCTGTTGATTACGTTGGACAACAAAAAAAAATTTATTTTATTCTTCTTAGTTTTTTGGAGATCTGCTAATTTTGAGTTGTTGATTTCATTTTTTCTCTGACCTATAGGCTTTTAGTTATTTTGACTACAAATTTGAGCTATAACCTGTTAATGTGGCAAAGTATGCATCTATCTTTACGGTTTAGAACAGGAAAGTGCAACTTGCAGTCTGCAGGCCAAATGTGGCCCACAACATTGAAATTTTGTGGCCCGTGGAAAAGATCTGAAATGTGCCCCATGACATGTAATTTGGTGTAATTGAATGGTACACCTGTTATTTGCATCTTGGAAAGGCCAATCCCCAAAAAAAGGCCCTCACCCGCAAATTTCGGTAAAAAGTATTGATCTCCAAAAAAAGAAGAGGCTTCACCTTACTTTGTTGTAAAATGTCACTAGAGACACTTTCAAAGCTCATTTTAGCATTGAAACAACTCAGATTAAGAGCTTTGATTTACCCGTAAAATTTTTAAGAAGGTTAAAATCGGCCCATTTTGTTCATCCTTAGGAAAAAAATGACCTGCTCAGTTGAATTAAACAAAATTGCTTTGTTATTGGCTTATATAAAGTACTAACTAGACAGTACGTTGCCTTACTAATGATTAATGTAATGAAGACAACTCCCCTTGTTAACAGTCAGCAACTTTTGCTGTAATACTGGAGAAAATTCTGAATGAATTTTGATAGCATCAATAGTTATGTTGAATAGTAGCCTACAATCACTGCTTAGCAAGAGAAGCCAGTAAGCAATGGTACCATTTATGAAGCCAAAAGCAAATTATGTTTACTTCACAGTATGTAGGTTTGAAGTATAGAAGATTTTTTGAGATTCACGAAGAGCCATTGTTCGATTCATTAATTGCATTGCTCTGCAGCATTGTACAGTATACCTGTATCTTTCGCGGCAGTGCAGTTGTAGCGAACGGACGTGTTTTTTTCTGTGCTGATCTGGCCATATGAGACCAAAAAACAGAACTAATCGAAATGAATTGAGTTCTGGTTTTAACGACGAGGACAGACAACAACTTACTGAAATTAACGTAACAATAAAAAACTAGTTGAAGAAGTCGAATACTAAAAAGAAGTAGAAGAAAGCAATCTGAAGTATAAGGAAATCAAAACTGAAAATGAAAAACTAAAACAAATTGTCAATACAACGTTTTTTAAAGTAGATGAACTTGAACAATATGGTAGACGAGAGAATATTAGAATCCTTGGAGTAGCTGAAAGAACTGATGAAATGGATGATGGTGAAGAAGTTGTAACAAATGTGGCCAAAGCCCTGAATGTTGAGCTCAACCCTGAGCTGGATATTCAGAGGGTACATCGACTCCGCAAAAAAAAGAAAGGTCCAAAAGGGAAACCACGGCCTGTAATTGTGCGCTTCGCTTCATACAAAAAAAGAATGGAATTTATGTATAAAAAATCAAAATTGAAGGTTCATTCCAATTTCAATGGTGTTTATCTTACGGAAGATTTGACTTCCTTGCGAGCAAAAATGTTAAAATATGTGAAAGAAGTTGGTAAAAATAAATTTGTTCTCTTTCATACGATCAACGGAAAAATACGTATGAAGCAGTCAGCACGGGAAGCAGGAACAATCACCAACAACGAAAGCGGCACAGGTACGGGAAATTGGCTAACAATTGATTCACCTGATGACTTATTTAAATATGGAATGAACATAGATTTTGATAAACTCAATTATATCCCTTTGAAATTTAATATTGAATGCTCAGCGAAATCTGATTTTAAATAATGTTTTTCATATTCAAATTGCTTATCAAGATCGTTTTTTTTTCTGTTAAATTATGGCCTCTTTTAAATTAAAAAATGACTGTGTTGATGATAATAATGGACCTGTGCATCATTGCGCAATCTTTGACAACAACCATGAGTGCAATGCAGCTGCTGAAAAGCTTATCAGATTGCCTACTGATAAATCCCATGCTGACAACGAAAACGACGTGACCTTTTATGATGTAGTGGAAACTGTAAATTATATCAAAATTACGCCTCTGTAACTAACAGTTGCAAAACAGGTGTCAATCAATGCAACAACAGTTTAGGTTACAGAAACTGTGTTGATTGCGATAAATTTTTTGTAAATAGCAATTACAAGAATTTTTCAAACTCGTTTTGCTGCAATCAAACGCCTGTCAATCAAAGCCCAGGTTTGCCACAAATTTTCGGTTGTGCCAGCACCATTGTTAACACCATTGAAACTGAAAATCCAAACGTATCAAATAATTTACCTGATGTAGATGCAGAACTAGATCATAATGATTTATTTTCTATGCCAAGTGATTACTATGACAATCATAACTCAATTAATTATTCGCTTTGCTCAAAAAATAAATCTAATCACTTGTTCACGATTCACTTTAATGTGAGAAGTTTACAAAAAAATATTGACAAATTATCGCACTACCTTACTGATTTAAACCGTAAACCTGATGTAGTAGCAGTATCTGAGACCATACTTAAAGAAAATATGATTCACCCTAATATTGAACTAGATGGCTACCAATTTATTCACCGTAATAGTCCTACGTCTGCTGGCGGTGTTGGAATTTATGTAAAAAGTTCCATTTCTTATAATTTGAAACCTACTATTAACATTGATTTGTCTTCGGTTGAAAATTTATGGATAGAAATAGAAATTAACAAGACAAAACTAACTGTAGGCGTTGTCTACCGCCATCCTGTCCAAACAGTGGAGCAAATTGATCTATTTTCCAGAGCATTGACGAACATCTTTCGTGAACTTAATTCTAAAAAATCTGAATTCTACGTGTTAGGAGACTTCAACATTGACCTGATTAAAATAAAATCTAACAATCGCATCAAAACATATGCGGATGATTTAATAGGCAGCGCGGTAAAGTGTCTAATAAATCAACCAACAAGAGTATGCAAAAACTCAAAGTCATTATTGGACCATATCTATTCCAACAACCTAAATAACCAGCTTATGCCAGGCATAGCAATTAGCGACATTTCTGATCACTATCCTGTTTTCGCTTTAATTCCTTCTGTAAAGCATTTCAAAAATAACGCTCGCCAAGTATGGAAACGAGATATGAAAAATTTTAAAGCTGAACACTTTATCGAAGACTTAAATCAAACTCTAAATGCACCTTTATCGTTATTTGACTCTACAATTCATAATCAATTCGAACAATTCATTAACTCTTTTACGAGTGTGGTAAATAAACACGCCCCGCGTAAATTAGCTACCAGGAAAGAAAGGAAACTAAAGACTAAACCATGGTTATCCTCTAGTCTTCTCTGTTCAATTAAAACCAAACATAAGTTGTACAAATCGATTTGTAAAGCATATGATGAAACAAAATACAAAAATTATAAAACGTATCGTAATGTTTTAAATCGAACGATTGAAAAAGCGAAACAAAAATACTTGTGTTGATGATAATAATGCACCAATCAACAGCCGCCTCAACGTGGTGGTGCGGTCCCCGGCCCCGTTTGGGTTGGGTCGAAATGGCTGTTGGCTTTCCCGAGGGTCCCAGTTACCCCGGGCACTCCCCAATCATTTTTCGCTATGCTGCCCCCTGAACGACCGCAGAAGGGCAGCACACAGCATCTTTAAAATCGGTCGCCTGTTCTCACTTTCTCTCTTCTCCTGCCCTACTCTTGTCCGTCTTCGTCTCCTCATTCTTCTTCTCCTGATGAGCGGTAACGTTCATCCTAACCCTGGCCCTATCTTTCCTTGCTCTGTGTGCGCTGGAAATGTGACCTGGCGGGGCAAGTCAGTGCAATGCTGCGCTTGCTCCAAATGGGTCCATCTAAGGTGCTCACAACTTTCCTTATCTAATTTCAGAGCTCTTGGCAGCTCTCACTCTTGGAGCTGCCCCTCCTGCTGTAACACTGTGACTCCCCCCTCCTCGGACTCCTCCGACACGTATACCTCCACTGTGGAATCCGGCCCCCTCTCTGCTAATGCTGCACTCTTGCCCCACCCTCGTCTCCAAACTTCTTATCCCCCATCTGCCCATCTTGTATCTCCTTCCCCTGCCCTCCCACCACCGTCCCTTGCTCCTGGATATACTTCTGCACCTCCTGCCTCCTCTCCTTTCCCCGAATCTCTCAGGGGTCTTCAATGGAATGCTGGAGGTCTTCGAGCCAGTAGCACTGAACTACTTCACTTTCTTTCATCCCATCCTGTCGACCTTATCTGCATTCAGGAATCCAATCTTAACTCATTTTCCTCTTTCCGGATTCCTGGATTCTCTGTTCTGCGTTCTGATCGCACCCACTCCCGGTCTGGCATTCTCTCTTGTGATGCCACGCATGCCAGTGGCGGCGTTGTCATTTTCGTCAGACAGGGCCTATCCTTTTCTGAACTTTCTACCACCTCTCTTTCTTCGCTCGATCCCTACTTTGATTATGTAGGGGTCAACATCTCTCTAAACAAATCCTCCTCGGTGTCATTTCTTAATGTGTATGCCCTCCCTATTCGCTCCTCCCCAACGGATGGCAGAACCGATTCCTTCTCTCCCTCCATTATTCCCTCCAGAAATCTCTTCATTCTGGGGGACTTCAATTGCCATCACCCGCTTTGGGACTCAAGAGTTACTTCCGACCCCGCGGGGAGGAAGTATTCGACTGGGTCATCTCCTCAGACCTCCTCCCCCTCAATGACCCTGACACACCCACCCTTCTCCATCGCTCCTCTGGTAGTCGCTCCTCTCCTGACATCTCCTTTGCACCTTCTACTCTTGCCTTTTCTTTACTCCTGGGAGGTGCTACAGGACCTGGGTTCTGACCATCTACCAATTCTTCTATCTATCCCTCTCTCTCCGGTCTTTTGCCCCAACGAGCGTCACCCTTCCTTCAATTTTCAGAACGCTCGCTGGGATGGCTTTGCTTCCTACTTTGACTCTCACTGTCCTTCTGCAGAGGAATACTCGTGTCTTTCCTCTGCAGCTGCTCTCTTTACCTCTCTGGCACTGAATGCAGCCAAATCTTCCATTCCTTTCGGCCGCATCAAACGCTCTCCTAAAGTCTGGTGGTCTGCTGAGGTGGAAGAAGCGGTTAGTGAAAGACGCAGGGCATTCGCTACCGCTCACAGAAGTGATGAAGATCGCCAGGCTTACATCTCCGCTTCTCGACGTGCCTCGTCAGTCATTGCCAAGGCCGAGGCTGAGGCATGGCAGACGACCTGCACTTCTCTTTCACCTAAATCTAATCCTAAATCTGTTTACTGTCTTCTTCGCTCTATCGCTGGCTCTCCTTCCTCGTCTTCCTCTTCTTTTAATTTCCCCAACTGTTCTTCTCCCAGGGAATCGGCTTCGGTTTATGCCGCTTACCTCCGATCCCACTTTTCCGTTTCTCAGCCAAAGGCGCTGCATAGCAGAGCCAGAGGCTACCTCACTGAGCTCCGCCGAGCCACATGCCCTGTGGAGTCTCACTCGTCCTTTTGCTGTCCTTTCTTTCCCGCTGACTTTCTTGCGGCTGTCTCCAACCTCTCCTCATCCACTGTCACTGGCCCAGACAAAGTTGCCTATCCTATGCTAAAGCATCTTTCTCGCTCTGGCATGGATTTTCTTCTCCACATTTTCAATCTTTCTTGGTCTTCGCATTCCTTTTCTTCCATCTGGAAGACATCTTCTATTATTCCCATCCACAAGATGGAAACACCTCTTGACTCTCCTGCTTCCTTCCGGCCTATCTCTCTCACTTCCTGCGTATCAAAGCTTTTTGAACGCATCATTCTATCCCGTCTACTCTTCTTTGTGGAATCTACTTCCATTCTCTCTCCCCGCCAGTTCGGTTTCCGCCCTGGACGGTCTACACTTGATCAAATTCTGTACTTTTCTCAGTCCATCTCAGATAAGTTTAACAAACCCAGGCCGGGCTCTTGGACGATCCTCGCTACTATCGATTTCTCTAAAGCTTTTGACTCTGTCTGGCATCCCGCCCTTTTCCACAAACTTACTTCGGCTGGCCTCCCTCTCCCGCTTTGCTGGTTGGACTCAATCTTTCCTTTCTGATAGGCGCGCTTGAGTGGTTTATCAAAATCACAAAAGTCACTCCTTTTGATTCCGTCGAGGTGTTCCGCAAGGATCCGTTCTTGGCCCTGTTTTTTTTCTCTTTTTATCAATGATCTTCCGGTTTCTCTGCCTTCTTCCGTCAGCTGCTCTCTTTATGCTGACGATCTGGCCATTTGGTCCTCCTCCCCCTCGGTCCCCACTGCGGTGGAGGCCACACAAGGAGCTCTGTTTCGATTGGATCGCTGGTCTGAGTACTGGTGTCTTCTTCTCAATCCGAGAAAAAAAGTGAGGCCTCCTTCCTCCCAGTGGATCCCCACCAAGCTATCCTCTAGCCCAACCCTTTCTTACTCGGCTCCCGCCTCCGTTTCAATCCCACTCCAACTTTTCTTGGGGTCACCTTCAACCGCACTCTTTCCTTTTATAAGCATGTATCTTCGCTGAAGGCCAAGTTCTTCCCACGTTTCAAGGCCTTACGCTGTATCTCTGCTTCCTCATGGGGCCCCTCTAAGGAGTCCCTCTCTGTTCTGTATAAAGCTTTTCTTTGGCCTCTTCTTACTTACGCTTCACCCGGATGGTTTTCTTTCCTAAGCGCTACCAATCTTACCAGGTTGGAACGCCTCCACCGAGCGGCTAGTCGCGCCATCACCAGCTGCCTCTCGTCCTCTCCTGTCCCTGTACTACTCATCGAGGCTTCTCTACCTCCCCTACGAGTCACTCTGACTCACTTCACTCTTTTTTCTTATGAGCGGGCTCTTTGTCTCCCAATCTCCTTTCCTATTTCAGGTTAGGCCAGACTAGGAGTGAAACCAAGACTCTGCAGATCATCCTGGAGAGCTTTTGCGTCCACTCACCCGCTCATGCTTTCTTCTGCTTCATCTTAAGGAGGCTCTTGTTGCTTGCCCTCCCTGTCCTCCTTGGAATCTGCCTTCCTTCACGGTCGAGTCCACCCTTTCCTCTCCATGCTCTTGCTCTGATCCTCCTCACTCTCGCCAGGGTGCGGCTCTTGCCCATCTTGACTCTCTTCCCCATCATGACCTGGTGCTTTGGACAGACGGCTCTGTTCGTTTTCCTTTTGGCAAGGGCGGTTCCGGCGTTCTTGCCAACTGCTCTCTCTGTGGCATTGAGGCCACTCTTTCCTTTTCGGCAGGCCCAGTTTGCTCCAGTTTTTCCGCTGAAGCCTGCGCCATTCTGCACGCTCTTTGCTGGTCTCGGCAACACCAACAAGTCTGCCATTTTTCTTCTCTTCTTCTCCTGTCTGACTCTCGTTCTATCCTCGCCTCCCTGTCCTCTCCTCCATCTTTCCTGTTATCTCAAACTCTGTGGCAGATCTGGCAGAAACTGTCTTCTCTCTCCTTCTGTTCTATCAGGCTACAATGGGTCCCCGGATACTCGTTTCTCCCGGGGAACGACACAGCTGATGAGCTTGCCAGACAGGGAGCGCTGCTTGCGTCCTCCGCAATCCCATGTAGTCTCTCTCCTCTTACCTCTCGTATCCACTCTCGTCTTTTCTCGGACTGGAGGCGTACTGTCTCTTCAAAGTATTTTGACACACAAGTTTCCTCAATTTCCACCGAGGAACTTGTGCTCCCTCGTCATGCTCGCTGTGTCCTCTCTCGTCTACGCTGCAATGGATACAGCCTTCTATTAGGTTCTTATCTCTCTAGGATTGGCAGAATCGAGAATCCTTGCTGCAGCGCCTGTGTACACCCGTCCCAGGACATCTCTCATCTCATTCTGCACTGTCCAGCTACGGACTCTGCGCTGCTCACTCTTTGGCGACTCTCTGTCTCTCTATGACCTCTGGTCCAGACCCTGGGGAGTTTCCCGGCTTCTGGGGCTCCATGGTCTTCCGCCATGCCCCCATCCCTCGGAAGGGGTCGGGTAATCAACAACAACAAACAAAAATACTACAATGAATTAATAATTGAGAACAAAAGTAATAGCGGTAAAATCTGGAAAATAGTGAACGAATTAGTAAACTTAAAACCTTCACAACAAGTTGACATTAACCAACTCAACACTAAAACAGGTG